>OX415254.1:100232912-101477495 GCA_948329865.1 Linaria vulgaris | reverse complement strand
AAAGCTTCAGCCCAGAGTCTTTTGGATACATCTTTAGCATTGAGCATCACTCTGGCCATCTCTTGAAGAGTCATGTTCTTTCTCTCAGCAATCCCATTCTGCTGAGGTGTCTTAGGAGCTGAATATTCATGGAAAATACCTTTAGCATTGCAATAGTTATCAAAACTAGCATTTTCAAATTCTTTACCATGATCACACCTAATCTTAGTCACAGTGGAGCCATACAAGTTTTTAATACTAGCACAAAGAATTTTGAACTGATCAAAAGCTTATGACTTTTCTTTAAGAAATTTTACCCAAGTGTATCTAGAGAAGTCATCTACAATCACAAAGGCATATTTCTTACCACTGAGACTACTTACCTCAATTGGACCCATTAAGTCCATGTGCAACAATTCAAAACACCTGCAAGATCTAGGATTAGCATTTTGTACCTGTAGGGGTGTATGAACAGCTCTGATTTGCTTACCCTTGAGGCAATCACCACACACAAGCTTACCTGGACAAGACAACTTAGGTAATCCTCTTACAGCATCAACTTTCTGCGGTTTCTCAAGGTTTCTGTAGTGAACATGTCCAAGTTTCCTATACCATATAGAGACCTCATCTATTTTGGCATGGAAACACTCTGCTTCCTCTTGGGCTAGGTAGCAGTTATCTTTGGATCTAGTACCTGTCATAACAAGAACATTATCACTATCATAAACATCACAAGAAACTTTGTCAAATGTAACCAGTAAGTCATCATCACACAGCTGACTGATACTGATTAGATTTACCTTTAACCAATCTACCAGTAACACATCCTTCAGGGGTGGGAATCCATCAACATTTAGTATCCCCTTGCCAATGATCTGTCCTTTGGTGCCACCTCCATGGGTCATTGTTCCAGCACTTAAAGGTATCATTTGCTTAAGATTCTCTTTGCTGCCTGTCATGTGTCTTGAGCATCCACTGTCGAAGTACCACTTACCTGAAAGGTTAGAGTACACAGCAGAGAAAACAACATTGCATACAATTTTAATCTTAGGAGTTTTAGTTTTTTCTACCCAAGTTCTACTTTTCTGTCCTGCACCTAATGTTGGTCTAACATCAAAACATGTTGTAGTTTTAACATTGGACACAGAGGCTGTTTTCTTACCACATTCTTTTATGAATTTTCTACAGAATGGTTTAATGTGGCCTGGTTGAAAACAGTATTGACAGATAAAAGTAGGTTTGCTTTTTACAGCGTTGATGGTACCAGAACTGATATTATCAGATTCTTTAACAAATCTTGTAGTTAAATAGGCAGAATTAGCATTAGTAGAGGAAGGTTTCTCAACAAATCACAGACCACATGTACCTGTATTACTCATGTTTAGTACTTCATCAAGTTTAGAAGTACCTCCATTCCATTTGGCTATGATATGTGAGTCCTTTTTGAGTTTATCCTTTACCTCTTTCAGCTCAGCTTCAGCTTTATCAAGGTCTCTCTCATAGAGTTCAACATGTTATTCAAACATTCAATGTCATGCTTCAGTGCTTTGTTACGCTTCATGAGTTTGATATTCTCTCTCTCAAGTCTGAGAAAGGTTGTATGTAGATCATCTAGAATTTCCTCCTGGGACATTTCTCCTTCATTGAAGTACTCTTCTTCTAGATCAACTGAGTCATGAAAACAATTGAAGTTAGTATCATCACAATCAGCGAGCATATCATAGATAACATGTGTATCATTGTTGTTCCAGTCTCCAAAGAAGATTTCCTGCTTTGCTGTTGGTTCTCCAGTGTTAGAGTAACATTGAGCCTTTTGACAGTTTCTGGAGTCTACTCAGTCTACTCCTGACCAGGTGATCCGAGTGCAAAGTGCAGCAGTGTTGATTTCCTCTGATTGTTCATCGGGACTTGTTCCAGATTCGAAGTCAGCATCATTGAAGTCATCTACACACACCCAATGAGAATTCCCTCTTGTTCTGAGGGTGTTAGCACATTCATGTTTAAAGTGATCATACCCCTTACATTCATAACACTGGACATCTTTCAATTTCTCAGCATCTTGAGGCGTGCTCTTAGATGCCATGTACTTTACAAACTTTTGGGGCAATTTCTTATAACCAAGGGCAGCATTACCAAATTGTTTTTCTTTATTTTTATCTTTGTAGCCTAATTTACTAAACTTCTTGGTAATGTTTCCATAGTTAGAAGAGATCAACTCATATTCATCCTCATCACTTCCTGTCGAATCTGAGCTAGTTCCTAGTAAGGCTAAAGCAAGTTGTTTACTAAACTTTCCTAGGAATTCTAGTTCAAACTCTTTTAAAGTGTTCATAAATGTTTGAAAGTCCATGTTGGCAAGATCTTTAGACTCATTCATAGCAATTCTTTTGACGGTAAACTTAGAAGATAGTGTTCTAAAATCTTTATAGACCATGGTTTGATTTGGGATGGTAAAACCTAAGTTTTGACACTGATTAGCAATATCAAGAAGTTTCTCAAAATAACTATCAATGCTTTCGTCCTCACTCATCTCTGTCTTGTCAAAGTCCCTCAAAAGTTTTCTATATTTAGAGTCCCTATCAGCCACATCACCCTCACAATGTTGTTCAAGAACTTCCCAAGCAGTTTTAGCAGTTGTGCAAGTTTGAATAAGTTTAAACATATGGTTACCAACCCAGCTAAAAATAGCATTGAGAGTCTTTTCATTGAAGTTATAGAGAGCAATCTCATTGGCTGTCCATTGTCCTCTTGGCTTAGGTACCAGATCAGCATCTCCATCTCTTGGCAAGTAAGGGATGGTGTAGCCTTCTAGTACTGCGTCCCAAGCTCTCAGATCGATGGATTCGATGTGAACTCTGAGTCTGATCTTCCAGTAGGCATAGTTGTTGGGACCCTCCAATACTGGCAGCCTGCTGGTATTGGAGTTGGAGTTGTCCATCTTGACGTATGAACGCCAAACACCAGTGAGGTTGGTGCTTGGCTCTGATGCCAATTGAAATTGTGGATCGGGTGATACGTTGTTGTTGTTAACTTAACACTGGAGTGTTAACAGCAATTTGGTATGTTGTTAACCCAACGATGTTACTTTAACAACAGAACAGAGTAATAGTGCAGCGGAATAAACACACACCAAGTTTAAGAAGTGAATATAAGATTATATTAACTTCCGAGCCTTAGGAAAAATAACTCGTTAAGGTTTTAACAAAAGTCGTTCTCTTAATTTTCAAGCTCCTCACTCTCAAATTAATCGAACTAAGCAAAGCACACAAGAATTGCTTCGACTATCTCTAAAAGCTCCTCACTCTTAGATCTATTCTCACAACTCACAAACTTTGCTAAAGCAAGACAACACTCAACAACTGTAAATTAATCTCTCGGATTGATTGGCTCTTGTCTCGTGTTTGTCTTGATGTACTTCACACCTATATATAGGTTCTTGACTTGGACTTCAAGGTGTGTTGTACACGGTTGGTAATTCTCCTTGTTTCCTTCTCGAACTCCTCTTCCTTGTTCTCGCATTCCTTCTTGAATAATAGTTCATTCGTTAGAGATCTAACTAAGGAAAGACTTTTTCTTCAAATCAGGACTCAACTTGCTTCTGGGACAATGGGAAGAGATAGACACGAGAATTTAGAGGTTCATCGGCCCTTCGTGGACATCACGAATCGCACTGGAAGATCGGATGATAGAGATTTTGGAGATCCCATGCTGCATATGGGAGATCTAATCATCAATTTACCGAACACAGAGGGAGAGGGACATAGCTGCATGGTGGCATAGAACACGACAGAGCGAGTGGGAATCCAACAGACAAAAAACTCTAGCTTTGGAGACGATCTCACATTTGTATGCGACATGGAGGGGGTTCGTAGTTGAAAATCCCATCGAACCTCATCATGTTTATCATACGAATATGAAGATAATTTCTTGGAACTTCCAGGGGGCAAGACACATCGATTTCAGAACAAATTTCATAGAATTGGTACGATCGCACAGACCTTCCATTGTTTTTTTTTTCTCGAAACAAGAGTGAGCAAAGAGCGAGCGTATGGAAATTGTACCTCGGTTGGGGTTCTCTAACTATGTCTTAGCTTCTATGTCGGGGATGATTGGCGAGGTATGGATGCTCTGGAACGAGGTGGATGTTCACGTTAAGGTTCTGGACGTGGACGACCAAGCAATCCACTCCCTCATTAATCCTAATTCACATGATGTATGGCGCCTCTCGGGAGTTTATGCGCAGCCCGGCCCAGAGCAAAAGTAAGGGTGTTCGACAGCATGGAGAAAATTGTGCAAAATAGTAACATTCCATGGCTTGCGATGGGATATTTTAATGAGATGTGCTATGCCCACGAGAAATCAGGGGGTAACACGGTTACGTTGAGATGTGCTTTTTCGGAGTTTCATGGAACGGTGTGCTCTTATTGATACATGGTTTCGAGGCCCACTTTTTACGTGGTTAAACAAATGAGAAGATGGCAAGTTAATTCAGGAACGTATCGACCAAGGTACGGCGAATCAAGCATGGTTGGACAAATTTTCGAATCACGAGTTGACTCACCTCCCAAAAGTCCACTCGGATCAGCATCCAATCATTATGGCGTGTAATGCTAGCGGGCCAAAGAAGGCAAAACGCCCCTTTAGATTTGAAGCGGCTTGGTTCCACCATCCAGAGTGCGTCCCGCTTCTTAAAAATATATGGGAAGCCACCCTAACATCCTTACTTCGAATGAGGTCGTTCCAAAAATTCTAGAACCATGGAATAAGGAACGGTTTGGAAATATCTTCCACAAGAAGAAAGTTCTCAATGCGCGAATAAACGGGATCCAAAAATCATTGGCTGGACGACCGTGTAAGTACCTTTAGGATCTCGAGAAAAAACTTGTTGTTGAATTTAATGAAGTCTTTACGCAGGAGGAAACCTTTTGGTTTCAAAAGTCACGCGTCAAGTGGATTAGGGATGGCGACAGGAACACAAGGTTATTCCACCGTTCGACTCTTGTCCGACGGAAGAGGAACGAGATAACGGCCCTAAAGATTGATGATATCTGGACCAACGAGGACGAGGTACTTAAAAGTCATGCACATAGTTTTTTTGCTTCCTTGTTTTCAGGCCACGATGGGAACGGTGTTGGGAACCGTCTCAATGTTTCAGTATACCAAGAGTCACTAAAGGATGATCAGAGGATGGGGTTATCATGTCGTATGGAGTTAGAGGAGGTTAAGGATGTTATTTTCTCGATGAACCCATTTAAGGGCCTGACGGCCTTCACGCCGAGTTTTACCACAAAGGGTGGGATTGGTTGCAGGGTTCTTTGTTCGACTTCGCTGTATCCGTTTTCATGAATAAGAGCTTCGACCCCAAAATCTGCTAAGCTTTCCTATGTCTCATACCGAAAGTTCAGAGCCCCGAGAATATCACACAGTTCCGCCCAATCTCATTGTGTAACGTGCTCTATAAGTTCATAAAATAGGTTTCTTCATTTCTGGAGTAATGCTGCAATTTTTATGTTTGCACATAAATACAAATGGGCCTAGATTCCAACTTCCATGTAGCACGTCTCATTGTATGAGCTGTGAACTGTACTTTGTGGACACAAAAGCCTACTAAATACTCGTTCAAATGAGAAAGAGTCAATCAAGTATTAAAGTTTCATCATGTGAGTATATACTTTAGTACTAGAGCTTTTTCATAATGTTGTATTTTTTTTAAAAATCCTGAAATTTTAATAATGTTTGAGGAGACGAATCCTAAAATTATATCATTACACTTCTTTTAATTTATTCTTGAGTTAAAAGTCACTGTAGGGATTTTTCGAGGAAAAGAAAGTAAACTCTAACTCGATATTAGTTGTATTCTGTTTGAAACTTCGAACCCCGGTATAGAATCCACGGATAATCGAATACAATATTCAATTTTACACCAAACCGCAATACAAATAATAACAACAAAAATCCCTACGTGCTTCTAGATTAGTAATGGAGGTAGTTTTCACACCAAAAGCGTCCCTTCGAGAACATCCGATAATTGGAACGATAAAGATAATTGGAACGATATAGAAAAGATTAGCATAGCCATGCACAAAAATGGCATGCAAAAATGGAAAAATGGTATCTTTCACACCAAAGGCGATACAAATTGAAATTGTCAACCTTATCTTCAAGCTCATGGTCACTAAAACAGGAGAATAGTGACCTGAAATAAATAAACCAATAATACGAAATTGCAGCTTAGATATTTTATTTGATTTTGTCCAATTTTTCAATGTCGGTGAGCTCAATTATTCGGATTTTTATATTTTGAATTTTGATAATATAATTTGAATCTATTGAAAAGACAAAAACGCATTAGCTCATCTCCATTCTCCAAGAACCGAGCTTAAGCATCACAATCAATATGTTCGTAAAACATCCAAGAAAAAAACAAAAATAGCAATAAAGCATGAGATCTAGAAGAAGGATATTAATACAAATCCAAAAAATCGCAATTCACAATCAACAAAACAAGATAAAAAAGCAGATTTCATCACTCAAATACCTAAAATCAACAGATAAAATCAAGCAAATAACCCAAAATCAATTAAAAATTCGAATTAACAAAAACTTCGAATCCACTAATCCACTACACGCATCCAACGGTACACCAAAAACTTAAACCGAAAAGAGCGTCTAATTACTTACATCCATGATTATTACAACAAACCGACAAAAAACAAAACAGAAAAAAACTAAAACAAACAAATTTAAAAGTCAACAAAATACTCGATCCCCAATTTTGACCCCACTAAAAATAGTCAAAATCAGCAACCATCAACGCGACCTGACACGTCGGACGCCAGCCTGGAAGCGATGGCGGAGTGGTACATAATATCATGAAAAGTGGAGGACTCAACCGTCTTTTTACGCATCTCCCTCGCCTTCTCCTCCGTGAAACAGCCCCGAAACAGATCCTTATCGGACCTGACCCGACCCGAATCCAGATCCGCATCCTTGACCTTGACGGAGCCGGTGACGTAATCGGGCTCGGAGGAGAATCCGAAGATCGGGGCCCACCAGTTGCTGGATTTACGGCTCGGATCCGGTGCAGCTGCGGAGCACGTGATCGGAGTACGGAAAGAGGAAAATGTGGCTGCCATTGTTAAGAGAAAAATGGAGTTTTTTCTTTTTTTGTTTGTTGATTTGGAAAAGAAAAAGGGGAAAAAGGGAAAGGGATTAAATGAAGTGGTGTGGATAAGATTGTACACGTGGCGGGATGGGTTATTTATTCTTTTTCGCTTTTTGTGTTTTTTTTTGTTTTTGTTTTTTTTCATATTTTGGAGTAAAAGTTTTAATTTGGTACACGGAAAACGACGTCAGATCTTGAGTGGGAAAGAGAGAAGAAACTTCCTGCGGGCGGTGGAGGCGTTTCTGAAGGAATAAAATATTCTTAATATTTATTCTTTCTAATTATAATAAGAAATACTTTGGTGGTATTTGCCATAAATGGAGAAATTATTTTATGCATTGAAAAGTCAAGACCTATAGCCTAATATTAGACGATGGGATGAAATTACACGGTAATTATTTCTTGTACTTAACAAAAATTTGGACAATAATATTTAATCTGAATCATCGATTGCATTACATCGTCAATACATATTTGCATAAAATAAGTTTTAATTAATGATGATTGGAACATGTAGACGTAACATGAAAGCTAAATCAAGGGAAGAAGAATATCAACAGAATCATGCTAAAGGTTAGGTGGGGGCGTATAACTGACAGAGATAAGGCTCTATATTTCGAACCTTAGTCTTACTTGACCTCCATGATTTCGACCTTCAAATTTTCAAATCTCGTAATTAATGATGAACGTTAAATATTAACATTTAATTCTCGAGGTCAATTGCCTACACACATGATATATCAAATCGAATATTTTAGTTAGCCTGTGAAGAGTCAGACAACGAGAATGCTCATATCAATACGGTATATACCGTTTTTTCTTTTCTAAAAGGAATTTGGAAAATAGACCTTAGGTAGAATTTCCACTACAACAAACACAAGCAGCAGAAACCGAATTAATGTAAGTGATTTGGTGTTTCCCATAATTACCTTGTTGGAAAGCGGCAAAGCATTACCTAAGTGATAGAAAGCATAAATTTGGTATCAAAATTTGATTTATAGTTTGACCAAGCAATCTTGATATAATGAAAGCAGCGAGATACTTTCTTGCCTTATCGAAACCGAAGCAGCACTTTCAATAGCTAAGGATAGTGCTCTGCGCTTTCAATATCTAATAAAAAAGGATGTCATATTTATAAAAAAGGATGTCATATAAAATAATTACGGTTGATAGTCATTTTGCCTAAAATCAGAACTCATACTGCCTAAAATCAGAACTGGAAATACTTTAACCACCTGTAAATCATTTTGCCTAAAATCACAACACATTGCTCTTAATCCAACAATCATTTTGACTAAAACAAGAATGTTAAATCAAGAACGCAAAAATTTGAATCAACAATAACATACAATCCAAAATTAAAATCAACAATAACACACAATCCGATAAAACCCGAGTTTAGCCAACAGATACAAAACATACCAATTTGAAACATCATCTAACAATCCGTAAACATACCGTAATTCTAACAATCCCAAAATTCACACCGACAACAACTTGCCTAAATATAAGAGCACATGATCACCTGAATTATATATCATCCAAGAACAAACTGATGCTCATAACGCAAACACCATGATGTTTACACAAAATAAATTGCCTGCTTTCCTCAAAATAAGAGCACCTAATGCTCTCCAAAACCAAAACAGACACCCTCCAAGGATTATATAATCCTATAATCATGTTTCTAGCATCGAGGAAACAACTAGAACCACACTGAAACGAGCCAAGACAACATAACATCACCTAATGCTCTCCAAAACCAAAACAGACAACATCCAAGGATTACTATAATCCTATAATCCTGTTTCTAGCATCGAGGGAAACAACTAGAACCACACCGAAACGAGCCAAGACAACATAACATTGTTCCAAGTTTGGCAATTACTACAAAATGTAAAAAAACTTATCTACTGCTGCTGAAAATCAAAGTCACCCAAATTCATATCTTGTACGCCATCTGGTAGAGGCACACCCTGATCACCTTGAGGTTGGGGTTGAGGTAAATCTGGGGGAGGCACACGATACACGTCATCGTGCATTTGACTAGGTTGTGACGCATTGCTAAGTTGCACTTGTTGTGTGGGAACAACGGTATGTTGAGTAAAGTGTTGTTGAAATGCTGAGTTTGGAGAGGGAGCTTGGTTGTTCAACGGCATATGCAAGTGCATCTGCGAACGAAGCATCTCAATCAACGCATCACGCTCTATGTCCTTAGCCTGTTGCGCCGCAATCGAGGCTTCGAATTTAGCTTTCAACATCGCAATCTGCTCATTGTACTCTTTGTCCTTAGCCTCACTCGTCCCACTAGATCCACCCTTGTATACGAACTTCTTTGTTTTACGGCACTTGACCCCTAACAGCTCCAGATCGCCATATGATCCTACCCCAGGAAGCTTACCCTTCTTTGGCTCTCCCACCGCTTTAATCCAGTGGCTCAGTTCCCATGGTTTCCACTTGCTAATATCCGGATCTACTTTATCCCCACAATATGCCATGTATTTGTCCTACGCAAAATAATGTTATGTATAACTTAAATAAATAAGATTGCACCTAGACATATAATAAATACTTTTAATTGTTCTCACCAACGCATCCTTACACCACGGGTTTGCCCATTTTACAACTCCATTTTTTAGTTTTTTTGATCGAGTCTTCAACCAAACCTCATGTTACGGAACTTTTTCTGGTGGAAAATCTCGTCCAAGTGAATCTTTTCCCTTGGCCTTTGCCTATCAAAATAAAGATACATACATAAACATAGATACAAAAAATGTGAACTTGTGTTAATCAAAAAAAATTAAAATAGAAAGTCACATATTTTATGTCATGAGTCTGTTCATGAGTCTGTATAAATGTAAAAATATAACAGTAAACATAAGACTTGAAATGAGTCACATACTTGACAAGAATAACTAGGCTTGAAATGTAATCTGGAACCTTAAAACATAAGAGTTGATTCATGAAAACTAATAAACAAATGCAGATTAATTAGCAGCAGCAGATTATCAACATGTAACAACATAAACTTAAGAACATAAGCGACTAAATTACGTAAACAGATTCAGAAACCTCACAAATAATAAAAGTGTTTTATATAGACAAATATAACCTGCAGCCACTGAAATGTCTGCTGCAAATAAGACTGAATATAAGAGTAAACAAAACCACTTCCCGACAAGTACACAACTACACTTAAAACATACACAGGAACCTAACACAGAAGCTACTTCCTGAAAACTATTGAACAAATGCACAACAGATTATCAACAGGTAACAACAGAAATTTAAGAACATAAGCGACTTGAATTATATAAACAGATTCTGAAACCTATGAAGTAACTAAATCATCTAAATGAAACACGTATCAGATTACAACTATTGAATAAAAAACATACCAAGTCTATCCTATGTGCTTGCTGGTTTCTTGAACCGCCCAAGTAGTTGGGTCCCCGTCTTTGGTTTCGATTCGTCCTTGCAATTTCCGATCTCTCCATGCATTTAGGGCTTCTCCAATATGTTACATAATCTGGTAACCATTCCTTTGGAATCCAAGTTTTATGTCTTTTTGCATATTGCGGATTCTTGCATACTTCTCGCCACCAATGACATATATGTTAAGACTTAATTAATTCACAAATCCATATATAGTTTCACTTTGATGCAAATAGACTTAAATACATTGATCTATCCATGAATTAAAGTTTCGATTTTGTGTTGTGTTTTGGTATATCAAATATCGGAAACGTTTCGAAAGATTTTGAACCACGGATCTATCTAGAGTATAATAACAATTTATAGAAGTTATCAACAATTATCAATAAAAGACATATCTCTTTAACACCGGTTTTCTCGTAACGAAGTTTGCTATTTGATTTTGAGAATTTGCTAGCTAAATAACGTAACTTTGTGAGAAGAATTTAAGTGAGCAAAAAAAAGAAGAAAAGTAGCAGAACGATGAATCGGAAAAAAGGGGATATGTGGGTATTAATAATTAAGAAAGTCCTATTTTCTATTTTAACTTAACTTTTTGTACATTTTTTAAATTATCAAAAAGATGAAACCGACAGTTGGTCGCTAAATAATGTAGAAAGTTCTATATTTTTAAACTTTTAGTATATTATTATTTTATTAAAAATTAAAACAGACAAAGCATTATTAATTTTCAAAAAAGAACGGATAGCACTTCTGCGCTTTCTAAAATTATGGCCGACACAAATATAGAAAGGGACGGTGCTTTCAATAATTGAGTATTGAAACATATTAAGCCCTTGCAATAAATTTACCACCAAAGTCCAAAACTTAGCCGAAATTTTCGAAAAATTTTATTTTACCTCCAAATAAGTTTATAAATGCTTCTCCATAACTCACATCTTGTTCCCAATTATCAGATCTTCTCCTCTTATATCAGTTTTTGATTTAAAGAAACTTAAATACATTGATCTATCTAAAGTATATTAATAATTTATAGAAGTTATCAACAAATAAAAGGCATACCTGTTTAGCACCGATCTTTTCGTATTGAAGCTTGCTATTTGATTTTGAGAAGTTGCTAGCTAGCTTAATAACGTACCTAGATTTGTGAGAAAAATTTAGTTGAACAAAAAGAAGAAAAATAGCATAACGTTACATGGGAGTAGAATGGGATACTTAGCTTGTACCAATAATTTTAAAGTCCTATTATTTATTGTAACTTAACTTTTAGTACATTTTTTACTTTATTAATAAATTGAAATAGACAGTTGACAAGTGAAATATTATTTAAAAGAATATAACGGGATGCTAAATCATGTAGAAAATCCTATTCCCTATTCTAACTTAACTTTTAGATTATTTAAAAATATATGCTCGGACAATTATTAAACATAAAATATGGAAAGCAAATCTTCACTTTCTAAAATGCCTGCCGACACACGCGTCCGTAATAAAAGGAAAAAAGGGAAAGGTTTTACCACCAAAATTTTGGCAAAAATTTCAAACAATTTTATTTCCCTCCAAGTAACTCTATAAATACATCTCTATAAATCTCTTCTTGTTCGCATTTATCAGATCGATCTTCTCCTTTTATCTTGGTAATGTTCATTATTTATACTTGCTCTTTTCTTGTTCTTTTATTACATTATATCATATTTGTCTAACAATATATATTTTGCCACATGCAGGAAAATGAGTTAACCTCTCTAAAACTTTTGCGTGAAGAAATTGGAAGAGTTGCTCCTATACTTATTCTTTACTAGACAAGGCATCCATCCATGTTTACACTTTCTCCTGGTGTCTTGTGTTTCTTCAATGCAGACCATGTTTCCTGACTTAATGGGTGGAAAAAAAAACAGGGAGAAGATAAAGTAGTCTAGGAGTATATGTAAAGCTCCTAAAAAAAATTACTCTCATTGTTTGGACAAGTACAACTTTCCTTTTTTTTTTCTTTCGCTTCAGATATATTCTATTAAACCAAATAAAATATATTCAAGTTAACAATTAAAAGGGATGCTCTATTTACAAGTGTTCTGCTGCTACAGTATTTAGATAAGATTATTAAGATTTGGAAAAGATTTGTTTATATCAAAAAATCCCAAACAATTCAAATTCGCCGCCAGCTATTTTCAAAACTTTGAAAATGTATATGGATACCGAACTGGTGGTATCTAATAATTTTTTAATTAATTTGAATAAATGGCTGATTTACGGAATATCTATTGAAACAGATTATACGCATTCAGTAAATCACATATCGAAACTAATTCGCCGCATTCCATATTTAATAGACATTGAAACGAAATATGCGCTTTCGATATTTTAATTGGGAATGAAACAGATTCTGCTCTTTCTGTAATTTGATTGATATTGAAACAAATAATGCGCTTTCCATATTCTAATTCACATTGAAACAAATTATGCGCTTTCGATATTTTAATTGGGAATGAAACAAATTCCGCTCTTTCTGTAATTTGATTGATATTGAAACAAATAATGCGCTTTCCATATTCTAATTCACATTGAAACAAATTATGCGCTCTCGATATTCTAATTGACATTGAAACGGATATGGCGCTTTCAATATCTTAATGGACATTGAAACTGATATGGCGCTTTCAATACTTTAAGGGACATTGAAACGGATGCATCGCTTTCTCAGTTTCTGCGCTTTCTATATCTTAGAAAGCACCGTTCCCTTTCAAAATATGGCTTTGCAACCGAAGCAGCAGAAACCGGGCAATGCAACCGAATCTCCGCTTCCAATGTTGCTATGGAAAGCGGCAATGGCATTACAGATTGCGCTGCCGCAGCATCAGCTGACCTTCATTCTCCTTTACGAGAAACATATAGTTGGCTCTCAATTCTTCTTAACAAGATCAGACATTTCTTTAAACTATCACAACTTATGAGGGAAGAGTTTCTCATAATTCGAAGGCAACTCTTTTGATACTTTTCCCGCAAATGCATAATATTGTAACTCATAATAATTACCCTCTTCTTTCTAGGAGATTGTGTTATTGTGTACATTATTAACATGCAAAACGATGGACTAGCTAAGGAACACACAGTGCCCAATGAAAAGAAAAATGCAAAACTTGCTATATTTTCTAAGTTACATATTACAAATGATGGTGAAATTGACTTTGTCAACTCAAATGAAACAACATGTGGGAATAACACTCGATTTACAAAGAGGGCTGCTCAAGTCAACAAAACATTAGCGAAGAATTTGGTTTGAATGTAATTTTAATATTTGAGTGTTGTGAAAAATAGGAATATAAAAATCAAATCAATGTGATATATGTATTAAAATAATGTTTTTATTTTTTGTTGATTAATAATATTTGGATATTATTCTCTGATGATTGTCTTTCGTTGCCAAAAGAAAAAACATTTTATAAATTTTTACAAAAGAAAAATGTGCTCTTTTCCATGTCAAAAAAATGTTTCTTTCCATTTTATCACAATAGAAAAATAAGTCCAAGTGTTGTTCAGATTTTAAATTTTTTATTTTTATTTTCATTTTAAAAACGTTTGCTTTCATATACTATTATTTAGAAATTTAATACTTGAAAACGCTGAGTCCCATAGATTTTTTTTTCAAAAAAAAAAAACAAAACAAGATCAACATTTGGCTTGTGTGTATGATAATTATGAAAACATGGCAACAAGTTACAAAAAATTGAATTTCGAAGGAATTCACAATTAGTCTAAAGTTGTGCTTTTATTTCCATAATTTGAATTATGTTTTATATATACTCATATATTACTCCATTACTCATATTTCTTTTCTTCTAAACCTTTTTTTGCTAATGAACTTTCATTTGTGATTTAGCGTAATGTACTCGATCTCAAAGATATTTCTTTGCACATTCTTATATTTATTGCAATTATTAGCATCCTTTAATATGATTGCCAAATATCAGTATTCTGAAACCCGGCCCGGTGACTGGCCCGGTGAGGCTACCGGGTAGTGGGTCAACAGGTCGGACCGGTCGAACCACTGTTGGACTGGTTTGTCGACTTTAGTCAATATTTAATAAAATATATAAAAAATATAGTCAATATGTACAAAATGCCTTGAAAAATTTATTAAATGGGTTAATGAAATTGAATTTGTTTCAAAAGTTCTTTGTGATGCATGCGATATAAACATTGAGAAATAGTTGTATAAAAGTATAATATATGAATGAGATATAGATGGAATATTATATTATATAAAAAGTCATTAGTTATATTTAACAAAAAAGATTAACAATATTCTATCCATAGTTATTATAGTAATAATTATAATATTACTAATAATTAAAAGTATGAAGTATATCTTAAAGAATTTGTTTATAAGAAGTATTAGGCAAGTCATGGAATGATGTATTATTTTCTTATAAATCAATTATAGCATCAAATTTTGCTTTGATTGCTTTTTTAAATCAATCATTTAAGGGTAGATTACGGTCTTTATTAAATCAGGAGAAGTTTTCCCTTTCTTTTTATGTATTTCAAATAAGAATATCCTTCTATATCTAAATATTCCCTTTTATTGATAATTGCAAATCTACTACATTCTTTTTTAACCAAAGCATAATTATTTCCGTAAGTAAAGTGGGTCTATCAGCACAGGCTCAAACTATAATTGAGTTAGTCAAACTTTCTTACCCAAAACCCCCAATTCCCGTAGAAAATATTTTATAACCTAATGTAATCAATTAAGCATGATTTTGTTTCTTTCTTTGTGAATTAAACTATCAACTTATTTAGTTTCCTTTTATTGGGTTAATTGATTATATTTTGTTTCTTGTCAAATCTAAACAAATTAGCCTAACAATATATAACGGATTATGTCCTTCTATAATCCCTTGATCATTTTGTTTCTTCTTCAGCCTATACCTACTGCACAAGTCACGGTAATCATTCTTCTTCATCTATAATCATCATCTCTCATTTTTTTTATCTTCTGATCTAATGTTTCCAAAAATAAGAAGACCGGGTTTTACCGATCTAGATTCAGACAGAAGGTTTTTTTTTCTTTTATTAAAGACTGACTTTCAGCAAATTCATTTTAAAAAATGGCTGAACCGGTTCGCAAACGGAACCGGTTCAGAAGGTCGCCGGGCGAACCGACGAAATTCACCGGTTCGCCCTCTGCAGCGCGCGACCCGTTATAGCAAGAGAACCGGCCCGGACAAGGCTCCGGTTCCTTGTCGAACCGGCCGGTCCGGGCCGGGTTTAAAAACAGTGCCAAATATAGAGCACGTTTTTACACTCAAAATTCAGTTTTCAATCTTTTTTTTTTGTGAACTTAACATAACACAAACAGAGTATCCGGCAAAGAAGGAGAGACGCCCAAAGAAAACGTCATTACATGATGCTACTATAGCACAAAAAATCAACAAAACAATCGACTCTACTATAACACGCCCCAATGCATGAGCAACCGCATTAGAATCACGACCCACCCATTTTATACCAAATCCCAAATTAGCTTACAAAAGACGACGAATATCCTTAAGAATATTTACATTAGGAGCATCCCCATCGGTACCATGAAGAACGTCATGAATAATGCTAAGACTAATCCCTTTCAAATAGTACGTTCTCCCAACCTTTGTCGATTGCCCAACGGATAGCACATAACCCCGCTAACACCTCAATGCTCGAAGGTTCAACAAATGCCGTAAGCCTCCGTTGTCGCCACGCCACTAAGATACCCGTACTATCATGAGCAACCACACCAATTCTGATCGCTCTTCCTCTACAATATATGTATATATATATATATATATAATATTTTCTCTATCAATATGAACAGATATCAGCCATTAATATTAGTTTTGTTGACACATTAATGTTAATGAAATCTGTAGTTCTAACTAAAGTCCAATAAAAACATATTCTAAAATGCAGGTAAACCCCCCTCTCTTTTGAGGATGAAATATGTTACATTTAAGCATGACATCATCACAAATTACTTTTGATTTTCTAATTTCTCTTGATAATAGGTCTTTATAGCGAAGTAGAATTTTGGTTTTAGGGCTAAATGAATTTAGGGCACTGTTGTTATCATTTGGCATGCCTGACCACGCCGAGTGAAAGGACGCTTGCGCAAGCGCAGTGGTTTTCTTCGGCTGCATCAGAGCTTTAGCTACACACAAATTTGAAATTTGTGTCGTCGCAGATATTAATGGGAATATCTTAATGGACGGCTTCGGCCTCGGCCTCGGCATCATGGCATGGTGATCACTTCACAGGCTAAAATGATCCAAATCTTTAGGCCCTTCTCCCCTAGTTTATTATCTTTTTTTATGACAAGTATTTCCATTTTATAATCTTGTTTTATGTTGTTAGTTTGTCTTTCAAAACACATTCAATTAGTGGAGTATATCATTGCTCACAATTGCAATTTGCACGTTATTAGACATTTTATTATATGAGAGAGATGTATTACAATTTTCATCTAATGTCATTGCAATTTGCCTTTTGAAATATGCTTCCTCTCTTTTAACTCATTGCTCTTACCATGTTTTGATTTTTATTTTATGTTGTTACTGTCTCTGTTATGCCTCTTTCGAGTTGTAACTGAAATGATATATATATATAGAGAGAGAGAGAGCAATATAACAAAAATTCTTGTATAAATTTTTGACATTTCTAAAATCTAAAACCAAAGCTAACATCACGTGATGGTAAAGATCCATTCCATTATTTTAGGATCAATCAAATACACAAAAAATATAGATTCGTACGATTATATAAATTCTGCATTCTTAAAATAGTATGGTTCATATCATAGGATGTGACGGGGTTTTTACGTTGGCTGTCACAAGCCTACCACAACCCTCCTCCTTTATCCTGGCTTGGAACAGGCAGTGAAAGCTCACTGGCGGAGTTAATTGGGATTACAGGCTTGGTTGTTGTTGTTGTTGCATTCTTAAAATACATTATCTAGATCTTTTTGGATGTGTCTATATCAAAGTATTTATATGGATTCTACATTCCTGAAATATATATTGTCACAAAATGGCAAATGTCAAATTATGCCCTGTAATAGACAAATTAATTACCCCTTTGTAATTTTAAAATAGGTGAATTTAGTCTGTGTAATATTAAAATTGGTGCACACCGCCTCTCCGTCAAGTTATCCATGTATATGTACTTATACGTTGCTAAATTCTATTATTTATGTTTTGCTTATTTAGTATGTTGGCGAAATATTATATCATCTTTTGTAATTTAAAATAAATTTAATAAAAGAAAAAGATTTCTAAGAGGAAAAAATAAGACAAAATTAATTTCAGTCTCAACATTTGGCAAGTGAGTTACACCTCATTCCGCATAGGGATATTTTGGACCATTTAAAAGATTATAGAAGAGTAATATGGCTATTATTTTTTACAAGGGGAAAATGTGCATCTTTTGCATCCTATATCGGAAATGTTACCCCATTCTTTGTTTCATTTTCATTAATGACTAAAACTTGGCATGATTCTACAATATTTATTTATACTATATAAAGAAACGCGAATATTCTCATAAAAAACGAATATTTTATGTGTTGGTTGTATATTCACAAACGCACAATGGCATAAACATAATTATGATCAACATGCATCATAAATCAATAATAAACACATAACATAAATGAAATAAGTATAAGTTAGAACAGAAAACCCGGTTTCAAGACACACTACAAAACTAGTGCTTCCTTTAGAGTAGAATTTTGCTATTGCAGGGTGCAATCAGCCTCGGGACGTCTACTCCCAAGATACAATGAATCTCCAGGAACTCTTGACGTACACTCGAACAAGGAATTCCCACGAACTTGCTAAATCATTTCCTTCTAACTTTATAGAAAATATATTTTTTCTACTTGTTGTATCTCTTTAAAAAAGAAACACGACACATATATTAATAGGAAACCAAAAGTCTTAAAAGAAAAGACAACTTTTGGTACACAACAATTCATGTCAAGGGATGGGACTCTATATTTAAAAATTTGAAACACGATTATTTAAATAATAACTAAATTATGTTCTAGTATTGACTTTCAATTTGTAATGTATGAAGCTCTGGAATTCTAAATGAAAATCTTCCGCGCGAGCTAGCATAATGAATGTTGTTTTACACAATCAGTTACAAAAAAAAAAAAAAAAATCATTGATATGTACGCATGAAATTGATCAAATATACAAATACAACAATATATTCACAATATAGATACTCAAAGCAAATCATAAATCAAAAATGAAACGAATACACACTCCATTAATAGGGCGATATTATGTTATTTAAGTCTATACTCGTCACACATTGTTAGTTCAGTGTGATTTGTCAAATTAGCGTGATTTACAAGCAATTGCGTCAACTTGTGTATAAACTTAATATGTACGTACTTATCACACACAATTTATTTAGTGTAATTATGTCGATTGACCAAGTTCACAAGCTATTGCGTTCATCCTGCAGATTTACATAATACGACATGAAAAATAACCGTTAAGAATTTTTACGTTATTGAAAAGAAGTATAGTATCCCATACTCAATCTATAAAATATTCACAATACATATACTCAAAGCATATTATAAACCAAAAATGAAAATAATACAAGCTCCATTTATACACTTTTTCTTTTTTCATATACTAGTTCCATTTAACACTTTACTGTGATTGTATTACAAAATTGAATTCTACGTCATTTAGGTCTGCACGTGTTACATGCAGTTAGTTTACTATAATTTGTTCAGTTAACGTGATTTCAAGCTATTGCGTTAACTTGAATTTAGTGGGTGTGCACGTATCATACATTGCGTGATTCTACGAAACATTACGTAGTGCGTAGTGCGGCATAAAAACGTAATTGTTACAAGTATGCACGTCTTCATAATAATGAAGTATGATATGTAATAGACATAAACACATAATAAATCTATAAAATATTCACCATAAAGGTATATATACATGCGTGGGCCTTTAATATATGTCACAATAGAAACTAAATCCGATAGTGACTTAATTGCACACAAATGATTCATTATTGTGGGTCACTGTGTAATATTCCATAAAGATAAGGATCTTCACTTGCAAAACAAATGACATCCAATGGCAGTGCAGGAACACGGATAAATCGCAAAATTTCACCATAAATAGATCACTGCATTTTCCAATTACCCTCTTGCACCCTACACTATGGAATCTCAATTTCTCTTCTGATTTTGCAGAATAATAATAAATAAGTAATAAATATTAAAGGAATATACTTTGATCCAAAATTAGGGTTAGGGGGTCTGGATCGTACGCCACCGATCTACTACAATAACATACACATATATATATTCACCAAAGTTTTGATATTTTTTTGTTAAATCTCGGATATTGGGCAATTGGGCGATTTTTTTTGGGTGTCAATTGTTGAAATTGGGATCGAGTGATTAGGGTTTGATTTGGGGATTAAGGAGAAAAAGGGGTGTTGTGTTGTGGTGTGTTGTATTTAGAGAAATGGATAAGAAAAAGGTTGTAGCTCCGTTGGTTTGCCACGGGCATTCGCGTCCGGTTGTCGATTTGTTCTACAGCCCGATTACGCCTGATGGATACTTTCTGATTAGTGCTAGCAAGGGTACATTTTTTCTTCTTGTTTAGTGTTCAGCTGAGATTACTTTGTTAGCATGCTTATGTTTCATCTCCTGTGATTGATTGATTGTTTATTTTCGGGAAATGGCCATGTAGTTGCTTTGTGATGTTATTGTAGAATAGCCTAGTTTTCTTTCATTGATTAGTTCTGATTGAATTTCACTTGTACTTTAGCATCTGATAGAATTGAGAATCAAATCGTCCATTTAATCGGCCAGCAAATTAAATATGTTAGTTTAAAGGGAGTGTTTAAGGCATTATCTCGGAGAGGGGGATTAGTAATAGATTCAGCGTAGTTTATGACGCAGCATACTTGACTTGGATGAATGCGCAGAAATAACTCGTATTTCTGATTTTAACTAAAGGAAAAGTTACAATGACAAATCTTGATCAATCAATTGTAGATGGTATAGTAAGAATCTATTCATTGTCTTGAGATCGTTCTAGTGCCACTGAATCACTTTAAGATTCTATCGCTATTGTTCAGCTATTCTTAAACTCTTGTTGTGAGCATATGTTTGTAAGGACATTACTGAGTACAACATTGCGAAGATTAGGCACTATAAGTTCTAATTATGGTGTAAAGATTGACATTTAGCAGAAGAGGTGTATTACTTCGTCTGTGTTGCTAGGGGAAGTATTAGATTGGGTTTGTCTGTGATATGAGATATACTTTCTCAACTTTGTGCTGCCTTCATGCGGTCCATATGTGATTGTGCTAAGGAAATCGCATAAGGTGCTTAAGTTTTGTTGTGCAAGTGCGATACACGAGTGCAGTTGCTGTCTTGTTTCCATACTTTCGCATAAACTAGTTTCTGTTTCCACTTTAATTATGGAGTTTTCAGATTCCACACCAATGTTGAGAAATGGAGAGACTGGAGATTGGATTGGAACCTTTCAAGGGCATAAAGGTGCAGTCTGGAGTTGTTGCCTGGATAAACATGCGCTACGTGCTGCTTCTGCATCAGCCGATTTTTCTGCGTATGTGCTCGATGAAACTCATACCTGGCTCTTATGTAAAACATTGTCTCGTAATATGCATTGTCTTCTTAGTTCTTAATGCATCATCTCGTGCTCTGTGATATTCCACTCTTAGCGTTGAACATGTATAGACTCATTCCTTCTAAACATTATTGATTGCGATGATTGGCTATATTTCTAACTGTTAATTGGTTACAGAAAGCTTTGGGATGCATTAACTGGAGATGAATTGCACTCCTTTGAGCACAAGCACATTGTTCGTACTTGTGCCTTCTCAGAGGTACGGCTTTATCAGAAACACTTTTTGTTTTTCATAAACTGTTACCTTGTAATTGTTTATATATTTTAAAAAGTTTTTTTTTTCTTTTTTGTAAATCATGCACCTCCTATCTATGTTTTTTACAATGTTGTTAAAAATGCGCCCGAGCGCGCTCTAGGAGATTTCAGCCTCAAAACGCATTTGAGCGTTTGAATGAGGCAGAAAGTGTGTTGGGCGTGCGCGCAAGGCTTGAATTCGCACTTTTAGCGCCTGTAATTAGTTTATTTGGGGCGTTCAACAACAAACGATAAATATGGCCCGCCCCCACCTATGAAACAAAAACTTTAAAATTTTTAGTTCTCATGCCTGCTACCTATTAAATGATCCGCACAATTAATGTAGAGTGTAAATTGTTTTGTTTCTTTTTAATGCTCTAGTATTGTGTGTACGTTTAATACTTGTTTTCTATATTCATATGACTTTTTCGGTAATGATAAGAACAAAAGAAACACCATTTTTTTCAGTGAGTTTTTTATTATGTTTTCACTTTATTATTGTTGATAATTATCAGTTTTAATATCTATACTTATAGATTAAAATTATAAATGTGATGTAAACTTATATATTGTTGGTAGATTTATCCAGTTTAGGACTAATTTATTTTTTCAAAAAAGAAAAAAAGAAAATTGTAGTATTTATTTATTGTTATTGCATTTTTTAAAAATAAAATACCAAAATTCATGGAGCTTACGCTCGAAGGCTTACGCTTCTCCTCTAGACACGAGAAATGCCCCGCTTACGCCGAACGCCTTTAACAACAATGGTTTTTTATCATTGCAAATGTTGGTTCCGTATAGTGGGGTTGTTCTGTGTAGGCTTATGTTGGGTGGGGCTCCATATAGAATATGACTGTCCGTATAGTATTTTATATTTTGAATATTAGATCCTATGTTCAGGTTATATTCATCTTGTTTGAATTTTAGTTTAAATATTTGCAAAGAGATACTGAGTTCTGATTTAGCTTTAGTAGCATATTGGGAACTTTATTATCTCTTCATTCTATGTGGTGAGTTATACTATTTGTATTTCTGTCGGTTTGGGAAGTTGTGTAATGTGAGTATATCTTGTCCTCATGGGGGCATTGTTTCTTTACTTCGTTATTAATAATGGATTTACGTCCTTAATTGAAGAGATTTATGAATCATTTCTCTCTTCTTATCTAGGAAATATGTATTGCCTACAATGATCCTGGTTTAGATGTTTTACTTGAATCATTTCGTACTTTTCTTGCCTTGTCCATATTCTCTGAGTTTATAGTTAGTTTATCTATTAATTGCATATCAATGTATTGTCCTCTTGTTCACCTTTTACTACATAAGTTGGATTCTGTGCAAGTTTGGGTTTATTCTATATTATGAACCAAAAAAGGATCTTAAAGCTTACGCATGCTCATTGTGATAAGTTTTTCAATGCTCTATTTAAGACCTTCTTTCCTTTGCACATATCATGGAATGCACAAGGGTATTGTTAATGTACTTTGTTTGACTGTTCTGATTATTGGAATTGTTTCATCAATTTTGCAGGATACTACCCTGCTGTTAACTGGAGGGATGGAAAAAGTTCTTCGAATATTTGATCTAAATCGTCCTGATGCAGCTCCCAGAGAAATTGAGAAATCTCCTGGTTCAGTTAGAACTATTGCATGGCTCCACAGTGATCAAACTATCTTAGGTTCTTGTAATGATATGGGCGGGGTTAGGTATGTGCAGAATATAGTTCATGTTGTTTATTCTTAATTTCCTTCTTCAGATTTTTTTTTTGATGCTTTACTTGCCGCTCAGGATTTACAAATTGATTGCCTGTATTAGTTAGTTATAACCTGACCGCTGATATGCACAGTACATGTTGATAACATTCTAGCTTCCAGTAGTATCTTATATTCCCATCTTCGAACCCTTTGTAGAGGTGTGTTGGAGATCTTCCAACTTTTGTTTCTGGCTCACATCTTTAGATGTTTCCCATTTTCACACCTCTTCTTTTGGCAATGCATAACTCATATGAATTTCAGTTTTTTAAGCATTAAACCTTTTCTTAGGTAGTTTGCTGTCTATCTTAGCAACAAGATGACTACCACCAGAGAGATTCTCTTGACCCGTATTTTCTGCGGTTTCAGCAATTTCTGAATTCAGTTTCCATACAGTGGCTCTTTTACAATCACTCCGAGCTAACTATTAAATCAACTGATATCCGCAGGTTCTGGGATGTGAGAACTGGCACAATTGTTCGAACCCTTGAGACTAAATCTTCTGTAACCAGTGCTGAAGTGAGTCAAGATGGCCGCTATATAACTACTGCTGATGGGTCATCAGTTAAATTTTGGGATGCAAATCAGTACGTCTCTTTCCATTATTTTTACCCAGTTTTTTTATTAAAGTCACTGTTGATGAAAGCTCAATGAAGGTCTAGTTTTGATTAGATTCACATGCCTAACGTGGTGGGCATCTCTTTTACAGCTTTGGGCTTGTGAAGAGTTATGACATGCCTTGCATCGTGGAGTCAGCTTCTTTGGAGCCAAAGTATGGTAATAAATTCGTTGCTGGTGGAGAAGACATGTGGATTCATGTATATGATTTTCACACTGGAGAAGAAGTTGGTAAGCTTTTTGTTACTTTCTTCTGTGCATCTGTGATGTTCCATTTGTTCATTCTTATTAATAAGTTTTTTTTTTTCACCAATCAAACTTTGTTGCTGGCATTAGTGTGTGGCCCTCAAGATGTTCCTTCTCTTTACTGTCTGTTTTGGGTGCACAACATTTTCTTCTTCCTCGACATTTTTATTCCAAAACTTCTGTGTCAAATGGTGTGCCACATTGTGTGTCACTGAAAGATTTTGCAACTCGTGTATTATGTGTGGTGGAGAATGGTATATGTGGTGGTAGGTTGGTCTGCAAAATGGCAGATCATTACCTTACAATACCACACTTGCCGTTCATGTAATAGGGGGTGGAACGGGAAAGAAAATGTCACACGATATTGGCACAGAAATTTGACTTGCCTATGGTGTTGCATTTACTGTTTTTACTGCTATCTGTAATATTACTCGTTCTTTAGCCGTCCCCTGTTTGTCAAAGACTTTCTGTTTGTCCAAGCCAGTCGTATATTATTATTCATCTTTACTTTTGTACCATGCTCAAGTATAGAATGTCACAACTCAATCCTGATGGCTTTTAATATCATTTTAATATTCTGTATAGGATGCAACAAGGGGCACCATGGCCCAGTCCACTGCGTGCGTTTCTCACCGGGAGGAGAGTCCTATGTGTCTGGGTCTGAAGATGGGACTGTTAGAATATGGCAGACTGGTCCTCTGAATAATGTGGAGCAACAACAGACTCCAGCTGACAATGGACCACTGAATAAGAATGTGAAGGATGTAGTAGATGAGGTTACCAACCAGATCCAGAATGTCCATATTGCTGGTGAAGATAAGGTTGAAGTGCTCGATTTTAAGTCGATAGGCTAACAAGGTTATGTTTCTGTATGTGTTTGTTGTAGTTAACTGGAAAGTTGTAAGGGGTGGGGTCAATGTTCAAGGGATTTGTATCTTTTGAATTGAAAAAGTGAAGAATGCTTTGTCCTTTTGTTACCTCCCATAGTAAAGTGATGAAATGCGCATCTATTGTCAGATATTGAAATATTATTTTTTGTTTGGTTTAGTGTCAGTAAAGTGGTATACAGTCAAGGGGAAGAGCACAAAATATGTGAAATGTGTGTGTTTAAGTTGTTAACTCATATGGAACCCATAGGGTGAACAAGGGATAAGTCCAGAGTGTTAGATATTAACACGGGAGCTAAATTACTGTTGGTTACACAAATCGTGATAACAAGCAACACTAGCAAGAAATATATTTTTATTTCGGTGAAGTTTATGTATGCATAAAGAAATGACGTCAAATAGTCCTTGATCAGAAATTATCACAGTACAGAAACATCTTGGCCAAAGGAGTTTTTCATTCAAACATAATTATCGAGGGTGAGGATGGACTTTTTCTCGTTGATCTCACATTCAAATTCCACAAATCAGACTTTATTCAACACCTTCTGGATCTGTGTCAATTACACATAGTTAGTCTCATGGTTTGCCCGGTTTGCGTCAACCTACAAGTTTACCAAGTACGTACTCGAAGGGTAGCGACTATGGGTTCTGATAATCATAAAAAAAGCTACCATGGTGCATATAGCTTTTGAGAAAACAGTCTTAATTGATTTTAGTTCCCTCTTTTTAAGTTTGTTGATCTTATCCCTTGATCACCTCAAAGTCTGCATAAAATTACAGTAGTCATTTGGTTTATGATGTCTACATCATCTGTATCACAAATGCCTGTGTGAGTGTTTTTGAGAGAGACAAATAGATACAATAATGATTCATCCTTTGGATTCCTCCTATTTATAGACAATGTAATTGATGTGCTTGGACAAAAAATAAGTCGAATTCTCAACAAACAGACTAATAAGAAGCAAAAGCCACCAAATTTCGAAACTAACCACAAAAAGAATGAAAACCCAAAAGGAAGAGAGGTGAACTTGGCCCCATATCCTTTTGTTGGGAGATTTAAATTACAAAAAGAGGGAGAGATGGGGAACTACTAATGGTCACACAAAATTATTACCTACATAAAATAGCATCATCCTGTTTTTGTATTTCTGGTCTCAATAATAGCCTACTTATAAACGGTGATATAGCTGCCAATAATGCTTTCGGACATTCCTCATGTGGAAGATGGCCACAACCAGATATTGCAACCAGTCTCTGCAACATCATAAAACATCGCTTCAGTTGTTTAAATACACCAGGGGGGGGGGGGGGGACGATGAGGGAAACAAGAGTGGACAGAAAAAAAACACACCGAGTTTTCAAGTTTAGAAGCCATAGATTGAACAGACTTTAGAGGGACAAGAACATCCTCAGCCCCGGCAATAACTAAGACAGGTAAAGTTTCAACAGTTTTCAGCATCAATTCTGCATTCTGCGGTGAGATCACTGTTTCATAAGATAGTTTCCCAATTTCATGAAGTGCCTCATCCCAGCCCTCTACATGTAATGGAGCCTGGTACAGCAGCAAAAATTACAAATCGGGATAATTATGGGGAAAAAGATTAACTTAGAAAGAAGCTGTCCAATAGATACTCCAGATCAGTGTGATGTGAATGGATGTGCTTTTCTGAGTGTATATTTATTAGAAAAAACATAGATAACAAAGATATTTCTTGCAAAGCGCTGCTTTCAAGTAAGTTAAGCCAACAAATTTTGCCAAAACGTCAAACGTATTATTTTAGTACGTGCATTGCATTTATCAAGTACAAAGTTACGATATGGTAATGGGAGGGAATGGATCTTAATAGATAAGAAGATAAAGGTAAAAGTACCTTATACAGGCTTAAGACTTCAGAAGTTTGTTTGGCAGAATCATACCAAGCACGCCGATTCACCACTTGAGTAATTTCTGTTCGAAGAAGAGGACGGACCAAGTGTTTCTTTCCAAGTGAGGTGCGTAACAGAATTCTTGCAAAGGCCGGTACCAACTCTCTTGACAAGCTTACATTCAGCAACACAATGCCCTTTATTTCAAGCTGAGAAACATGCCAATTGTTATGCTCGATTAGGAAATACAACTAAAAAAGAACCATCATCACTAAACACAACGCAGTCTGTTGTCTAATCTATCTAAACACTATAAAATCCTGAAGTTCTAGATAAGCACAACATGCTGGGGCGATGAACAAGGCGAACGATAAAACTGCCTAATATCTCCATACATCAAAATCCAACTCAATTCGCCAGACAGAATTAGCTTTAAGCTTATAACAATTTGACCCTTTCATATGACACACCTAAACAAAACTCAAACAGCAATACAAACGCAATACTGAAATAGCTACTATCTACTGCCAAGAGCATCTATGAACAATTATGTGTTCAGTAAGTTGTTCGAGAATACCGTCACATACTATACACTACCCTCTAACACTTCTAGAAGTAGTAAGTCTACTAGATCAGGTGACTTACGTTTATCGAATTTGCAGACAACTGAATCTTTTGTGCGGCCTTCAGCGCAAGAAGTCCTCCATCGTCGTGCCCGATAAGCACAACTGATGAAAACCCCATTTCCTGGCAAAAGGAAATAAGCAGATCCACCTGGAACAACCAATATTCATCAAGCTGTTAAACCCGGGCTCAGCAAATCAAGGACAGGAAAACAGTATCTTAACAAGGCTATTTCTAATAGTACTGATTCATTATCAATAAAGCAGACCAAAGCTTCTCAGACTCGGACGGATCTGTATCACGTTGCCACAAAATAAAGTGAGGTGTTCAATGTGTTCACAACATTCATGTGATATCATTTAATATAAAACTTTCTGCATTAAATAAGAACACGATCAGCAAAACAAGTAATTCTTGGCAAAAGGAGATTTACTTAACACATGCATATAAAATGATGCAAAAGTTCACAAGCATGTAAGGGAGAGAGAGAGAGAGAGAGAAAGAATGAGTCTGCAAGAAATGAGGATTAAAAATCTTGGCAATTTTGAGAGGTAATAATATGGTACTGTCAGGGCATTAAAGTATTTTGAGTAACCAGGGTTAGAACCCTATCCGTAATTATATATTACCGGATCAGTACTATGAATAGAATATAGCATTAGATTCTTCCCCTTCATCATCTCCAACATAGTTCCATTCTTTTGGTTTTAAAGCTAAAAAGGTAAAATGACTGCAGGGCGGACAGACATGCCGTATCGTGAAAGTAAAAGTAAATCTAACAACAATAACAGTACAAAATGGATGTGGTCTTCCAAGTTCTTTTTCAAAACCACTGCCCCTCTGGTGGTAACCCAAAATGAACCACGACAAGATTTAAAGGCATCACGAGCTGCTCTTAAACGTCCCATGAACCATGACACAAATTAAAATAGCACAATATTCAACCGGTAATACGTTCAAATGTTATTGTGGATGTACAAGATACACGTTCATGATGGAGTAATCACCTGATTATCAAGTTTGTAAGGGTTAGGTGATTGATTTTCCTCCCAATCTTTCTGTCGGGGCCTTGACGTCAAACCCCATCCGGGCCTGTCAAAAGCGGCAACAGCACAACCCATTTGAGTGGACAAGACACCCATTACCTTTCTCCACGAAAAGACTCCCCCTCCAAAGCCATGGACTAAAACAATTGCAAATTGGTCATTTGCTTCCAGATCTCGTTCCACATTTGGAGAACCTGATTTGCTCAGATCATCCTCATCACAAGGTTCATTTAAGCTCAAAATAGGCATATTTTCTGCTATTGGGGAGGTTGGAGAACTGACAAGTAGGGGAGTATAAAGAGGGGAGCTGCTGCCATGGAATTGGTTACTTATGCTCCGGTGAAGGTTATATTGGTTTTTCAAGGGAATAGTTATTGATGGGTTGTCGAAAAAGGTAGCAGAGGACAAGGAACGGGAAGGAGATCCAGGTGTGCTTAGCTTGTAATGAACCGACAGCCCTCGACAAGAAATGAATAAGCTGTCTACATCAGCAAGTAAACTAACTGGAAGTTCCCCATCCCCATGAGCCAAGCCTGGTGGTTTTCTCTTCATTTCACTGCCGCTTCTGAAGGATTTACCAGCAGAGGGAGTAGGTGATCGGGGAACCTTCTGGTAACCCGTGAAAACTAGCTTGCAAGAAAGAGCCTGTTAAATAATTAGCAATCACGATTAGTTAACGAGAACGCTTACGCTCACGAAAGGTAACAGCTTTCATCAAACTTACAGTTTCTGGATCACCACGATGAAAAATGAGTTTCCTTCTCGCTTTACAACGCGTGCGATAAGCCACAACGATATGTCCAAGAGCAAATACAGCAGACGACAGAAATAAGACAGGCATCCCCCACGACTTCTTCAAATGGAGCCTCTTCCTCGAGAGCGAAGTCGAAGCTTCCGCCACGAGCTGAGAATTAAAACTGAAAACGCAAGCCTTCACCGAAAGCAGAAGTATCGAAGTGAAGGAGCATACAGTCACAGTTCCTAGATAAGGCCCGTGCGACAGCGCAGGTCCGTCGCACATTGTATACACACCTGTCACCATTCCATAAACACCACCAATAAAGACACACACATTTCATAATTCCAATTAAACCGCCACAACTCGAGAAATTACGATTAAAAATCAACTTCCAAATTACGCTATTAAACGAAGAGATTCTCATAACTGATCCTACTCTAACAACATTATCACCAACAAAATCAATTTTACCAACACAACAGCATTCGGATCTATCAAATAACCGTCACACGTAACGATATCACCAACAACAACAAAATCAAAAGGAGAGAAGAACACAACATACAGATGATAACAAGAGATCTGACAATCGAAACAACAGGAATATCCATAAGCGAGCTCTTGAACGCATATCGCCTCAAATGCTCCCTAAATCCGTAACAATTGACGCATGTGAAGCTCGGAATGAGCAAACACGGCACCACGGCGTCGACAACCGCAACCACCACCGGCAGAGAGACCACCACCAGCGACGCAACCATCGCCACCATGAAATAAACCGTCCACACGCCTCTGCGAACCTTCTCACACCAACCGCCCTTCGCCACCACCATTTTTTTTGTAACTTTTTTTTTAATGGAATTTTTTTCTTCAAGTACGTTCGCAATGAATGCGAGATCGGTAAAAAACGAAAAAAGGAGGAGGAGGAGGAGTAATGTCCATATCCCGGTCGGCCTCTAATCGACGGCCGGCGAATTTTTTTTTTTTCTGTCGCGTTAACACCAAAAACGATGTCGTCGCGATGGAGTTGATTTGTTCATTCAACTTTTTTGATGTTTTTTTTTCTCTCTCTTGTGTTGCAGAGTTTTTATTGTTTTACTTTCTCTCTCTATCTCTCCTATTCTGTTTGTGTGTGAGAGAGAAAGAGTGGGCTAGTGTGTGTTTTTGTGTGTGTTTGAAAAAATAACCAATTGGAGAGACAGAGGGAGCCACTCGACCTTTTTTGTTAATTAAGTAATTTGAAGTAGGGAGAATGACACAAACACCATAAGTAAGGTGTAATTATACAAGGACTCCTTTTATGTTTGAAAAATACACAAACACCTTTAGTAGGCGGAGTCGTGGATAACTACTGTTTGAAACGTACGAATAGAGATATGGACTCGTCGATACGAATGCAGCATGAAACGAATACGACGTCTCGTTTTCTTAAACAACTTCCTACTAATTGATATGCACATGGTGTCGGGAGATGTTTTTGAAGTGTTGGTGAATTATATTTTGAAAATTATTAGATTGTATTTCATGTAAATTATGCTCTTGTTGTACCATAAAAAAGTGTGTTGAGTAACCTCTAGTAGGCAGAGTCGTAGCTAATTTTTGTTTGAAAACTTTAACGTACTAGGAACTGATATGGACTCGTCGATACGAATGCAACACGAAACGAATACAACGACTCGTTTTCTTAAACAACTTCCTACTAATTGTTATTGACATGGTGTCAGACACGTTAGGTGCATTATACTTCATAAATTATTAAATTCTACTCTATGTAAATTATGCCCTCGTTATACGATAAAAAAGTGTTGAGTAAACTAAAACGAGTTAAAAAATTAGAATACAAGACTTGTTTATTCTGTTTAGCGAAAAATCGAAGAACCAAGTTTGTTTTTTCAACTTTGGTAATATTTTTATATTTTTTATGCATAATAATTTTGGGGAGTATGGTTCCAATCCACAAAAGAGCAACATCTAGATATAAGTAGTGTTTGTGTAATTTCTTAAATATGTAGAGATAATACCCTCCTACTTGAGGGAGTATTTGTATAATTCTCTCTAATCAATTAACTTAAATCATGCCTGGTTTCGGTAAACAAAATCTGAGTTGGCATTTGAGAACTTTTGGCTACTACAACTTCAAATTAAAGGCGTTATTAGTTATTACCCATTAGTTCATAGTAATTAACAAAGAAAGACGTTATTTATATAGCAGAAGGTAAAAATGTAATTTTAAAACAGTCCTTAATTAAGTAATTAACACTTTGATTCCACCTCCTAATGCTGCTGACCTTTTGCAAACCTGTCAGCCTTTTTATTTTTGTGTTGGACGATTGTGCCCCTTAACTTTCGTGTATCCCTAAGAAATATTTTTTGAAAAGATGTGCCTGCACCATGCAACTGGACTAAATTATAAAATTATGTCACGCGTTTTGTAAGTTAAAGTTTTATTATTGTTTTAATAGGGCCTACACAATACACATATTGTGACCTTGCTATCTAATGGTTAAAATTTTGTAAAATGAATAAATATCTGATCACGTCCTTTTACGTGAGTGTAGTAATTGTTTTTTTAGAGGGGCCAACACATTCTGTTTATAAACCCTTGTAAATGATAATTTCAGTATCTGGGTGATAGTGAATAGATAATAAGACCTATGATCGGCTCAAGAATTCTTGTACCCATTGTCTAACATGCACTGTCGTGTTTACAAAATTTACTCGTGAATAGTCCAACACAACCATTTTCATGTGCGACTTGGACAAGTTGCTCACTCGGATGAGTATTTTGTCCGGTGTAATAGTACATGCACATCTTCATAACTACTGTGCTAGCCCCGACCTTGCATTTCCTTGTACATTACTTGACTTCGGCCTACGTAAATAAATAAAATATACATGTGTTGTTCAAAAAAATAAAAATAAAAAATATTTGGGGGTTGTAGTTAGGCATGCTAGATTTATTAAGAACTGATTAAAACTTATGATTAGAACTATTTTACGCATTTAATATTACAAATATTTTGTGATACGACGCAACAATAACAACAGTGTGGTGTATCCAACACTTAAGGAGTTAAGGTACATATGGGGTCATAATAATAGGAGACTAACAAGAGGAATGTAGTGTTACAAAAGAGAAACTTTGGAGCATATACTTGGCAATGGATAGAATTAGGTCTAATGGTTTTAATATTCTCAATCTCCAAGAAACATAGTGTGACTCATTAAAACTTATCTCATATTACTTAAGAACTACTTTCTCTTAATGGATTATGTTCTCACCTCCACCTAAAAACACATTTTTTTTGGAAAATATGTGGGGAGGGGGAGATTGATTTGCTCCTATCATGCACGGATACACCTAAGAAACTAATGATATTGTATCGGATACGTATTCGATAGCGATATTGTGAGAACCGCACCTCGATATTTAGTTGATATGAAACTCGCCCCATGTTGAAACAACACAGAAACAAACTCGATATTAATTTAGTCTAAAGTAAAGGTCTCACGGCCAGGATCATACCATACATAAAGACAATCACTTTATTACATATCACATCGGAAGTCTTGATAAAATACAAATAACAAAGTCATAGTTGAATAAAAGTGACAGTACTTAGTTATTTAAAATCTTTATGATTATTGAAATGCATACTCAAAATAACACTTAGCAAAATAACTTCTTGATTTGGAAAACCGCTCACACCAGCCACACATAAGTCGCATTTTATTATGAGTAATGGACATACAAGATAAAGAGGTAATACGTCTTTAATAACTTAGTGAGATTTATAGGTTTAGGCGGTAAATTGAACAAGAATAAGTAGAAGCCGAAAATGATCTGAACGGTAAAGAATGGCAAGAAATAACTATTGAACGTTAATAGCATATGAACGTGAAGTAATGAAAATGAACATGTGCACATAACAACTAGATCCAACCTGTTAGCACCAAATATACTACCGCATACCTCCCAACGAGGAACGATCTCGCAACAAAACAAAAATACATGATCGAGTACACGTCTATCTAGCACGCGGGTTACAATCAACTCCTGATTGTACGCGGCGCCTAGATCGATGGGAATTATGTTAAAATACTTAAACTGGCAGCCCTTGCTGCCCAGCAGTAAATTAACACAATCCGTGGGCCCAACTTCCCAAAGGCGTCCCAATGGGTGAAACATAATATCACATGAGCTAGTTATCTGAATAATATTTGTTGCTCATTAGCACGGTCCAAGAATCAATATATAGGTTACCATATTAGATCAAGTAATAAGATTATGAATTGACAGGTCATAGAGATTTGGTATTTGAATATGATGTAAGAAAAGACAAAAGAATTTGAATTACCAAATGAGAGAAAGTATATGAAATATAAAGACAACATAAATGATAAAATCAATGGCTCGTGATTCGGAAACAAAATCATAATTTTTATGTCCAAGTTCCTCAGGGCCGGGTGCCAAACGAGGCTGGAATAATCAAAATCAAACCTCACATTTTCCACACAATTGTCGCTAGTTGTCCTCGTTAACTTCGTCAATCCCTAATTAAGTTTATAAAGTGTTAATGGTTATACAATTAGCTAGTAAGTTTATATTTTTCATAAGTTGTTCTAACTAATAATTAGGCTACCCTTTAATACTAACTTAAGTTAAAATGTGAGAGAATCGTGTTCTAATATACATCAAAGATTCATACAAAGGACTAATATGAAAGTAAACTAAGGATCGTTGAAAAACATGCATAGTCATTAGTAAAATATAACAAACTCGGCTACTACTATCTTTGCCGTCTAAACTATGATCTAATGAGTGATTTGCTTAAATAACCTTCAATATAGTACATCTATCATGAATTCATTATGTACAAATTTCAACTCTTCATATTAAGCAATCATATAAAGAGATTAGTGAAATATTAAAAAGTGTTCTAAAACAAATAGCTAAAGAAGTGACATGCTTAGATTCTTATACTAAAATGACTTTTTTAAACAAATAAATATCATAGTTAAATATTTTTAAAGAATCAACATATATATAGGAATAACTTAATGGAGTATGAGTGATAAATAAAGTAGTTTACTATTTTGTACAAATCCTTGTGTGATAGAAGCTATTTTCAAACTTTATGGATAGAGGCTGAGTTTTGCTTGTTTTCAGCCTTCGAAAACTTCTCTTTTGAAAATGGTGTCTAAATATTAAAGATGCCTAACGAAGAGGGAAGTCTGGATCTACAATTTCAGAATATTTGGACATGTTTGGATGAGTTATGATATTTTTAGTGATCGAATTAGAAAGAAGTTTTTCCGTGAAATGAAAAGTTTTGGTCCTTTTGGGACTAAAACAATTTTTCTAAGAAACTAGACTTAAAATGTTTGAAAATATTGAAGTAAGGCAATGCATGAACCTCATCTAATAAGGCCGCGAAAATTGTTTGAATATAGATCTCAAGTGCACACATATATTGTACAATCATGCAACAAGTTGTCCACTTGCCTAGTTGTTCACTTATCCTATATTTTTTTTGTTCGCAATACATCTTATAACATCATGGCATGTGATTTTAGGTCACATGTTCATCTCAAATAATTTAAAACTTAATAACTTTGTTTGATTAATATATAACTATAATGATAAGATAAAGTTTTATAAACATATTTATATAAATAACAAAACATTTAAGCTAATTTTAAAATAATAACTATAACTTAGGATTTGAAAAGCTAATTTAAGAATAAATCAAGTGTATAGAAGACTACTATGAACCGGTCATTAAATCCAGGACTAAATTGCAAATCTTAAAAACTTTTTGTGGTCAAAATGATATTTTTAATAGTTTAGGGACTAAACTGAAAATTTTGAAATTATATTGTTTTCTTCCAAATTTTAGGACCGTTACAGATACGCTACCGATATGAACCCGATACGCCACGCAACGTATTGGTTAATTAAAAAAATAATTTTTTTATACGTATCCGATACATATTTGGAGCGTATCGAAAATATTTTGGCTCTTTTTTTGTAAATTTTTAAATTAATGGGTAACTTCAATAAACCATCTACAATTAAAAATTAAAATCAAATCTTTTAATTCAATTAACTAGCTCATGAACAGAATTTCACTTTTAGTCAAAATTTCTTCTTTCTCACCCTACCTCCATCAAGACACCAAATACATAGTTGTTGCCACCTTCTACCCGCCCACCACGCAGCGCCACGCCCACCACCTTCATAATTCACTATTTTGTTATTATCACTTTTATGAATTAATATTTTTTGCATCAATTTTTACTTACGAATAAGTTTACTTACCATGAACATGCCATTTAAATTTTGTAATATATATATATATATATATATATATATATGTTGTAGCAACAAAATTTCCTAAGTCTTTAAAATAAAGACGGAAAAATAGTTGAACAAATAAAACTTGTGAATTTGATGAATTTATAAAGTTACAATCTCTTTGATCCTCTGATTCGATTTTACAAGGACAATGACTTGAACTTTTTTTTTTTTAAAAAAAAATCTTGAAGGCGATCTTCACTTCGATCTTCTTCAAGGCACTTGAATATTTGACGAACGTCGACACGGGGGCTTGGCAGCTTGATCTCGGATCGGACGGACTTTTGACTTTGAATTTGGTTTGAAGACTGTTGAAGAACGATATGATCTTCGTCTTCAGTTCTTCAGATGTGTGGACTTTGATCTTCTTTGAAGGGACTTGATCTTCAAAAAAACAGTTTTTCGAGGGCTTTGCAGCTTGTTCTCGAATCAAACGGACTTTCTTGCTTGAAGATTGATGAACTTGACTTGGATTTGTTGAGTTTGTTGAAGCTCGATCTTCCTCGGCAGCAGCGCGATCTTCAAAAACGGTTATTTGATGGACTTGAAGCTTGAAACCGGATCAAATGGAGGTTTTCGCGAAGAACACCTTGAATGCCGCGAAGAACGCTTTGAAGATTGATGAACTTTGTGGAGCGAAAAACTTGGAGCTTTTCCCTCTTCAACTTGTGAATATTTTTGTGTCTTTTTCTTCTTCAAGACCACCTCTATTTATAGTTGTGGAGTGAATCTCAATCAGAATCTCCTGATGAGATGAACGGTTGTGATCGCGTCTACAATTTCTTGATATGGAAGACTTGATCTACATGAATCTTCTAGATATCTCTTGAATATTCAATCTTGGAGAAGAAGACTTTCCTTGCCTTGATATTTAATAAATATATTTATTTAATCCTTTAAAATATTAGGATTAAATAACATATTTATTTTCCTTTTCTTGCTTTACAAGACTTGCCATTATTTAATTTAATTGGATAATTTAACTCCAATTAATAAATAAGACATTATTCAATTTTTTTTTTCATCATATATATTAAAATCAATAAATTTAACTACTTTATCTTGGAAATAAATTTATTATAAATCCAAAATAAAATAGAAAAATAAATTCAAAATTAATATATTATTCTCCACGTGTCGGGATTTAATTAGACACAAATTTTAAGTGTCTACATATGTATATATATATATATACGTATCCTTGTCGTATGCGTATCGCCTATTTTTTAAAAATTCGTATCGCCGTATTCGTACCTGTGCACTTAACTATCAGATGCTATGACTTATTCCGGCTAACATGCGAGGGCATGTGAGAAATTTGTCACAATCGCTTGAGAATGAAGTGAACTGCGTTATCTCCACTTCTCCCTCTAACAAGGCATTTTCCGTGAAAATACGAAATGCTTTATACTTCTATAATGGCCTCTACAATAGCACAACGAGAAGTTTAATGTGAGACCACAATACCATATGTTGACATGTTGATTAAGTACGCCCCAAGTTTCTATGCAAATCAGAAGTGCCCTTAAATATTAAAACTATTTTACGGTTATGGAAATGGCATATTAAGGATTGTTCAAATTATGTTTCATATTATATGGCTTCATAAATGCTTAGAAACGTACCAGAAATCAACTAAAAATACATCACACGAGTATGAAGTCGTAAACTAAAGTTTTATAATTTATTTAAAGTTAGGGGAATGTCTTTCAAGTAGTCGTTTTCTACTTTAAAATAATATCACTTTGTTATGTAGTTTCACCTCAAGATTGTGATATAACCACTCACCTCGAGATGTTAAAACCGCAACCCTACATATTGGCAAGTAGTCAATACATTTGACTGTTAACTAATTTTATAATCAAACAGACAAACCCATATTCAACGAACAAAATCCAAACACCACTGAACGTGCCAAGTGCATTCTTATGGGAAACCACACATATATTAAGATTAGGCAGGCTCCATACTCCAAGTCAAGGCAGCCAATGAAGATTTAATTCATTTTTTTTTTTTTTTTGATAATTGAATGAAAAATTAATTAGTAAGAGTAAATGTGGTCAGTGTATAAAGAACCTCAGATCACCTCTAAACAAACTGAAAAGATACTACTCAGGAGTGTATAAACTATTGTACAGTCATAGTGTTAATAATTTGTCACAAGTGGTAAGTAAAACACTTTTTAGGTAGAGCAAAAAGTGTATGAATAATGATTTACTTTTTCTATCTTAAGATCATATTATACGAAGAAATTAAAGAGTTATAACGAGCTTGCTAGAATTTGTAAGTCTGTGTACGTATACACAAGTTTGAGAGTAAATTAAGTGAGGTAATGAAAATCAACGTGGTCTACAAGTTTCAATAAAATTTTATGGAGCTCTAAAACTTTGTCCGTAAAACTTTGCAATGTGTTTTGACACTTATTAAATGAATCATTGAGGTTTCAAGTACACGTGAAACCATATCACTGAGAGAAGAATAATTTTGTCTAACTACTTATGAGAAGTACCAATCTCTTACTTAAATAGCTTCAAACAAAACACTACCCTCTAACAAAATATAAAGCCTAACAAATAATCCATCAAAATGAGATGAATGAAGTAGCGTCGACTCTTATTTATGTAACTAATTGTTATTACATCTTGAAACTACATAGTTAAGTTAACAAGAGAATTGAGTACAACACAGTATCAATGACTAGTCTTCTCTTATACCAATAATTTGATGCAAAAGATTGGTGAACATTCTCACAAGTCTCAAATATAATTTTGTGTAAAACCAAAAATTTATCTAGTGTCTTAAAACGAAGGGTTCTTGTCATAAATTTATACACTATGAAACACTCATAAAAATAAATAAATTCAATATTCTAGCATGGAAAAAGATATTACCGTATTGGAACTCGACGATTTTCACACTTGAAATGTAGCATCATAACTAATAAAGAAAATGTAGTATCTTGTGTAAAAAAGAAGAAAATGTTTACTTTGTAACCCCACAACTAACAAACTATAATTTTAAGTTCAAAAGAAGCAAAAGAGGCTACAACAAAAAAATTCACCAAGGATTAAACTAATTAAACTAAATTAGATAATATAGCCTAGGCAACGGACAATAGAGTGGAAATAATATATATGTAGCAGTTTGGGTACATACAGACTAGTAACTGTAAAATCGTGGTCGGGACCAGAAATCTATCAAATTCATTTATTTATGTTTTGCTAACACTGATGGGTCGCGTCGCAGGGGGGCCGGCGTTCTGTCCCCGGTGCGCCCACCCCTCTCTTGTCGCCACGTGTCGACCTGTTACCAGCCTGTCGCCTATATCTTGCGGCGTATCTTCTTGTAGCTGTACTGTACTCTTTCTTTAACGGTCACATTTAAAAATCATTTATATTCGACTTTTAATGAAAATATTTAAAGTTGATTATTGGTGGTTAACATTTAACACCTAAATAAACAACATTCTCCAACTATTAGGATCCAAACATCATCGTTTGAAAAGTGGAATACGCTGTTACAGATTCTCGTGGACAAAAGGTATATATGTGTGTAGTAAAATTCTATAACCATTATGATCCGAGATATTTTTTGATGCTTCAATATAAATAGCAATTTATAACTACATTAACTATTATTAAAGGTAAAGAGGAAATGCAGCAGGAATTTTTTTTTTCAGTTATCGTTTTATTAGCCCCAACAGCGTGCTGAGGTGCTGACAATTGTACAGATTCCAGTGTACTATGAACTGAATTGAGTAGATCATAGTTGCGAAGTTATATTCTATACGTTCCATGGTGTGTAAATTTAATGAAAAACATAAAGGGCACCTACATTTTTGAATCTAAGAGTTTGTGTTATACCTGAGAAATTCATAGCTGCTATCTTTTGAGTGAGATAAAGTCCACGCAATAGCCTACAAACCTCGTCATGACGAACTTAAAGAATTGGTCAAGAAAATAATAAAAATCTTTGTCGAGAGTAGGAGGCGAAAAGTTATTCATGTGTAGTAAAAGTGAACCAATCTGGTGCGCACTCGATAATCCAGGGGTTGATGCAATATCATACAAACCTCGTCAACCAGGCAAATCATAATAATCAAATCATGTGTGGCAGACACATACTTAAGGCACATGTCAAGTCGCTCCTTTTGGATTAAACTTGAAACAAATGAGAAAAAGTCCCTAATTTTTAACTAACTAGGCCACTCTTGTGGGTAAAATACTAATTTTTAACCGTACCTTGTCACACGACACATAGTCTACTGTCAAAAACATTTCAAAAGGAAGGCGAATATCCATTCTATCCATTGGCTCACTTAAAATTTAAAAACTTCATGAATTAAGAAACACTAAAGAAAATCTTTTACCCAGTAGCGTGAATGTAAAGACTATAGATTTCTCTAAAAGAAAAAAAAAAAGAATAAATATGAAAAGTTCGGCTACTACTTTTCATCACTTGTATAACTAATTAAGCTCAGCTGGCTGTACCTAACGGAGTACTTAGTCTTAAAACAAATCATTCAAAAGATTTAATCACATGAATTATTTGAATCAAAAGTTTTCTCACGCTTTGTTTGGCTATGAGGTCATTTCATTGTCATTATATTGCACTGATGCTATGATTCTTGGATTTTTTTAGTGGGTAAACTACTCATTTAATCAATCATGATGGAGTGTTTTTTCTTTGAGAAGTGATTTCTTTCAAATCCCAAATTTTATCACGAGCTTAATATAAAAAAACTATGTAACTATTCGTATATGCACAGCTACTCAAAATCTGAAATTACGCATGATTAACATACTAGACTACTAGTAGAGTGAGATAAGAGAAGTAAACAGAAATAAAATTGTCGAGTATTAATATTCATAATTTGTTTCTCAAGCTTAATGGATGGAAGAGTTGACTAATCCTACTTGTCAATAAGTCACAATTATCATGACCACTGGTTGGAGAAAATTATAGAACCGTGAGAAAACAAATGTCAAAACTTTTCTTCATCACCATCATCTCAAAATGACTCATACATATATCCATGAATGAATCTTAATGATCAAAAGAATATCATTTCGCTCGATGATATTAGAAGAAAAGAAAAGAGTTCTACAATAACATCGATAGTCACTAAATTTGGTTCAGTTGTGGAAACCTTATAGTGTTAAATAAATATCAAATAAACATTCAAAGCTAAAAAAAACATTATAAATTTATCCTCTTGTATTAAGTTCTAAAATCTCAAGTGATAACGATTTCTAATTAAACTCGCTTATAATGTGCTTATTTCTTATATCACATAGAGATTGTTCCGAAAAACACAGTATAATTTGACGAGAATGAGAACTTAAAGACATAATCTGGCTTCTAATTTAAGAGATTGCATTATTATTTATGCAGAAAAAAAACTCAAGTCATACTTCAAAATTTAAAAAATGTTCCTTTAATCTTTGTTTTTTCCCGTTGGACTTTTTGTATCTTTAAAAAGATATAAAAAGTGCAAAGTAATCTTTGCAATAGTATATCAGAGGCCCACGAAACAGATCGGCTCAAATCAAGTGTGGCCTGGTGGCAGACTTTTTAGCTGTGAGATCAAAATCTGGATTAGCTTTTATTTTTAAAGGTTAATTTTGGACCCATCATTTAACATAAAAAACCAGCATTACCTGGCATTGTCACATATTACATTTCAAAATTGCTATTATGATAGTTGTTCAAATTCTTTTTTTGCTATTATGATAAGATAAACTTTAGTAAAAGAAACTTGATAATATCCTAACAAAGTACTTTAGCTTTTGAATCAATCAGGAAAGGGCTTCTTTTGTTCTTAAGTATTTGTAGGGTTTTTTTTTCATGTTAGAGAGACTAAATCCTACATTAACCTAACCTCATACTGTTGCTCACTTGCTCTTTCCCTTCCTTCCTTTTTTATTTTACTTATATGTATGTTTTTGGTTTTAATTGTAATTCTTGAAATTATTTATTTGTTATCTAATATATAATGGATTAGTTCTTATGAAATGTGCCAAGGAAATTTACACTACTAGTGAATTTTCATAAATTCTAAAAAAACATGTTGCTCTATTAAATTTATGTAGTCCATTAGAAACACTTTAATTGATTCATACTCTGTGTTTTCTTAATTTATATTATGTATTCCAGTCAAAGTATATTCCTACAAACAAAAATACTATTTGCTCATGAAGAATACAAAGCTCGGTCAAAACTCTGCGCTCTCCTACAACCGGGATCAAACCACACAACCCGAGCTTTAAGTTGGAGCCACCCACCTCATGGAATGATGAAGGTCAACGTTGATAGTAGTGCTAGAGGGAATCTATGGAATATTGCATGTGGAGGAGTTATTCGAGATGATTGTGGGCGGTGGTTGCACGATCTTGCTGCAAACTTAGGCTTTGGATCAATCACCTTGGCGGATATTTGGGGAATCTATTATGGACTTAGTGAAGCGAGGCGTCTCCGTTATGATAACATCATCATCTCTAGTGATTCTAATATTGTTGTCTCTCTTTTACACAACAATCCACCAAAAACTCATCCGTTCGAGCCTAATGTTGATGCCTGCCAAAAACTAATCACAAATTCCAATCATGTGATATTAAACACGACTTTAGGAAAACACATGTAGTGGCTGATAGAATGGCTAACTTAGGCCAATCTTCAATTTGGACTTCAGGCCTTTGAACATCCGCCACAAGACATTGCGTCCAACCTCCTCTTTGACAACGTGTGCGGCTTTAGTTGGAGAATTATCAATGAAGGAGTTGAGCATACATAATTGTTGATTATCTGGGGTCTCCCCCTCCCTTTGTATCAAAACATAAAAATAAAAAATACTATTCCAATTGAAACTCGAAGTCCCGAATTCGCATTTGAAAAATGAACGAGCCTATTTTTTCTTTTGTGGGTTATTAATATTATATTTTAGTTGAAAAGTCATACTGGGCCAGACATATGAGGAAGTTGATGGGCTTACCCTCAAATATGTTGTTTACACTTTTTTTTTTATTTGAATTTACACTTTACTATATAGTTCAGAAGTGTCTTTTTGGTATGCGCACATCTTGGCCGAGAAAATGATATTTTTCTTCCAAATGTAAATATTATTTATTATAGTCACTGCCAATAATACTTTTATTTCTTTTTTCTGAACTGACATAATTGGGCTCTTTCACGCTCATGGTCATGGTCTCATGGACATGAAAATACCTTATCTATAATTGGGCCTCAACTATAAACACAAATCTTTTTTCTCCACGGAATCAGTGGCATGAGAAATTGTTCCTGAAGTAAATTACTATTGTTTATTATTAGAAGTCCCGTTAATTGCAAAATTGTTATTTACGAAGTAAATCATTATGAATGTTATATATTTTTAATTTTTGGACCTACAACAGTCAATAGGGAAGGAATGTTCTATTGCATACATCCTCTTCTATTTATTGTTAAGGATTCACTTATGCGGATTATGGGTTGAACTTGTAGGTAGGTTATTAATGAATTAACTTTATAAAGTCCTATATAAAGTTTATGCGTTAATGTACGAAAACTATTGGCAATGACTTTTAACCTTGCATGAATTTCCAACCTAGTGAGTAGTGTCCCCGTCCAACTCTACTACAATGTTGTGAACAACTAACAAGTTTTATTGTAACTTTCGGCAACTAAGCGTACGTGAAGCAACAGAAATTGTTGACGATACAAACAACAGGAAATCATAAAAATACAATATGCAAAAGAAGAATGGACCTCAATGCTTCAATGACAATGACTATTAAAGTGATATTCAGGATTTTTTCAAAAAAGTGTTCTAAGAAGCCCCATTGGGAACTGGATTACGTGTCACAATTAACGGCGGCTGTTGATTGGGAATTTCTACAAATCATGTGCTGAACCTAAACAATTACAATCCCTAGGTAGAAAGATATTTCAAGGTTATGTCGACGTGGATGCATTAGGAGCGTTGAATTTGTGTCTTCCACTCGTTGGACTCGTTCACAGAAATCAGAGAATATGATGTGATGATATGTGCCCATTGCTCAATTTTTGGACACTTTCCTCCTATGGGGAAGACAGTAGTCACACAATGATTATAATTAATAAATATAAATCCAGAAACATTTTTAATGATGCGTCTGTTACCATTATTTTTGCTCGTGACTGATATTTCCAATAAGGTAGCCCAAACTTACAATATGTAAATATGAAAGATTCTATAATCAGGGAATTAGTATGTGTGTCAATGTGAAGGTTATGGCTGATGATTGAGAATTAATTGGGTTCAAATATAGTAAGGGAGAAATAAGTAAAAATATCTTACTTTATTTTTGATACGTAAAAGTAAAAAATATTTTTGTTGATTTAAAACGTATCAAATGTTTATTTTCACGTTTTAAATGCCTCTGGTTCATCACGTTGTTGTTGAATAATAATTCACTTTTGACTAGTATTTGTTTGCTCAAATCTAGCATTATGAGGAAAAAATTATAGAAAAATAAAATACAAAATATAGGGCAGGGCAGTATGCCGCATGTTTGCATTGGTCTCGATTGTCCGTAAAAACGCCACAAATACAACGTATGTATCAAGAAAATAACATGAACTGAACATTATTAACTCCTAATAAATCCCTAACTCATGAGCTATTAATTATTTTTGTAAGTAGATGTATCTGTAATTTCTTTTAGTATTTGTAGCAAGTTAATTTGGTAATTGTAATTTGTCCGTTTAACAGTCTGGTTTTGTTGCCATTAATTTGAATACATGAAGAATTTTATAAGTTGGAGGTAAGTAATTTGGTAAGACTAGGCTTCCTGAGAATGACATTATACTTGATTCGTAAAAAGTAGAGACCTGAGGGCAAGTGCTACCTCGTTAATTTGTCGTAATCCAGCTTCCTTGGACAATTTGTTTTCTATATTGAACAACTAATTGTTTTTATTTGGTCACCCACATGCGATTTCTCTTTGTATTTATGCACAAAAAGGAAACGTTAGGGAAAAGAACACTATAAAGATAAAAGAAAATTCTTTCAGTTGAGAATGTCAAAATGTTGAACTAAAATACGCCCACGGATCAAAGTTTCTTTTCTTTTTCACGAGAAGCATCGAAATATTTCTAATTTTGACTTTAGCGAGATGAAACACACATGTATTTTCTAGGTTATGTGTGTTAGAGAACAATTGAGATAACGAACAGTATATAAGTTGACACGCAAATAAACAAAATTAATAATAACGCAGAAACTGAAAATTAACCGTAGTAATTGATCGGTTTCCTTAAAGTAGTTTAGTCCTTTACAATGCTGAGATCGTTGGACTAACTCTTCCCAGGATAAAACGACCTTTCGAATTGGCTGCTAGCACTCGCAGAACAATCCCGCCGAACTCGGAAAATAAATATTGAAGGTGCAAAACAAGGCCCACACGAGCGGGAGCCCGACAGGCTAAACGGACCGACATTTGGCGCGTACGTCGTGTGCGCAAGCCCGAATCGCATTAGTCGCAGCTCGCATTTGCACCCCCCCCTGCGCGCACGTAGGAGAGGGAGGAGACTCTAGCCAACACATTCTTATCATGCTAAGAATGCATTGCTATTGATAAACCCAAAAAGAGAGTGCTCTTTTTCCCATGTGGGATGGCCATCCTCACTTTATGATTTTTTCCTCATTTTCTTCAATATTTTCAGCTTTATGTAGCTATCTTTGAGCATCAAATTCTCATTCACCCGTGTACCATTTTGAGCGTGCAATATATCGTTTCGAAGCTCTCACATAGGAGAATACGTTCCCATCTTGAAGTCGTCAATACGACAAGTGGAACCCGCTCAAAATCTGACCCGAAATCAGCTGTACAAACCCATTTCATTTAATCCATTTTCCAACAATGTGCAATTATAATTTGTTCAAATTTTCCGAAACATGTCAAAAAGATATTGAAATATTGCAAAAAAATATTTAACAGACTGAAACACACTTTAAAAACGAAATTTTGATCCATGAATGCGCTATACGAATTATCGAATTCAGCTTGATAGTCAACAAATAAGCGTATATATAATTAAATGAAAGAACCCATCTGAATTCTATTATTTATAATATGTAAGTTTTGAAACGTTTTCGCCAAAGCTATCAAATCGATTTTTTCTGTCGAAATCAAATATACAAGTATTTTTCACGATTCCTTGAAGTCAATGTACGGAGTCAAAGTCACTCTTACATCATCAAACTTTTTAATCAAGTGATAATATAATTATAACTTGAATGCACAGCTGCACTATGAAAATAATAATCTTTCTTCACGAAAATATGCGATAAGAAAATTGTCAATAAATCACACGCTATTGATTTTAATATTTAATTGTGTCTTCAAAATTCTAATTAAAACTGACTCTAATTGGAAGATAGATGCTAATCATTTCAGGCTTCAACTAAAAGAACTGAAAGGTTAGACCTGAATTTCTGGTATAACTCTAATCGTAGTTAAACTGTTAAAGTATGTTGAATATTAATAGTATTTGGAATTTGGATGTTTACATTTGTATAAAGGAAGCTCCCATTTGATATAGTATGAACCATCATGAAGATTGAAATTGTTTGGTAATATATAAATTAATATGACACATGACAAAATATTATTGAGATGTTTTTATTTTGGAGTTTAAACTAAAAACAACTACAATATAATTAACAAAAATCCAATATTTAAGCCCATCAACATGAAGCCACCCCATCATTATTAATACTGTCTCATAATTTATTTCAAGTAAGCCATTCTCATGGTCATAGTACAACAATATTGTCGAAAACTTACACCGATCTCAAGAGCAATCTCACTTGTTATCTCTACTGAACTTCGATTTATTTGATAACCTCTATCGAATTTATGCCTTAGGGAAGACCTACTTCGACTACGATCCAACCTAATTCACATATTTTGCTTGTAGTGCGAGTTCAGGGCTCGACTGCCCCGTCGCAGAGGTAAGCATGGCAAGCTCAACAAATAAACTATGAGGAATAACTATTGACAATTTAACCCCAAGATTTAGTTTGGAGACCAAAAAAAGGAAAGAAGGGAAAAGTAAAGCCCACCAAAAAAAGAGAAGAAGGGTTTTGAAAGTTATTTGTTACGGGAAAGAGGCATAATGTTCCAGGTTTTTAGCAAGCAGCACCCATGTGATTTGGGAAACATGCAAGAAACCTCCCCGTGTTTTGAAAAGAGGCAAAAACAACCCATGTGCTTTCAGAATCATAGCAAAATACCCCCTCCTCTGCGAAAGTGTTATGCACATGCCAAGGAATGAGAGTGAGGATCCTTTTTGAACCTGAATCATTCCAAAAGCTTTTGATACTTTTGTCTTTAACTTTAGAAAATTACATTTTTGACCCAACAAGTTTTATTTTGTTTAATCCTTTGCGAAACTTGAAAAATGGTATCAGAACATGGTTTATTTATTTTATGTGGTTATTTATCTATTTACGATAATTCATAATTACCTCTTGAGAGGAGTATTTTACAAAACATGAGTAATCCAGTTTTGGATGACATCTGGAATTCCCCGATCCAGATCCCCATGAGGGGAAATGCATGCACAAGTATTAAAAGGCGAATTATCGCTTTAACAAGATACCGTAATTTCCAAAAAAACGGAAATTAAATACCACGATGTTCTTTGTTGCGACTTAGAACAAATTGGATATGTGTGTTCTATCAAGGAAGAAAGGATAGAAAATGTCAAGCGGTTAAATATTAGCCTAGAAAAGGCCAATAAACAAAGTTCAATACTAAGCATGTAACATGCCTGGTATGACACTAGAACAAGAGCTCCAACTCTTGTTGGATAAGTTAGTTAATCTAGCTAATCATAGACCAGATAATCTCCCTAGCATTAGAGCTAAGTTCATAGCTATTAATGGCCTCTCGGCAGATATTACACGAATAAAGAGATTAATCACTGAAAGAAATAACCGTTCTTCATGAGTGATTTAGTCTTGCCAGATTTTCACGAGCTCCAGACAGATGGCTCCAAGCTATCACAGGACCTCAGAGAAGTCCAGAAGACAGTCCAGGCCTATGGCAATCATCAGTTCCATATGCCCGAACGCCTACAAGAAATAAGAGACAAGGTTGAAGCCATGTCTCGACGACAGAAGGAGATCTTGGAAAATCTACAAGATATCCAACAAAGAGTCAAGAGCTTGGAATCTATGCCAAGGTCATCCGAAAGAAGGAGAGTTGGATGGTTGCCACCATCTTTCGGGAAGGAGCCCTTATTACATCAAAAGGGCAAAACAGTCGAGGTCAAAAGAGAACTGACCACGAGCGAGAAGCTGGAAGCACAGATACGTGGAGAACCCAGCACATATTGAGATCATGTCCAGATTCAAGATCGACGATTTCAACTTCGAGATCGGGCGAGACCTTTCTGATCTTGCTGGATCACTTTCAAGACTTAACTTGGAAAATGTCCAAACATATGAAAGTGCACTTGTGCCAAGTCAGAACCCTCCCCAAGGACAATCTACGGTTACAGAGGGCGTCAGATCTTCTATCCCAAGTCCGGAACCAATTCGGGAAGAGCCAACTCGAGAGGAACCCATGTCGCACCAGCATGATTTCGTAGCGGGATCCATGTACAACCGGATTCCAACCAGGGCGAGGGCAAGGAGGCCAGACGTTCATGGAACACCATACGTGAGATCTCAACTCGATCCAATACACCCGTATGGGCTTATGCTCAATCTTGATACTCTGGATTTCAAGAATCGCGAAGCCCTAATCGATGAATGGGCATCAGCAATGAGAATTGCAGCGGCAACGCTCGAACTAGACAAAGAAGGATTCATCATGATGTTACAGATGAGTCTCGAAGGATCGGTCAAGATCGGATGGGAACATGGAACTCCAGAAATTAGAAGTGGGGTCCTATCCGGTGATTCTCTCAAAGCCATTGTTGATAGAATGGCGAGGCTTTTCAAGATCTACTTCATCGGAGAAGGATACTTTGTTGATCCCCAAACCGGAGGAGGTGACCAGGAAAAAGTCAGGAGATACGAACAAGCATTGTATAGCTTGGAACTACATGACATATGTAGTGTTGATCTATACATTAAGCTGTTCACCGAGTACAGGTGGAAGAGCCGAATGGGGGAAGATACGGCGATTCCCCTTTTCTTCACCAAAATACCAAGTCCATGGCGAGAAATGTTACTGAGAGAATATACACCCATTGGAGTCGACACGGTGGCCCAAAGGATGTCCTTTCTCAAGGTCAAACTAAGTGAATGGTGCTAGAAGGCAGCAATTCAAAAGAATTTCAAGAGGCTGAGAAGGATCAATAAATCAACCCGTCTTTGCTGCGACGACAATGACATCCCAACAGTCATTGGTGCACCAGAGAGACATCGAAAGAAGAAACATAGGGATCAACCCTATGAGCGGAGAAGCAAGTTCCCCAGGAGAACCTCGTCGAGACCAAGAAGTTTCTGGTCAAAATAAAAGGCACGAAGTTACAAATCAGGGCACAGACCAGGACCCAGCCGAGGAAGAATGTCTTTCAGCCAAGGGAGTGCTAACAGAACACCAGCAAGGCGAACTTTCAGAAGAGCACACACACGTGTTAATGAAAGCTTCAAAGACTGCAACTGGTGGACGTGCGGGGCCAAGGGACACATCTCAACAGATTGCCCGAAAAACCAAAAAAGAGGAGTTAGACAGTTCGAAGCTACTCCGGAGTTCGAGGAAGCTGTCTACTTTCAAGACCTTGTTCAGGTATACCAGTTTGAGGATATTCCCTTAGATGAAAGTATATATGAGGAAGACGAAGGACCAGATGAGTCTTCAGAATCAGACTGAAGACGAGGAAATCTTCCATCAGGAAGTTCAAGAAGACATGACGGGGTTCTTCTCACAAACCAACATTTCTCATAAAGCCCTGATGAGAATTATGCGGGAAGATCCAAAATTACGAGTTTACGATGGATTCACCATTGGAAAAATGGAGAGAACCCTAGCTCAGCTAAGCTTCAGGCCAAGAAAACATCATATAATTTACAAGGTTACGACGAGAGAAATTGCAATCCCAATGGAGCTGACCAATAATGTGATGGAAATGCAACTAGTTCCTATTAATGAGATCAAAGAGGAACTAAGGAGACTCAAGCCAGAAGTTGCTCAGAAAATGTCATGGATCCATATCGGAGCCATACGAATTCTGATCAAAGCGATATTCAAAGAAGGAATCAATTCCCCAATTGACATTGCCATCTTTGATCGAAGAATCCAGAACCTACGAGATGCCTGTCTTGGAGGGATTTCAGGAAATCTATTCGCAGGAAAAGTGGCAACATTCATTTATCCAAAAGTTGCCTATAACCTTGCCGATAAAGATTTCAGCAGAGTCCTAACTCTACATCAGGACTTCAAAAACAAGGATCTAATGAAGGAAGGAAACCGACCTTACTCCATTACATACAATATCTCCTACGCACTCTCAAATACTCATCATTCAGATCTCTTCCAGAGAAATGAGTTCGTCGAGATACCAGAAATCTTTGAGAAGTTGGCCCATGCAGTCAGGCCAGAGATTTCCATCTTACCTCATATTCATGAAATGGATATGATCATCAGAGACCAACCAGTTTTTGGCAAAGATACGAGTCAGAGGTTCGAGCCAAGAAGAGTTTATTTCCAAGAAAACAGGATGCAAAGTCTCACATGGGGAAAGAAACCAATCGTCGAGGTTGTTATCGAACCAAAGAGATCACAACCAAGGGTGAACTTCAATGTCCAGGAGGATGGGGAGAAGTCGAAGTCATCTTCGACACCACCCAGAAGGATAATACACTACCATGCGACACATTGTATTATCTAAAACAACCATTTGTTGGACGATATCAAGGAAACCTAAAGCTAGGTGGATTTGATTTCATAATCAACGGACATGCAGAAAAGATTCCAGAACAACTTGTTCTTGGAATCGAATTTCTCGAGGATCACAAACCTTGGGAAAGATTGCCAGAAGGAATGTAGTTTACGGTGGAGGGGAAGCGATACCGGCTCAAATGACCACCAGTCCATTCTCGATTTACATCTCGGTAGGAATGTTATACGAGAAATATCGAGCCGAATACTTTGCAGCGTATATCGACTCAGGAGCAGGAATTTGCACAGCAAAGCCAAGAGTCTTCCCCAGAGAAATTGGAGAAGATTTACCAGCAATTGCAGGAAGGGATTTCTCGAAGAAAATCATCGTCTTCAAACGAGGAATAAAGCAGGCAGAAATACTTATTGGCGGTGCTGGAGGTACCCCATGGTACAAGGTCAAGACGCCACCAATTTATTTCCACGATACAGGGGCCGATATTTTACTTGGCAACAACTTCCTGCAAACGTTCAAACGCTTTACGCAGGATAATGAAATAAGACGGCTTATTCTCACAACCATTTGTGATCATAAGATTTTGGTGCAGAGATTGACGCAGGCGTTTTATCGAAAAATGCCAATCCAATTTCGCAGCAAGCGTGGTGATGAAGGAAAGCTTCTATACCCAAAAATGAAGGACTAGAGAAGATACAGTAATGCAATCCTACAGCTTAGGATTGAAAGCCTGGGCAGTTGGCAAATCGAAAGGATCAGAAATGAGACAATTGAGATCCTAAAAACCAGCCTAGAATCGAGTCTTCATATTGACATCACAAACGAAGAACATACCTCAATTGCAGATGTCAAAGTCAAGATCCAGAGAAATTATGAAGAGGACCCTCTGGCATGGTGGAACAAGAATGAACTCAAAGCGGCCTTAAGAGTTCAAAAGGGAAAGGAGAATGAGTTGGTCGGATACATGCCTATCCTTATGAACCAAGAGGATCGAAAGGATATGCAAAAGATTCTTAAGGAACATCTGGACCTTAAGCTTATCTCACCAGGAGTTTCTCCCTATAGCAGTCCTGGGTTCTTAGTCGGAAACCATGGAGAAATCAAGAGAGGAAAACCAAGGCTTGTGATCAACTACCAAGGGATCAACAAGATCTTGGAATTCGATGGATATTATATCCCGAACCGTGAACACTTGATCAACTGCGTCCAGAACGCAAGAGTCTTCTCTAAGTTTGACTGCAAATCAGGGTTCTATCAAATCAAGATGGAAGAAGAAAGTAAGAAGTTTACAGCTTTTTCCACACCACAAGGACACTATATCTGGAATGTCATGCCAATGGGATTGGCTAATGCGCCCCAGATATATCAAAGGAAAATGGATAATCTCTTCAAGGATTATTTCAAATTCATGTTCGTATATGTCGATGATATTCTCATCGCCTCGAAGAACGTCCAAGAACACATCAAACATTTGGAAATCTTCTCAGATGTTTGCCACAAAGAAGGATTAGTGCTATCACAAAAGAAGGCGGTAATTCTTACAAGGAAGATCGAATTCCTTGGAGTCGAGATTGACGAATCAGGTATTATCCTCCAAAGTCATTTGGTGGAAAAGGTACGTGATTTTCCCGATGACCTCAAAACGGTTAAACAACTCCAAAGTTTTATGGGGTTAGTTAATTTTGCTGGAATGTTTATTAACAATCTGGCAAGTTACAGGAAAATATTCAGTCCATTACTCAAAAAGGATGCAGAGTTCAAATGGACGAATGAACACAATGAAACGATACGGAAGCTTAAAGCTATCTGTCAGGACCTCCCCAAACTTGCAATTCCGAATGATGAAGATGATCTTGTACTTTATACGGATGCAAACGATCATTGGTGGGCGGCGGTTCTAACCAAAGTTGAACCAAAAGGAGAAGTGCCATGCAAATACTGTAGCGGTCTCTTTTCAAAAGATGAAGCAGCAAGATGGCACATCAACGAGATTTTTTTTTTGCAGTTCGAAAGGCCTTTTAAAAAATGGCCCTTATTCCTACTTGCTAAAAAATTCACACTTAAAATTGATAATACTAGTATCAAGGCTTTCTTAAAAAATAAAATAGAAAGCAAACCCGAGAAAGCTAGACTATTAAGATGGCAAGCTGAATGTCAATATTATAATTTTGATGTTCTTGTTATAAAATCTCATGAAAACGTTCTTGCAGATTTTTTGACAAGGGATGGAGGCACGTGAAGCCAACACCATCCTTACGAGATGGAGACACCACATGGATAACCTGGATGAGCTCCGCAAGGCGATCGACGGTCTAGCAATTAATGCTCAGGCTTCCGGTCATGTGCAGGAAAGGGACCTCACCAAGGTTCAAAGATCAATGAAGGCGACTTTATTGGGTAGTACAAGTTTGTGGGATAGCCTTGCAGTACCCCTATTTCGAGATGCTTCCACATCAAAACTTGAAGTGGAAATACAAGCGAATACGTACGAGTTTGACGATCCGAGTAAAATCGGACCAACCGGTGATCATTTCGAGGAAAACACTGATAAACAAGATGATTCAAGGGTGGAGACACCTGGAGAGTCAAAAGAACAAGATGATTCAAGAGGGAAAACCCCGATTGAATCCCAGAATACTTCTTCTAAGAAAGAAGACGAGTCAAAAGAACAAGTTGATTCAAGAGGGAAAAACCCGATTGAATCCCGGAATACTTCTCCTAAGAGAGAAGACAAGATTAATCTTAGACCCCATACGGGATCATCTAAGATTAGCAAAACGAACCGAGAATACCCTTGATGGAATATCAACGAGCTTGGGAAAAACTTCACACAAGAATGGGATTAATCCCTGGAAAGTCCGTGGCCGACGGGTCCAGAAAGTATCCGAGAATCTGGGCACTATCGGGATCAAAACCAGATAGTATACGAGAGTGGTTTGACTTTGGCTGTCTGGCCTCAGTATTCACCACATCACCAAGTTTCCTGGAAATTTCAAAATTACCAGGATGGATCTACGAGAAGGTGTACGAAACATGGAAAATGAATCATACACTAGAAAGATGAGACACTTTGGAGCTAAAATTTATTTCAGCAGCTCCGGAAATCGCAGAAAAAGGGTTCCATGAGGGCTTTCATTTCATTAAAATACAAATACCAAACATGAAAGCAATGGAGTTCATCAAGCCACCACCAGAAGGACTTTGTCTTGTTTCCCCAATCACTGAAGATGAAATTTCAACTAGGAGAGCATGGGGATTGTGGGTCTGTCTCACCGAGATGGACAAAGTGAAGTATTCGTTCAAAATTTTTCACAATTCAGAGAACGGATCATTCATGCTCAACAGCATGACCAGCAACACCACATGATTCGCAAAAACCGCGTTCGAAAAAAAGCGGCAAAAATTGTGGAAAAACGAGATCCCGGCGACAGCCAAGACGCGCCGGAAAATATGCAATATGATACACGCCGGGCGATGGAAGGAACAGGTTTGCGACAAGTGTCCCGATCAAAAGGAGCCACTTTTCGGAAAAGGATTCCCGATGAAACGGGACAAAGGAGAAAGTGACAAAGGGGGCCCTTCGAGAAAGGGAAAGATGCCGCGTGCTGGCAAAGGAACAACTTTTGGAAAAGAGGCCATGTGAGTGACCAGGACAGCTGAACAACCAGGGCCACCCACGAGACAACCTCCACTAACAAAACAATGATGGAGGGACCACGTGACTCAGAAGATAAGAAAGGAGCCATGTGATCAGGACATGATAACCTCCACCACTATCATGGAGGGACCGCAGGTGCAAGTGGAACACGTTAAATCAACTAACAAGCTGAGATGAAGTCCGCATTTCAAATCCGGAGGACCTCGTCTATATAAACAAGCTGAAGAAAACATAGGGAATCAAGTATTCTCCACTGCTTTCTTACATAAACAAATTAAGATTGTAATAAGTTTGAGAGTTTTAATTTTTGAGTGTTTTAATTCCGAGTGCTTAAATTTTCAGTTGAATTGTAATAGTGTGAGTGTATGTACAAGAGAGACATAGCTACTATGAGTAGCTAAACAAGTAACTCCTCTCTAAAGGGGTTATGAGTGTGTTGTAATAAATAAGTCTCCACATTAATAAATATTGATTTGCTTTCGCCTGAGTATGTTGATGTTAAAGCTTTGAAACATTCCATTTAAAGTTACTTTTACACCCGGAGTAGGAAACGAACCAGGGTTGTGCTGATTACCGTTGAAGGAGCCGTTGCAGAACCATCGGTTGCGATCGAGTGGTTGAAGGCGAGGAGTCTTTGTAAAACCTGACGGAATACCCGACGGTAGTACGGTCAAAGCGAGGTATCTTTTATGGTTATATTTTATAAGTTCTGTACGGAAGCATGCTGGGCCTGATATGGTCGTAATGGACTATTTCCAGAGTTTGAGTTTCGAAAAGGAATGACTCTAAAACTTTGAGGGTCAATTTCTAATTTTGTAAAAGTTAAAATCCGAAGAAGGGGGCAGTGTGCTATGATTTAGGAAACACAGGGGGGTTTCTTGCCCCTTTTATTTTCACAGGGAGGTTTTTTGCTACTTTCATAGAACATAGGGAGGTTTTTTGCTATCTGCTCTAATGTTCCATGTGAAAATGATAGCGACAAAACCCCTTATGTCTTGTATTAGTTGTCAAAAAATCCCTTGTGCTTAGTAAAATAGGTGAAGAAACTCGTTCCTATTAAAAAAAGGATATTTTTACCATTTTTATTTGAATAAAACACGTTATTTGCTTATCTTATTCATCACATGATTTTATTTGCAACCGATAAATAAAGCACGAAAACGAACACGACAATGGACATGACGACATAAATTTTAACAAAAAATCACAAGACACCATATCACTGTATTTTTTAAATTTAGAATATATTAAATATCATTAAGACTTTCACAAATGACATTTTGACGTTCAAGTAGAAATTTAAAAACAAGAATACTATTCAAATAAAAGTGGTGTATTTGCTTGAAACTTAATGGGTTGGACAATGAAGTGAAGATGAAGTCGTGAGACTTGAGTTGAAGATGATTTATGTTGATCTATGACTTACCTAACTGTTGCAGTTTTAAAAAATTATCGTCAATTTCTAATTTTTTTCCTATATAAGTTTTACAATACAAACTCTTTAAATACACACTTACTCCATTCGTGTCACATGTATTTTAGACACACCCTTGTTGTATGTTTGACACGGTGTTCAAATTAATTTTTATTTATTTTTACAAAGAGAACTTTTGTCCGACGCATGTATATATACATATGAAACTTGTCGGATGAGTGCCAATCGAACACGGAGATCTAATGTTTTGAAGTGTCCGATGCAATATTATTTGCAACTTATGAACTTATAATTTTTTTACCTATTACTCTCTTACATTTTTTTTTATTTGGCATTACACGATTTTATTTCCTACGTTTTCCAACTGTCAGTTTTATGTGAGAACTGAGAAGGGCAAATGCTTCCTAGATAATTTGTCCAGCTTCTCCTTGCACAATTTGTCTTCTATATTTTGAACAACTAATTATTTTTGGCCACCCTCATGAGTTGTTTCTTGGTAATTTATGCAACAAAAAGGAAAGGTTTGGAAAACAAAACCAGAAAATAACACGAAGTAAACTAATTAGTCTAGAACGTCAAATGCGTTGAACATAAATTGCGCCAAACAAATCAATTCTCCTAATTTGACTCGATATTTGATTTAATTAGAATAGAAATAACAAACAATCTACATTCTTATTTCCTATAGATACAAAAATGTGCTTTCGTGACAAAGTTGATTCCCATATATGATTGGACCATCCTTTTAAGTCAAATGCACCTTCACCTACTTTATTATCAACTAATGACAGCCAAAAAGATCCTTCAATAACTTGCAAAGAATCCCGTGTGCTTAATGAAATATATTCAAAAACTCGTGTCTATTAATATAATAAATATATATTGAGGATTTTCTTCCACCTCTTTATATTTGAATAGGACAGTTATTTGCTTATTTAATCCAACAAATTTGTGAAGGAAAAGCCCATCACATGATTATACACTTGCAACTTATGGAGACATGAAGCTTTTTTTTTTTTTTTTTTTACCTATAATTCTCTTACAAGTTCTTTTTTTATGCCTCTTTTGCATCGCAATATATATTTTTTCTATACTAGTTTATTTTTTCCTCTTTAACATGGAAACTCGCAATCGTATTCAGATGCGTAGATAGACCTGTGGGTCGAAATAAAATTATTTCATGTAGAATCGTTATTTCGCTGATATTATGCAACTACCATCAATAAACGTTGTGTACAAGATCGTTATTTTCTAGATAAATAGTAGTTTTAATCTAAATTGTTAGTGACACAATACAACCGTTACATAAAAACATTTTTTTCCGTAAGTTAATGCACATACAAACAAATCTAGTTACCTCGACTAACAACACTAAATTAACGTGACATACACATACCGAGAAGAGAAAATATCAATCCCTTGGCACCATAAGCGCTTTCCTTCACATGATTCTCCTTCTCTTACACTTTTTTTTTTAGTTAGATCCGCCGTTTCATGAAGATCCTCGCCGTGATTCATACCCTTTCCATTCCCCATATTCCCCTTTTAGTCCCTACATTCCCCTCTATTCCCCTTTTCACCCCTCAAATATTTAATCTCCCTCGTGCACTTGTTTAGTACGTAAACTAATTAACCACGCTTAACTTAGCCACTGACGTCAAGATTCTTGCAGGCATTATTAATTTCACAAGTACCCTTTTCCTTTTTTGTCCTATTACAAACCAACCCCAAGGGTTTCATCTCTCACATATATATACAGATATTTTGTATGCAAAGCTTCCCTTCAACCCTTATGAGCAAACCCATAATCTTATCTCCGTTTTTCTCTCATACCCATTTGATAAAAATCGAATCTTGATAACTATTTTGATTCAATTTTGTTATTTGACAAGAGGAGAGTTAAGGGTTGGAGAAATGCAAGCTGTTTTGCAGTCAAAAGGGTTACTTTCTTTGCCTTCAAATCCAAAGACCAGAGCTTTTATTACACAGCCTTCTTCTTCACAGGGTTTAAGGTATAGATTCAGCCCTTTGAACCCTTTGTTGAAACCAAAGGGTTCATCTTTATTGTCTCTTAATGGGTTTTCAAGATTCCAAGGTTTTGTTAACAAACCTGAATTAAGTAATGGAAAGAAAAATAGGATTTATCCCATATGTAGAGCTGAGGCTGCTGCTGCAGCATCATCAGGTGATGGGCAGTCTTTGTATGGTGAGAAGGAGCCACCTAAGTTTATGGGTATTGAGGTGGTGACTTTGAAGAAGATTATACCACTTGGGTTGATGTTCTTCTGTATTCTGTTTAATTATACTATTTTGAGGGATACTAAGGATGTGTTGGTGGTGACGGCGAAAGGGTCGAGTGCCGAGATTATACCTTTCTTGAAAACATGGGTGAATTTGCCTATGGCTATTGGGTTTATGGTTTTGTATACGCAGTTGTCGAATAAGTTGTCAAAGCAGGCACTTTTTTATACGGTGATTCTTCCGTTTATAGCGTTTTTTGGGGCGTTTGGGTTCGTGTTGTATCCCATGAGCACGTATTTTCATCCCACGGCGCTTGCGGATAAGCTTCTCGGCGTGTTGGGGCCGAGGTTTCTTGGGCCTCTCGCGATTTTGAGGATCTGGAGTTTCTGTTTGTTCTATGTGATGGCTGAGCTTTGGGGAAGTGTGGTTGTATCGGTTCTCTTCTGGGGGTTTGCTAATCAGGTAATAATCTTGTGATTTGAATACATACTTTTATGTATATTCTGATTATCAAATATCCTGATGTAGGGAACTTGTTTTGGATGTGTGCCTATAGGTTGATGAATTCTCAGATATACCTTTGTTAATTCCCTGATTGTTCGTCCTATGTTTGAGATTCCTGGTGTTCTGTACTCAAGCTAGTGTTATTTGGTGTGGAGCTGGAGTATCGCTGGTCAAATAATCACTATATAATGGTTTATATGTTGTTGTAGTGTGTTGGCTAAAGTATGATTTTTCAAAAGTCAGTTGATACAATCAAGGCGAGGGTCTTTAATCAATGAGGATCTAGGATACAAACCTTTGTTCCATATTTCATTTCTAAAGGGTGTGCTGTATTAGTGTATTATTTTGTTTGTTGTATCTTCCACTGATGTAGTCTTCTGCATGAAAGTCTGATGGATGGATGCGTCAAGTTTTTTCTGACTTAGTGTTTCACAATGTGGGCGAACATGTGCTAAATCTTATTGTTGTATTTTTGTATCTGATTTTTGGAGTAACGTATTTTGTGATATAATTACCGTGAGTGTGCTTTGGCCTTTGACACATGTTGTTCCCTTTCAGTAAGTGGTGGACTAAGTAGTTCCTTTCCATTATTAAGTTTGGTAAACTGCCATTCATTGTCTGTAGCATTATGCATCATTGCCATTACATTTGTGGCTTGAAAGACAAAATGCTGCATTGTTTGACAATTGTTTAATGCTGTGCTGCAGATTACTACAGTTGACGAAGCCAAGAAATTCTATCCTCTTTTTGGACTTGGAGCAAATGTTGCCCTTATTTTCTCTGGTCGAACTGTGAAGTACTTCTCTCAAATGAGACAAAACCTGGCTCCTGGACTTGATGGTTGGGCCATCTCCCTCAGGGGCATGATGAGTATTGTGGTGGTGATGGGATTTGCAATTTGTGGCCTATATTGGTGGGTGAATCATAATGTTCCCCTGCCAACCCGCAGTCTGAAGAAGAAGGTAATTTGCTGCATTCATATTCTAGCTACATATTGGTCTTATAGAACATAATTTAGCTAATATTTCACGCTATTTTTGGGATAAGATTGTGATTAAGCATTGATTTGCGTTCTTCCCCAAAAGCCGTAGTTTGCTTGTAACACAGACAGTGGTTTTTATCTGATGAGATTGATTATAAATATTGAAAATTGAAGTTGGTTTAGTGGTTAATCATTTGTGAAGCAAAGTCGGCTTCCATCGGTTGTTTGCTAACTATATTACTCCATTCTATTGCAGGAGAAGCCAAAGATGGGAACAATGGAGAGCATAAAGTTTCTGGTGTCTTCGAGATACATTAGAGATCTTGCCACTTTGGTGGTTGCATATGGTATTAGCATCAACCTTGTTGAAGTCACATGGAAATCAAAGCTCAAAGCACAGGTAAGATATAAGAGAAGGACAGTCATCACTTTGTGCTACTACCAGCTGAGAAATTATCCCACTTTATTTATTTCTTTACCTCTATATTGTGCAGTTCCCTACTCCAAACGAGTACTCATCGTTCATGGGTGACTTCTCTACTGCTACCGGAATAGCAACTTTCTCAATGATGTTGTTGAGTCAATGGATTTTCAACAAATATGGCTGGGGAGTGGCAGCAAAGATTACTCCGACAGTCTTACTTCTTACAGGAGTGGGGTTCTTTTCCTTGATTTTATTTGGTGGCCCTCTTGCTCCCGGTCTTGCTTCATTGGGGATGACTCCACTTTTAGCAGCTGTATATGTCGGAGCAATGCAGAACATTTTTAGTAAGAGTGCAAAATACAGCTTGTTTGATCCATGCAAAGAAATGGCATACATTCCTTTGGACGAGGACACCAAGGTTCGGAAATTCAACTTTTCTCTGGATGTTTAAGACTTGATACACTTGAGTGCTTTCGAGTTTCTAATTATTATACTGAGACAAACTTAGACTACACTTCTAAACAGGTTATTACTTGTTGAATCTGAAAAAAAGAGCTTTCTTTGTGGATTGACATCTTATTTTGTTCTTGGGATAAGTATATCGCCCTTTGAGATTTGATCTACACAATCTCCTGTACTGCTTGAATAGTCACAGAGACATCTCTGGAGCTTCAGAAACAAGTAGAAATAAGGGGTTCATTTGGAACATTTTCGAAACTGTAAAGGGGCTCTCTTTTATTACTTAAACCTCATAGGGGTCAGTCTTTCATGTTTTTCCCCAAAGTTGAAAGTGTATTTGTGTAATTATTCAAACAGTAAGATGTTACTTTAGTTAGACCAAACTTCAGGAGGTGCACGTATAATGATCTCTTAATTCCTTACACTTGACTTGGATATAAGGAACAGTTACCAAATTTGCAACTCTGCTGATACGTGTCTCTAACTGTGCTTAAAATTGCGATTTCTTTAATCAGGTTAAAGGCAAAGCAGCAATTGATGTTGTCTGCAATCCTTTGGGAAAATCCGGAGGTGCTTTGATCCAGCAGTTCATGATTCTAACCTTTGGTTCCCTGGCAAACTCGACTCCCTACCTTGGAGGTATACTTCTTGTGATCGTTCTTGCATGGTTGGGCGCCGCTAAGTCTTTAGACGGCCAGTTCACTGCATTGCGTCAAGAAGAAGAGCTCGAGAAAGAGATGGAACGAGCGGCTGTGAAGATCCCCGTTGTTTCTTCAAATGAATCTGGCAATGGCTCTTTTGCTAGTGGCTCGACTCTGAATGTTTCTGGAAATGACTCCTCAAGTGCTTCATCCGAATCCTCGTCTTCCAGGAATGTGTGATCTTTGTAGCGTGAAGTAGAATGGGAATAAGAATATTTGAAAAAGATTGTTTAGGTGGCTGGTTTATAGCATTAGAATTATATTATTTGCAGGTTTCCTTGATTTTATGTTGTTTAAGCTGCAGTAATAATTAAATCCATGACATTTTTACTGAGTTAAATGCTCTGTATTATTATCAAAATGTCTTATATTTACTTTTAGTGTATTTACTTCTTTTAGTCTGAATCTGAACTGCTCTTGTGAAACAAGTGACCCCATACAAAAGCCACCTCATAGAAAGCACACATTTGTAGTATCCTAAGTTATAAGGCATGACTTTTTGTCATTAAAGTTCAATACAACACAAGGGAGGATGCACTATCAAAAGTAAATTTGTTAAATGCATGTAGAAATTAAATATCTGGTATTTACTGATGTTGTAACTGAGATACTCACAGGACACATTATTATGGCTAATATTTTTCATCCAGGCAAATGAAGAGGTAGTGAGGAGGAGGAAGAAGACAATTTATGTTTAATGCAAATATTCTCTCCAACTGCACATCATCCTTTTCATTCTACTGTTTCACACACAAAGAACAAAATTTTCTTTACAACACAACAAAAAGACTGATGGAGATTTGCAAAGGGTGTATCTTTCTTTTCCATCTTATCCTGATTTTCTCACCACCCATGTTCACGACATTATTTTCATGGTACCAACACAAAATGACTGTCAAAGAATCAAAAGATTCTTAAAACTATGTGACTAATTTTGCAAACTTCCTCAACTTGTTGCCACTAATAACTTATCAGCTAATTGTACTGAAATGCAGAAGCCACCACCTAAAGAAAAATTCATCACCTCATCTGACATGGGAAAGCCAAATTCCGTGTCGACCGATCCTGGGAATTCAGACATGGATTATTTCATCAAGACTCTGTCTGACTTCAAGAACAAAGAAGTAACACCAGACCTGATTAGCTCGATCATAGCGCATTATGCATCCAAATGGCTTCCAGACATGGCAGAACACAAGAACGGAAGAGCCGTTACGAGTTTTGAAGACTCTGGTAAAAGTGTTACAGCTTCATGGATGAAGAAAAAACTGTTCATCGAAACTCTAGTAAGAATTCTTCCTCCACACAATGATGCAATCGCCTGCGATCTGCTCTTGAGGCTTCTACGCCTTGCTACGATGGTGGGCGTGGAGTCTGCCTCCCGTGCTGAGCTTGAAAAGCACGTTTCTTGGCAGCTCGATCAGGCTTCTTTGAGGGAAGTGATGATACCGTCGTTCAGTCACACTTGTGGTACGTTGCTTGATGTTGAGCTGTTTCTTCGGTTGGTGACGAGGTTTGTGAGTATCGATGAAGGTTCGAGGACTTTAGCTGCTCTTTTTAAGGTGGCAAAGCTTGTGGATTGTTACCTTGCTGAAGTGGCGGTTGATTCTCATTTGACGTTGTCTGAATTCCTGGCGATTGCTAGTGCTGTTCCGGCTCATGCACGATATACAGATGATGGACTTTATCGCGCCATTGACACCTACCTTAAAGTAAGTTGTGAGTTTTTCAATCTGTCATTTGGTATGAACTGAAAAGCGAACCTTTATTCGCCTTTTAGTTTGTAATATGAAGTGTAATGAGGACTTGTCTTAGTGTGAGTAAGTTTTTGTACTGTCACTACCACAGTAGTATTCTTTGGCTAAAGAGTCGAGCAGATTATTTGTTATTTTTTGGTATTGTCATTGTTAAACAAACCTTTTTTGTCCATAAAACTGAACATCATTATTCTTGATATTGTCTTTCTCTCTGTCCCTTATTGAGGAAAACTGAATACTATTTTAAGACAAATATATGCAAATAAAATATTTAGAATTTTGTCTCATGAGTTGTCTCTAGCATTTCATTTTTGTTTTTGACTTCAACGCTATGTTGCAATTGAGCAGGCACATCCAGGATTGTCAAAACAAGAGAGAAGCAGGATTTGTAGTTTAATCGACAACCGGAAACTATCCCCCGAGGCATCTTTGCACGCAGCACAAAACGAAAGACTACCTGTTAGGACCGTGATCCAGATCCTCCTCTCGGAACAAACCAAACTCTACAAGCACATTGATTGGAGTGGATCGTTGAGCCATCGTTGCAGCCCTGGTGTCGTACTTGGCGACTCGATCCGTTGCCAGTCGAAGCGTGAAGTAAACATACAGCAGATGGAAATCAAGAGGCTAAAAGAGGATGTTCTAAGGCTACAGAGTCAATGCATGAACATGGAAAGTCATATTGAGAAACTGTTGGAGAAAAAGAGTAGAGGCTTATTTAGCTGGAAGAAGCTTGCAAATCCTGTGTTTGGTAAGACGAATAAAACTTGCGAGATTGAAGGAGAAGGCGCTGCTTCAGTCGGATTTAAAACACCGTTACATACGAAAGCGAGGTCGGTACGAGGTCGAAGAAAATCATCTTCTTGAGGCTTGTCTAAACCAGACTAGATTGACTGCCAGAAGTGTTAATCTACTGCTTTTTTTTTTCTCTTCTAAGTTCTGATAGTATGTATAATGTAAATCATGCTCATTTTGTTGAATTTCTTTGATAACAATGATTTAGTTACATAATATATGAACCATGAGGGACGGATCTTTTTATTTTTATTTTATTAATTTTGAGCTATATAATACCAACTAAATTCGATAATATGCTTTTTTTTTAAATGTTGATAATTTATTTTTTAAGAGATTATTTCGTTACATGTTTAAAAAAAACAAATAACTTGAGTTTTTTCTTTTTGGTACTGTGACTAACTTGGGGTTTAAGATTATTATCCTTGTATATTATAAGGATTGGGATAGAGTTAATATTACATAAATATATTTGCGTAGACACAAGGGGCAGAGCTCGGTGTGCGAAAATATTCCCGCATTACGAGGGTTCGAGAAGGGTCATATCACAAGGTTGTATAAGGGGCTTTCTCTCTTAAATTTGACAAAAAAGTCGCTCCTTGAACCCGTGAAAAAAAAAAAAACTGCCTAGACACAGATTTTTTTTTTACCATGGAATCTTCCACTACCCCCTATTAGCTAGGCCTTGATGTTAAATACTGCTGCACTAATAAATAAAGTATTAATTAAGAAATATCAATCCACTCTAATTTTAATGTACACATTCGAGTACGAGAATTGAAAAATTAGAGTTGTATTTGTATGGGCTATATGTCGAGTTGGTTGGTTAGTAGGGGAGCATCGGGGCTCCCGTTAAGTGTGGTGCAGTTAGCTCCCACTATGATTACATTTTTTTACTTTTAAGGCCCCATGATTCTATCTTTTCCTACAATTAAGCCCCAAAATAAAATCCTTTTTCTTATGAAATTAATAAAAAAGAGACTTCACGATTATCTTTAACATCATCAATTTAGTTTTATTATTTAATCTCATATAGTCATAATTTGAAACGTAATCACATTTACTAGAGTTTTATTATTATTATTATCTATGCATTATTTAGAGAACCAATACAATTGTTTTTAGGCTTATTCCCCCCTCTATAATTTCTTTTTACATCTTTTGATTTAGCTGCATACATATCTTTACATGAATAGTTCGTTCTAATTTAGTGAAAAAACAAATCATAAAACACTCTTATAGTTTCATTGACCAAAATATTTATAAACTAATTCCATGAAGCAGGAATTATTTAGTTATAATCATTTATTGAAAATTTTAGTTATAATTCATTTATTTAAAGATCAATAAAAACCCCAATACATTTTAAACCTGCATTTACTTCACCCATAAAATATAAACAGATTTATGAACCATTTTATCGATGGTATGTACATAATTTTAAAACAAAAACATAATGGCAGTTTTATGAATCGGAAAAAAGAAAGAAGAAAAAATCTCCAAAGAAACTAACATAATAAATAAGAAACGTATTACGTTCTAAGAAACTAACATAAGCAATACGTAGATTTTATTCCTTTTAGTAGCAAAATGTGCATATAGATGCAATATAGAATTATAAAACCAATCAAGTTTCACGATTCATTATTTTATAATCAGGATATATATATATATATATATATATATATATGTGTGTGTGTTTCTTTGATTTAAAGTCTTCCAGATGATTTATTGAAAGCCTTGATTGTAGCCAAAAACAAGAAGATATATGCATTAACGTTTAAACTCTAATAACAATGTGAATATGTTTCAAAAAAGAAAAATTTGTCTAGATGAAATTAATAAAATAAAAGTGGTGTAGTTAAAGAAAATCGTGAAGTTTCTTTTTATTATTTTCCTAAGAGATAGAATTTCATCTTGGACTTAATTGTAGAAAAATTAATTTCATAAGAGAGAGGATTTTATTTCGGAGCTTCATTGTCGCTTTGGATCCTCTCCTACATAATTGTGCTACATCTCCTCCTACACCTTGTAGATGAATGCCATGTGAAAATAACTTAAAATTTCCTAATACCATGTTTGCTCTCTCTTAATTAAGGATTATTGAAAATGAGATATTTTCTCTTAAATCTTGCAACATCTCTTCTTTTAGTAGTAATCCCTAAATTATAGCAACTAGAATCCAGTTACTTATTAATCATCATACGGCTGTTTAGTCTCATGGTTAAGAATTTAAATCCTGAAAGAAAAAATTCAATTATTTTAGTTAGTGTCACAAGTTACGAAAAATAAAATTCCAGCCAAGTCTAATTTAAATGGGTTATTTAAATATATAAAAAGTAAGATCTTAAATTTTACATTGTATGTACCGTAATTATTATTGTATACCCTTAATATAATGTAGGTGAATTATTAAACTAAAAATAGATATATTAGATATATTTATTTCTTAAAATATTTAGATGTGATTAAATCATACTGTAGCTACAATTTTTCTTTTATTTAGTATCATACAATTTCATATATATATATATATATATGAAATTTAGTTAGTCACTATATGGTCAATCATAGTGATATCAAATATAATCTTTATTCTACTGTAGCATACAAAAACAATTTTGAAAATATGGACCTACAATTTGTTTTTCTGCTATCTTGGATTACAAAGATTAATTTTTCTTTAAGTTTCATTTTTTAATATCATATTAAAAAAATAAGTAAAAGAAAATTGAGATTCTTGTTCACGTACATTAAAGTAATTAATCATTAGATGAAAACATATTATCAAATAATTAGGAATAAGTTATGGTATACACTTCCTTAAACTAAGTGTCAAATGAGGAAGAGATTACAGAAAGTGCTATAATTATGAAATTAGAGGAAATATTAACTAAATTACCACTTTCTTGTAATTGTTTACTTTTAATTTAAACCAAACATTGAATTAAGAAATCTTAAATTGTGTCCAAGTGGCATTCATCCACATGGTGAAGGAGGAGATGTAGCACAATCATGTAGGAGAGGATCCAAAGCGCTTCATTGTAGGAAAAGATAGAATCATGGGCCTTAAAAGTAAAAAAATTAAAAAATAGTGGGATTAACTGCACCACACTTAACGGGAGCCCGACGCTCCCGGTTAGTAGTTATAGTACTAGCCAATATAAATTGTGAAAGCCAAACCTCTAATTAAAATTAGAACGTTCTTAAACATACAATGATAACATGCGACATATTGTACCTTTAATTAAACATTGCAATTAACGTGCTATAGCCTCCCCTATACCCCCATAACGTCCAGTTTCTAAAATTGACAATATATAGTTAAATAAGTTCTGATAATGTCAATGAGAAAAACTGAATTGTTTCTCTTGTTTGTAAAATGGACACGGCAACTCTGCGTCGAGCCGGTAGTACCTTCAAGAGAAATGCTTCAACTATATGGCGTGGTAATAGCGTTCATGAAAGATTCTCTGTTTCAACTCGAGAAGTAGACGATGAAGAGGCCCTAAAATGGGCCGCACTTGAGAGGCTGCCCACTTATGATCGTTTAAGGAAAGGGATTTTGCTAGGGTCGAGAGGCTCCGCGAACGAGGTTGATATCCATGATCTAGGCTTTCAAGAGCAAAAAAAGTTGATCGAGAGATTGGTCGATGTGACCGAAGAAGATAATCAAAAGTTTCTTTTGAAGCTCAAGGCTCGATTGGATAGGTGATTAATCGGATCAAACTCTTTTCTTCTACTAAATTGAGCTAATAATAAAAAGAAATGACCGTGCTATGCATCATACGCAAAATTCGAGCTAGTAACATTCCATATTATTTTATTATAAAAATTACATGTACAAATTTCGTTCCTAGTGTTATGTGAATCAGACATATTACCTTCGTGTGAAAAATAAAAAGAAAGAATAATAGCATTTAATTATAAAACCAACCAACTAGTCCTTATGAATCCAACCACTTTAAAACCATCCCAAAAAATCATATTTATGTAACATATAAATCGACAAAATTGTGTTTAATGTTTCTTACATTTGCATGCCATTTTTTTTTTTGGCCAGAGTTGGAATAACGTTTGCCTACAATCGAAGTGAGATTCGAGCACTTAAATGTGGAAACAGAGGTTCATGTTGGCAACAGAGCTTTGCCAAGTTTCAGCAACTACTTTATTAATATCTTCGAGGTATATTATATTATTTATTAACATTGAAAATTCATCACTAGTAAAGAAAATAAATTATACCAATTAAATAACTGTTATTTTATTTGTTTCAAGGGAATTGGCAACCGGCTTCACATACTTCAGAGTAGAAAGAGACATCTTTCAATACTTCGTGATGTTAGTGGAATCTTAAAGCCTTGTAGGTAATTAAGAAACTAGCCTAAACTCAAATTAATATATATATATACATAATTTTTGGAATAATAAGGTATTTCTCTTTTAACGTTTTTTAATGTATTTTTTTTTTTGTTGGCAGAATGACACTTCTTTTAGGTCCACCTGGTTCCGGGAAGACGTCTCTTTTATTGGCTTTAGCTGGAAAGCTCAATCCTGATTTGAAGGTTAATTGCAACTCATACCTTTTAATTAATGAAAATGAATAAATGACCCCTTTGCTTTTCATAATATGCACTAACTAAATTCTCACTTGTTCTCAAAATTGGACCTCCTCTTTGTTTCTTTAAGGATAAATTCCGTTAAACTACCTAACGTATACTGTTTTTTCTCACTTTACTCCTTAAAGTTTCAAAATTAGGGACGTGCTCCTTAATGTATGCCGGATATTCCTTTATCTAAATCTGACTAACAAAATGTGAACACTTATCCAAAATGAACGACAACTGATCAATGGTTTAGGGGAGTATAATAAATACTTAGGGGGAATAATGCTAAATTTGAAATCCTAGGAAACAAAGTGAAAACAAAGTATACGTTGGGGGCGTAATGTGATATGCCTTTATTTTAATGATAGTGGTTTGTTTCATCCTGAAGCAAAATAAGAGTTTTTGGCATAATACCCCCATGTAATATGAGAAATAGGCGTATTACCCCCCTGTAAAAAAAGAAAGGGCATATTATCCCCCTGTGATATACGAAATAGGCATATTACCCCCTTGTAATAATAAAATAGGCAGATTACCCCCCTGTGTTATGTTTAATAGGCACATTACTCCCTTGTGTATTTTCATACGGTGCAAAATACCTCCTTTTTATACACATGTACTAAGGAGATAATGTGCAACTTTTTAAAAATTATAGGGGGGTAATGTACCTATTTCATATATTACAGGGGGGTAATTTGCCTATTTATTTTTTACAGGGGGGTAATGCGCCTATTTCGTATATCACATGGGGGTAATATGCCCTTTCTTTTTTTACAGGGGGGTAATGCGCCTCTTTCCTATATTACAGGGGGGTATTGTGCCAAAAACCCGCAAAATAATTATATTGGACGATTGCCACATAAAATGTAAGTATGCACGTGCAATTCAAAACCACGATATATCATGAGCATATTAATTAAAACCATACAAATCATCATGTTACTTATCTTAAGCTAACCTTTGTTATATTGAGTCCTATGGAAGTTGTAATGAGATTGTAGAAGAATTAACAGTTTATACATGCATGCAATTTCCTAATCTTGTAGGCCAACATTTTTGGATTTGACTATTTTTTGTATGCACAAAAGTACTCTTCTATAATATTGCCAACCTTTAATTAGTAGTACAAATCTTTATATTTGCTTTCATAAATAAGTTACCAACTTTAACATACATGGTTGCTAGTTGCTACTGTAAGAAACAGTTGCCAAACATGCATGAAGGTGTAATGTATTATCCTTAAGCAAATAACAAGATCCAAAATTTCTTTGTGGATAACCAGAGTTCAGGAACTATCACATACAATGGGCACAGCATGAAAGAATTTGTACCGCATAGAACTGCTGCATACATAAGCGAAAACGATGTCCATATGGCGGAATTAACTGTTAGAGAAACGTTAGCTTTCGCTGCGAGGTGTCAAGGAGTTGGAAGTAGTCATGGTATGTAAGAAGCTATTGATGTTAAACTTCAATCGTAAACTGCCCGATTCATTTGTTCTTTCCTGATGATCTTGTAGAAATGCTGGAAGAATTGTTAAGAAGAGAGAAAGCAGCAAATATAAAGCCTGATCCCGACTTAGATATCTTCATGAAGGTGAGTATAATACAATTCCGTAATCTAAACTTTAAGTTGGTGAAGTTTCAATAACTAAGCGGGAGCTTGTCGCTTTAACTATTCTTGCTCTTGTAGGCTGCAGCAGCAGAAGATCAAGAAGCAAACGTGGTCACAGATTACATTATTAAGGTAGTCCATCTAGTATCAAAACATCGATTAACATCACATGTTAATTAATCCGAAAGTAACTTCATTATGTTGTAGGTGTTGGGATTGGATATCTGCGCTGATACCGTGGTAGGCAATGATATGGTTAGAGGGATCTCTGGTGGACAGAGAAAGTGTGTGACGACAGGTGAGACTTGTCTTGTTTTCCGTCACTGTGTGTTTTGAGCCATTTCTTATAGCTTCCTTGTCATCAAAATCAAAGGCGAGATGTTAGTCGGACCAGCAAAAGCATTTTTCATGGACGAGATATCCACTGGATTGGACAGCTCGACGACGTTTCAAGTGGTGAAATCAATAAGAAATTTTGTCCACGTTCTCGAAGGGACTGCTCTTATTTCACTCCTGCAGCCAGAACCCGAGACGTTTGATCTATTTGATGATCTCATACTCATATCCGAGGGACAAATTGTTTATCAGGGCCCTCATGAAAATGTTCTCGAGTTCTTCCTATCCATGGGTTTCAAATGCCCGGAGAGGAAAGGAGTTGCTGATTTTTTGCAAGAAGTAGGCATCTCAAACACAAATAGCCATTGCCTATCGAATTTCCACGTTATGATAAAATTCGTGTAAATATGAAATGGATAAGGTCACTCCTTTTCCCATTCATATTATTTCTAAACGAACTTGGATGATGTAGGTAATGTCAAAGAAAGATCAGGGGCAGTATTGGGAGCGCCACGACAAACCTTACAGGTTTATCACAGTAGGGGAATTCGCAGAAGCGTTTCAATCATTTGAAACTGGGAAAACACTGATGTCCGAGCTTGCTCTGCCGTTTGATAAGAGTAAGAGCCATCCAGCTGCTTTGGCAACCGGAACGTATGGTGCCAGCAAAAAGGAACTCTTAAAAGCTTGTGCATCCCGAGAACTCTTGCTACTTAAGCGAAACTCACCGATGCATGTCTTCAAGATTCTTCGAGTGAGCCTTTTCTATACTGTGCCATTCATATGATACTCTTTGTTTTTTTGTTTTAACTTCTCTTTGTTTAGTTTGATATTGGTTTGACTATATTCATATCTTCAATTTGTATGCAGCATGCTGTGATGGCTATCATTTTAGCGTCCGTTTTTTTCCGTACTCAAATGCATCGAGACAACATACTTGACGGACGAAAGACTGCTGCTGCTCTATTTTTCTTGGTATCCACAGTCATGTTTGGTGGAGTTATAGAGACATACATGACAATGCAGAATCTTCCCGTCTTCTACAAGCAACGGAAGCTATTCTTCTATCCTGCGTGGGCTTATGCGCTTCCATCGTGGATAGTCAAAGCTCCCGTTAATGTTATTGAGATATTTGTCTTTATTGCACTCAGTTACTATTTAATTGGACTTGATCCAAATGTTGGAAGGTATGAGTCCAAATGACATTTTACTCACGAGGCGCTCATATTATTAACTATTATATTTAAAATTGACAGATTGCTCAAGCAGTTCCTTCTGCTGTTCCTCGAAGCTCAAGCGGCAGGATCTTTGTACCGTTTCATGGCAGGAATTGGTAGAAGCGAAGTTATTACAAACACATATGGCTCTTTTGTCCTTCTTCTTACCACCATGTTGTGTGGCTTTGTCCTGTCACGAGGTAAATATAGATTGAATTTTGTCGTTGAATTGTGCTTCTCTTGGTGAGGCAGACTTGACGGTCTTTCTCTTCACTTTGCGGTAACACTTTACAGATCAAGTAAAGAAGTGGTGGAAATGGGGTTACTGGTCCTCGCCTCTGATGTATGCTCAAAATGCAATTGTTGTGAATGAATTTACCTCGCACAGTTGGAGTCATGTATGCAAATATTTTTACGATTCAGAGATCGTTTTTATCTTAAAAAAATTGATCTGAGATCAAGTTTGTTTCTGTAAGGTGTTACCATTCACCAACGTATCATTGGGAGTCGAGGTATTGAAGTATGAAGGGTATTACTCTAGCAAACACTGGTACTGGATAGGAGCAGCGGCGTTGTTTGGCATGATATTTTTGTACAATGCAGCTTTCACTTTAGCGCTCGCTTATCTTAACCGTGAGTCTTACTTCGTGCATTATAAAAGTCAACTCTTTGGAATCTCATGCAGTATTAACACAAACCAACAAATTTCAGCTATCGAAGAACCTCAATCTATCATTCCCGAATATGCAACAAGGGATGATAGTCAAATTGATGCTGTCGCAGGAGAGACGGGTGAGTTATCTTTCGAAACTTTGGTCGTGAAGATCGATACTCTTGTTATCTTTTTACTTGTACTACTCACTACAACAAAAAGGGGCTATTGCAACACTTAATTAATAAAACTTACTAGTTTTGCAACACTTAATTTCTATATGTCCCAAAAGTAACAACTAAGAGAAAAAATGTACTTTTGTGCAAAAAGAAAACACTTCTATTAGCTCCACTAAAAAGAAAACACCTGAGATGTTTAAATAAAAAGAAAAAGTGAGAGACAAATACTAATCTGGACTAATCTGGACACGTAGCTATTAAACAAAAAAATAATCAATAACTATTCTTCTCTCTCTCTCGTCATTATCACTCGAGAATTCTAGAAGAAAAGGTAATAATACTCTTCTCTCTTCTCTCTCTCTCTCTCTCTCTCGTTCATTCTTTGCTAGCTGATTCTCCGTCGATTTCGCGAGCTGATTCTCCGTCGATTCTCAGATCCGTCGATTTCGCTAGCTGAAATTATAGGTTACCGTTGATTCTCCGTCGATTTCTTTTGATTTGCGAGTTTGAGCTGAAATTATAGGTTACCTCTGGTTTTTGCGTCGATTTCTTTTGATTTTCGAGTTTGAGCTGTAAATATAGGTTGAGCTCTGATTTTTGCGTCAATTTCTTATGATTTTGCGAGTTTTGGAGCTGAAATCTGTTCATGTCCTTATGCTTAGTTAATCTCCTCTCATAATTCGATTGTTTAACTGAGAATTGTTTGTTGTGGTGTTCAGGTACAGTGATTGACAACAACGGCACAGATGTTGAAGAGTTCGAACGGTAGGCCTTCTTTTTTGTTATTTTGATTACTTCGTTGTGCATTTGAACAAAGGTTTTGTACATGCATGTTGCTTTAAGTTGCGGTTTCATTCTTGTTTTCTGGAGTGTTTCATTTGAACAAATTTGTAAATGCATGTTGCTTTCTGAAGTGTTATTAAACAGAAAATTGTGTAGCGATTTGAAGTTAGTGTGTGCGCTTGTGAATTGCTTAATAGATGTTTCAGTAGTTAGTGTTGTAATGTGATGAAGGTTGAAGTTATAGGATAGATTCATCTGGATTTATCGCACGGTAGTTAAACTAGAATCTGAAAATAGTATGTAATTTTCTGCAGTTACCCATGTGTAAGATTGAATGTGACAGAGTAATTGATTCTCTTTTATTAACTGCATTAGCTAATTGTGTCTCTCAGCAATATATGGTTTAGTCGACAAAGGGATTTTGCTTGTGTTTGTTCAACAAAGTACCTTTTTGTATTTGCTTGTTTAAGATCTAAGGTTCAAGTTCATGAAACTCACTTTGGGCATTTCCTGTGATCCTGTCATTCCTGTGAGACTTTCATTCATTTGTTATTTCTAGATGGTCAACATCGATAAATATTTCGAATACTAATGAATTAAAGTCCATTTCAAGAGATTACCAAGTATGAACTTAGTATGTGTCAATCTCCGGTTTAAACAATTTAAGTGTTTTCCTGGTGGGTCAGCACCTTACCTTCCCTTCTTATTTCAAAACTAGAGTTTATAATTTGGTTAGCTGGAAACCATGAAGCACTTGACATTTAGGTGTTTGATTACATTGTGGCAGAAACAGAAGTATGATTCTAGTATTAAAAAATTATCTACCAAATTACAACTTGATTAGATAAAGAAAAGCACTGCATACCAAATTACTTGTTGTACTGTTCATACATTTTTACTTTGTTGTTCTTATACGTTTGGTCGGTCAGCACTTAGATCTGGTGGTGGTGCTATGTTATTATCTGTATTTAAGTTTTTTGCAAAAGAACATTTCATTCCTTGCAAAGCTTATTGCTACAACAAGACAATCATCTTATGGAATTTAAAAAATTTGCAGGATGATGTTGATGCCAAAGTTGTTGTAGCTGGTCTATCAACTACCTGCAGTCAGAAGATTCACAATCAGTTGGTATATAAATTCACTAGTATTGAATTTGATTTGCAGTGCTGGATGTGTATATCATGCAATCTTTTTGCTTATCCCATTACTTTGACCATCTATTTCCAAGATAGTACCTTAAAGGGCAGAGGTTTGTATACAGAATTTATTGGGCTGTTCAACTCATCTAAAACTTGGTGTTGTAAAATGGAAAATTCAAATGGGCAGGAATTTTGTATTTCCATTGTCTGGCAGACATATACCTTAAGCCTATGGTTGATTTTTCTGTTAAGATGTGTAACAGATCTCTTCCAGTGATATCAATTAAATCGAGTTGGTGTTTTTTATCCAAGCTTCTAATAATGTCAACAATAAATACATTTAAACGGTTATGAACTGTTCACATTTTATTATTATGAACTCCAATTATGAACGTGGATCAAGTATGCTCTTGTTACCTAATATGTGTAACCTAATATAGTTATATCACCTGTTTGAGCTTGATCTTGTTATATTTCTTTATGTTTCAGTGATTTGTGAAATAAAATAAACTGTTAAGCATGATCTTTAGAATCTGAATTATCTGGAGCCAACTTTTACTATAAGCTGGTTTGATTCTTTGATAACAGCCTTTGGAGATTTGATGTATAGGAAATCAACTGACTTTCTCTTTTAGATATCGGTTCTGAGTTCTATTGTACGGCGTTTTTAGATTTTGGATGCGATATTTTGTTCATGTTGTGATTAGTGATTAACCAACATGAGAAAATACTAATGTAAAGAGGCCATATGTGCTGCTTTAATGAAATGAATTCCAGATTGATTGTGTACATTTAGATATCAGAAACATGAACATCTTTTGATAGATACCATATTTTGTTCAGATTGTGGTTACCCTAATAGGGGAAAGAATAATGTACATAGACCTTTGTGCTCTGCTTTTATGAAATGAATTCCAAATTGTTCAATGATGTTTTATTTTTTTTTGTGGTGCTTGATATTCACCACCTTTAAGCTTACCTAAGGATAAGTAGAACAGCAAAATTGTATTAAGAACTGAATGATGATAAGTTGATAAGTTGACTGATGATGATAAGTTGATGACAGATGATGATAACTGATGGTGAACTGTTTTGGGTTAACTATAATTTTCTATTTGTTACTTACTTGTTAGTAAAGTAAATGGTGAACTAATTATTTGTTGTTATCTGTTGTTAACTTGATGATAAGTGAACTGATTATTTGTTACTATTTTTTTTTGACAAATGATGATAACTGATGGTGAACTGATTTTGGTTAACTGTAATTTTCTATTTGTTACTTACTTGTTAGTAAAGTAAATGGTGAACTGATTATTGGTTGTTATCTGTTGTTAACTTGATAATAAGTGAACTGATTATTTGTTACTTTTTTTTTTGTTTTGCATGTGGCCTGGGACTTGGACCTTCATTATGTGATCTTTATACAATGTTTGCTAGTTACACATATTTACCACAATGAAATATTTTCTTCTGCTGCAACTAATCAGCTCTTTTCTCTACAAATTTGCAAGATACTTTCGAGCATATTGGTCTGGAACGTGTGAAAAAAGAGCACCTACGGAGAGCAAACAAGAAAAAACGATTGGTATTCTTCTAGTTCAACTCCTATCTATTTAGTGGTTCATGATGGACAAAAGTTGGATGAAAAAACATAGGTTAAATAAAGAATATGAGAATGGTTTAAATCAATTCCTTAATTTGGCTTTTGAAAAGGCATCTCTTAATGGAAGGATAGTATGTCCATGCAAAAACTGTATGAACAGAGATTGGGTAAACAGAGAAACGGCAAAGGAGCATTTGACTTTTGTTGGGTTTATGACGGGATATAGAGACTGGATTTTACATGGGGAATCTTCTTCATCTGCTCAAGATAATGTTCAGCAGCAAAATGAGTATTCTGATACATTTGACGACATGCAAGAGTTAGTATACGATGCATTTGGGTTCAAAGACCAAGACAGGATTTTAGAAGATGAACCAAATAAAGAAGCTAATAGTTTCTTCAAGTTGTTGGATGATGCTAAAGAAGCATTATACCCTGGTTGCAAGCAGTTTTCCAAGCTGAAGTTCATCGTCCGACTATTTCAGTTGAAGTGCATGGGTAAATGGTCTAATAAGACATTTACAGACCTTCTGGAATTGTTGAAGGAGGCATTTCCCGATCAGACTGAATCCTTGCCGAGCTCTTTCTATGAACTGAAAAAGATAATTGGTACACTAGGACTAACGTGTGTCAAAATCGACGCATGTCCAAATGATTGTATGCTCTATTGGAAAGAGCATGCAGGTGATGTCGAGTGTCATGTCTGTAATGCATCCCGATTTCGTGAAATTAAAAGCGATGAAGAAGATGAAGAGAATTCTAAGAAGCGTAAAAAAGTCCCAATAAAGGTGCTAAGATACTTCCCTTTGAAGCCGAGGTTGGAAAGGCTATTTATGTCTTCCAAAACTGCATCCTACATGAGATGGCACAAGGAAGAAGGTACAAAAGATGGCCACATGAGACATCCTAGAGATTCGCCCGCTTGGCATGTTTTCGACCGACAACATCAAGATTTTGCTAAAGACTCAAGAAATGTGAGACTTGGCCTGGCAGCTGATGGATTCAACCCGTTTGGGAGTATGAGTGTAGCTCATAGTAGCTGGCCAGTCATATTGACACCATACAACATACCGCCGTGGATGTGCATGAAAGAGCCTTTTATGTTTTTGACTTTACTTATTCCTGGTCCATCATCTCCTGGAAATAACATTGATGTGTACCTACAACCAATAGTAGAAGAATTGCAAACATTGTGGGATGGGGTTGAAACGTATGATGCATCAACCAAACAGAATTTTAAGATGCATGCAGCTTTGTTGTGGACAATTAATGACTTCCCAGCTTACGCAAATCTGTCGGGTTGGAGCACGAAAGGCGAATTGGCTTGCCCATCATGCCACAAGGATACTTGCTCTAAATACTTGTACAAGAGTCGCAAACATTGTTACATGGGCCATCGCCGGTTCTTGCATCGTCATCATCCGTATAGAAGAAATGCTACTTCTTTTGATGGAACTGAAGAACACCGCACTGCACCTATTACTTTGACTGGGGATAAGGTCTTAGAAGAGCTAATTGGGTGCAATTTCAGATTTGGAAAAAAGGTTAACGACAATCAATCTCTTCCTTACAACTGGAAAAAAAGAAGCATATTTTTTGATTTGCCGTACTGGAAAGATAACATATTACGTCACAATCTGGACCTAATGCACATTGAGAAAAATGTGTGTGATAATGTGATTGGAACATTGCTGAATTTAGAGGGGAAGTCTAAGGATCATGAGAATTCTCGGCTTGATTTGCAAGATATGGGTATACGCAGTAACCTTCACCCAATCGAGCTCGAGTCTGGAAAGAAGTACTTGCCTGCTGCATCTTTTTCAATGAGTAAGAAGGAGAAAGATATAGTCATCGAAATACTCCAGAATGTAAAAGTTCCAGATGGCTATTCCTCAAATATTTCTAATCGTGTGCAACTTAAACCAAATAAGATCTCGGGTTTGAAGAGTCATGACAATCACGTACTTATGCAACAATTACTACCAATAGCTATACGTAAAGTTTTACCTAAACATGTTCGAAGATCTTTGATTAAATTCTGCGGGTACTTTAGGGAACTATGCTCCAAAGTCCTCAATCCTCAAGATTTAATTCGTTTGGAAGAGGAGATTCCCAAAACATTATGCGAGTTGGAGAAAATATTCCCTCCCTCATTTTTTGATGTTATGGTTCACCTACCTGTTCATTTGGCGTACGAGGCCCGGGTTGCGGGGCCAGTGCAGTATCGGTGGATGTATCCGATTGAACGGTAAATATATTCCTTAATTTCCATTGTTGTAACCATTTTCTATAGATTTGTTTGAAAATTCATGTTTTGTTGAATAAATTACTAGGTATCTGTCCATATTGAAATCGTATGTGCGTAATCGAAGCCGTCCAGAAGGGTCAATTGCCGAAGCATATTTAATGGAGGAATGCTTGACTTTTTGTTCAAGATATTTGGACGACGTGGAGACCAAATTCAATAAGGTCAAAAGGAATGACGACAGTGGTGGTGATGTTGCAACTGAATTTCCTGTATTCTCCAATCCAGGGCATCATTTTGGGAAGGAAGAAACTATCCCTCTTGACCCCGAGAAAATTAAACAGGCGCACCAATATGTATTATTTAATTGTTGTTCAATTGACCCGTATATACAGTAAGTATTAACAATTAAATTATCAATTCTTTATTTTATTTTATTTTATATTCTGACCTATTATTTTCATGTTTGACTGTATCCAGAGAACACAAGGTCATTGTAGAACATGAAAATCCTCGTCTTGGTAAAAAGAGTGTCGAGCGACTTCATTGTGAAACTTTTGCAAAGTGGTTCTATAATCAGGTAAGATAGTTTTCAGCCTGAAATGTACACACATAATTATTCATTATTTAATTGTCAAACTTATCTTATGTCTGAAATGTATTTTCATTATATAATTATCAAACTTATGTAACAATCTATTACAGGTTGAAAACATGTATCTTTCTGGAACACAAGTGTCTGAGGAACTTTTGGCCTTGGCGCGAGGTCCTGATCCCTCAGGGATACAATACAGAGGGTTTAATGTTAACGGTTTTCGGTTTAATGTCAAAAGCTATGACATTCCACTCAAAACTCAAAACAGTGGAGTGGTGGTTACTGCACAAACCAGTAGTTTTGCAAGTAGACACGACAACAATCCTATTGTTGGTGATGTCACCTATTACGGGATATTAAAGGATATTATCCAACTTGAGTATCGTGGTGATAGAAAGATAACAATGTTTGAATGTGATTGGGTTTCAGCAGCAACAGCACAGAAGATTGACCAATATGGGTTCAAGTTAGTTAACTTTTCACGATCAAGGCAGCATATCGAGCCTTTTATATTAGCCTCGCAAGCCTCGCAAGTTTTTTATGTTGAAGACCCAACTGAGAAGGGGTGGCACGTTGTTGTAAAGACAAAAGCTAGGGATTCATTTGATATGAATCCAGTGCTGAGCTTGTATGCAAATGAACTTCCTGTAAATGAAGAAGACAATGTAGAAATGCGTAATGAAAGTGAACAACTTAATTGGGCTAGGGAAGATGTAGAAGGAGTTGTTCTTTGAGTGCATTAGCACTTAATCTTTTATGCTTTTACAACTAAATCTATATTGAATATTTTTTGAATTAGTAGTTCTTGTAATTGGTTGATTGACTGCCAGGAAATAGTTATTCCATAATATCTTGTCTTGTATTAGTTACTGGAAATGATGATTTTTGCTTGTTATTAAATTTCAGGTAATTTTTTACAAGTGCAGAGAAATGCCAAGAACAAATATCCGTAGAGTTGATCAGGTTGGACATGAAGTACGAGAGCAATATTACAGGCCTTCCATGAAGAGTCGATCAGGTTATGTGAACGATTTTAGTTTTGGATTTTTTGTTAATTGTAGTTGTTGACTTGAAGTATTATCAAGTATAGGTTTATGTCAACGTGGTTTAGGCTTTGATCTTCCTGAAGTTTCACAACCTGTTTCAAACATGAAACGAGTTACAATTCAAGATGAGCTTGCTAGTGATGCAACTGGTTTTGGTGAGTTAGTATATAAAAATAGTATTAGATTTTATACGAATTTATTGACTGATTATTCCCCATATAATGTATATCATATTGATGTTTGTTGTTGTAGTTGTCAACAAAAAAAAGAGGAGACACAGAGCTCCTTGCATTAATCGAGCTACCTTTCCAGTTGAGCCCATGAATGATGGTGGTTCTGGTCAGTATATAAGTCAAGCAAGATTCTTATTTCGAAGTCAAAAAAATTGCTGACAATGAATTTTAACAAACCAACATCCACGATAAAGCAACTGAAGTTACAACCGATTCTTAATTCTAAATCTTCATTATGGTTTCCTTGTTGCAGTTAAAAAAACAAGGAGGGGACAAAAAGCAACTGAAGTTACAACTCAAGTTTCATTTGATAATGATATTGGTGGTTCTGGTGTTGTTAATAGAGGTGCTTTTCTATCTTCTCCTGTTGTCAGCAATAGTTGGCGCCTGTTTTTTTGAGCACTTGTGTTCTTGTAGATACTTTGCAATCTCCAGCTCCTACTGCTCCTCTAGGTATATTAACCTCTCTAACACTAATTATGATTTTGTCGTGGGGCAATGATTTATAGATTTAGATAAGTTTTAGCCATTTACAGTTATGCATATACTGTATGCTTCTCTGTTACAGCTGTTAAAAAGAAGAAGCGGGGCCGTGGAGCGACTTGTATGCCGAAGATCTGGTGTCAACGAGACAGAAAAAAGATAGATGTTGCATTCAATGACATCGGACAGCCAATTGACGAAGAAAACAACAGCACTTTAGCTCATTTTTTGGGCACAATAGCAAGAGATGGAAGACATTGTCCACTGTTCTATAAAGACTGGAGATTGATGCCCTATCAATATAAGAAAGATATGCTTGCTCTTGTCAAGGTTTTCGACATATTTTACTTTTGTTTTGCTAAGGTTTATATGAATTTTTATTTTTATATCAAGTTTTTGATCTTTATTTGGTGTGTGCAGGCAAAATTTTCGTTACCTCCTGGAAGTGACAGTTATATCTTAAAGTCCATAAACAAAAAGTGGAAAAGTTGGAAAAGCTCTGTGAAAAGATCAACTTTTAAGCCTATAGTGCCGATTGAAGCACAACTCAGTGAAATACCTAGCCGAGTTGATGAAGATCAATACAAAATTCTGGCTGAACATTGGATGCTAGAAAAGACAAATGTATGAGCTTGCAAATACTTTCTTAATCTATTTCTTTTATTTGCTTGTGTAGTTTTTGATATTCCTTTTTGATTGTTTTAGGAGTTAAGCCTAAAAAACAAAAGAACTCGTGGAAATCTTTCTTTTTTACATCGCATGGGCAAGACAAGCATGCCAATTGTGAAAGAAAGATTGGTAACATTTTTCATTTATAGTAACTGTCAATTTTCTTTATAACAAAAGCTTCAATATGGACACTATCTTAAGCAGAGGAAGCGCTTTGGTAGATGTCCAACAAAAGCTGAGATGTATCAAGAATGTTTCTATAAAGATGATGGTTCAGAAGCAAGTAAAGAAACACAAGCAGCAATAGTAAGTTTGTGTATGTGCCTATGTGTAACTTTGTGAAACGTGTGTAACTTCGTGAAATAGCTTCTGAATGAAAATCGTATGATTAGTTGTAGTTGACAGAGGGTTGGTATTGTTTTTTGCAGTCTGATTATGGTGATACTTATGTTAAGACCCCTGATTTTTTGCAGTAGATATTTTTTTTGCTTATTCATTACTAAAAGCTCACTGATTTTTACGTCAAATCCATTTTGTTACAGGACAAAATGAAAGCATTGGCTGGCTCTGATCCTCAGTACTCTAATGACAAGGAGCTTATTTGTGATCCTAATGATGCTTTTACAAAGATAATGGGTAAGGATAAAAACGGGCCACGCATGTATGGACTTGGGATAACAGATGCTGATGTTAATGGGAAACTAAGTCGTGATGCACTTACACGGCAGTGTGAAGAATATAAACAGAAGTATTTGCATGGAGTTGAAAGACTCGATGAAATGAATGAAAAATTTGAAAAGTTCCAAGCATATGTCAATGAAAAATTGAATGCGAATGAACAACCAAACACTCACAGAGCTTCTCCAAATAGGCATTGCAACTCTGAAAGTATCCGATTTGCATCCTCAGATCCCGAACACTCATTTGCATCAAATTCTCGTCATGTTCACATTCGGGTAAAATCTAAAACTTAGAATGTATGACATAAATAACTAGTGATTCTAATAACTTTTTAACTTGTAGGTCGGATCATATGTTGTACTAAAGAGCCTCGGAGATAAAAATGAGATTGTTGCAGCTGGTATAGTGGAGTGCATGGATAATGTGACTGTTAACGGCATGAACTTGGGGTCAAACTTTTGTCAAATAATAATCCAAGGCCAAGTCAAAAGAGAAACTGGGTTGTTGTTTCCCTACAGTCATATTCAGACAATTGGAGATGCTCTCGGTGCACCTGTCGCGTGGCCTTTGTCCTTGGTAATATAATTTTCATCCTTCTTTTAGCAAAATAATTATCATTGCGTGATTGTGTGAGAATTGGTGGGCTGGTTGTACTTGTGAGTTGTGACAGTTGATTCAACTTAAGTTATATAGCTCTTTGGAATCTGCGTGGTTGTTTTGTTGTTTAAGGTGTTTTGATGTCGTGATAAGATGTCACTTGATGGATGATTTGTTTTGAAGCTTCTGCGTTTTTGTTTGTGGTGTTGGTGACCAGTTATGAGTTAGTAGAGTGTAATTGTAGCTGAATTTGGGTGATGCAGTCGAAATTTCTCTTACGAAATTAGTGAAATACAGTTTTGGTGGTTGATTGATTTCATAAAGATATGATAGTCTGATTACATGTACTAAGTCTGTAATTATTTAATTAGATGGTTTGAATGGAAAAAGGCTTATGTTTTGATTTGTTTTTTGTATTTGTTCTCAGGTTGCGTTGGACGAGGATGAGAATGATTATTGAAGTACGAGTGTTGGAACAAGCTTTATTTTTGGTTTGGTCTCTCTTGTAATGTTTGGTGGGAGAATTGAAGCAATAATTTTTTGTGTACTGATTGACTATTTGACTAAATATTGTGTACTGTTGAATTGTTGATATTGTTGATATGAAATATAGAGTTTGTACTCTAGTTGAAATTTTTGTGCTTGAATAACAATTTTCCAGTTTTTCCAGTTTGAATAACATAGGAAAAATCTCTCTTGTAAATCCATACACAGAGCTTATAATAATATCAATTAATTATTGTATAATAATTTAAATATTAATATTATTGTATAGTAGAATGCTAGGTATTGATAAATGTACTTTATGGGACCTTAATATATATTTCAAAATTTTGACCTTGGGACGTTTACAACTGTTCCCAAGTTAATCATTTAGGGACCCTTATAAATGTTTTATAAGTTTGATCTTGGGACGCATACAACTGTACCTAGTTAACGATATAGGGACTTTTATAAATGTTTCAAAGTTTTAATGTTGGGACATACACAAGTGTCCCTAGTTAGTGATTTAGGGACATTTAAAAGTGAATTAAAATATTGATTAAGAGACAGATATAAGTGTCTCCTAATTAACGATGTCGGGACCATTAAAACTGTCCCCTAAGTAAGGTTTTAGAGACCTTTAAAAATCTGTCCCCAACTTATCGCAACGCTAGGTATTGGGGACAGATATTTTAAAGGTCCCTAAAGCCCTAAGTGTTGCAATATGTGGGCTTTTGGGACCCTTTTCTAGGTCCCTAAAGGTAGTTTTTGTTGTAGTGTACAGAGTATTTGAAGTTATGAATGAACTGTAGATAATGTAAATGATGAAGACAAAGGGAAGGGAATTATGCTTCCATTCGAACCACATTCTATTACATTTGACGAGATCAAGTACTCTGTTGACATGCCACAGGTTACTAAAAGTCAAGTCCCACAATTTTGAGATGGATGATCCATGATACATAGACGAAGATAGTTAAAAACTAGACGACTTAATTGTTCAATACGACTTGCAGGAAATGAAAAATCAGGGTGCTATTGAAGATAAACTGGTACTTCTAACTGGTGTAAGTGGATCGTTTAGGCCTGGCGTTCTTACAGCTTTAATGGGCGTTAGTGGGGCTGGTAAAACAACTCTTATGGATGTTCTCGCTGGTCGAAAAACAGGTGGATATATTGAGGGAACTATAACTATTTCTGGTTACCCGAAAAAACAAGAAACTTTTGCTCGGATTTCTGGATACTGCGAACAGAACGATATCCATTCTCCTCATGTCACAGTTTATGAGTCCCTGCTATTCTCAGCTTGGCTTCGTCTACCCCAAGAAGTTGATCCTGCAACCAGAAAGGTCAGATAATTAGTCATCTCTTGTATGTCAGAAACTAACAAGTAAACCTGTTTGTTAACATGAGTTTATCTTGCATATGTAAGCCGATGTAATAACCATATAACAATAATACGTTTTACAATAATGATACAGAAATTTGTTGAGAGAGTCATGGAGCTTGTAGAACTAAGTAACTTAAGAGGAGGGATAGTAGGGTTACCAGGTACGAGCGGATTATCAACGGAGCAGCGCAAAAGGCTGACAATTGCGGTTGAGCTAGTTGCTAATCCCTCCATAATATTCATGGATGAACCAACTTCAGGATTAGATGCAAGGGCAGCTGCAGTTGTGATGAGAACCGTGAGGAACACGGTAGACACTGGACGAACGGTGGTTTGCACCATACATCAACCTAGCATAGACATATTTGAATCTTTTGATGAGGCAAGACAAGTAAATGCATGCATAATTAACAAAATAAAAATAAAAATTTGCCCATTAGTCATTTCCCATTTGTTGAACTATTTGTTTGTTGTTTTACTGGATTTGCAGCTTCTCCTGCTGAAACGAGGGGGACAAGAGATATACGCGGGACCCTTGGGTCGACACTCTTGCCATTTGATCCAGTACTTTGAGGTGTCGCGCTTAATCACTTGAACAATGAGTATACATTTTATGGAACATCAAGTTAATTTTTTTTTGCGCTTATCGTAAAATCCAGGAAATCCAAGGAGTTAAAAAGATCAGGACTGGGTGTAATCCGGCAGCCTGGATGCTGGAAGTAACGTCTTCCGCCCAAGAAATGACGTTAGGGGTCGATTTTGGAGAACTGTACAGAAATTCAGAACTTTACAGGTAATCCAATTTTGAATTTCAATCTTTGGCTTATTTAAAAAAAATACATATATTTGACTGTTATACCTGCATAAACTTAATATAGGAGGAATAAAGCTCTCATCAAGGAGTTAAGTAGCCCGCAACCTGGCACGAAAGAACTTTATTTTCCGACTAAGTATTCGCAGCCGTTTTTAACTCAACTGATGGCCGCGATATGGAAACAACACTGGTCGTATTGGCGCAATACTCAGTACACTGCATTAAAATTTTTCTTCACAATGTTACTAGCTGTCGTGAACGGTTCGATGTTCTGGGATTTAGGCTCCAGAACGTAAGAAGGACAGCATACATTTGAATGGTAATTTTAAGAACTCGATTGTCAAGAGAAATGATTCGTTAGTGTCGACTTTTCTTTTGTAGGGATACTGTTCAACACATTCTAAATGCTATGGGCTGTATCTATGGCTCCGTTTTCTTTCTGGGACTCCAAAGTGCAACATCGGTGCAGCCAGTGGTGCATGTTGAACGATCGGTTTTTTATAGGGAAAAGGCAGCTGGGATATATTCTTCGTTTCCATTCGCCTTTGCAATGGTGATTTGCCTTGCGACTAGTTATTATACACAGAAAGTTCCCTACTTTTTAAATAGTGTGCTATCGCAGAAACATGTTCTAACTCTTCATATTTTCAGGTTGTTATCGAGATCCCATATGTTTTTGTTCAGGCTGTCTTGTATGGGACAATCGTGTATGCAATGATCGGATTTGAATGGACAGCGAAAAAGTACTTTTGGTTTATGTTTTTCACCTTGTTCAGCCAACTATATTTCACCTATTTTGGCATGATGGTGTCGGGTTTGACTCCTAATACACAACTTGGGGGAATCGTATCCGCTTCAATGTATTCGTTCTGGAACCTCTTTTCAGGATTCCTAGTTCCACGACCGGTAACTTTTCCTTCTAACCTTCATCTGTATAAGATAGCTAACGCAAGTGCATTATACCATGCAACGCGTCTCAATGAACTTGTAACAAAGTACATTGCTTGGTTATGCGTTGAGACACAAAAGATACGGTCAAATAAAAGCAATGCAATAATCTCTTTTTTTTGTACTTATTTTCTAACATGAAATATTAAAAGTGCCCTATAACTTTTTTTCAGAACTAAAAATGGCCGTTTTTTTCGGGCCTTGTAAAACTACCCCGTAAGTTTTGAAAAATCTTGCAAAAATACCCGATGGCCTTATTCGGGCTAAAAATGCCGACGTGGCGACACAGTCAACGCCACGTCATAAAATAGCTCCGCCACGTTATATTTTCAGCCAATAATAATAAATATATATAAATAATAATAATAAACATATATATAAATAATAAAGATATATATATAAATAGTAATAAACATATATATATATAAATAATAAAGATATATATATAAATAATAATAAACATATATATATAAATAAAACAAATAACAATAAAACACAAAAAAATTAAAAAAACCCTACCGCACCCCCCTACGCTCCCTCCACCCCCTCCCCCCCGCCACCCAACTACCACGATTGCAGTGGTGGTGGCGACGCCACCACCGCTGCGATTCGCGGTGGCGTCACCACGAGTCGCAGCGATGGTCGCCACCACCACCGCGATTTGCAGTGGTGGTGGCGTCAAATCGACGCCACCACCACTGCAATCGTGGTCGCCACCACTGCGATTTGGCAGTGGTGTAGGCGGGGCGAGGAGGGGGGGTGGGGTTCCGGCGATTCGCAGCGGTTATTTTATATAATGTTAAAATATTTATTATTTTATAAATTAGTATAAATAATAATATATGTTGATATTATTATTTATATATAATATATGTTTTACTTTTACAAATGATTATATATATATGTTTATTATTTATATATATATATATATTTTGGGGGGCAAAGTGCAATTTATTTTGGGGTGCAAATACAATATTTAAAGTTATAAGGGTTTGTGTGAAAAATGTGTTTTGGCTAAAAAATATGACGTGGCAATGACAACTTGTTGACTGTACCGCCACGTAGGCATTTTTAGCCCAAATAAGGCCATCGGGCATTTTTGCAAGATTTTTCAAGACTTACGGGGCAGTTTTACAAGGCCCGAAAAAAACGGGCATTTTTAGTTCTGAAAAAAAGTTATAGGACAGTTTTAATATTTCGTCCTTTTTTTTTGGCATAGTAAGTATAACACATAGGGGTTTATTGCGAAATCTTCGTTTAAATGACTAACAAGTGCATTTGCTTTGTGCTTATATTATGTATGAACTTAGAGTACACCTATATGGTGGAGATGGTATCACTGGGGCTCCCCCATTGCTTGGACTTTATATGGCACGGTTACGTCGCAGTTTGGAGATATGAAGGATAAACTGGACGTCACAGGACAATCTATCCAGGATTTTGTGAGAACTTACTTTGGTTTCAGACACGATTTTCTGGGCGTGGTCGCGGTTATGGTCGTCGCGTTTGTGTTCGTTTTTGCCTTCTCATTTGCGATATCCATCAAAACATTGAACTATCAAAGGTGATAGGCGATCTCTTTGTTAACAATTTACATACAAATAGATTTCCAAATTTTCAATTCTGTACTGTCCGTATAATATTGAACATTTTGCACAATGGTTAATCGGAGAATTATGGATACACTTTATAGTAAATCATGATTCTTCCTGTTAATGTCCTGTAATATTTTCAATGAGGAGTCCATTGATAACGTTGGCACTGAATGTACCGTCTAATTTGATAACGTTAGCACTGAATATAAATAAATTTTATATCAAAACGTGCAAGTACAAAGAGAACTCAAAAATACAAATATTTGGACTCAAGAACCCCTAAAAAAATCTATAGGTTCTTGTAACCAATTCATGCCCACGATTTAGCTTAAATAAGATCCACCAACTTCTCTTTGTCAAAATCTTCCTCACGAAAAATATTATTATTCCTAATTCTCCAAATATATACCAAAGAGTGAAAACCCAAATGCTCGTCCATTCTATTTTACCTTTATGGTGAGGAAGAGTTCCATATTTGTTGAATGTGTTTCTCCACCTCATTGTTCAACGCCGTGTGTAGGCCGAACCAACCATATAAGCTCCTCCAAATCTCATAAATAAAGCCACAACGAACAAATGGTTGGACTCTTCCACATCTTCTTGACAAAAAACACACTTTAAATCTGCCGCCACTTCATTGATTCTCCTCTTTTCAAGGTTCACTTTGGTAAAAACTTGTTGAGCATCACTTGCCAAGCGGCAAACACTTTTATCTTCGTCAGAACCTTTGCACTCCAAAGAAATTGAAGAATACGAGCATCACTAGAGACGTGATTTTCATTTCTCAAGTGCTTAAGCGAATTTCACCGTGTAACTATACTCTAACTATCACACTTCTAAACCCATTGTCTTCCAAGTTCGCGCACAATTGGTTTTGCACTAACAATGCTTCCACCTCTTGAAGCAATTCCATTTTTCATTGGAATAAGCCTTTCCTCCATTCACTTCTCCATTTCCAAACGCGTCTGCCCAATGCTCCAACCTCCGAAACTAACGCATTTTAATTTTATTTGTAGCAATCATAATAATCTATTAGAACTTTCTTTAAGTTTGGTTTCCCAATCCAAATATCCTTCAAAAATCAGGTAATTCTACAATTTTCAATTCTTTTTTAAGTACATCTCGAAAACCAATCATCATTGCTACCATTATGCTTTAATTTCCTCAAATATATCCCTACGCAGATAAATTTTCTATTCAAACTTGAAGAAGTTGGTTTGACCTCTTCGTCACCGATAATATTTCCGTATTTGGAGTGAATGACTTTTCTCCATTACGTAGTGATTTGAAGTGATGTACTCTTTGCTTACATGTTGATAATGGGTGAATATATCCTCCTCTTTCAAAGTTTAATTGGCTATTAAATAATTAACTTTCCAGTTTCCACTATAGGTTTAAACAAGCAAAGCTCAGATGGAATATTTAATTAAGATAACTACCAAATTAAAATCGCTTTCGTTTCATCTTAATCACAAAGTATTATATGCTTATGTAAAAAATGTGTGAGTGTTTTGGAATTTAAATGTTACTAAATTAATGTTTTTATTCTAACTATAATCTAGATTTTAATTAGGAATTAAAGCACTATTTTTTTTGAGTCAAATTAAAGCACAATTGAAATATAGCAAAAGTAGGTGCCATTTTTTAAGATATGGTATGTTGTTTACTGGCTAGAGGATTTCGGTCATTCTTTTTTTTTTTTTTTAAACAAAGCAATCAAAAAAGGCCGTTAAGCCAAGTCCGCCTCATACAAGCTAGTGACATGGAAGGGGTAGATTCCCAAAAAAAAAATCCTTGCTTCTATTTTCTAAACTAATTGTTCCAAGCTGTCCGCCACTTTATGTGCTTCTCTCGGTATCCACTTAATAATAATCTCCCACGGGCGTTATTTTGGTCTTATTTCGTCTGGGGTAATAAAACACCGTAAACGTTACAAAGGGCTTATCAATTGCCAAAATAATGCTAATCGAATAGAAATCAGACTAACTTGGTCCGGAACACCTATTCCAAGTTGACTAGGCAAATTAAATAAAATTACAAAGTATGGATAGTGTATCAAACTAAGGGAATTCGATCTAAGTGTATCGAATCTTGTACGTACGATACAGAGTAAGCTTGAAGGTCCAATATCGAATTGGGGCCCTTCAATCTATGAGTGTATGTAAGACTAAGTTGGGTGGTTGTGTATCAAATCGGTTTGTTTTGATTGAACGTTGAGTATCGAATGCGGGGACTTCGATCGAACACTGACAGTTCGATCTTGAGTGAGTTGATGATAGTTGGAATGCGTGCTGAGAACGTTAGAGGACGGGGTATTTATAACCTCCGTCACGTGGGCCCTACTGGTGATTGGGGAAAGTGTATCGAACTGAGATGATTCGATCGACTCGTTCGATCGAATCAATTTCGTTCGATGCTTAGATTGTATCAAATTTCTCCTGTTCGATGTATTATTTCAGTGGTCCTTTCTTCTTGGGCCGACTCAATATTAGTGTCGGACCATTCCTAAAATACCCCCCATCATATAGTCGCCTCAGTTTGGGAGACAATATCGATCAGAGAGCGGATTCCAAATTTATAAACTGTATGTTTGACTTGTCGCTTTATGCTTGTTATTTTGATAATGTCGAAAATCATGCCCCCAATTGGGAGGCAGTTTCGAACAGAGATTGGGTTCCAATTACGGAGACCTGAACGATTTTCATTGAAAATCATGCCCTCGATTGGGAGGCACGGTCTGAAAGACGTGCATCTCAGTATATTGTTCCTGAGCCTTTTATTAATGTTGGTGTCGTCGATCGAATGTTCTTTGTTCAATCTTGTGGTCTGCATCGAACGGCGGTGGTTCGATGTATCTATCGCGTATTTATGATGTTCGATCGAATCGATTCTATTCGATGCTAAAATGTATATCAAATCGGAACCATTCGATGCTTGGTCTGATGGGCCTAGCGGGCCTTTCCAATGTCTATATAAAGGGGAAATGTGTTAGAGAAGCTCATTTCTCATTCTGTCGAACTCTCGCTCAAACGTAATCAGCATCGAACATGCATGGTTCGATACAGGCTAAATCGAATGTTGCTTATTTGATGTTGGATGTATCGAACGATAGATCGTTCGATCTGATGCCTTAGAGAATTTTTTTTTCTGTTTTTTGCTGAATGTGTAGGTTTTGCCTCTAATTTTGTTTAACAATTTTCGTACTTTTTTCAGGCAATTTGCTTCTTAATTGTTGTCGATTTTCCAACTGTAACCAAGGTAAACAATTATGTGCTTACTCTGCAGGTCACATTATTTTTGCTTAGTGAATGTTTATTTAAACATGTCGCGTAGATGTCGTAAGTGCCGAAGTGACGTATTCGCGCGTATTCAACCATTTTTCTTTTTTATTTTATTTCAGTTTGTGTCGATCAAGATGGTGAGATCTAAATCGACCTCAGGGAGTGAGAGTAGTAGCGGATCAAGCTCCGATTCAGTCAACTCTATGGTGGGCCCTGCAAGTGCTCCCGCGGGTTCGGATATACCTCGAGGAGATATGAATGAGCTAATTGGTATTGATTCTATTGACTCGCCTAGGGATGATCATCCAGGTGGTAACGGTGATCAGTCGTCCTCGCAAGGTGGGGACGATAATTCGCAATCATCTTCTTCCGAGGATAATCATACCTCCAGTGAAGTAGGGGACGATATTGAAGCCATCAATAGAGAGATTGATGACTATGTGGAGGTCCCATGGATGGCATATAAAAGTTACGAGTCACGGTTGCAGCATAGTCGCCCTTTCTTGCGCGAAATGTTTAACATAGCCAATATGTATAAGTTAGTAATTCCCGATCTGAACGAGCGCATGGGTTCACCCCCACCTGGTCACCTCACAGTTTTTGTGGGTCAGCTGGCCAACGAGTTACGATTTCCCATACCTGTGGAAGTCAAATTTATTTTGAGGTCCATTGGGATTGTGCCAAGTCAGCTAACACCGAACTCGTTCGAGCAAATTATTGGTTTTATTATCTTGATGAAGGCTTTGGGCGAACCTTAGGGTCCCAATGAATTTTGGGCCCTTTTCGAAGTTTGTAGGAGGGAAGTAGGGGTGGGTAATGATACCCGAAATTCGGGTACCCTAACCTACCCGATCGGGTAATACCCGAATTTCGGGTACAAATACCCGAACCATACCCGAAAATTCGGGTACCCTATTCGAATAGGGTATTTCGGGTACGGGTTCGGGTATATGTTTTTCAACATATAGGGTACCCGATGCCCGGTACCTTATATATATTCTTCTCTGTTCTCACAGACTCACAGTCACCACTCTCACTCTCTTAGTCTCTCACACCGCACGGTCACACTCACACCACACAAACGCACACTGCGTCTGCACGCCACCACGCCACCACACATTGCCGCACCACCAGTCCACCACACACTGCCGCACCACCACACTGCACGGGGTCACACCACCACACGTCACCACTCTCTGTTTTTATTTTCTTCTCTCAGTCACCACACTGCCGCACCACCACCACGCCACCACACACACCGGCGGCGCTCTAAACAACTCCGCCCGGCGACGCTCTCAAGTCTCAACAACTCTGGCGAAGCTCTCTCTCTCTCACTTTCATAAATCGAAATCAAATTCGAAAAATTGGTAAACCCTAACTCAAAATTAATCTTTTAATTTGTATGTATTGTGTTCTATGATATGTATGGACATATGATGACTCAATTAGATTCAATTAGATTAGTTAGGGTTTATGAATTTGGGGATTTTGTTAGATTAGAAGGAATTGGGAATTTCGGTAATGAAGTATGCAATTGAAGTATGCAGTTGAAGAAATTGGGCATTTTTTAGATTAGAAGTATTGAAATGTGACTTGTTTATTAATAAAGTGTGTTATACTTATACGAGTTGATTAATAAAGTGTGTTATACTTATACGAGACAATGATTTGGACATTAATGTGTTATACTTATACCTCAATGGCTCAATCTCAATGTGTTATAATTTATATGACTTATTAATTTTTTAGACATTAAGACTAATGATTTGGTTTGGGCATTTGTTATATGATAATTGTCAATTCATTGAAGTGTGTTATATGATTTGAGCATTTTGTTATTGAAGTTTGTCATTTGATAAATTGATTTACTTTAAATGATAATTTGATATGAATTGTTATTGTGTTATATGAATGTTGAAACTTGAAACTAATTTTCATTGAATTTTGTAACTTGTAACTTGTTAACTAAGTGATTTTCTTAATTTATATAGGTGATGGCTCCTCCAAATTCTAAAGGAAAAGGAAAACAAGTGGCATCTTCACAAAAAAAAGAAAAACGCTTGAGTGCCAAAGCAAAGGGGAAGCGAGTAATGGACGAGAGTGCGAGAAAAGTTCCTAAAAAGAAGCAAAACTCGTCAATATCTATCAACGATGAAGAGGTGCGATCTAACCATTCTATTCTCAATGACATTCAAGAATTTGATTCTTCCGAAAGCGATGAAGCCGAGAGGTTGGAAAATCCAGACATCATTGAAAAACCAGATGGCAATGAGAATGAGGTTGATGATGAAGGACATTGGTGGAGTGACACCAGTGATAGTTGTCGTGATTGGAGCAAAGTCACGGAAGAGATGAAAATTATGAGGAGGAAGGCTCTTGGGAAAAGGGCTGAAGTTTGGGACCATTTTAAACCTTGGTACTGCCCGATAGAAAAAAAAAAAAGGCAACTTGTAGATATTGTAAAAGAGCTTTGGCTGCCAATTCCGCTGTGCATGGAATATCTAGTTTGATAACGCATCACAAGAATTGCAAATTGAAGTCAGACGAAGTTGAAACCAAGCAACAACGTCTAAGCTTTCAGCCACCAAGAGGGAGTCGTACGGGTGGCCTATTGAATTGGCAATTTGACCAGGAATCGGTCACATATGGCTTTTGCAAAATGATTATCATCGATGAGATGCCTTTCAAGACCGTAGAGAAGAGGGGGTTCCAAATTTTCATGGCAGAGTCATGTCCTATGTGGAAAATCCCTACAAGGAAGACGTTGTCGAAGAACATTATGGCAATGTATTTGAGAGAGAGGAATAAGCTAATGGCTTTCATAAAGGCAAATGCTCAAAGGGCTAGCATTACTACGGATACTTGGACTTCAATTCAAAGAGTCAACTACATGGTGATTACCGTGCATTTCATCGATGATTCTTGGACTTTGAACAAAAGAATCATCAATTTTGTTACAATAGCTAGTCACAAAGGTGAGGCTATTGGGGTCGATGTAGAGAAATGTTTGGTGGATTGGGGCATTTACAAGTTGAATACGGTCACAGTCGACAATGCTTCGTCGAATGATGGGGCGGTGTCTTACTTGAAGCAGCGATATACGGCGAGAAGAAATGGAACCATGCTTGAAGGAGAGAATATCCATATTCGGTGTGTGGCTCATATCATCAATGTTATTGTGCAAGATGGCTTGAAGAGCACCGAAGAGATGAATTGTATTTCACGAATAAGAACTTCCATAAGATACGTGAGAAGTTCACCGAGTAGGTTTAAGAAGTTTAAAAATGTGGTTGAAAGACAAGGCCTTCAAAGTAAGAGGTTGGTATGCTTGGATGTCCCTACTAGGTGGAATTCAACTTACCTAATGTTGGATACAACAATATCTCTCAAGGAGGCATTTAGTGCCTACGAGTATGTTGAAACCGACATTTTGTTGATTGATGGTGGAGTTCCAACTGCATTGGATTGGGAGCGGGCAACTAACTTCATGTTATTTTTGAAGCCATTCTACATCTTGACAAACCGTGTCTCGGGAACTTTGTATGTCACATCAAACACCGTCTTCAAGGAAATTTGTGCAATTCATACTCTTATTGACAAGTATGCGAGAGGGAGGGTTGGGGCGCAATTGACTCTAATGGCAGAGGCAATGAGAGAGAAATTTGACAAATATTGGGGGGATACGTTGAAGATGAACAAGACCCTTTATTATGCCGTGCTTCTTGATCCACGCTCCAAATGGACATACTTGAATTATGCTTTGAATGCAATGTACTCTAAAGATCTTACGAGGCCGCCTCCACAAAAAGTAACCGATCTTACGAGTTCAATTCGTGAAGGCTTCGAATCTTTATTCGATGAGTACAAGCGAGTTTATGGGAGTTCTACTACTTCCACTTAAAGTCAAAGCCATGGCACATCTGTGACATCTAGCACTAGCACAAGTGTGGATGATTTCTCTTTACCGGATGTAGGCTAACAAGCTTATGATTCGGTGCAACTTGGTTATGAGGCATTGTTGGCACAAATAAACACACAAGAGAAGTCCGAGCTTGAGAGGTATTTGGCCGAAGAGGTCACGAGGAGTAAGGATGAACATTCTGATATCTTGGGATGGTGGAAAAGAGAAAGCCATCGATATCCAATCATTTCCAAGATGGCTCGTGACATTCTAGCGGTTCCAGTCTCGACGGTGGCTTCTGAGGCGACATTTAGCACGAGAGGGCGTGTGCTTGATGCATTTAGGAGTTAGTTGTCTACCAAGACGGTACAAGCACTCATTTGTGCCCAAGATTGGCTTCGCGAAGATTATGTGCCTTTGAACGTGGAAGAAAATTTGTACGAGGTGGAGAAATTGGATGAAGGTAATATCATTTTCTTATTTTTCTTTAATTCAACTTGTACAATTGATAATTTGATATGTATATACTTTTGATTTGACTTGTTTGGTAATACTAATGATTTTCTTTAATTGTTATTGTAGAATTTAACGAATTGGGTAAAGATGCTTCGGTTCTTGATCCTTGAATGATGAAGATTGAAGTCTTGTTGGAGAGTTAGGTGTCGTCGTTTCGATGTTTAATGAACAATTTTTATGTTGATTTGATGTTGATGTTGTTTGAACAATTGTATTGGATTGACTGGTATGTTTTGGATTGAATGCGTTTTGTTTTGGATTGATAAAGATTGATTGGTATGTTTTGGATTTTTTCGGATTGGTCGTTGTTTTGGATTGATATTTCATTGGTATGTTGTGGATTTGGTTTTGATTTGAATAAGTTTTATTTTGGATTTAGATCATTAGAATTTAGATTTTGGATTTGAATGCGTTTTGGATTTTGGATTTGGATTTGGATTTAAATTTTTGTTAAAACAGGGGATGCTCACTACCTCACTCACTACCAAAAAAAACGGGTACCACAAACCCGAAGTTTGTGGTACCCTACCCGGTACCCGATCGGGTACCCGGGTTTCCTGCGAGCGAGCTCGGACACTGCCAAAAAAAACGGGTACCACACACCCGAAGTTTGTGGTACCCTACCCGGTACCCGATCGGGTACCCGGGTTCCTAGCGACCGAGCTCGACCGCTGGGCGAAAATCGGGTACCCCAAACCCGAAGTTTGGGGTACCCGATTGATAGGGTACCCGATTGGAATCGGGTAACCTTATTGAAAATCGGGTTTCGGGTAGGTATTTTCCCTACCCGAAAATTCGGATACCCTACCCGAATTTTCGGGTACCCTACCCGAATTCGCGATTACCCACCCTTAGAGGGAAGTAGGTGTCTATCATGTTAAGACTATGAGGAATCACAAGTTTTTAAATGGCGGGCCTCTAGTTACGAAAAGAATTGGAAGAAACGTTACTTATACGTTCAGGAAAACTATGAAGGCAAATTTGCGGCGTATTGTCGTGATTGGTTTGGCGGTGCTAGAGTTGCAATACCGCTGGGTGTACACCCACATTCATGGGACTGTAATTTTGCCCCTAACTTAGTTCGCGATCACGAATTTAACGTTAAGAGACTGGTTAGAGAATCGTTTGTTATCTTTAGCTCGGTTGTCGCCAGTTCGCTATAATGGGAGATTTATGCTTGGTATAGATTCTACATTTTTTAGTCGACCTTTTGTTTCGTTTTCACCCTTATTGATACTAATATGTTCTTTCTTTTCAGGCGAATTTATCATGGACCGCCATTCCCGGATCAATCGGCCCTTGCCGTTGAGAATGAAGGTTCTCAGACTACCGTTGTTCCCCCGTACCACCCCCAAGGAAGAGGAAGAACAAGGGTAAGAAGGAAACAGCCGAGGCATCGGCTTCGACCCATGTCGAGGCTTCGATTGATCCTTTTGAGGATATTTTAGGGAAAGGTCACGCGACTACTCCCCCTCCTGATGATGTTGACCATGCAGGAGGTTTTGATGGTGCTGCAGCCGATCAAGGCATCAATATCGAGGTTGTTGCCCAAGCTAAATGGAGGAGAGTCCATCAGACTCGTTCCCGAAGTGGGGGTGTTATCCCCCAGCGCCTATAACACTGGTCCAGCGACTGCCGGCAATTGTGCTGCTGCGGAGGAGGCGAGTGCCAATGGAACCAAGTCATGGTCCGCGGGCCCGCATCGAGAAATATGATATTAACTAGGAAGAGGCAATTGATGCCTTACAATTCCTCCTTCCAAGTCTTGCGGTTCCTCATCATGTTTCTGTCGAGGAGAGGAAAATGGTGGAGCAGAACGCTCTACACCTTATTAGCGCGGTAATATCTTATATTCTGGTTACGTTGTATCACATATGCGTTTCGTTGTATATTATCTTGTAACCCCTTGATTTTTCTCTTTTTTAGGGCGACGGGGTAGTGGATGCCATGTTTGCTGGGTTAGTCTAGGCTCATGGACAACAGTAGGTCGGGGCTAAGTTCCGTGGTAATGATTCTGATGCTCTGAAGGACGCCCTTGACGAGAAGGAGAAAGCCTTGCAAAAGGTGAAAGATTATGATGCTCGAGCTGCGTGATAAAGAAGCAGTAAGGCTTGCAAAGGAGGCCGTCAATCAGATTCAATCGCAAGTCGACAATCTTTCGTCCAGCAAAGGTGAGCTCGGGAAACGAGTTGCCAAACTCGAGAAAGAACTGGCTACCGAGAAAGAAAGGTCTGAGCGGGTTGTGGAGATTGGATATACTCGCGGCCTCAGTGAGGTAAAGTAATTCTACATGACTATAAATATGTATTCTTTTATTCTTCCTTGTTAATCTCTTTTAACATTGTGCAGTTTCCTTTCGCGCAACAACGGGTGGAAGTCGCCGAGGAGTTCCTCAGGAGCAATAAATTTCAAGAGATAAGTGCTCAAAGAGGTGCCCGGGAAGCGCAGAAGGCGCAAGTGCTCAAGGTGCAACAATTTTGCAGGACCAAATCTGTCCGTGGATGTTTTGACCCAAGTTGGCTCGATCACTCGTTGGGGCCAAATAGAGAGATTATGCCACCCGTCGTGAGTGATCAACAAGCTCATCTGGACGAGTTTGCCTTGTGAGTGACAACTCGTTTTTTAGGGAATCTCTCCACTGCCTCCTATGCTCCAGTTTATCCTTCCTTCAAAGATGAGGATGATGCCAATGCTAAAGAGCTTCGACAATTTTTGTTTTGTAATGAACAATTTCTATTCCATTTTCCAGCGCTGCGTCACCTTTTAATGTTTTGAACAATTCGAATTATTGCATCGTCGTCGCACGTTATTCGTTGGATTTTTCAATGGTATGCTTATTTGTTGGCTCGTATTCATTGCCTTTTCTTTCAATCGTTGTTGTTGTATTTTACTTTATTTTGACAACTAGAGCGTCCTTTCATATTTGTGAAGGGTGGTATGTTTCTCTTTGGGATGTAGTATTAGTATTTTATTACTACTGATATAGTGGTTGGTCCATTTTCTATTTTGCGGTATAATTTGCCACTTCGGACATAGTGTCCATCCTGTTTTTCATATTCGAGATTCGTCGTATCACTTGCCACTTTGGACAGAGTGTTCGTCCCTCTTTTCGTATTTCGGGATTTGCGTTATCACTTGCCACTTTGGACAAAGTGTCCGTCACTTTTTTCGTATTTCGGGATTTGCGATATCACTTGCCTCTTTGGACAGATTGTCCGTCCCTTTTTTCGTTGGAGCGAACCGTCTTGGGTTCAAAACTTCCACTTGGGACAAAATGTTCTTCTCTTTTCATTGGAGTGAACCATTTTTGTCCTGCATAAAATTGATATTAAGCAGTCATAATGGGAAATTTCACATTTTGCATTTTATAAAGATAATAATAGGATTGATAAGTCAAAAACGTCTCTCTTGGAAACGAATTCGTGTAAAGTGAATAGGGCGGAGCTTGATTTCAGAGCACACTCTCCTATGTTCTCCAAGGCAGTCCTCGGGGCTCAAGTCTTAAGTGTCCCTGTTTTAGGTTAGTACATGTTTGCCCCTCACGCTCGTCAGGGCAGATGGGACGAATTAAAGGTGTTCAAAATATTCAGAAGATTAAAGACTTGCAAAATTTAAATAAGAGCACTTTAATCAATGTGCTCCATCTCCATGGGAGCCAGCGCTTCCACTGCTTCTTGCTCCTCCTGTGGTCGCGATCGAAGCAACGCTACATAACATTTCCAGCCCTCAATGTGGTCTTCAATTACTTCACCAGTTCCGGCAAGAGTGGGGAATTTTACCATTTGGTGGTAAGTTGACGGCAATGCTCGAAACGTGTTCAACGCTGGCCTCCCTATAATGCCATTGTATGCGAAACGCATGTCGACAACAACATAATTCGCCAGCAGTGTTCTTCTCTGAGGCACTGTTCCCAGTGAAGTAAGGAGCGAAATCATTCCTGCGAGGCACTATCTCCGGGCCTCCGAATCCATGAAGCGAAGTTCTTACCGGTTCCAATGTCTCGCCATTCAGCCCATTTTTTGCCAAAGTGGAGCTTAACAACACATTAACTGAGCTGCCATGGTCCACCATCTTTTTTGTCACGCCGAAGTTGGCAATGTCTACTGTTATCACCAACGGAGAATCCAAATTTGCCGTTTGAATGGCTTGGGCGCTTAGCTTTCGCAGGTATGCTATTGAGAATGTGATTTCTTTATGTGGCATTTCCTCAATTCTTAATATGTTGGCGAAGCCGACAAACTTGTCTGATTCAACGAGCCTTGAAATCTTCTTTCTACCGTTCGTGGAATCCGCCCCACTGGGCCACCTGATATCATGTTTATCATTCCCCTTCTGACGTTGCCATTTCCAATCTGAGGATATTCTAACTCATGCGGATGGTCAATCATCTTCTGCTTGTCCTTTCTGGGTGATGGTGATCTATCCTTGTTGTCATCTTGTTTTTTCATCTTTTTTGACAAACTCCACAAGTTTGCCACCCTTCAACAGTCGTTCAATCTCGTCATTGAGATCCTTGCAATCCCCGGTTTCGTGTTCCTTCTGATTGTGGTATTTGCAGAAATGGGTCGAATACCTAGTTGCCTTTGTATCCTTCATCTGTCTGGGCTCTTTCATTCACCCTTTCCTTTTCGCCGTTCCGAACACTGTCATGATATTAGCATTCAGGGGCGTGTATCACTTTGGCGATGCATCCCAGTACCCGTTGTTCATGTTTCTGTTGTTATTGTTGTTGTGGTTGCGGTTTTAGTCGTCCCTTTCTATCTCCTTCTCTTTTGGTGGCGCGGTAATGGTCAATTTAGTTGCCATCATCTCTTCACGGTGGACCACCCCCTGTGCTATCTTGTTTATCTCTTCGATAGTGCTGGGGTTCCGCCTAAGTAAGTCATCGCTAAAGACTGTATTGGTGGTTGCTTGAAAGAGTATTCTCATCACCATTTCTCCACTTGGACTGTCTATCCTTAGCAGCTCCGCATTGAAACGCCTCATGAAATCCTTTAGACTTTCGTTTGTTTCCTTTTTCATTGAATATAGATGGGAATGATCCAAAACCAGCCTCGCCTGACTTGAGAATTGGTCCTCGAACATGTTCCTCAATTTCTTGTATGCTTTGACCGACCATGGAGCGATTTGAGTAAACCAGTCCATTGCTACCCTAGCCAATGTAGTGGCAAATATCCTAGCATGTACGTTCTCCTTGAAACCGTACAAGGTCAGCTTACTGTCCAAATGGAAAAGATGATCGCAGGGATCAGACTTTTCGTCGTAAAATTTCAAATCGGGGATCTTTTCCCTGTTCCCTAGGATCTCTGCCTCTATTTCTTCAGAAAATGGGGAGCTCCGCAGAGCACTCCCCACAGGCTCCACTCGGCCTTCGACCTCTGCTCTCTCTCTTTCAAGCCTTTCTAGATTTTTTATTACCTCATCTTGCTCTTTCCTAGAGTCGCGGTTTTCCCCGCGTCTCCTTTCATTATTGTCCTCTTGCCTCCTTGGTACCTCTTTCCACTTTCCCCTCTTTCCATTCTTCTTACGTAATGGTGCCTTTTTGATTGCACCTCCACGGACTTTGGTTTGCCTCTTCGATCATCTCTATGTGATTTTTCTTTATTTTGCACCTCCACCGAGATCGGTTTGTCCCTTCCATCATCTCGATGCGACTTCTCCTTGTCTGCTCCCTCTGATCTTCTGGCCGCGAAACCCTGTTCCCTAACGGCCTCAGTGCGTCCCACCAGTGGCAGTGTTTGCATCGGTGGAGCGAGGGTTAGGTACTCAGCCAGTGTTGATTTCACCATGGCCCCTGATTTCATCTCTCAAACTGTTTGGGATCGAGGAAGTAGTTGTTGTCGCTCCAGTTGCACCTGCACCCATTCTTGGTACCCTCCTCTTCTTGCGGTCCTGACATCTCTCGCCTCGCAGGCGTAGGTACCCCAACATGCACTGTTGATGGTCCCACAACGTCTGGTACTATTTGGCTAGCGGTTGCCCGCTTAACCTCTTCATTCAGGCTCTCTATAGCTCTACTCCGATATCGGGTGGTAACTCTAGAAGTCATGCCTAGTAAACTAGAAAAATGTAACGTTCCCACATACGACGTCAATATTTTGGTCTTATTTCGTTTGGATAACAAAACACCGTAAAACGTTACAAAAGGGCTTATCAATTGCCAAAATATGCTAATCGAATAGAAATCGGACTAGCTTGGTCCGAAATACCTATTACAAGTTGACTAGGCAAATAAAATAAAATTACAAAGTATAGATAGTGTATCGAATTGAGGAAATTCGATCTAAGCGTATCGAATCTTGTACGTTCGATACAGAGTAAGCTTGATGGTCCAATATTGAATTGGGGCCCTTCGATCTATGAGTGTATCGAATTCGGGTCCTTCGATGTAAGACTAAGTTGGGTGGATGTGTATCGAATTGGTCTGTTTTGATCGAACGTTGAGTATCGAATGCGGGGACTTCGATCGAACACTGACGGATCGATCTTGAGTGAGTTGATGATAGTTAGAATGCGTGCTGAGAACTTCAGGGGACGGGGTATTTATAACTCCGTCTCGAGGGCCCTAGTGGTGGTTGGGAAAAGTGTATCGAACTGGGATGATTCAATCGACTCGTTCGATCGAATCGATTCCGTTCGATGCTCAGATTGTATCGAATTTCTCTTGTTCGATATACTATTTCAGTGGGCTTTTAAAAAATCCCACGTATGTTTAAAAATAGTTTTTAAAAATGCATGTGACCCTTATTCGGGCTAAAATTGCCTACGTGGCGGTACAGTCAATGCCACGTCAATAAATTGCTCCACCACTTCATATTTTCAGCCAAAAATTAATTTTTACACAAACCCTTATAATTGTAAAAATTGTATTAACACCCCATTGTAAATTACACTTTGCACCCCAATATATATATATATATACATAAAAGATAATAATAAAGAAATATATATAACTATTTGTAAATATAATAAATAATAATAATAATAATAATACTAATAATAATTATTATAAACACACACACACACACACACACACACACATATATATATATATATATAACATAACAATAAACATATATATAGAACACACACACACATATATATATATATATATATATATATATATTAAAAAACAAAAAAAATTATCATCATCATCATCACCACCACCGCTGCCCCTCCCCCGCCCCCGCCCCCCGCCGCCGCTGCCGCTGCTGCCACCACCACCACAATTATCTTCATTGGATACCGATTACCACCACCATCTTCTTCCCCACTACCACCTCTACCACCAAACACCACCACCATCTTACTTGGCGCCACAACCTCTCCTAAAATCGCGTCACCACATCTCCCAAAATCGCGCCACCGCATATCCCAAAATTGCGCCACCACCTATCCCAATCACGGCACCACCCTTCCTCAATCAAATCGCGCCACCACCACCATAAAAAAATAGGATTTTTGATTTGGAGGATTTTTGGGGTGGTGGTGGTATGCGCCGTCGTTAACGGTGGTGGTGAAGATGTCGTTTGGGGGCAGCAGTGGTGGTGGTGGTTAGGGGTGGGAACGAGATTGAATCTCATTCCACGGGATCCCGCCTAGCCAGGAATGGGATTTTAAATCCCGTTCCCGTCCATGATGAGACGGGATTCCGTTCCGACGGGATCCCGTTATGGAGGGATTCCTCACGGGAATCCCTCCATTTTATCGGGGGTTCACAAATGACGACTGCTGGCTGCTCGTCTGCTGCTCCGTGCTCGTCTGCTTGGCAAATTGGAAGCGCGGCGGCGGCGCAGCGACGAAGTGAGAGAGTGAATTGAGAGAGTGTCGGCTGACGGGTTTGAGAATTGAGAGAGTGAGAGATGGAATTTATTTTGTGGTTATAAGAGAATAATCTATTTTTACTTTTGGCCACAAACTTTCTTTAATTTGCATATAACCCCCACATATAAAAAAAAATAAAAAAATATATATATATACACATTATCGGCGGGATTTCCCGTTCCCGCGGGAATCAGAAACGGGTTCCCGTTCCCACCCCTAGTGGCGGTGGTCGCGACGGCGAACGGATGCATGGGTGCATCGGTGGTGGTGATGAAGATGATTTTTTTTTATATATACTAGCAAATGGAGCACGCGGTTCCCGCGAGCATAATTCTTTTTTCAATGTCATTCTATGTGGGTTAAAGAAGAAAATTTATCTAGATAACATGTGCCATAAATTTAGAGTATAACAATGGAAGAAAAATATATAATGGAGAAAGTAAATCATTAATTATAATGAATAGTGCAATTAATTAGTCTAACTTAATTTGTAAGGTTATTTTGGGAATTTAATAATATATTTTTACAATGTAGCTAAAACTCAAAGGTTAAAGTTGGAAATCAAAAGATTGGTGTCACAATGGGTTTCTTTATATAATAGTATATAGATTGTTAAAATGTTTATTATTATTATTATATATATGTATATTATTATTATTATTTATATATAAATAGTTATTATTATATATATAAATGTTTATTATATATATGTATATTATTTTTACAAATGGTTATTTATATATTATTATTGTTTATTATTTTTACAAATGGTTATTTATATATTATTATTGTTTATTATTTTTACAAATGGTTATTTATATATTATTATTATTGTTTATATATATATTTATTATTTTTACAAATAGTTATATATATATTGGGGTGCAAAGTACAATTTATTTTGGGGTGCAAATATAATATTTAAAATTATAAGAATTTGTGTATAAAACGTGTTTTAGCTGAAAATATGACGTGACATTGACAACTTGTTGATTGTACTACCACGCATGCAATTTTGGCCTAAATAAGGGACGATGGCATTTTTGAAAGCTTTTTTTTTAAACATACAGGTCATTTTGACAAATCTCGAAAAAAACGAGCATTTTAATTTTTTAGAAAAAGTTAGCAAACGTTTTTAATATTTCGTCCTATTGTCTAAAAGTTTGCGAGTTTGGCCCAAGAAAAATTTCCTCACCCATAATTATCCAAAATTTGTCCTATATACTGCGCTAGTGCCTAGTGGGGGCAGTCGAAATAACGGTTCCCATCAGCTAGTTAATGGAAAATTAATTCTCTACTAGTTGAATTGGTAATAATTACTATGTAGATTGGCCTCATGGCCCCTCTAAAAGAGTAAAATCTCAACATTAATTAATATTGTTGTGATGGATCCAATTGAACCTTCGTACCTACCTATTTTCAGCCATGCAACCAGGCCCCCCCTTAAGTATATATGAGCACAAATTGGGTTATCCATATATGAGTTACCTCTTTCAAATTTCAACGTTCTAGTCAGTTCCTCAATGTTGCCGTGTTAATTAGCAAGATTACAAGATATAGAAACTAAATGCACGAAACGGCTAACTAAATCCTAAACGCTAAACCTTAGCTCAGCAAAGCTCATTAAGTCTTCAACTTCAAGTACCGGGAAGATTTATTTTTGTAATGATGACGTTTTTCAATTTTAGTGGATTGGTGTTCTTATCAATTTTGATACTTCAGATAGAAATTAGCCCCACAATATTTGGTTTTTTAATTTTGGTCTCATATTGATCATTTTTATCAATTTTGATACATGAAGATGAAATCTTTCAATTAACATCAAAATTTGGCGTGTTTTTTATCACATGTTCTACTTTTTGCGGGCCTGCTCGTAATTTCCATAATTTCACATGTACAAGACCACACATGCAAAGTTCTATTTCGTAATAATGCATTTTAAAAGCCAGCTTAAATTGCATACTCCAAAATCGCAATTCCCTTTAATTAAACCGCAAAATCCACTGGTTTTACAACGAATTTGGGCGAATTAATATTCTGATTCCCGTGAACATATAACCAATTTCAAAAAAATTAACAGAATTCCCTAATTGGGTTTAGAGTTGGATAAATTGAGTTTAGGATTAAACGAAATGGGGAAGAAAATAAAACCAACTTGTACGATATATGAAGAAAGAAACAAAATCAACGATCTTTTGACAATAATTTTAAAAAATCGAATGCAGTTAGGGCTTACAAATTTAGGAAATATGGGATCATATAGGGGACCATTTGGGATGAATCGTAGGAATTTTCTAAATTCGTAGGATTATTATAAGGGAGAAAAAGTTGGGCTCGCATGCAATTTCCATACATGTCCGACATGCAAACTTTAAAAAAAAAGAAAAAAAAAACTTAAAAGAATTGTTTAGGCATCAAAAATGATAAAAAATGATCGATGTGAGAGTAAAATGTAAAAGTGGATCATTCAAGAACTAAAATCAGAAAATGCAGTAATTATGGAACATTTTTTGAAAATTTCCTTCAAATTGTATACACACCAATTGTGTTGCAATGTCTTTTGAACTCTCGTCTTGTTAGATATAACTTATAAGTATTTTTTTATGACGTTAAATTTGCAACCGCTACCCTTTGAATGCGTATTAGGCATATCTTTGACTTGACAAAATCACTTGCAAAACCTTGCTAACCAGGCAAAGTATATTAGGCTAATCATGTATATGACAAACTCGTACTTAGAAAATGTAGAATCAAATTGTTTCTTGTGTGAATAGAAGTCATAGAAATTGAGACCAAGAGGAAAAATATTTAAACATTTATATGGTTTAAAATTTTGCACCTTTCCTCGAAAAGTAGTGATTTTTTTTTTACTCTCGAAATGAGACATGCAAGTATTTTCTACATTAATAATAACCTTGATTTTTTCCGATTCTTCTGAGATATTTGTCTAAAAGATAGCAAAGCATTGCCACACATTTCTAATATGAATTAACTCAAAATATTTTCAAACCAAAACTTTAACCGGTGTCCTAATTCAAGTACAATGTTGTAATTACAGGGTTGAACACACATGAGATGTACACTGAGGCACACCAGGCAATATTTGTTGTGGGTACTTTGTTTGAAACTCTTTTACAATACTTTTTTGAAATGATTTTAGTATATTTATTATAATTAATAACAAATTAAAATAAATTAAATCATTTCCAGTTTTTATATATATAACCTTGTACTCTAGTCCAAAAGTATCGAAACCTTTATTTTTATAAAAGCTAATTATGATATACTGGTAATATAATTAAAGTTATGACCATTTTTGTGTATATAAGCTGGATTCTCAGCTTTACTCTCTACTTTACTTAGTTCGTTGTAAGCTGAATACTTTGCTACAATAATTCAAGAAGCTTCAAGAAAACTCACCGTACATAATTAAAATAACTTTGTTTGTATGTCCGAATGAAATTTAATATCACCATAATCAGTGGCGTATCCAGGAATCGTATATGGGGGTGGGGGCGCTAAATTTTGTTTTGGAGAACAGTAGGAAAGAAATAAGAGGAAAAAAAATCAAAATACTAAGTAAACAAAAAAAATGTTGTTTTGAACCGATTTTTTGGAGTTTTTAGAGAAGATGAATTTGTACAAGAATTCTTTTGGATCAACTTTTAGTTTTTAACCGAAAAATTCACTAATAAATATTTACAATAACAACAACGATAACCAAACAATTTTTTTTATCAAATATATATTTATCAAGGTAAATATTATAGACCATGTTATAAACTTTTTAAACTTATTTGAATTAAATAAAAGCAAAGGAAAATCTGATACACTTTGTATATATGTTTTTACATATTTTGAAGCTAATGTTCTCTTCACAAATATAATATTCATATATATAATTTGAACAACATTGATTCTTTGCGTATCGAAGAAATATGTTAAACACGTACGAATTTAAATTGTTTGCTATTTTTTAACACCACGAGAAATTTTTTGCAAATTAAAATAACAAATAAATTATTTTCTTACTAAATATAACAAAAGGAGAGTTTTTGCAATTTACTTTTTGACTGAGCTTTTAAATGTAAATATCATAGATCTTCTCCTTCTCTCTTTCCCTAATACTATATATATATATATATATATATATATTCGATTTTTTTTTTTTTTAAAAAATGGGAGCCCCACAACCCCTACATACATACGCCACTGAATTCCATAATAAATGAAACCGGTTATTTAGCCACCCTATCTAGCTCGCGCCATTAGAACATCGATAATTAATTCTATTAATGCATATGAATGAGAAGACTCGTATGCAGCTTGCATGTGCCTAGGGCAAATATACATGATATATATGTGTACATTCCAAACCATAATCATTACAGCTTCAAATCCTTCAGTCTTTCTATATATAAGAGTTGTTTAATTGGCTACTCTGAGTTAGATAAATTGATGGAATAATTTCGCAGTGCCATTTCAGTTCCATTAATTACTAAATTTTACATATCTATATAATAGTCCCCAGCTTGGTTACGTTGTCTGAACCAAGGACAAATTGTTGTCCTGTTTTAATCAGAATGGAGATTAGAAATGATTCATCAGCTTGGAGGAATAACGGACTCGAAGTATTTTCATCTTCGTCACGAAAAGAAAACGACGAGGAAGCTCTAAAATGGGCTGCACTCGAGAAACTCCCGACCTTTGATCGCTTGAGGAAAGGCCTGTTGCTCGGATCAAGAGGCCATTCCAATGAGGTTGATGTATCCGATATTGGGAACCAAGAAAGGAAAAGCCTGGTGGAGAGGCTTATCAACACTGCGAACGAAGATAACGAAAAGTTTTTGACGAAGCTTAAGGATCGTATCGATAGGTACTAATATATGTGGAAACTTCTTCTAAGTAGTTTTCAATTTTTAGTCCATCATTGTTATTTATTTATTCTCAATGTTGACTAATTAGTTTTTCATTTCCTCCATTTTGTATAATGAATAATTTTATTCTTGTTTTTGTATGTTTTATTTGCTTCTTTGTAGAGTTGGAATACATTTGCCCACGATTGAAGTGAGATTTGAGCACCTTAAAGTTGAGACAGATGCTTATGCAGGAAAAAGAGCTTTGCCTTCATTTATAAACTTCTTTATCAATATCTTGGAGGTAATTAGTTAAATCAATAGTTCGATATATATATATATATATATATATATATATATATATATATAGTATCAACAATTTGTTTGCATTGTCATTAATTAATTATCCTTTAATTAAAGGGAAATTTCTTAATTTGTTCTGACTAATTAATTGTGATTTTGTCTTAAAGGGATTCTCAAGTTATCTTCATATACTTCCTAGCAATAAGAAGCAACTATTAATCCTAAAAGATGTCAGTGGAATTTTAAGGCCTGGCAGGTAGAAACTCTAATATATATATATATATATATATATATATATATATATATATATATACTGAATGTTCGTTAAGGTTAATTATATTGTCGTTTAATTGCAAATATATTGTTTTTTAATATTTATTTTTGGTTTGGCAGAATGACACTTCTTTTAGGTCCTCCAAGTTCTGGAAAGACAACACTTTTGTTGGCTTTGGCTGGAATGCTTGATCCCCAACTGAAAGTAATTATTACTAATGATCTAACAAGCTTGAGAATTACTTGCCTTAATCTCCTCAACATGGTGTTTATATATATATATATATATATATATTAGACTATTTTAGCTTACTATATGTATTCTTTGATATGTATTGAATAGGATAATTAATTGTTTTTTTTATGGTTAAAAAATAGGAGAACGAATTGAAATGCAAAATTAACATTAATTTTGAACAAACTGCAGTTTTCAGGAAGTGTGACATACAATGGACATAGCTTTAAGGAATTTGTAGCGCAAAGGACAGGTGCATATATAAGTCAAAATGATGTCCATATCGGAGAAATGACTGTCAGAGAAACCTTGGCTTTCTCTGCAAGATGCCAAGGAGTTGGAAGCAGCCATGGTTAGTACAAATAATCAAGAGCCTTTGTTTCTACTTCAGAACATAAGTACTTAATTCGTGTAGGGATAAATGCACCGAACACCCTATTATTATGGGATAATTTACCAAATATTACAGAGCTAATTTTTTGCCCGATTGGTCCCTCAACTATCAAATTTAATTTGTGCACAACCCCATGTTGACTTTAGACAACGACATCAGATAGGCCCTCTAAGTTGGCTGATTATGCGTGACAAGCAAATAAATTATCAGTTTCAATATTAGTATTACATAGATAATCATAAGTTTAAATTTGAATGAAATGATTATCTTATCCAAAAAATTCTTTTTCCAGCTCCCTAATTCAGCTTCGTCTTTAAGAGGAATCCTTTTACGCAAATTTGGTATGACATCCTTCTCCTTATTACAGAGAGGTGGATCATCCCAAAAAAAAAGAACGAGTGTCCTAATTTTTTTTTATGTGACATCGATCCATGAAACCTTCGACCTAACTTAGCATCTCTTAATGTAACCTGCATCACAACTAGCTTGCCACATTTGCATTATAATCCGACATAACAATAATGCAAAGTAGAGGATTAGTAATGTGCGGGATTTGAAATGTTCAATTTATTAGGGTTCTTGAAGCGGAAATAGATTTGGAGAAATAAAATGAGAGAAATATAATTTGAGCTTTTTCATAAGTTTAGGTCGCGTTTTGTGTTGGCTACATATGACATAGCGAGCATTTTTGCTACCTAATATGGCATTTTATACGATCGACATCCGCTTAAATGAATTCGCGATCGAGTTGTGAATGACATTTTGAGTGATGTTTTTAAAAGTTATCAAATATTTTCCCGTCCGAAAAGTTACACAACAAAGCTTAAAAATAACCTAACTAAGGCATATTTGACTATATTATGCCTGTAGAAGATCACGTTGATAACTCCTCATCTCAAAGAGTTAGTTATGCAGCTGTAGAAGATTTGGAGGATATCCGATCCTAGTTCTGTTATGATAAGATTGTTATTTAAATATTTGAACTTCCTGATGTTTAGGGATTTATGTTTGCTGTAAAGCTTATATAAGCTTACCATCCTTGTATCATTTTGAGCCTTGTAAAAGACCAACGTCTATCAAGATGTCCTCCTCTGCCCCTTCTCTCACTACAATGTCCAACATCACTTCTCTCAAACTCACTCATGATAATTATCTCCTCTGGAAAGCTCAACTTGTTCCTTACCTTAAAGGACAAGAGTTGTTTGGTTATATTGATGGAACCACCCCAATCCCTCCTAAAGAAATCGATGTTCCTCATCCCGAAACTGGTGACGTTGCTACTGTTCCCAATCCTGCGTATTCTCTTTGGATACGCCAGGACAACATGATTTTAAGCACTCTCATGTCCTCACTAACAGAGAGTGTGCTCACACAAGTCGTCTCCTATACTACGTCAAAAGACGTATGGCGCGCGTTAGAAGAAAACTTTTCTTCGCAATCTCGAGCAAGAACCATTCATATTCGCACTCAACTTGCGAATGCCAAAAAGGGTGCACAATCTGCAGCAGATTATTTCTTGTCAATTAAAAAGTTAACTGATGAGTTAACCATTGCTGGTCACCCACTGAATACCGATGATGTTATCACATACATACTCGCTGGTCTTGGCCATGAGTATGACAGCTTCGTTTCCTCTGTCTCCGTGCGCTCTGACTCCATCACTCTTCAAGAAGTATACTCTATGCTTCTCAGCACCGAAGCTCGAATCAATCGACATCAAACTCTTGCTCCTACTCCTCTTCCCTCTGCTAATTTGGTACAACGCCAACCACAACAGTACTACCAACGAGGTCGTGGAGGTCCTCGTGGAAGAGGGCGTAACAATTCCCGTGGTGGATTCAGTTCTGCGGGACGTGGAAATTCCATTGAAAACAATGCAGTAACTTGCCAGGTATGCAATAAGTATGGACACAGTGCTCGCAAATGTTATTATCGCTATGATTTAACATTTCAGGAACCTCAACGCCCCAACAATAAGCAAGCTATGATAGCATCCAACACTGGAGTTTGGGATAACGAGTGGCATGTTGATACATGAGCAACACATCATGTTACTAATGACATGAATAACCTGAATCTCAAGAATGATGATTATGAGGGTACAGATCAACTTCAAGTTGGTAATGGTCAAGGTCTGTCCATAAATAAAATTGGTTCATCTTTTGTTTCTACTACATCTTCTTCCTTTGTTCTTGATCAAATTCTTCTTGTTCCTCAAATAAAACATAACCTTCTTTCTGTCACTAAATTCTGCACTGATAATAATGTTTATTTTGAGTTTCACTCTTCCTATTTTCTTGTGAAGGACTACTCGGGCAACATCCTTCATCGCGGACCTCTCAATAATGGTCTCTACCAATTCTCTGCAAATAAAAATACACCTCGAGTCCTCTCTTGTGTTCGTGTTTCAATGCAAGATTGGCATCGACGGCTTGGACATGCCGCAATTCCCGTGGTGCAACGTGTTTTGTCTAATTTTTCTAGTCCAGTTGTTAAAAATAACAAACACTCAGTGTGCTCAGACTGTCAATTAGCAAAGAGTCATGCTTTGCCTTTTCAATTATCTAATTTTGTTTCTTCACAACCTTTGGATCTTATTTTCACCGATGTATGGGGACCTGCATCTGTATCATCTACTACAGGTGCAAGGTATTATGTTAGTTTTCTTGATGATTTTTCAAAATTTATATGGTTGTTTCCAATCAAATTGAAATCTGATGTTGAACAAATATTTCTACAATTTCAAAAGTACGTAGAGAAACATTTTGAAAGAAAAATCAAATCTGTTCAATCGGATTGGGGAGGCGAATATCGTCGTTTAAACAACTATTTCAAAGAAACTGGAATTCAACATCGTTTAGCATGTCCCCATACTCACGAACAAATGGGATCCATAGAAAGACGACATCGACAGATTGTTGAAATGGGGTTAAGTTTATTGGCGCATTCAAATTTACCGCTCATCTATTGGGAAGATTAACGGCTACTTATTTAATTAATCGTCTCCCAACGCCTATTCTCAAAAATAAGTCTCCATTTCAAGTTTTATATAACAGACAACCTCATTACTCTTTTTTACGTGTCTTTGGTTGTGCTTGTTGGCCTAATCTTAGACCATATAATAAACACAAATTAGATTTTAGAAGCAAAACATGTATTTTCTTAGGCTATAGCGTCAGTCACCACGGGTACAAGTGTTTAGATTTATCAACTGGCAAAATATATGTGTCTAGACACGTTGTGTTCGATGAATCCCTTTTTCCATACACAAAAGAAACTTCATCCACCACAAATATTGCTTCCACCTCAAACTCTGTCTCTCTTCCTCAATCTCTAAATCTACAGCCATATGAACCTTTAACAGGACCTCGGCCTCAACCATTACTAACTCGTAATACTACTGTTACTCCTCACTCTTCTCATTCTACAGGTTCAGAAGACGTCGCACCTGTGATCAACACTCACTCCGACCCTCAAATTCATGAGTTGCCTTCTTCATCTGCTGCTATTGATCAGCCATGCCCTGCCCCTGTGCCGCTGCAATCGACGAACAGTACACATCAGATGACTACTAGATCCAAGAACAATATACAAAAGAAAAAGAAGTCATCGGATGATTTTGTTCGCTATCCACTTCCGAGAGCGATGGTTGTTTCTGTTACAGATAATGCTATTGAACCTACTTGCTTCACAGAAGCTTCAAAATATTCTCATTGGCGTTCTGCAATGAATACGGAATTTGATGCATTACTACGCAATGGGACATGGACTCTCGTATCTCCACCACCTGCTGCTAATATAGTTGGTTGTCGATGGGTGTATAAAGTAAAACGACACGCTGATGGCACTATTGAACGATACAAAGCCCGCCTAGTCGCTAAAGGTTTTAACCAAGAAGAAGGACTCGATTACAACGAAACATTCAGCCCCGTCATTAAACATACAACGGTTCGAATTATCCTATCTCTTACTGTTTCTAAAAAATGGAAGATTTGCCAAATAGATATCCAGAATGCCTTTTTGCATGGATACCTAGATGAAGATGTGTATATGACACAACCCCCTGGATATCAACATCCCCAACACCCTACACATGTTTGTAAATTGCACAAGTCTCTTTACGGATTACGTCAGGCTCCGCGTGCATGGTTTTCAAGATTGAGCGATGCTTTGCAAGTTCTTGGTTTCAAGCCTAGCAAATCTGATACATCCTTGTTTATTTGGCGCACTAAAAATCATATTATTGTGATCCTCATTTACGTTGATGATATATTAGTTACAGGATCTAGCTTATCGTTAATACAGCAAGTTATACAGTCTCTCCGTGCAGAATTTGCAGTTAAGGATCTTGGTGATCTCAGCTATTTTCTTGGAGTTGAAGCTTTACATACACCTGATGGACTCTTTTTAACTCAAAGGAAATACATTGTTGATTTGTTAATGAAGTCCAACATGTCAAATGCTAAACCATGTACCAGTCCTATGGCCACAACATGTTCTCTAACGGCAGCTGATAGTAGTCCACACGACGATCCTCAAAAATACAGAAGCGTTGTTGGGAGCTTACAATATCTATCTTTCACAAGACCTGATATTGCATTTTCTGTTCATAAAGTAAGCAAATTCATGCATAATACTACTGAATTACATTGGCAGGCCGTTAAGCGTATCTTACGCTACTTGAAACACTCGATCTCCAAGGGATTATTCTTTTCACATGATTGCTCACATACCCTTCAAGCATACTCTGATTCCGATTGGGGAGGTGATCGTGACGATCGTCGATCTGTGGGAGCTTATTGCATATTCTTGGGTCAAAACCTTGTGTCGTGGAGTTGTAAACAACAACCTACTGTGGCTAGGAGTAGCACGGAAGCTGAGTATAAGTCGCTCGCAAATACTGCTGCTGAAATTCAATGGGTACAGATGCTTCCTTCTGAAATTGGTTATCCCCTCCAACAACAACCTGTTTTATGGTGTGACAATATTGGAGCTACCTATTTAACATCTAATCCTTTATTCCATGCAAGGAAGAAACACATCGAGATTGATTTTCACTTTGTGCGGGATCAAGTTTTGAATAAAAAGTTGTCTGTACAATTTATTTCAACTAAGGATCAGCTTGCCGACACCTTAACGAAGCCGCTTTCCACTGCTCGTTTTCAAGTTGTCACTCACAATCTGAATGTTCGAGATCTCCCTTTCAGATTGAGGGGGCGTGTAGAAGATCACGTTGATAACTCCTCATCTCAAGGAGTTAGTTATGCAGCTGTAGAAGATTTGGAGGATATCCGATCCTAGTTCTGTTATGATAAGATTGTTATTTAAATATTTGAACTTCCTGATGTTTAGGGATTTATGTTTGCTGTAAAGCTTATATAAGCTTACCATCCTTGTATATTCATCATCAGAAAACATACAGTGAAATAAACTCTTTACAATGCCTAATCATATTATCCGATCAATTAGTCACTTAGAACTCGTTTGCTTTTAACTTTTCATTATGCCCCCCACTCTTCAATCTCCCCTACTACTTTGGCTTTCGCCTCGATAGGTATATTATTATTCTATTAATTGACAACACATCTCAGGTTCTTGATTATTGAGGCATCCAAACTAATTCCAATTTTGTTTAATTTCATGGTTGTAAACCTCGCGCGCTTGCAGCCAATCACACTATCGGTCGTGTCTCCAACTAAGGAGTCACTCCCTTGTTCTCGGTGGGGTCGCTCTCTATGGGCCTCTATCACCCCCTTTAACATGCCCAGCCCTCACGCTTTTTTTGGCTCACGGGCTGGGCTGGATTCGGGGTCCTTGTAAGTCGGAGGCCCGTAGCTTCCCCCTTCGATTAATTCCATACGTTTATATAGCTTTAAAGGGGCAAGCAAACAGAGTCCTTTTCTTGTTAGTAAAACCAAATTTAGGAGTGTAGCTCATCCCTTTTTTCTAAAGTCAAAAAAACAATTGTTATGTTCCAAAAGAGTCAAACACCAGAAAACTGATGCTGATAAGTTAAACAAGATGACACATAAAGAACGCTACAATAAGGGACATTGAGCTGATCTACCAACTGTTTGATAAAAATCCTCAATGGTATTTTCCATATCAGACTGCTGCTGTCCTGTCCATCGGATGCAAGTCCCGCGTAGTTTACGTTGCTGCCACGAGCGATATAAATTAAGAAAACCAACACACATGGCACGGATACTTCAAAAGTTTATAATGTATTGTATTCGATACGTACTTCTATATTTCTGTGTTACACCAGCATTTTGATGTGAATGGCTGTTTTTGTCATTTAGACTTTCATAGAACAAGTTGTTATTTACTTTACATGCACAATATTATTTCCATCGAAAAAAATTATGCAGAAATGCTAGCGGAGTTGGCAAGGCGAGAAAAAGAAGCAAATATAATGCCTGACCCTGATTTGGATATCTACATGAAAGTAAGAATATTAATGTTTTTTTATGTTACCTGATTTACTAATTATCCTTAAAGTTCCCATAGAACAAATGGAATAGCTTTCCCTAACTCGAAGATCAGTATAGTATCATGAGAATGTGAATCATATAACAAATATGAACTCATGCAGATTTAGTACTCATGTTTGTTCTAGCCACTTGAGCAACTATAGTTCCTTTCGAGGATTATATAACTTGTGAAGCTTGCAGTCCTTACTGAATATGACTTTTTTCTTTTGGATTATAATCATGTAGGCAGCGGCAATACCAGGTCAAGAAACAACAGTGGTCATAGATTACATACTGAAGGTAGTATATTGCCTCAAAAAATCTTTAAATGATAGTCATATGAGACAGTATTTGACATGGTAATATTTGCAGATACTGGGGCTGGAAATTTGTGCTGATACTATGGTAGGAAATGATATGGTTAGGGGGATCTCTGGCGGACAAAAGAAACGTGTTACAACAGGTGAAGAACGACGGCTTTTGTTTCCTGCTTGAACATTTCAAGTTTAGTGTGGATTCAGTGTTGCTTTAGTTAAAATCTTCATGAACAGGTGAGATGTTGGTTGGACCAGCAAAGGCATTTTTTATGGATGAGATATCGACTGGATTAGATAGCTCTACGACTTTTCAAGTATTGAAGTCTATTATGCACTCTATCCATATACTCAAAGGAACAGCTCTTATCTCCCTCCTACAGCCAGAACCAGAAACGTATGAATTATTCGACGATATTATTCTCATATCGGAGGGACAAATTGTTTATCAGGGCCCTCGTGAGAATGCTCTTCAATTCTTTCGATCTATGGGTTTTAAATGCCCTGAAAGAAAAGGAGTGGCGGATTTCTTGCAAGAGGTAGGCATGCAAATATATCTGACTAGTGTGTTGATGACATTCTATTTTATGTAAGTTTTTTTTATAAGAAATCTACTGTGCAGGTAACATCAAAGAAAGACCAGGAGCAATATTGGGCCGAAACTAATAAGCCTTACAGGTTTATTTCGGTAATGGATTTTGTCGAGGCATTCAAGCTCTTTGATATTGGGAAGAATCTAATAGCTGAACTTGCCACGCCGTTTGATAAAACCAAAAGTCATCCAGCTGCTTTGACAACTAAGAGTTACGGTATTAGCAAAATGGAGCTCCTAAAAGCTTGCATCTCAAGAGAATTTTTGCTAATGAAGAGAAATTCATTCGTATATATCTTCAAGCTCACCCAGGTCAGTATTTACACCACATCACCTTTTTCTTTTATTTGATGACATGTTTACTAATAATAATCTCTTGAATCTTTAATAGCTTAGCGTAATGGCCACCATTGCAATGTCCCTCTTCTTTCGTACTAAAATGCACCGAGACAGCGTAACAGACGGGAAGGTATTCAGTAATTCTCTATTCTTTGCTATCACCACAACGACGTTCAATGGGATGGCAGATATTGGCTTGACTATTCAGAAGCTCCCAATTTTCTTTAAGCAGAGGGATTTTTACTTTTTCCCTGCATGGGCTTACGCTATTCCCTTGTGGATAGTATACATTCCAACTAGTTTGATAGAAACAGCGGCATTTGTGGCACTCACTTACTATGAAATTGGATATGATCCAAGCATTAAAAGGTATGTCTATGGAGATTCTGCCTCTTTCTTTGTCATATCATCAACAAAATGTGTTTTTTAATCAAGCATTTGTAAACAGATTTTTCAAATATTACTTGGTGTTGTTCTTGCAAAGTCAGGCGTCATCTTCATTATTTCGATTAATTGGGGCAGCGGGAAGGAACATGATCATAGCCAATACATATGGGTTTTGTATATTGCTTATAGTCTTTGCGTTAAGCGGTTTTACGCTATCACGAGGTAAAGAGAGCTCCATAATTAGGATTTTGAAGAGAACTTCTCAAGTTGAAATAATTTGGCTTTATTTTTAATTTTTTTCTTTTTCTCAATGTATTCTAGAGGATATAAAAAAGTGGTGGATATGGGGCTATTATGCCTCACCCATGACGTATGGCAATAATGCAATTCTGGTGAATGAATTCACAGGGCATAGTTGGAGGCATGTAAGTTTAGATATGGCGTATTCTTACTCAGGGTCATAATGGTCTGAGATAACTGTTACTATTTGTCGGAAACATGTTAAATTGATATCTATGTTCACTTTGGTTTTCTAAGGTTTCTCCAGACTCAGGTTTATCTCTGGGAACCACAGTTCTAAAGTCTCAAGGGATTTTCACGGGCTCTTACTGGTACTGGATCGGAGCAGGAACATTGCTCGGCATGACACTTCTATACAATTTATGTTGTATTGTGGCTCTAACTTATCTCAAACGTAAGTATGGTGAATTCTGGTATATTGCAAGATCTTTTAACCGGTAATCCCAAACAATAATATGATATTACATATTGAAGTTTTGGAGAAACCTCAAGCAATTTTACCAGAGAATAACGCAAGGAGTGCTGAAGTTGATAATTCAGAGAAAGAAGATCAGAGAAGGAAGGGGGGAGTTGTTCTTCCATTTGAACCGCACTGTATTGCATTTGATGAGGTCATGTACTCTGTTGACATGCCACAGGTACACAAAAACTCGTTACATTTAAAGGGAACTGCAGAGCTATACATTTTCGCAAGTAAATAATTTGTTGTTTTGTAGGAAATGAAAGATCAGGGTGCTATTGAAGATAGATTGGTACTTCTGAAGGGAATTACCGGTGCATTCAGGCCCGGCGTTCTCACAGCGCTAATGGGCGTTAGTGGAGCTGGTAAAACCACTCTTATGGATGTTTTGGCTGGTAGGAAGACAGGTGGATACATCGAAGGAAACATTACAATTTCAGGTTATCCTAAGAAACAAGAAACTTTTGCTCGGGTTTCTGGATACTGTGAACAGAATGATATCCATTCTCCTTGTGTTACCGTTTATGAGGCCCTACTTTTCTCAGCTTGGCTACGTTTACCCGCAGAAGTAGACTTTGAGACCAAAACGGTAAGTTAATTTTAGCAACTAGAAAATTACGCGTTTTGTATTAAGTTTCATGTTCTGCATGTGTTTTTAGGCATTCGTTGAGAACGTAATGGAGCTTGTAGAGCTAACTCCATTAAGGGAAGCACTAGTCGGGTTACCAGGAGTCAGTGGTCTGTCGACAGAGCAGCGGAAACGGCTGACAATTGCAGTTGAGCTGGTGGCGAATCCCTCCATAATATTCATGGATGAACCAACTTCGGGGCTTGATGCTAGAGCCGCTGCAATTGTGATGAGAACTGTGAGGAACACGGTTTCCACTGGACGAACAGTGGTGTGCACTATTCATCAGCCTAGCATCGACATATTTGAATCTTTTGATGAGGCAAGATGATATACTTATGATAAAATAAGCAAAAGAGTGTACTATTTCTTTTCCCCGGTAAATATTGATAGGTAAATTTTACTCGATTGTAGCTTCTCCTGATGAAGCGAGGGGGCGAAGAGATATATGTGGGACCCTTGGGTCAGCATTCTTGTCATTTGATCCAATACTTTGAGGTGAGTATATACGATATTGATTACAAAAAGAGTATAAGCTCATTATTTCTGGCCTGATGTATTAGGTTAAATCTACTAATTATCTGTAATCCAGGGAATTGAAGGGGTAACAAAAATCAGGGGTGGCTACAATCCTGCAACCTGGATGTTGGAGGTAACATCTTCAGCCCAAGAAATGACGCTGGGGGTCGATTTTGCTGATATTTACAAAAAGTCAGACCTATATAGGTTAGTTCATCCACAAATCAAAGTTGATAACAAAGTTCCAAAAACTGATCTTTATTTATCTGGCATGTATATTTAGGAGAAATAAAGCTGCCGTTAACGAACTAAGTGTCCCTCATCCTGGCACGACCGACCTACATTTCCAAACTCAGTATTCTCAGCCTTTTTCCGTTCAATGCATGGCTTGCCTCTGGAAACAACATTGGTCGTATTGGCGGAATCCTCTCTACACTGCAGTAAGAATAGTGTACACAACATTCCTAGCCATCTTGTTTGGATCAATTTTCTGGGATCTTGGTTCTAAAACGTAGGTGCAGAAGAGAGTATTCTTTTCCACATCCACTTCAAAAATACCCATTTTTTGTTAGCAACGTGTCGGTGAAGACTAACGTCCTATGCGTACTACATAACAGGGATACTCATCAAGACATTTTCAATGCGCTGGGTTCCATGTACGCATCCGTGTTCTTTCTAGGAGTCCAAATTGCCTCGTCAGTACAACCCGTGGTGTCTGTTGAGCGAACTGTGTATTATCGAGAAAGGGCTGCTGGGATGTATTCTGCTTTGGCATATGCATTTGGGCAGGTGATGATCAGGCAACTAATATGATAAAAACAAAATGCTGAGTTTTATATATACATATTGACTCTTATGGCTTCAATCTTACAGGCTGTTATAGAAATTCCGTATTGTTTTGCTCAAGCTGCCATATACGGAACGATTGTCTATGCAATGATTGGATTTGAATGGACAGCTACAAAGTTCCTGTGGTATATATTTTTCATGTTCTTCAGTGTACTATACTTCACCTTCTATGGCATGATGTCCGTTGCTGTAACTCCAAATCTTAACATTTCCAACATCATATCCTACGCGTTCTACGCATTATGGAACCTCTTTTCAGGGTTTATAATCACTAGACCGGTAAGTTTGGTCTACCATGTTCACATTTATGAATAAAAGATGCATTCATTATCACAAATAAAGAAGAAAATAAAGATGCATTCATGACGAACCATTTCTAATAATTTTTACTCGTGTCGTTTCAAAACAGAAAACTCCTGTGTGGTGGAGATGGTATCATTGGGCAAATCCCGTCGCCTGGTCCTTGTATGGTTTAGCTGCATCACAATTCGGAGACGTGAAAACTCAGATTGATGGCAAAGAAACAGTTCAATCTTTCTTGAAAAACTACTTTGGGTTCAAGCATGATTTTATTGGCGTGGTCGCGGTCGTGGTTGCTGGATTTGCAGTGATGTTTGGTCTCGTATTTGCATTTTCCATCAGAGCACTCAACTTCCAAAGGAGATAGATTGCCATAAATGCAAAAATAGTCATTTGTACTTTGAGAACATGTTCAAAAACTCCTTTTATTTTTGATCATTCTATGCCAATTAGTTAACTCTTCAACCAGTGCAAAACAAATTATAGGCCGGACACTCAGCGCGTAAAACTTCTCGAGTTTCTTGAAAGTAACTTTTAATTTGTTTTACGGGATTATTTTACAGGTTTTATACCTTACCTTTCAGGGGATCTTCAAAAAACTTGGAAAATTTAACGGGGCTCATTAGCAATTAATGACGAAATCCACCGAAACAATGAAACATGTCAAGAGTGTTCTCAGAAACAAAGTAGATGATTAATACTTATCGAATTCTGTGGTTATTTATATTGAATGAGAATTGTCAGAAAATATCAGCTCTGATTCAATAATTGATGAGTTTTATACTATATGAAAGACAAGAGGATAATAAAATTTCATTAATACTTTTATTTTTTATATTGATGATATGTAATTAACTTTATTTTTGAACGAGCATTATGTTACTTTTTTTATATAAATCTTTATTCAGTATAACAAAGCAAAAAATTATTTTTTACATTAGTCGTTATAAGCCCATGTGCATTTCAAATTTCTACATACACCCCTATTCAGAAGAAGTTGATATTTTTGGCCAAGATTCTTAATGTATAATTATATACTAGTAAATAAGCCCGTGCGCATGTACACATTTTTATTAATATTTTAATTAGTATTATTTGATGGCTAATTAATAAGATTAAAATCCAAAAAACTATTTTGCATGTATTATTTTTATATAAAGCAATAATAAATCATAAATTAATCCACTATGGTTGACTACCGTATTTATGTGAATAATCATTAATTATTAAACCTCACAAGATCTCTCTCTCTCTCTCTCTCTCTCTCTCTCTCTCTCTCTCTCTCTCTCTCTCTCTCTCACGACACCACCTCTTCCTATGGTTCGGATTCTACCGCTGCATTCCCGTCCTGGCCGCCCACCACCCATTTTTTTCGCTAAAATCCTACTCTGATGCCTAACTTCCTCTGCCCCAACGGTCGAATCAATTTTCTTCCAGCGCGACGCCGCAAAGCTCCCTCCACCATATCATACGCCACCGACGACGCGCACAACCACCACTACATTCGGCCTCTCCGATTGCGCATATCATCACCACCACATCACACGCCTCCGACGAGGCCCACCAACACATTTTACGCCACAAAGTCAACAATTGCGGCCGCCCTTTTCTTGGTGTTTGAGCTTTAGTATATCGAAAAATAATTACATGAAATAACATGAACAAAATATGAGCATACCAAATTACAGGACTAAAATCGTAGCAATTTATAGATATAGTTCATATAGATAGACATAATATAACATAACATAGTCATTAGTTGAACTTACAAGGGCAAAATTGAAACAAAGAAAGATGGACGACAAAATGAGCTAAATAACAAAAAAATTTGGTATAAAAATCAAAAACTTTAAAATTTGAAGGATTGTGTTATAATTTACTATAGGGCCCAAATAGCAAATAACAGAAAATTTTAATGACGAAAGTGAAAGAGATAAAAACCATAATGATTGTTTTGCAATTTATCATGGAGCCCAAAAGCAAATAATAGGAAACTTTAGGTGCGAAAGTGAAAGTGTTCAAAAGCGCAAGGGTTGTTCTAAAATTTACAAGTCAAATAACAAAATTTTTTAGAACAAAAATAAGAAAATCTAAAATTTAAAGGGTTGTGTTACAATTTACCATGAGGCCCAAAAATAATTAATAAAAACTTTTGGGGCAAAAATAAAAAATTCAAAACCACAAAGACTATTTTATAATTTACCTTGACAACAGTATCCCCTAAAATATATATACATATATAATCTTATATATATATATATCTATATATAGATAGATATAGTTATAAGATAGGAACAGGATGATATTCTCATATAGTCGTACCGACATAGTAGCTGCGTAGCACAAATTTGCATGCAGACATGCAGCCATATTCGCCAATCGCCACGCGCGTTGTATGACTGTATCTCTGGCATTCTTAATTCTCCCGACATCGTATTAGTTACAAAAATCTCAACTTGCAATTTGAACAAAATAGGCATCTAGCCTCCTCGCAACTTGTAATTCGTGTCCCACGTGACTAGTGTGCTGACATGTGTAACTCTTGATTCACTCTGATTTTATACAAGTAGTAGTAACATGTTTCTACTTTCTTTGCTCAAGTGGAATAAACAAGAAAAAACACTAACCTTTTCTTTCAGTTGGAAAATAGTACTGTTTGTCAAAATGGAAGATGATGATGATGGTGATGATGAGGCTCTGATGATGGATGATTTTGAGATTGAGGGGACTGCAGCTTTGGGGGAGTTAGCTCGTTGTTGCTCTTCTCAACCGGCCACTCAGGTTTCTTAATTAATTATTAGTTGTTATATTTATTGCAGATGCACTTTGTTGTATAACACAACTAACTGTCTGTGTACGTTATGCGTGAAAAATGAAAGGGTCTTTATTATTTAATTACTATCAAGCTCTTTTGTTGGTGATGCTGCACATGTTTGTGATATGGGATCGATCAGCTTGGTTTTATGATGATCATGGTTATGGTTGGTAAAGACTGAGGCTTCTTGTTTAAGTAAATATGTGGATTGTTTAAATTCAGTGTCTTTTCAGTCCACTGTGGTTTTCTAAATAAGGAATGATTGTAGTGGAAAAAGCAGTGTGGAATCTTTACTTGGTTTGGATTAGATCAGAAAGTAGGAAAAAAAAATATCTCTGTCACAGTAGTATCTTTGGTTCTTTATAATGTTCTGTCTTTTCTTCTAGTGGGTGTGGCGGGGGGAATATTTTGTTGTGCCTGGTATCTTGTATGATGAATCAGTAATGCATTGCAGACAAGCTTAGAATACTTGCAAATTAGAATCAATATTGCCTTTTAAGCCTACTCGTCGATATATGGACTTTAGTTTCGGACAAAGCTTAAGGATGAGTATATCAAAACCTGCTCTTCAAGCTTTATCTTGTTTTCTGTAAGATTTGGGAGTGCATCTTTCTCGATTTTGCTTTTTTGATCTTACATCGAGTTGTAGTTTTAGTTCTGCGTGCTTGCTCTTTTTTTTTTTTTTTGGTAGAACTGATATTGGATAAGGATATATCATAGATGAGGAATATTTTAGAGTAAATGAAATAGTTATGATGATTTTTGAATACTAGGAAGCAAAGTTGGCGGCTTGTTATCCTTTTACTTAATGGGGTATGGTTGCCTATATTGGGCTTGATCTGTGCGCCTTTGCTAAAGTCGATGAGGAACTGATGAAATTGAGATATAAAAGAAGCTGGTCTCGGATGCCGTTATGAAGTGTCTTCCCTCTCTCTTTCTTTCTCTATCCTGTCTAGTTCCTCGAATTTTGTCCGGTACATTTGTCCAACCCCTTTAATTGCCCTTGTGTGAGCGTGCAGCCATCATTACTTCAGCAAATGGTTATTGATCTGAGATCTTCTAATGTTTGTGCTCTAACATATATGGAACATTTTCACCAAATTTGTAATGGTTGCTGTTTTGTTTTCCTGTTTGATCATCCTCAGTGTCGTAACTTACTTTCTGCTCGTCTGTCTCTAGTTGAGCCCAGCAGTCGGCCTATCTTGCAGTTTCTGGTTAATGACCCCCAGTATTTGTTCTAATAGTTAAATTTGGTCACCCGGTTACATCCTACTCTTTGGGCGCAGGACTTGAGCAATATTTTTGTGTAAATCAGGATCCAGAAATGGACATCCAACATACTTGCAGATATACATCTAATACAATTGATGATGCTGGTAAGTTTACTCAATGCAGCGCACCAGACAATGCAGCCCGCTATGAATCCAATTTAGCCAGCAAGTTAAGTCAAAATTCAGATAAGGTACGAAACTTGCACTTCTTCCTCATGCATTGTACTACTCGATTTGCTATTTCATCGTCTTCATGACCGACAACTTGTTAGTGACCTTTCCTTTGTGTGAAAATTTGAGACCGACATTGGACTTATTGTACAAGTTCTGATCAATAATCTTGGTACTTTTATTTATTAAATATCAGATTAATTGTGTCCCCAATTTATATCCTATTCCTTGCAGGACTTTAGCAATAATTTTTTGTATATCAGGATCAAGCAATAGGTGCCCAACAATGTTCCGCAAATACATTTGATACAGTTCCAGAAAACCGTGAGGAAGTTATTCCAACTATACCCTCTCAATCGTGCAGTGCAGGTAATAAATCAAACCCCGTCCGCAGATCAAAGAGAAATAAGAATGAGGTACAACTATGTTCAATTGAGTTGCAACTGTATCAAACGCTATTAGATACATGCGATTTTTGCGTATGGCTCATATTTTTCGTTGTCGCTCAGGCAGAGAAGGAAGCGCAAAGGCTTCGTCGCGTGTTGGCAAATAGAGAGTCCGCCAGGGAGACAATTCGACGCAGACAGGTATTCTTCTTCATAGGGCCTGTCGAGTTCTGGTGATCAATCACACTTGGCAGGTATCTCGTTTACTGGGACTGTTGCTCTTTTTATCAAACATGCGTGTTCACAAATGTAAGTTGTTATTTAATACCTCATTGCTCGTTATGTTTCCTACACAGACCGTGTGGCTTTGAACAAATGAATCTAAAGTTTGCAATACTTTATTTCTACGTGCACCGTTTTCTCGATCTTGTTACCAATATTATCCAAGTTCCAATGCTCTTTTCAATCATTAAGTTGTGAAAAGGAGCGAAGAGTGTTGGGGAGCAGTCTCATTATGCCTCGTGCTAGGTTTAGCGGTTGGATGAGATTTACTGTGCTTTAAGTTTTGTTGGGAGTTGTCCTTAGGTAGGCACTGTGGGTTTTTAGTTCTTTTGACACTGTGTGTATTGTGATCTTTGTGTATAGGAGCAAGTACTCTATGATATGTCTTGTTTTCGGTTTCTTCCTTACGTGGTTTTTTCTGTGTTCTGGGTTTATGGTCATCGTCTTTCCAGACTATGCACCTCGAACTGAGCAGAAAGGCAGCTGATTCGTTGAAGGAGAATGAGAATTTAAAAAAGGTATTCCCCTTTTCTTTATAGCTTTCTTGGGTTTATATGTTTGACCGATGTGTACTCGAGATAGTGTTTCAATACGTTTGTCATGATATAAGGAATTCTGCTGATTTTTTTTGTGTTGCATGAAAAATCGTGGTGAGAAGGAAAAGGAGATTGCATTGAAGCATTATAATTCACTGAAAGGCAGAAACAAGTTTCTCAAAACACAGGTAACGCTCACTTCAGTGGATTCATGTTTTGTCCCCGGAGAATATATGTTGCATAACTCTTAAGCATTTTGTCTTTACAGGTGGCGAAAATAAAGGAGTCTGAGCGACAAGAAATGCAAAAAGCGCCGAATTCTTCCCAAACGGTGACGCGTAGTTCTGCTCCTATGTTTTATCATAATCAACATCCTTTTATTCCTTGCTTCTGGCCCTCGAGTCTTCCATCATCTGATATTTTCCAGTATCTCTGTGCTTCAAATCCTGATGCCATGAGTTCACCACAATTTCTCATGCCAAATCGGTGTCAAGGACAAGAAAACGCGGTAACACCCGTCTTTGTATTGCCAGTACCTTGGTTGCTTCCTTTCCACACTCATGGTACTACATTAAATACCAACCTCAACAGAGAAGACGAGGCACCAACAACACGGGAGTTCAGTATATGTTCCTCAACACACAGTTTATTGCACGAAGACAACACTCGGCTGTCCTTCGACCTAAATGTGGAACCAGAGGTTTCTAATTCCTCGAGATCTATGCCCATGACTAAGTTTTATGGAGCGGCATCTCAATTTACTTCACCGCTGGTGACTCTTGGTCGTAATGGAAATTTTCAGGCAAAGGATGCAAATGCAGTATCTGCCTCTACTGAACGCATGATGTGGAGTAAGAAGAACCGTGTTAAGAAACCAGAGGATAGCTTCGCTTCAAGTGAGGCGAGGAGGAAGAGGAAGGAATTGATGAAACTAAAGAACGTTCATTGTGCTCACGACACACCGTAGTATTGAGACCTTTTGTTCCGACGTTAGGCACTGTATCTTTTCGTGTGTGGTGGTATTCAGACAAGTTGGGATGCTCTTTTGTTCTGTAATCAACTCTGTTCTTCTTCCATGTTTTTTTTTCCGGCACACCGAAAAACATTTCCAATAATGCGTGTTGTGTCTGAATAATAAGGTTATGTTGTTGTGTGGTTTCAAGGCAAATTGATTTTGGTGCAAATCCAGTTGCTATGTTCTGTAAGATTGCTTGTTAGTCTATTATGTTGCCATGTTAATGAAACTTATGGATATCCACTTAGCACCGAATTTCATTTTGGTGTGGCAATATAACAAGTTTTTGTTCCATATCTTACCAACGAGCACCTTAACTATAGCAAAACCCCGAGCACCTTCACTACATGCAAAATCAACAACACTTTCTATAACAAAAACCCACTTTGTGCAAAACCCGAGCACCCTAACTATAGCTTCGCAATAACAACCTACGATTCAGATCAAGTCTTACAAGAATCGGATTTTCCTTCACTTTACTTAAGATTACAGATTGTGGCCAGGCAGGCATTCGGAGAGAACTGAAAAAACCAACTCCTCTTTTTGCTGCTTAGGAGGGCGGAAACATCCCTTTGGGATTAGAGTCCTTAAAAAAATGGAAAAAACCTACATTACGTGACAAGTTCATGGGTTGTTCAAATGATATGAAATGTGGAACGGAAAACGTGCGTGGAGGCACAAGCACCTAGGACAAGAGGCAAAATCAGAATTTTTTCTTTATTTGGGCAACTTTTATACTTAAAGTAAGATAAAAAAAAACTTAAGTACGGAGATATTAAATAAATAAAAAATAGTCACTATTCAATATAAAATTGTAAACATAAAAATTCATACTACTAAACACTAAAAATAACAACATTATCGTAGATGAGCACAGTAGAGAGGAGAGTTAGCTCTGTTTTTGTCTTTCTGCCAACAAGTTTGTTTTTTTATCATTTTTTTATTTCATTTGTTAAGTGTTAGTTGGTGATGGCCATATATAGTTGTTAATGTTATTGTTAAACATAAGTGCACCTTTAATCTTCATAAAAAAAAATATACAAGAGTATATATGAGCACGACAAGAGTACATGTTTCTTTCTTGGGCTTTTTTTTTCTTACAAATAAAATATACAAGAGTACATATAAGCGCTATTATTGGGTTTGGAAAATTCTCACATGAGCTTCAGCTGAGGTGAGCCCAACAGTAGTTCCGCCCGTGTCTAGGATAAGCGAATAAAATAATTGGTGGACATTGTCTCTGTTTCATGTTGTGTGTTAGATAATAGATGTTTTGAATCTTAATACATGATAACAAAGTTGTTAACCCTAAAAAATAAATAAGGGATTATGCAAGAGATTAACCCTTAAATTAAGGATTAATCCCAAGGGCGATACTATCGTTACAAACACTCTCGTATGTCACATACCTTACTATGGTATGACGTGGCACCCGAAGAGGTAATAGAATCCCTCGGAATTCACATATCCTACCAGGGTACGACGTGACACCCGAATGGACATCTAAGCGTCCCTTGGAAAGTCAAGATGAATAAAAATAAGATATCAACGTGGCATCGGAAAAAGAGTAAACCCCGATGGATCCTCGCGACTCGGATATCCATCACTGCGCCAAGAGGGACCACTATACGAAAATACTTCCTTGCTGATTACTCCCAAAGCCCTCGGAATCACTATCCCGAAGGCCAAAATTCACAAAACAATGTTCTACTCAAAAGCACCAACCACTAAACTCCCTTACTCTGAAGGCACCAACCAAGGAGGTCATTCAACAAAGGCCAAAAAGCCCTCGGAGAATGATTCCCGAAGGAGCCACTACTCTCACGATAGCAGGAAACGCTCGGAATCCCTACTACGGGAATCCATACGCAAGAATACCGCCTTACATACACATTGATGCCCTCGGAGCCCGCCTTACAAGCCTGGCGAGACAAATCTGCCCCTCGGAAAATCTTACCAAAGAAGTCAATGAAGAAATAGCTGTGCCCGGAACAGAAAACTCCTCGGACACCCACTTCACTTCAACTAGTGAACCTCCTCGTGAAATTCAGCCCCTCGGAGAAAAGAAAACAGAAGATTCCGCCTATCAAAGGGAAGAAAACAGAGGAAGTAACCCCTCGGAACTCCCCGTAGCCCTCGGACAAGATAATGATCAGCCTAGTCAGCACCTTGTCAACAAGATATACCTTATCTTATAGAAGGACACTTGTAATACATGCAACATTACACTTGTACCACATGCATAGTGACACATACTCCCCCCCTATACCTATATAAGGGAAAAGGAGAAAAAAGAGAAGGGGGGGGATCCGGAAGAAAAAGCATAAGATCATACTTGTGCTCCTCAGAGTAAGAAATTCAGTGAATAAAGGAAGGATATTTTCGTAATTTTCTCCAAATAGTCATTTACTTTCTTTGAACCACGGATAACGGTGTTCCGAACCTCTAAATAAATCTGTTAATCGGGTATTATTCCAAGCCTGTTAACAAAATGGCGCCGTCTGTGGGAACACCATAGAAGTTGTCCTCGAGCGTGTTCAAGAAAGCAAATCCACTATGGAAAATTTATTTTACAGCGAAAATTACTTGCCCTATGCGGACAATTCGGAGGAAACTGTAGCGAATCGCCGTTCCGACGAAAGGGACTTCATCAATGTCCCCCGATCTGTTTATGAAAGATTAGTGGAAGTTACCACTCGAGTTAATCACCGAGAACTCGAATCTCCTCTGGAAACCGCCCCAGGATCTCTGAACCCAGGAAATCACCCCTCGGAACAAGGCGAGGTTTATGCAAGAAGGGCACAATGTCCTACGCCCATCTCGTGGTACCAAGAAACTCCTCGGAGGACGCCAAGGCGTTATGATCATCTGGAAACTCCGAGGATAATCCAGAGGGAAGAGAGGTCTCTCCCCGTATATCGTCCCCCTCCTATTATCACCCCCAACGGAGAACCAACCTTATGGGGAATCCTTGAAGATCTACGAAAGGAAGTAGGAGATCTCAAGAGGACCGTAGGGCCCAAGGAAGAGCCAACGTTTAAGATATCTCCCTTCATTCCTGAAATAGCATCTGCTCCGATTCCTTCGGGAATGCGGCCTCTTAACGTACCATTATATACAGGAGAAGCTGATGGGAGAGACCCGCAAGATCACATACATCAATATTTGGCAGGAATGGACCTATCGTCCGCCCCGGACTATGTCCTATGCCGAGTGTTCCCTGTTACCCTCGGAGGACGAGCCCAATCTTGGTTTACCCATCTCCCTCCTAATTCAGTGGCCAGCTTTGACCGGTTGGCTCACCTGTTTATCCGCCACTTCGCCTGTAACCGCAGGTATCCTAAATCGGCCACTCATCTTTTTACTGTTAAACAACGAAAGGATGAATCCCTTCGGGAATATATAAAACGCTTCACGGACGAAGCATTGGATGTTCCGAATGTCAGCCCAACCATTATGGCCGATATTCTGACACAAGGGCTTCGAGCGGGAGAATTCTTCCGATATCTGATGGGGAATCATGTCACGGACATGAATGAACTTATGCAACAAGCTGAAACTCATATTCTTATGGAGGAAGCCGACCATACAAAGAGAGGGCTAGAGAAGGATGACAATGAACGTCACGAGCAGACGGAAAAGGAAACTAAAACCAAAGAAAAGAGCAAAGACGGAAAAGCGCCCCCTCGGAAGGACGATGGGGAGACAGTCAAGAAATTCCTTAAACCTATGCCCCTTCCTCCGATGACCCTAGCTCCCGTGGAAGTACTTAACGTGATGCGGGGCAACGAAGAAGTGCGCTGGCCCCGGCCCACCAAATTTCCCAACAAGGATAAAGATACGGGTAAGTACTGTAAATTCCATAAAACCTATGGACATACCACCGAGGAATGTACTACCCTGCGAAGAGAAATACTTCGCCTTCTGGAGGCAGGATATCTGCATAACTACCTAAAAAGAAACAATCCCGAAGAGCCCAAAGCACATGTATGGAAAAGGCCCCGAGAAGGACCTGAGGAGGAAGAGGATACTCCGCACCGGCAATCACGAGAACAAACCGCGGAACATCGGCGGAAGTCCCCAGAAAAGAATAGAAAGCGTCAAAGATCCCCCCGAGAAAGAACTGCTGTGTTTCCACGGCGGTCACGGGAAAGGACCGCAGGGTATCGGAACCTACCTCCCCCTCCCGATACGTATGAAGTCAATCCCTCCTCGGGACGAACGATCAACATGATAGAGGGAGGAGACATTTCCAGAATACCCCAGGGTAAGAAGACAAAATATCTCAAAGAAGCTAGACGAGTGGGACAAGGGCTCCCAGTATGCTCCGCCCAAGGGGCTAGATTACCCAATATCACCTTCGGGTCCGAAGACCTGAAAGGTGTAGTCTACCCCCACGAAGACCCTTTGGTAATTGAAGCTACCATCTATGGATTTGAGATCCAGCGTATCCTCATAGATACGGGAAGCTCCGTGGATGTCTTGTTTTTTCCCACCTATCTAGCCATGGGATTGAAGAAGGAACAAATGGAAGTGGCTGAAGTCCCTCTAGTAGGCTTCTCTGGCGAAGCCTGTAACACCCTCGGAACTGTGACCCTGCCAATGTCATGGGGAGAAGGAGCCCTACGAAGAACGGAACACACCAAATTCTGGGTGGTGGAAGCTTCATCTAGGACATACAACGCTATATGCGGAAGACCCTCCATTCGGTCATTCGAAGCGATCCCCTCTACTCTCCACCTTAAGGTAAAATTTCCTACCTTGGCAGGTATCGGGGAAGTCCGGGGCAATCAAGCTAGAGCCAGAGAATGCCGAATGAATGCCCTACTCCCCGAAGAAGACGAAAACCCCTCGGATAGTGGTAAAAAACGGAAGGTAGAAGAAACCCGAGTCCAACCCATTGAAGAGCTTAAGATGGTAGAACTCGTGGAAGGAAATTCCGCTAGAGCGATCAAGATGGGCACTAATATGGAATCTGAATTGGAAACCCAATTGGTATCTGTTTTAAAGGAATTTTGTCATCTTTTCGCATGGGAAGGAGGCCCCCCCGGACGAATCAGTAATAAGGTATGCCAACATTTTCTTAATGTAAAGCCAGGGACCAAACCCATTCAACAAAAGAAGAGAAGAATGGGACCCGAACGCAACAAGATTATCCGGTCAGAAATTCAACGGCTTCTCAGCCTACGGCAAATCCGAGAAGTCGTGTATCCTGAGTGGCTGGCCAACGTGGTCCTGGTCCCTAAGTCAGGAGGAAGATGGAGGATGTGCGTTGACTTTACCGATCTCAATGATGCTTGCCCAAAGGACTGTTATCCCTTGCCAAGCATAGACCAATTGGTCGACTCAACCGCTGGTTGCGCACTCCTGTCGACTCTAGATGGGGACCAAGGATACAACCAGATTCCGATGGCATTCCCGGACCAGGACAAAACCAGCTTCATTACGGACGCAGGTACTTTTTGTTATCTAGTTATGCCCTTCGGACTTAAGAACGCAGGAGCTACATACCAACGACTGGTGAATCTCATGTTTGCGGGACTCATCGGAAAAACTGTGGAAGTATATGTAGACGACACAGTCGTCAAAAGTCGTGCCGCGAAAGATCATCCCGAAGACTTGCGAAAAACCTTGGCTATTATGGATCGCTTTGGGATGAAGGTAAACCCTCGGAAATGCTCCTTTGGCATCCGAGGAGGCAAATTTTTGGGATTCATGGTCACCGAGAAAGGAATAGAAGTTAACCCCGAGAAAGCTGAAGCCATTATTGGGTTGCCAACCCCGAAATCCATAAAGGACGTGCAGAAACTGACTGGGCGAATGGCCTCCCTCAGCCGATTTGTCTCCAAATCAGCAGAGAAAGGACTCCCGTTCTTTAAAACTCTTCGGAATATCAAAGAATTCCAGTGGACCCCACGATGTGAAGAAGCTCTCCAGGAATTGAAAAACTACATGGTGAGACCACCCCTGCTGGTCAAACCGTCACCCCAGGAAGAGCTCTTTGTGTACCTGTCCGTAGGAGAGGAGGCTATCGGAGCGGTATTGGTCAAAGAACACGATGGGGAACATCATCCGGTCTACTACGTTAGCAAAACTCTCCTCGGAGCAGAAACCAGGTACACTCTGATAGAAAAACTTGTACTCACTTTGGTTACCACGGCGCGTAGATTGCGCCCATATTTTCTCTCCCACCCGATCACTGTCCTGACTAAGCACCCTCTACGAGCAATTCTCAATAAACCTGAGACCTCGGGGAGGTTGATAAGATGGGCCGTCGAATTAACGGAGTATGATATCTCCTATGCCCCGAGACCTTCCATTAAAGCCCAGGTCTTGACAGACTTTGTAGTAGAACTTGCGGGAATCGGAGTAGAAAGGAAGGAACCTCTGTGGTACGTCTATGTAGACGGTTCCTCCGTAAATACGCATGGCGGAGCCGGGGTAATCTTGATCAACACGGAAGCCGAAGAGGAGGCGCTACACTTCGCGATTAGAATTGATTACCCCGTATCCAACAACGATGCCGAATATGAAGCTCTCCTCATTGGAATGAGGCTCGCTCGGGAAGGCGGAATGCGAAAAGTTCGCCTGCATAGCGACTCTCAGTTAATTGTCCAGCAAGTTCAGGGCACATATGAAGCCAAAGAAGAGAGGATGCAGAGTTATCTTCGAGTAGTCCATCGGGCCAAAGCATGGTTCGATGAATATCAGTTAGTGCAGATTCCCCGAGGGGATAACCAGGCAGCTGATGCCTTGTCCAAAATGGCTACACAGTTGACCATTATTCGTACTCGGAAAATCACTCTGCTACACATGAGCGAATCCGAGAGGACTGAATATGAAGAGGTAAGTGTCAACATGACAAATCCTCCGATAGGCTGGATAACACCCATTAAAGCATACCTACAAGATCCTGAAAGATACTCCGAGGACAAATCCGTCCGACGAATGATGTCCAAAAAGACCATCCGATATTTCCTCAAAGACGGAATACTATTCCGAAGGACGTACTCCTACCCTCATGCTCGATGTTTAAATGAAGAGGAGGCGCAACTTGTCCTGGCAGAAACTCACGAAGGGGTGTGTGGCAGTCATACCAGTGGTGGAAGCATGGTCGGACGGATAATCCGACAGGGTTATTATTGGCCCACGATGGTTAAAGATTGCAAAGACCACGCGGAAAAGTGTAAATCGTGCCAAGCTTATGCCCCTCGGATTTATCAACCGGCGGCTCCGTGGGAACCCCATCTGACCGCGTGTCCTTTCGCTAAATGGGGAATAGACATAGTCGGTCCACTTATTCCCGATGCTGGTCAAAAGAAGTTTTTACTCGTAGCAGTAGACTACTTTACCAAATGGGTAGAGGCGGAGCCCCTGGCGCGAATAACTGCAGGGGCGGTCATTAATTTTCTGTGGAGAAACATTTTGTGCCGTTTTGGGGTCCCTCGGAGCCTAGTAAGTGACAACGGTCTACAGTTCGCTGACCAAGGACTAGAAAAGTGGTGTGATCATTGGGAAATTAAACACCGCTTTGCTTCGGTGGGATACCCTCAAGCCAACGGACAAGTGGAGAGAACTAATCGCACTCTCCTGAAAAATATGAAGGCTCGACTCGACTGGCACAAAGCCAAATGGGTTGAAGAAATACCCGGCATATTATGGGCCTATCGGACCACACCAAATACCACCATGGGTGAAACCCCATTCAGCCTATCTTATGGTTGTGAAGCAGTCGTACCCTCCGAAGTCTCAATTGAGAGTTGGCGGGTCAAGGAGTACGAAGAAGTGGCCAACAGTGCTAACTTAGCTCTGGCCCTTGATCTTTTAGAAGAAAGAAGAATCCGAGCAGCCATTCGGGCCGAGGAATACAAAACTCGGATGGCACGACACTATAATACCAAGGTAAAGCTTCGAACTTTTCAAGTGGGTGATTTAGTACTAAAACGGGTTGGAGCCTCTAAAAGCGTAGGCAAGCTTGAACCCCGATGGGAAGGACCCTACAAGATAGCGGGAATTGTCGGACCCGCAACTTATCTACTTGCCAATCCCGAAGGCGCCACTCTTCGTAATACATGGAATTCCTTCAACCTTAGAAGATACTATGCTTAATGTAACATCTTTATTGTTACATAAATAAAATTGCTTGTTCATAAGTGGATGGTTATGATACATTCGAATCCGACAGGGTACATAGGGTTGCAAAACAAAAGTGATAACCTTACATAGGAAATCATTACAAGCAACCTAATCCCTAGGAGCCATCTACTATAGACAAACAGCCATCGGACCCCAAAAGACCACCTACCCTAAATTAAATACTACTTACTACAAACTACTCCTCTCGTAAAGGACGCTTCCCTTCTCGGATAAGGCGACGACGCTGCTCCTCGGACAAGGTTAGTGGATCCGCCAATGAAACGCCCTCGGAAACCACGGGACCATCTTCGGGAAAGATGGGATGAAGACTAAGCTCGGGAATAACTAAGTTCCCAGGGCATTCTAGCAATGATTGAACTGCATCCGTACCAAGTCGATACCCGATGCGGACTAGATCGCGCATCTCCTTTTGCAAGGACTCCCTCAAAACTGAAGGACCCGCGATATCCAGAACAGCTTGGACCCGAGCCACCACCAAAGCAACATCGTGAGCGCGAGTAACCTCTAGCACCCGATGAGTGGCCGCATCCCGTTCCCGAATCATCTGTAACAATTGCTCATCGGAGTGACGAAGTTGACTCTTCAACTCCTCCAAACTCGCTTGAAAACTCGTCACTCGGGTCCTCTCTAGCATTAACTGACGCTCCACCTCCCAAGACTTATCCCTCTCAATTTGAAGAACCATCTCGTGAATCGTTTTAGCAGCTTCATGCTCCTCCTGTAAACGGGAAATTTCCGTCTGAGCTCCCAACAAACCATGCTCTAACTCATCCCGTCGACGATATACCAGGCCAGGATCTGAAGAGGAACACCCCCGAGATCCGATGGCGTCTAGCACCATGTAAATCTGGGTGCAGATGAATGGATCACTACTGGGAAAGCAAAAGGTAAGTAACCAAAATTAACAAATAAAATGAGTATCTACCTCACATAGGTTTTTGCAAACCAAGTCCTGAAGACGAGAGGAAGGAAGGGTCCTCATGAGTTCACAATCCGTAACATTCAAAAGACCACTAAGAAAATTTCGGCAAAACCCCGATACTTCCCCGAGGGGAGAAAACCCCGGGTTCGCGCCCGCGGGAGGAGAGCCCACGAGAGGAGGATTCCCTCCGGATAGCGACGTGGGTACGCGCTCGGGACTTCCTTCTACAATATTTACGATATCGGAAATCCGAGGAAAGGGTCGTGACACCAAGGGAAGCATTGGATAGTCTATCGGGGAAAGTGCCGTAGTTGAATTTTCTGCCCTTAGAGGAACCACAAAGCTCACTGGGGGGGCTGCCACGGGCGAACCCCCCGATTCCTGCCTCTCCGAGGAGGAGTTAGCCCTCGTAACCGCCACAAAGGTATCGGAAAGGCCTTCTGACGCCCGCCGCATACCATGTAGAGCTCGCCCTAGAAAAACACCATTAAAGGGATCTATGGAAAAGGCCGCCATCTCCGCACCTATAAGATAAATATAGAGTATGTGATGATCCCGAGGGCGCATAACTTGATAAAAGAGAAATAGACAGATCTTCAGACTTACGGAAATAGAAATTGCCATGAAGAGGAGGAATTGGCAAATTCTCTCTCCTTATTCCCTCTTGAAGACCTGCCAGAATAAGAGCCTCAGGACACGCAAGCAGACCGGCAATATCGTACGAGCCAGAAAATAGCCCGGAATGACTCAGTTCCTCCCATTCCCGCCCTAACGTCTCGGATATGGGCGAAACATATCCCAAGCCCCATCGGATAGGCACTCCCCACGATTGGGCCGAATGACCTTTCGAACGGACAAAGAAATACCTCCGCCTCCAGTCCCCCCTGCGGGGGCGAGGACTGGATGTACCAGTGAAGGCTTTTTCGACGTCCCGATAGGCCAGGCTGAAAAGGGGGACTCCATCCGAGCAAGGCTGAAGGATAAAAATTGCCCCCACCCGATACGGCGACAAGGGAAGGTTAAGGAGCTCGCAGCATAAAACGTATCCCACTAAAAGGCGATACGAATTGGGTGTTAACTGGCTCGGACAGATTTGCCAATACTGGAAGAGCGATCGAAGAAAAGGATGAAAAAACACCCGTAATCCACAGTGCATTTGGTCACAATAGACAGTTAGGAATCCAGGAGGAGGATCGTATGCTCTCTGGTCCGGGGAGGGCACAATTACATCAAAATCATCGAAATTCAGGTTGAATTCCGTAAAAAGAGTTGCTAGAGACTCTCCGTATACAATACTAACGGCGGAACCTACCTGTCCCCGACCTATCAACCGGGAGGGACTCAAAGGTATTAAGTTGAAAACAGAACGCTCATCAGCAAGAGAATACGGTTCTCTACCTAGGAACACATCCCTTATATGGTCTATCCTTCGAGAATCTGTGTACGATGACCTACTCCCCACCCTTGAAGACGAACTTGTCCTAATGATCATTTGATTCTCAACCAACCTATTACGCTGTCCCGGGGAAGAACTCTCCGAGGAAGCACTATAAACCTGGGACCCAGGGCCGATTCGGGCACGACTCCGAGAAGAACTACTTGATGATGTGGACCCCCCATGCCTGCGATGTGGCGGCATCATCTTTAATAGTAAGTTTTCCGTTTACTCTCATACGTAAGTCGAAAATAAAGTCTTAAGTACAATTACGAGAGCAAGAACCAAGTCTTATGAAGGTGGATTTCTAAAAGGAGAAAGTAAAATGATTTATCTGCTGGAGCAGGATAACTTTTAACAATGAGTATAAATACCATTGTTAGCATATTATATGAATTAATCATATGGAAAGAAGCTGGAGCTGTCCCCCTCACTCCTGGGAGTATGACACGTGCTAATGAGTGTCCTTAATTAGGATAAATAACTCTTAAGCATGCGTGTAATTTGACACGACCTGCTAAGTTATGTACTTAGTCAGCAGATAAAAGGTTTTGTCTTTAGCCTGTCTTCTTGAAAAAGAGAAAAAAAAAAAAAAAAAGAATAAGTTTTATATGCAAGCATGCTAATAATTTATTAATATCTCATACTAATGGACAAATAAGACAAAATAGAAAGGCAGGAATAGGACAAATTGTTCATAAATCCGAGAAACTCTCGGAAAAGTTTACAAAAGCATAAGAAAAGGAAAAAATAATAAAAAAGAGATCCTATTCTAAGTCCCTGTGCTCGATGGAGGTGGAGGAGGAGGTGAAATGCCACTTGAACCAGTAGCCCCAAGATTTGACGCGGTCGGAAGAGGAGCCGGAGATCCCCTAGGTGTCATCACTGCGTCATACATCTCAAGAAGATGTTGAACCTGCTCAGGAGACGGCTTAGCAAGCTTCTTGACGTCGAAAAGACTACCAAAGCTTACCCCCGAGGGCATTACTCCACGGGCTACGGTAGCACACTCTAACCATCCCCATAGCATATGCCCAAGGGAATCCCGAGCGGACAAAGAAGCACTTTGGCGCTCCGCTTCCACTGCCGCGTATCGAACAGCCTCGTCAATTCGGGCTTGCACCTCCTCCTGGGGCACCATCTTGGCTATTTTTAGATCCACTAACTCCTTGACCCGAGATTGAAGCTCCTGTTCTCGCTCCAACCACCCCAACTTCTCTTTCTCTAGAGCGTTCACCCGAGCACGGAGAAGCTCCTCGGATTCCCTCTTCTCCTTCTCCAGAAGAGTCAGTTGGACTCGAACAGCTCCTTCAGACGTTTCCAGCTTGTCGAAAGCCGACTGCATCCTCTGCAAAGTGAGCCGCATCACCTCCTTGGCTCTCTGATCTTCCCTCCAAACGAAGTCGCTGGCCTCCAACTTCGTTTGGAAAACATCTCTCATTGACTCGGCCTCATAGAGTTGGGCCCGGAGAGAAGTCACCTGCCCTCGGAGAGATCCTAGTTCAGCCACCTCCTTCGAATGGCGCTGCTCTACTGCAGTGATAACCTCCCGAGTCTTCTTGGACTACATGGCAAGAAGTGAAGCATAAGGAAAAATACAGGAAAATCATTTAAAAATAAAGTGGCTAGAAGACTAATACTTACTATCGTTTCCATCCAGACCATGCTAGCCCGCAAAAACTGATAACTTTCCGCGGGCGCGGCAAGAGAAGATCCAAAGAAATGGAGGATCTCATGATATGCCTCCCCTACCGTCGGAGGCTCCTTCTCGGACACTGGAGATGAAAAATTCCCCTCGGAAGCTGACCTCCGCAGGGGAACCCTCTTCGGGAGATCTCCTATCGGAGAAGGAAGGGTAGTAGTAGGGGTCGTAGCCACTGCTTCCGTCGGGGTCGCTTCCGGAACCTTGGCAGTGGTCGAGGGACCCTCTCCCCGGAGCAGGGTATCCCACACCTCCTTCTTCGCCTCAAAATCCTTAGGTAGATCCGTAGAACCTTGGTCGATCCCCTCGGATGACTTCTCCGACTCCGGTTGAAGTAACTGAGCGAACAGATCCGCGCCCGGAAACATAGGAGCCTTCCCCTTATCAACCCCTACAAAAGCAAGGTAAGCAGTTAAATAATGAAAACAAAATTTGACTAATAAATCAATGTAAATAAGGTATTAAAGTTAAGAAAACAAAGAAGGATAAGAAACTTACGAGGGCGAAGGGGAGAAGGATCCGGAATAGTAGGCGAAGGATCCCGAGAGGAGACCAAGATGACATTTGGCCCCGGAGATGAAAATTCTTCCTCCTCGGCTATCGGAGATTGCACCCCCTGCGAACTCCTCGGAAAATTGCTAGTATTGGACTCGGAAGAAGGCATCAAGACCATTGCCGACCTAGGGTCTACCTGTCGCAATGGAGCAACATCCAGACATATGCCCTCGGCATATAGAGAGGGACGAGGGATATTCTCATGTACACCCTCGGCCCCCGCGTCCATTCCTGTTTCCTCGGATTGACTTTTCCCTTCATGGTCTCCCCCCTCGTGACCTTCCCTCTCGTGATCTCCTCTCTCGGAAGCTCCGCTATGACTACTTGGAGCCACTTCTTCAGAACCAGGTACTAAATAGTACCTCGCCAGAACCTCCTCTGTGTCACCCCAAAATGTCTTAGAACGAGTAATGAAAGAGTACGAAAACTGCTCGAAAAGAGTAGATATAGAACAAAAGAGCATACGAGCAACAGGAGGAAAACTTACTGAAAGCCGTCATGTACAGGCTCGAAACAGAAAGCGGCTTCTTCATGTTGTCATTAACCCCTATCACGAAATGAAGTCCAGACTTAGCAAATAGCCACCGAAAATCTTCTGACTCCATTAGCGCATGCTGGGCAACCACTGGGGAAAGCACCATATCTTCAGCCAAAGTGTGAATTGGGGTCACACCCTCCCCCCACTTGAAGGGCACGTCCCACTTCCCTCGGATGGGCTTCACATAAAAGTACTTGTCCTTCCAGACACCGTGTGAACTTATCGTCGCACCCAGAATCCTCTTCGTAGAGTTGGCCGAGTGATCTCGGTGGTGAACGTGATAAAAGGGATATCCCCCAGGTGACACTCCCACATCGAAAATAGACAAAAAATGGTCCACATTACACTCGTACCCCTTGACCATACACCAAAACACGTAGATGCAGAGGGCAGCATAGCCATTGGGGACCAACTGACTCGGACAAATCCTACAAGTCTTGAAGACTTCGCAGAAAAAAGAGGGCATAAACGCGCGCCACCCGTAATTCACCTGCGCGAAATACACCGTGAGCATACCCTTAGGAGGATAGCACGCCCTCTGATCCTCCGAAGGAATGTGAACGGTCACATTCGCCATCGTAGTTCCCGTAGCTTCAAACAAATCCATGACCTGTTCATAAGTAACCACGGATTGAACATTTTCAATCTTGGAGAAGTCACGGAGAGGGAGTTTCTTTGATTTCGAAACCCTAGCCTTTTTCGTGGCGGCGGCGCCACTCCCTTCGGTAACGGCAGCCCTTTTCTTGCGAGTAGTGGCAGCAGGACCCACGAGGGGAACGGTAGTTGCAACAGGAACAGGAGCATCAACGGGAGCGGCAGCAGCGGAGGACGTGTTGGCAGAGGAAGCCATCTATTTTTCGGACGAAAAGAGATTTTTGCGAGTCGGGTAAGTGAGAATAAAAACTAAGAAGAACTAAAGTCACTCTTAAGAAAGATTGGAGAAGATTGAAGATTTGGAAGCTTGAAGATTGAAAGATCTTGCAAGAAGAATGGGGAAAAAGAGTACGGACGGGTATATTTATAAGTAGACCGCCATTAAAAGACGTGCCCTGTTTCCCACGCCCCACGTCTCCACTCAGGACGCGACGTGTCAATCCACGCGCTAGCCGTTACTGCAGATTAACGCACGGATGAGTGAATGTCATTTAAGACATCCAACGGCTAAAAAGAGCCGTTATAAAAGTGATTCTTCATCTGGACCGCTGCTTCCCAAGACCATAACGGTAATTTTATTTCATGGTATTTTAAGTATATATTTATATACATATAATACCCCCGTAAATCATAAAAAAGAATGGAGAAAATCCTAAGCCCTCGGAAAAATTACCAAAAAAATAAAGAAAAAGCCCCTTTTGCCTTATTAAGGCCACAAAATAAAATTTCACTCGTCTCAACGAGAACGATTGAAATTTGGGGGGGCTAGTGTTAACCCTAAAAAATAAATAAGGGATTATGCAAGAGATTAACCCTTAAATTAAGGATTAATCCCAAGGGCGATACTATCGTTACAAACACTCTCGTATGTCACATACCTTACTATGGTATGACGTGGCACCCGAAGAGGTAATAGAATCCCTCGGAATTCACATATCCTACCAGGGTACGACGTGACACCCGAATGGACATCTAAGCGTCCCTTGGAAAGTCAAGATGAATAAAAATAAGATATCAACGTGGCATCGGAAAAAGAGTAAACCCCGATGGATCCTCGCGACTCGGATATCCATCACTGCGCCAAGAGGGACCACTATACGAAAATACTTCCTTGCTGATTACTCCCAAAGCCCTCGGAATCACTATCCCGAAGGCCAAAATTCACAAAACAATGTTCTACTCAAAAGCACCAACCACTAAACTCCCTTACTCTGAAGGCACCAACCAAGGAGGTCATTCAACAAAGGCCAAAAAGCCCTCGGAGAATGATTCCCGAAGGAGCCACTACTCTCACGATAGCAGGAAACGCTCGGAATCCCTACTACGGGAATCCATACGCAAGAATACCGCCTTACATACACATTGATGCCCTCGGAGCCCGCCTTACAAGCCTGGCGAGACAAATCTGCCCCTCGGAAAATCTTACCAAAGAAGTCAATGAAGAAATAGCTGTGCCCGGAACAGAAAACTCCTCGGACACCCACTTCACTTCAACTAGTGAACCTCCTCGTGAAATTCAGCCCCTCGGAGAAAAGAAAACAGAAGATTCCGCCTATCAAAGGGAAGAAAACAGAAGAAGTAACCCCTCGGAACTCCCCGTAGCCCTCGGACAAGATAATGATCAGCCTAGTCAGCACCTTGTCAACAAGATATACCTTATCTTATAGAAGGACACTTGTAATACATGCAACATTACACTTGTACCACATGCATAGTGACACATACTCCCCCCTATACCTATATAAGGGAAAAGGAGAAAAAAGAGAAGGGGGGGGATCCGGAAGAAAAAGCATAAGATCATACTTGTGCTCCTCAGAGTAAGAAATTCAGTGAATAAAGGAAGGATATTTTCGTAATTTTCTCCAAATAGTCATTTACTTTCTTTGAACCACGGATAACGGTGTTCCGAACCTCTAAATAAATCTGTTAATCGGGTATTATTCCAAGCCTGTTAACAAAAGTCGTTTCTTAAACAGGCAAATTGGCCTAGATAGTACGTTGTGGGATAATTATGAGAGAAACTCTACACAGACTCTTAAGAATTGTGCAAGACTCTCGATCTCAGAGTTGCAAGCAAGGCATTCCACCCGACTTGGGTGTGAATGATCCCTGAAAAACACGGATTTGGGATCACTGCACGGACTGTATATTTTACCACCTTCATCATTCATACCGCTACAAGAAAAACCACTGCTTATTCAAATGCAACAATATAGCGTCAATTGCCTTTCAAATTTCAAATTCCCTACTATATTTATCATATGATGTGTTAATGAAATATGAAAACTGATATTAAAAATGTGTGTGTGCAACATTAATAATAATCAAAGTATCACGTTGGTTCAAGATGAGAACCACAACGATATTTTCGGAAGAAAGAGAAGAAACTTTGGTCTTTCCAACAACATTTAGTGTTATCTTAGGGTAGTGCAAAAATTGAAACTCATGAAAATTACAAGAGAGTGGGGCAAAGGTAATTTCATGGGTGTGAGGTCAAATTTAGTGTACGTACTATACAAGATTACAAGATTATATTATTAATTAACTTGTGTAACATGTAGTAATCCATCTCTTATTTACAGAAATGGTAAGCTCAATGATAACTGAGAAGGGAGTGAGCTTACATTTTACACTTATGTGGAGCTATTCAGTACACTTATGCAAAAAGAAGCTCAACAAATGAACTATTTTATTCTTGCACAATTATGTGGTGCATCTAACTCGATGACTAATGTAAATGCTTGGCATCAAACGACTATGAGGAGGCTAGGGCCTTCTAACTCCAAAAATATTTTGAACACATATTACAAGGTACAAAGTATAATCACAACTTTAAAAAAAATAGATTAATAATAATTATAAAAAACTTTTCACCATAATCATGCTAGAAAATCAGTGTACTGCCAAACGCATGAAAAATAGCTTGTCCTTCCCCCTCCCCAACCACGGGCGGAGCGAGAGATTTAGTTTAAAGGGTGCAAAATTTTAATGGAAATTTTTCTTTCTTCATATTTACACGTATATATACCATAATTTATTTATACAAATTTTGTTACAGAATATATAATTTTATCGTGAATACATATATAATTACTTTCAAGCGAATACAAATATGCACAATAATTATAAAATCAAAGAGAAATCTAAAAAAAAAAGCCAACTGCACAAAATTGGCAAAAGTTCTTCGCCACTGGCCTCACCCCTCCTTTTTAGAAAATACACTTTATATATCTATAAGAAATCATAATATTGGTTATTTCGTAACATTTTAAAAAGTAAATGAAAACTCAAAATAAGTATTAAAAAAACTTATATTTAGTTGGATATACACAAGGGTATTTATTTGAAAGTTAGGGAGGGCTATTGCCAACTTTTTATTTGGGAAAAAGGCGATACTAGACCCAATCTATTAGCGTTTTTGCGATGTTGTACCCAACCTTTCATTTTTTACAACGATGTACCCAACCTTTCAAATTTAAAACATGTTGCACCTAAACTATGTTTCCGGCCAAAAATTTGAAAATCGAGGGTTAAAATCGTCTAATCAATGTAGCCAACGGATAGTTCAGTCTTCCACGAATTATTTAAACGACGATTCTTTCCCCCAAATTCTAATTTCTGAAACCCTAAATTCCATAGTCCTAAATTCATCAAATTCTTTCGATTAAGCATGGAATACGCGGAATTGTGCCATTGTGGTATCAAGGCTTCGAAGGAAACATCCTGGACGAACTTAAATCCTGGGCGCAGATTCTCCCAATGCACCAAACCGCGGGTGAGTCTCGGTTTTTAAAAGTATTGATTTTTTTTTTTCAAATTTCTCCTTTTTATTTGATTAAATTTTGAAATTGGCAGGGTAGGGGTAGGTGCAACTACTGGGTTTGGATTGATCCACCAATGTGCGAACGTTCTAGGCAAATTATACCCGGTTTGTTACGTAGGGTAGGAGCCATTGAAGAAGAACTTGCTCGGGTGAAGAAAAGGGAGAAGGTGCTTCGGGTTGTATTGTTTATTTCTCTTTTGTATGTTATTTGGTCACTGTTCTAGCCTATTAATGTTAGGGTTGTAATGTTGTGTTAGTTTAAGGTTGTAATGTTGTATTAGTTTAAGGTTGTAATGTTGCATTAGTTTAAGGTTGTAAGTTTGTAAGGTTTCATTGGGAAGTGTTGGTTTTCATGTTGGTGGTTTTTGTAGGATTGGCTGATAATTCTGTTGCTTTGACCGAAGAGACACAAAGAATGTGAAGAGTCACCAATTATGCCTATAAATACTCTAGTCTTATGTTCATTGTTCATTCACCTTCTTTAAGCCTATTCACATCTCTGTTTTATCATAAGCATAAAGATGATTCGCAATGAAAACGACGTGCATCTGTTGTACACCGATTTCGAATTCAACCAATATTTTGAGGTTGAACTGCTCCGCCGCCTGTCGACTTACGCTGCAGTTTATGAACTTGACTATCTCCCGTCTCTGGAGCGAGCTTTGCGTCTGATCAAGCCGGAGCTTGACGCCTTACGCTGGGGAGGAGGGCATCACAAGATGTCCAAGATATATTCAAAGATTGAAGAACTGCGGGAGAAGTGGATCTCCTTCACTGCCTTCCTTACCCTCCCTGGTGTTCGCATAAACCGGGACCTCAAGACTGTCACCATCTCCGCCCCATACTGGGACATCGATCGTGAAGTAAGTGGCCGAAAACGTTTATTAGTGTATGTAGGAAAATGACCAAAATAATTGTGTGTCATTGATAACATTTATTATTTTTTGTAGGAAACTGATCAGGAAAAATATTTCCGACTCTATGGCTGCGAGAACCTTGTTCTCCTCACCGACTTGTTTGCGGTGCGCTGCTTGGCAAGGCTACCGGAGTATCTAGACGACTAGGGTGGTGACGAAGAGAGGGGAATGGCAGGGGCGGTGAAGAGTCTTTTTATTGCTGTTGTTTTTATGAGTTTGTTTAAGAATGTTGTTTTTATGAGTTTGTTTTAGAATGGAGTTTTTATGATTGTGGTTAAGAATGTTGTTTTTATGACTGTTGGATGTTTGGTTTATTGATGGTTGTTCAGACATTTTATATGCCTTCTGTCTGTTGAATATCTTATGATGTTTATGGATTAAACTGGCAAACATATTATAAAGTAGATTGCATCAAACCAAATAGTTCACATGACAAAACTTAAAACTAAAGTGTACCAACAAAATAGAAAATACAATTACAAAGTGTACCAACAAAATAGAAAATACAATCACCAAGTGTACCAACAAAATAGAAAATACATTAAGAGACCCACTATTGGAAATTGTCCTCCGCCGTTCTAACAAAAGATCTGGTAACAATTCTCTTCGGAACACCAACTTGAGGCAATGGACTTGGGGCTTTAAATTTCTTTCTCCCAGGAAGTGTTAACCCTCATGTTGCACTTGTTGAGGCATTGTTTGGCTTTGATGGCCTTGGTGGTTCAGGAAACAATCTCTTCTTGTTTTTATCATTGAGATGCAGCAGGGTTTTGGTCTCTAAGCTGTTGCATACATCTATTGAAATCTGTCTCTCTTGTTGATGTGGCAGCATTCCACAATATGTGCTTCAAGGTAAGCCCTTTATGCACTGATCTCATGTTGGCCCAGAGATGGAGCACACAGAACCTGTGCTCACAATCTGGAAATAGCTGCTCAACAGCATCCACAAGGCCCTTCTGCTTATCACTCATGATGGTCCAGTGAGAGCTATTTTGGATGTGGAGGTCTTCAATCAACAACTTCAGGAACCATCTCCAGGTTTTTGTCTTCTCCTTTTCAACAATTGAGTATTGCTCTTTAGACTTCATCATCTCTTCAGCATATCTCCAGAGATGTGAGTATTGCTCTACATTATTCCCATGGCCAATATCAAACACCTTCCTCTTAACCCTGTACATTTGATATTTTGAAAATACAAGATTTGTGTCCCTTCTTAAGACAGTCATCATTGACTCCACAGGCCAATTGGGGTCAGAAATCACCTTTTCATAATATTTCTTGGCTAGCCAAGTGGAAGTAGCTTGTCTATTGGTATCCTGTACTTCACAGTCATGAGGTTCTTCAAGAGTCTTGACCATGAAGGTCTCCTCTCCAGACATTTTGGATGCATAAATATACCAAGGGCATTCTGGATCAACACACCTTGCACTTATCTTTTGTTTATTGCTCTTTATCATCCGCACCTCTCTTTTTTCATCAATTGAGAACTTGACAATTGCATCCCTAAGATGATCAGGATGCTGAAAACACATACCTATCTTAAACTCAACCTTGCTCATGTCAACTATTGGATCAAATACATCATGGTTTCTGTAGAGCTCCCTTGCAGCTGGTGCCACCACAACTTTCTTCTTCCTCCTGATAGTGTTGTCTCTTGTGATTGTAGACTCAATAGGGCCATCATCATCGCCTGTGGTAGCAGCAGTAGGGTCATCTGCATTTGCTTCTTCAGCCCTAGTACCAGCTCCTGTTTCCATATTCCCAATCCCACTTGCAACAGTTGCAATCTCACTTGTGTCAAGATCTACATTTTCAGTTTCAAGCACATCATCATCTACAACTACATTATCAGGATCAATGTACCCATCTGAGTATTCAGAGTCAGATCCCAGGGAAACCTCTCCCTCACTATCATCACTGTTCACAAGATCAATCATGGAGGCCACTAAAGGTCCACAATGCTTCAAGATAAAGGATGGTAAATCCCTTACCCTATTCTGCCCATCTGAATTTCCTTCTTCATTTACTTCAGGTGTTTCATTGAATGTTTCCTCAATCCTCTCACCAAATGCATTGATAGTTGCTCTCCTCCTTCTCTTTTTTTTCCCAACATCACCAACACGATTCTCTTCTTCTACCCCTTGTTCAACCTGACTAGTTATCTTCTCAAGTTCATCTTCAAAACCAATAGGATCTTCTTCACCCCCAAACTCAGAACCCCCCTCATCATCACCAACATAATTTAAGGGCTCAGAGATAGGAGGTAGAGGATCAGTATGTCCACAAGTATTCACCTCAACCTCATCATGACTCTCTTGTGTGCCAGCAGCAGGTTCTTCTGGCTTCATTAGGTAAATTTCTACCAATCTGTGTTGTGTAGCATACCTTGCCATCTCAAGGGCATCAAAGTCATCAGTGATAGGCTGCAGTTGTAGGGATTCAACCTCAGGTTCATCTCTCCAGAAAACCAGCAAATCATGACTGATACCTATCTCCTTTGCCATGTTGATCAACTCCAATCTCGACATCTCATCCTCAGTGCAATAATCCACATAAGTAACTTGACCCTCCATGTAGCACATTCTGCCAAAATTGAGTAAACTCCCAGAATGATGGATCATGATTGAAAAGTACTCAGTGTCATTACCTGGAAAAACACAACAATTACAATAAACCTTAAGTTTATTAACATATCATAAACCCTAAATTATACAACTGGCTACTTTATGCATAAAATGTCGAAAATCAAACAATAAACACTAGGATAACATCTACCTCGTACCAAAAAGTGGGAAAATGATGATATTCAAAAGCAATTACTCACCGTAGTCGGGTACGAGGGATAGGTCCGGAATCGGGTCATTATTGCCTCTAATTTTCCACCCCATTTGCTGTGTGCGTGCTTATGACAATAACAAAGGTCGAAATCGTGAAGAATCAGGCAGTGATTTGGGCGAATTTTGCAATTTCGTGAAATCGGGATTCTAGGGTTAGGGCTATTGATCGATTTTGCCGCGGAAAAAATGATGCGAGAGTGCTGTTGTTCCCTCCTAAATCACCCATGTGGGAAAAGACCAAATTGCCCTAAAGGACAGTTGATAAATGACGTGAATTCGACGACTAATGACGTTTTTGGGCCGGAAACATAGTTTAGGTGCAACATGTTTTAAATTTGAAAGGTTGGGTACATCGTTGTAAAAAATGAAAGGTTGGGTACAACATCACAAAAACGCTAATAGATTGGGTCTAGTATCGCCTTTTTCCCTTTTTATTTTACTAACAGTAGTCTTATATATGTTAGTATATTTATATATGAACAAACTATAAAAGTGTTGGTTATTAAAAGAGGTTGGGCCAATTTAAGAATTAGTGTATTGCTTTAGGGCACAAAGTATGACTAGTTTATTCTTCAGTAGTATTTTAAATATTCATGTGAACCGTAATATTTATGATCCATTAAAAATACCATTATAATATTTGAAGTCCAAATCAAACGTTGTTTGTCAAAGTCAATCAAAAAATCAGTTGTGACAAATAAGGCACAAGACTTCAATTTGATTGACAAGTTAATTCGACTTGTTGTAACTCTCGCGTTTCTAACGCATTAACAATACATGTATTTTTAACAATGAAATATGTTAAAACTTAAGAGTGTTCTTAGAAACAGAATACATGATGAATACTTGTCAAATTCTATAATTATTTATATTGAACAGAGTTGACGAAAAATATCGACAATGAAATGATAATTGATGATATACATGTGTATGTAAATGGAGTATTACATCAGTTTATATATGGTTTATTATTTTAAATTTCAGTTTTTACTTATACGAAGCAAACGTTAAGTCGTTAGTCCAGTGCATTTAAATTTTTTAGATACGCCACTGATATACCATTTGTATCTCTGCTCTGCTCTGATTCTTATTTCTCCCAAGTCCCAACATCATATGATGATATTAGTAACCATCTTGTCTTTTTGTAACAAAAATATCAAATCCACAACTCACCGCAATTTTAACAAAATAATCCCGTGTCCCTGTCCCTGTCTGGGTGTCACGTCCACCCGTGTGTCCCACGTGTCACTGTGCTGACAGGTGTCAACTCTTCATTCGCTCTTGAGAAAGGATCTCTGAGTGGGTGGAAACAAGAAGGAAAAAAAAAAACTTTGTTTACAAACTGTTTGTGAAAAGTTCTAGGAAGAAAAAAAAATGGAAGATCATGATGATGATGATGAGGCTTTGATGATGGATAATTTTGAGATTGAGGGGGCTGCAGCCTTGGCGGAGTTAGCTCGTTGTTGCTCTTCTCAATCGACCACTCAGGTTTCTTAATTATTAGTTGTTATTTGTGGTTATAATACAACTAACTGTGTGTCTCTGTGTTATGTGTTGGGGTTGTACAAGTGATATTGGATAAGGATATGATACAAGAGGAATATTTTTAGAGTAGACTACTAAATCAAATAGTTATGATGGTTTTTGATTACTAGATGGCGGCGGCTTGTTAGACCTTCTCCTTATTGTGGTATGGTTGCCTGTGTTGGGCTTCATCCGTGCGCCTTTGCTAAAGTCGATGAGGAACTGATGAAATTGAGATATAAAAGAAGCTGGTCTCGGATGCCGTTATAAAGTTTCCGCCCTCTCTTTCTTCGAATAGCCCTTGTGTATGCGTGCGTGCGTGCGTGCAGCCATCCTTACTTTTCTAGTGCTGTCTGCCATCATTATACCCCCAGTGTTGCTCTAAGCTCTCTACCAATATTCAGTAAATGGTTATTGCTATGAGATCTTCTAATGTTTGTGCTCAAACATATATGGAACATTTTCACCAAATTTGTAATGGTTGCTGTTTTGTTTTCCTGTTTGATCATCCTCAGTGTCGTAACTTACTTTCTGCTCGCCTGTCTCTAGTTGAGACCAGCAGTCGGCCTATCTTGCAGCTTCTGGTTAATGACCCCCAGTATTTGTTATAATAGTTTAATTTGGTCACCCGGTTACATCCTACTCTTTGGGCGCAGGACTTGAGCAATATTTTTGTGTAAATCAGGATCCAGAAATGGACATCCAACATACTTGCAGATATACATCTAATACAATTAACGATGCTGGTAAGTTTACTCAATGCAGCGCACCAGACAATGCAGCCCGCTATGGATCCAATTTAGCCAGCAAGTTAAGTCAAAATTCAGATAAGGTACGAAACTTGCACTTCTTCCTCATGCGTTGTACTACTCGATTTGCTATTTCATCGTCTTCATGACCGATAACTTGTTAGTAACCTTTCTTTTGTGTGAAAATTTGAGACCGACATTGGACTTATTCTACAAGTTCTGATCAATAATCTTGGTACTTTTATTTTTTAAATATCAGATTAATTTTGTCACCAATTTATATCCTATTCCTTGCAGGACTTTAGCAATAATTTTTTGTATATCAGGATCAAGCATTAGGTGCCGAACAATGTTCCGCAAATACATTTGATACAGTTCCAGAAAGCCGTGAGGAAGTTATTCCAACTATGCCCTCTCAATCGTGCAGTGCAGGTAATAAATCAAACCCCGTCAGCAGATCAAAGAGAAATAAGAACGAGGTACAACTATATTCAATTGAGTTGCAACTGTATCAAACTCTATTAGATACATGCAATTTTTGCGTATGGCTCATATTTTTCGTTGTCGCTCAGGCAGAGAAGGAAGCGCAAAGGCTTCATCGCGTGTTGGCAAATAGAGAGTCTGCCAGGGAGACAATTCGACGCAGACAGGTATTCTTCTTCATAAGGCCTGTCGAGTTCTGGTGATCAATCACACTTGGCAGGTATCCTCGTTTACTAGGACTGTTACTCTTTTTATCAAACATGCGTGTTCACAAATGTAAGTTGTTATTTAATACCTCATTGCTCGTTATGTTTTCTACACAGACCATGTGGCTTTGAACAAAATGAATCTAAAGTTTGCGATACTTTGTTTCTACGTGCACCGTTTTCTCGATCTTGTTACCAATATTATCCAAGTCCCAATGCTCTTTTCAATCATTAAGTTGTCAATAGGAGAGAAGAGTGTTGGGGAGCAGTCTCATTATGCCTCGTGCTAGGTTTAGTGGTTGGATGAGATTTACTGGGCTTTAAGTTTTGTTGGGAGTTGTCCTTAGGTAGGCATGGTGGGTTTTAGTTCTTTTGACACTGTGTGTATTGTGATCTTTGTGTATAGGAGCAAGTACTCTATGATATGTCTTGTGTTCGGTTTCTTCCTTACGTGCTTTTTTCTGTGTTCTGGGTTTATGGTCATCGTCTTTCCAGACTATGCACCTAGAACTGCGCAGAAAGGTAGCTGATTTGTCGGAGGAGAATGTGAATTTAGAAAAGGTATTCCCCTTTTTCTTTATAGCTTTCTTGGATTTACATGTTGTACCAATGTATACTCAATCTAGTGTTTCAATACGTTTGTAATGATATAAGGAATTCTGCTGAAATTTTTTCGTGTTGCATGAAAAATCGTGGTGAGAAGGAAAAGGAGATTGCATTGAAGCATTATAATTCACTGAAAGGCAGAAACAAGTTTCTCAAAACACAGGTAACGCTCACTTCAGTGGATTCATGTTTTGTCCCCAGAGAATATATGTTGCATAACTCTTAAGCATTTTGTCTTTACAGGTGGCGAAAATAAAGGAGTCTGAGCGACAAGAAATGCAAAAAGCGCCGAATTCTTCCCAAGCGGTGACGCATAGTTCTGCTCCTATGTTTTATCATAATCAACATCCTTTTATTCCTTGCTTCTGGCCCTCGAGTCTTCCGTCATCTGATATTTTCCAGTATCTCTGTGCTTCAAATCCTGATGCCATGAGTTCCCCACAATTTCTCATGCCAAATCGGTGTCAAGGACAAGAAAACACGGGAACACCCGTCTTTGTATTGCCAGTCCCTTGGTTGCTTCCTTTCCACACTCATGGCACTACATTAAATACCAACCTTAACAGAAAAGACGAGACACAGCCAACACGGCAGTTCAGTACATGTTCCTCAACACACAGTTTATTGCACGAAGACAACACTCGGCTGTCCTTAGGCCTAAATGTGGAACCAGAGGTTGCTAATTCCTCGAGATCTATGCCCATGACTAAGGTTTATGGAGCGGCATCTCAATTTACTTCACCGCCGGTGACTCTTGGTCGTAATGGAAATTTTCAGGCAAAGGATGCAAATGCAGTATCTGCCTCTACTGAACGCATGATGTGGAGTAAGAAGAACCGTGTTAAGAAACCAGAGGATAGCTTCGCTGCAAGTGAGGCGAGGGGGAAGAGGAAGGAATTGATGAAACTAAAGAACGTTCATTGTGCTCACGACACTCCGTAGTATTGAGACCTTTTGTTCCGACGTTAGGCACTGTATCTTTTTGTGTGTGGTGGTATTCAGACAAGTTGGGATGCTCTTTTGTTCTGTAATCAACTCTGTTCTTCATCTATGTTTTTTTTTCCGGCACACCGAAAAACATTTCCAATAATGCGTGTTGTCTCAATAATAAGGTTATGTTGTTGTGTGGTTTCAAGGCAAATTGATTTTGGTGCAAATCCAGTTGCCATGTTCTGTAAGATTGCTTGTTAGTCTATTATGTTGCCATGTTAATGAAACTTAGCATGGGAAGGATATCCACTTAGCACCGAATTTCATTCTGGTGAGACAAATTATTTTTATGCTTTAATGTTAAGTTTTTGTTCCATATCTTATGTAGGGCATCTAGGACCAGGGCGAAGGGGCGGAATCAAGATATTTTCCTTACCTGAGCTACTTTTATACTCAAGTAAGAGCATTTTTTTTTTTTAAACTTAAGTTCAAAGATATTAAATAAATGAAAAGTAGTCATTATTCGATACAAAAAGTTCATATTAGCACCGATAAAGAGGGGAGCTGCTCTATTTTTGTCTTTCTGTCTTTCTGCCAACAAATTTGTTTTTTATATTGTTTTATTTCATATGTTAAGTGTTAGTTGGATATGGCCGTAGTTGTTAGTGTTTATTGTTAAACATAAGTGCGCCTTAAGCTTCCAAAAAAAAAAAAATAAACATATACAAAAGTACAACAGGTTTCTTTCTTGGGCTTTTTCTTTCCTACAAATACAATATACAAGAATACATGTAAGCACTACTACTGGCTTGGAAAATTCTCCCCCTGAGCTTCAACCTAGGTGAGCCCAATAGTAGTTCTGCCCCAGCTGACAAGCTAAATAATATATTGGTAGACACCATCTCTGTTTTATGTTGTGTGCTAGATAATAGATTTTTTGAATCTTAATACATGATAACAGAGTCGTTTCTTAAACACACAAATTGGCCTAGAGGGTACCTTGTGGGATAATTATGAAAGAAAGTCTACAAAGACTCGTAAAAATTGTGCAAGACTCTCGATCTCAGAGTTGCAAAGGTGAATGATAAAAGCTTACATTTTACTCGCTACATTTATGTAAAAAGAAGCTCAACAAATGAACTATTTTATTGTTGCACACATCATCTAATATTCGGAAAAAACTTATATGGACCAGGTCCATATGAATAGTATAGACCATGCGGTCCACATTTGTCAAGTTATTTTGCCTTTTAGTCCCTAAATTTCAAAAGATAATAAATTTGATATTTTACTTGGTAAAATTATGATAAGACTCTAAGTAAGTTTTCGAGAATTTTCTATTTATCTCGATCATCAAAAATGGTATCAGAGCCAGTATTTATTTATTTAATAGAAACTTATAATTACAATATTATTAACTACTTTAAGAGAAGAGTAATTATAATCATGAATAAAATCATGAAAATGAACGAAAGTTCAGCAAACAAGATATTTTTCGAGCAATCGAAAAACGAGAAAATTTATAAGGATAGATCTCAATCTATCAAACGAGTATGAGTGGTTTACCCTCATTAACCTTTATGGAAATCGAGCCGGATCACTCTAAGCTTCTTAATGATCTTAGAGAAATTCAAAAAACAGTCCAATATTATAGTAACTACCAAATACAAATCCCGAGCAACATCCATCTAATGCAAATTGAGATGGAAAAGATTACAAAATCACAAGCAGAGATCTTGGATAAAATCCAAGGTATCCAACAGCAGATAAAGAATTTGGAATCACAATCAAGTTCTCCGGGAAGAAAGCGAGGAGGATGGTTACCACCATCTTATGGAACAGAGCCACTTCTACACCAGAAAGGCAAGGCTGTAGAAGTAAAACGAGAATTGACAGAGGGAGAAAAGCTGAGAGCTTTATTGAGAGGAGAATTAGTTCCTCAAAAGAAGCCATAACAGCCCGTATCCATCTCGACGAGGTTAACTTCGAGAATTTGCAGGATTTAAACGACCTTGCAGAATCATTCGCCGGATTAAATCTGGTGAATCTCAAAACTCAGCAAGTGGCTCAATATGCAGAGTCTTCCAGTCATGCTCCACCAACGGTACCAGAGAATAGCGGAGTGAGCAATCCCCCTCAGCAAGATGAGCATATGCCGCACCAAGGAGATTTTATTCCTGGAGGGAATCTACATCCATATTTCATAAAACCAGGCATAACCAGATCTCGAAGAAGGCCAGACATAAGGGAAACACCATATGTCAAGTCCCAGCTCGACCCAATACATACGTATGGGTTAATGCTCAATCTAGATACCCTTGATTTCAAAAACATGGAGCTTCTGATTGACGATTGGGCCTCGGCAATGAGGATTGCAGCAGGAACTCTTGATCTCAACAAAGAAGCATTCATATTGCTGCTTAATATGAGTTTGGAAGGGTCAGTCAAGATCGCCTGGGAGCAAACAGGCCAGGGAACCAAAGAAGAAGTTTCAGGAGAATCTATGAAAAATACCGTAGATAAAATGGCAAAAGTATTCAAGATACTTTTCATTGGAATTGGTTACTTCGAGGATTCAGAAGGAAACTTTGGAGGAGGTCGAGAGCAAGCTAAGAGATATGAAAGAGCATTGTATAGTCTTGAGTTACACGACATATGTAACATAGACTTATACATAAAACTCTTCATCGAGTACAAATGGAAGTCGAAGGTGAGTGATGCTACGGCCATCCCACTTTTCTTTGCCAAAATCCCAAGTCCATGGAGGGAAATGCTGATAAAGGAATACGAATTGCCCCAAGGTATCGATACCGTGGCAAGACGAATGTCGTTCCTCAAAAGCAAACTTGCCGAATGGTGCCAAAAGGCAGCTGAGCTAAAGAATTACAAGAGGCTGCGAAGAGTCAACACAAATGTTACTCTTTGTTGCGAAAACAACGACATCCCAACAGTTGTCGGAGAAGCCAGAGAACATAAGAAGAGAAACAAGTACCCTTATGCCAGAGAAGAAAGGCGGGGCAAGGAAATATCCTCATGGAAACCCAGAAGATTTTGGTCCAAACAAAAAGCCCGAAGTTACAAATTGGGACATCGTCCAAGGCCAAGCAGAGGACGTCCAACCACAAGCCGAGATAGATCCAGTAGGATATCTACCAAGAGAACTTTTAGAAGGGCACACACCAGAGCCAATGAAAGTTTCAAAGATTGCAATTGTTGGACATGTGGTGCTCCAGGCCACATCTCTACCGATTGTCCGCAAAACCAAAACCAAGGAGTCAAACGGTTCGAGGCAACGCCAGAAATTGAGGAAGTCGTTTACTATCAAGATCTTATTCAAGTATATCAGTTCGAGGACATCCCCTCAGACGAAATCATATACGAAGAAGAAGAATACAACGATGAGTCTTCTGAATCAGAATCAGCATGAGGAAGAAGAAATATTCCATCAAGAGACGCAAGAGGATATCTCGGGGTTTTTCTCACAAACGAGCATATCACATAAAGCTCGAATGAGAATCATGAAAGAGGATCCAAAACTTCGCATTTATGACGGCTTCACAGTCGGCAAAATGGAGAGAGCCTTGACACAATTGAGTTTAAGGCAAAGGAAGCATCATATCATTTACAAAGTCACAGCGGGAGAGCTGGCAATCCCAATGGAGCTCACCAGTAATGTGATGGAGATGCAGTTAGTTCCTATGATGGAAATCAAAGAGGAACTGAACAAACTCAACAGGGAAGTTGCTCAGAAGATGTCATGGATCCATATCGGAGCCATAAGAATCTTACTTTAAGCAACGTTTAAAGAAGGAGTCAATTCCCCAATCGACATTGCTGTCTTCGATAGAAGAATTCAAAATTTGAGAGATGCATGTCTAGGTGGAATCTCCGGCGACCTATTCGCATGAAAGGTGGCAATGTTCATCTATCTAAAGATTGCCTATAACCTGGCAGATCGAGACTTTAATAGAGCGCTAACCCTTCATCAGGATTTCAAAAATAAAGATCTGATGAAAGAAGGAAATAGACCATACTCTATTACATATAGCATCTCATACGCACTCTCTAATACCCATCATTCTGAAGTATTTCAGAGAAAAGAGTTCGTTGAGATCCCAGAAATATTCGAGAAAGTAGCCCAAGCGGTCAAACCAGAAATTTCTGACCTCCCTCATATCCAAGAGATGGACATGATTATCAGAGATCAACCAGTGCTAAACCAGACAACTAGTCACAGGTTTGAGCAAAGGCGAGCTTCGTTCAGTGAAAATCGGATGACAAGCCAAACAATGGGAAAGAGACCTATTCTTGAAGCTATCACTGGACCAGGCCAATTCATTACCGAAGGAGAACTTCAATGTCCAGCAGGATGGAGTATAATCGAAGTAATTTTTGATATTACTCAGAAAGATAATATCTTTCTGAGCAATGCTTTGTATTATCTCCAACAGCCTTTACCAGGAAGATATCAAGGACGTCTAAAACTGAGAGGTATGGATTTTGAAATACAGGGAATGGTAGGAAGATTAACCGAGAATTTAATACTCGGACTGGAATTCCTCGAGGCACACAAACCTTGGGAAAGGATACAAAATGGGATGGAATTTACAGTAGAATGTAAAAGATACCGAATTCGATGACCACTAGTCCATTCTCCATATACATCTCAATAGGGATGTTATATGAAAAATACAGGGCAGAGTACTTTGCAGCATACATCGATTCAGGTGCTGGAATATGTACGGCAAAAAAGAACGTGTTTCCTCCCAACCTTGAAGAGGAATTACCAGCAGTTGCAGTAAGAGACTTCTCTAAAAGGATTATTATCTTTAAAAGAGGAATTAAGCAAACAGAAATACTCATCGAAGGCGCTGGTGGTAGCCCTTGGTACAAGGTCAAAACGCCGCCTATCTATTTCCATGATACACGATCAGATATTCTCCTAGGCAACAATTTCCTGCAGGCCTTTAAAAGGGTTACCCAGGACAATGAGACAAGAAGACTTATTCTCACAACGCTTTGTGACCATAAGATTCTCATTCAACGACTAAAGGAAGCATTTTACCGCAAAATGCCTTTCAATTTTCGTAGCAAGCGTGGTGATGAAGGACAACTTCGACACCCAAAAATGAGAGATCAACGCAAGTATGGAGAAGCAAAACTCCAGTTGAGAGCAGACCCAATAGGAGAAGATGATCCAGAAAGAGTCAAAGAAACAACAATCAAGCTTCTCAAGGTCAGCATGGAAGGAGTATCGCAAACAGATATCACAAGTGAAGAGCAAATATCACTTGAAGATATCAAAAACAAGATTCAAAGGAATTTCAGCGAAGATCCTTTGGCATGGTGGAACAAGAATGAGCTCCAAGCTTCCTTGAAACTTCAAAAAGGAAAAGAGCATGAGTTCGTACGATACAAGCCAATCCTGATGAATCAAAGGGATCGTGAGGATATGCAAATGATTCTTAAGGAACACCTTGACCTTAAGTTGATATCACTAGGAGTCTCACCTTACAGCAGCCCAGGTTTTCTGGTAAGAAACCACAGCGAGATGAAAAAGGGGGAAACCAAGACTTGTTATCAACTATCAAGGCATCAACAAGATCCTAGAATTTGATGGCTACTACATTCCAAGTCGAGAACACCTAATCAATTGCGTCCAAAACGCAAAGGTATTCTCTAAATTTGATTGTAAATCTGGTTTCTATCAGATTAAGATGCAAGAGGAAAGCAAGAAGTTTACTGCCTTCTCCACGCCACAAGGACATTACATTTGGAATGTGTTGCCAATGGGTCTTGCCAACGCACCCCAAATATAGCAAAGGAAAATGGATAATCTTTTTAAAGATTACTTCAGTTTCATATTTGTTTATGTGGACGATATCCTCATAGCATCCAAAACAGTCAAAGAACATCTCAAATATATAGAGATTTTCTCAGACATTTGTTTCAAGAATGAATTAGTGTTATCTCAAAAGAAAGCAGTAATTCTAACAAGGAAGATTGAATTCCTTGGCATCGAGATTGACGAATCAGGTATCATCCTCCAAACACATTTGGTTGAAAATGTACGTGATTGCCCTGATAATCTCAAAACAGTTAAACAACTCCAAAGCTTTTTGGGGTTAGTTAATTTTGCAGGAATGTTTATCAACAATCTTGCAAGTTACAGGAAAATATTCAGTCCCTTGCTTAAAAAGGATGCTGAGTTCAAATGGACAAATGAACATACAGGAGCGGTACAACAACTAAAGAAGTTGTGCCAAAACCTTCCCAAACTTGCTATACCTAACGATGAAGACAATTTGGTACTATATACAGATGCTAGTGATCATTGGTGGGCGACAGTTCTAAAGAAGGTAGAACCAACAAGAGAAGTCCCATGCAGATATTGCAGCGGACTATTCACAGACAATAATGCGGCCATATGGCACATTAACGAGAAAGAGTTCTTTGCAGTTCGCAGTGCATTTAAAAATGGCCTCTGTTTTTACTTGCAAAGAGATTTACCTTAAAAATTGACAATACAAGTGTTAAAGCTTTCTTAAAAAATAAAATAGAAAGTAAACCCGAGAAAGCCAGACTTTTAAGATGGCAAGCCGAGTGTCAATATTACGATTTTGACGTTATGATTATCAAATCTCGTGAAAATGTTCTTGCAGATTTCTTAATAAGGGATGGAGCCAAGTGAAGCTAACAACATCCTTACAAGATGGAGGCATCACAGTGATAGCCTTGAAGAGCTAAACAAGGCCATAGATGGACTGGCAATTAATGCCAAAGCCTCTGGGCATGTACAGGAAAAAGGATCTTAACAATGTCCAGAATGTAATGAAAGCCGCAAGGCTTTGCAGTACCATGTTATGGGATAGTCTTTACGGCCCCATTATGCGAGATGCATCAGAGTCAAAACTTATCTCTGAAATACGAGTACAGGACGAGAAAATTTGGGAGGGTGATTCAAGCACTACCATCCCAAACACAGGAAAGGATCCTTACGATGATGAAGAGGATTCTGAAAACAAGAAAGATTCTGAAGAATCAGATCAGTCTAAAAAATTAGAGACTGAAATCAACGAGTTTAATCTTAGACCAAGGATTGAAAAATCTAAGGTGCAAAGTGATAACTTAAAACCATCCCCATTGATGGAGAACCAAAGGGCATGGGAAAGGTTATATACGAGAATGGGACTTATCCCAGGAAAATCTTTGACCGATTGGTCAGGGAAATACCCACGAGTTTGGACGCTACCAGGTTCAAAGCCTGAGAGTATTCGAGAATGGTTTGACTTTGGCTGTCTAGCCTCAGTCTTCACCACATCACCAGGATTTCTGGAAATTTCAAAACTACCAGAATGGATTTACAAGGGAGTCTACGATACCTGGAAAAATAACAATACACTAGGTAGAGGAGAAACTCTGGAACTGAAGTTTATTTCATCAGCTCCAGAAATCACAGGAAAAGGTTTTTATCCCAACTTTCATTTTATTAAGCTGCAAAGACCATACATGAAGGCGTTAGATTATGTAAAGCCACCACCAGAAGAACAACTTTTAGTTGCTCCGATATCGGAAGACGATATCACAACGAGAAGAGCTTGGGGACTTTGGGTCTGTCTAACTGATATGGACAAAGTCAAATATTAGTTTAAGGCATTCCAAAATACCGAAAATGGATCATTCATGCTCAACACCATGACCAGTACCACAACCCATTTTGCCGAAACCCTATTCGAAAACAAAAGGCAAAAATTGTGGAAAAACGAGATTCCAGCAACACCAGAGACGTGTCGAAAGTTTTGCAACATGATGCATGCTGGAAGATGGAAGGAACGCATTTGTCAAAAATGCCCTGAACAGAGAGAGCTGCTATTTGGCAAAGGATTCCCCGTCAAAAAAGACAAAGGGGAATACAACAGGGAAGGCTCCACCAGACCAGGAAAGATGCCGAGGTCAAGAAAAAGGTTAAGCTTTTCTGAAAAAGAAAAGGAAGCCATGTGAAGATAAGACGCACTACCTCCACTAAATCAATAATGGAGGGACCACAAGACTGAGTGGATGCAAAAGCAGCCAGACAAGACCACCAATAATGGCGGACCCCAAGACCTAGTGGAACACTCATGCCATTTCACTAAGAAATATCCGTGAAATCCGCATTTGAAATCCGGAACTTCACCTATATATACCCAAGCTGAAGGAAGCAGAAGATATCGAACAACCTTCTCTGTTTTCTTACTCCAAAATAAATTATAATCAGAAAAATATTCTGAGCTTAGTTTGTATTTAAGTTTTTCAGTTCATCTTTATATACGAGTGTATGTGTGTAGGAAGCATTGCTACTATGAGTAGCTAAACAAGTAACTCTTCTCTATAAGGGTTATGATGTTGTAATAAATAAGTTTCCATTTTATAAATAAAATTCTGGCAATTGCTTGAACATTGTTTCCCCGTTTAAATATTCAGTCAGTACCACAGTAGTATCTCATACGCCCGGAGTAGAAAACGAACCAGGGCTGTGCTAGTTGCCATTGAAGGAGCCATTGCAGAACCATCGGTTGCGATCGAGTGGTTAGTCGAGGAGACTGCAAAACCTGGTGGAAAACCCGAAGGCAGTGTGGTCAAAAAGAGGACGGAAGCATGTTGGGCCTGATATGGTCGTAATGGACTATTCCCAGATTTGGGGTCCTGATAAAGAAAATTCAGATTACTTATGGGGTCAAATTCTAATTCTGAAAAGTTATTTATTTAATTTCTTATTTATTAAATTATGATGTTGATTTGAAGGTGGGACCATGACTAATTGAGACCACATGGTCCATAGTCTTCACTATGAACCGGGTCTATGTAAGTTTCATCCATCTAATTCGATGACGAATGTAAATGCTTGGTAGCAAACAACTATGAAGAAGCTAGTGCCTTCTTATAAAGATATTTTGAACACATATTTCGAGGTACAAAGTATAATTATATTTTTTTGAAAAGTTAGATTATTAATAAATATAAAAAAAGACTTTTCACCATAATCATGATTTTCTCTAGAAAATCAGTGCACTGCCAAACTTAAGGCATGGAGAATACGGAATTGTTTTTTCTCTTCGGAAAATATCTTACTCCCCGGCCCTCCCTCTTGTTCTCTTTACCCTTTTTTTTTTTTTTCATTTTCCCCCATTATTCGGGGAACCATACTGTGCCTAAAGGTTCCCATTGGAAAATAAATTCCCTGTGAACTAAAAACAAACTGACTAAAAGAAAATACTTATTATTTAAATATGGTATATTGATGACGTGGTATACAATGAAAATTTGAGATTCAAATAATTTCTAAGGTATAGAAAATAATCATTTCATGACGCTATATATCTCGCCGTGTATTGATAAAATAATGACTTATTGAGTTACCGCTCATTGTTATATCGACTGCACATAATATATAATTTTTCGATCAATAAAAAATTATAAACATTAAGTAGACTGTGTAGGTTCCAAAATTGGACCATCCTATCCATGTTGCACCAAACCAAAGAGCACAAATAGAATTATTCACATGAATAGTCTCCCGACTGTTTTCGATGTGCTAGTCCGCGTTCCATCAATTTTTTAGGTGCTATATCTAGCAAGATATATAAATTAAATGCAAGAAACGGCTAATTTGTGTTAAGCTCTACGTTAATTAGTTAATGATAATTATGATCAAGTTTATTTCTTTTTTTATTAGTGAGAAGTTGAGCACATTAAATCTTCAACCTCAAATATGTGCCCATACCAATTGTTGCAGTATCTTTTGTATGTGTCTCGTCGGATATAAGTATAGAGTACCCATTATTTATGCTATATTTATTTTCTCTTCAAAACAAACTTATCAGTTATTATTTATTTACGTATTTTCCACATGACTTAAACAATGATACGGACATTTAAATAACAATAATTTACTAATAACATGCTTCTCCCCCGATAGGTTTGACCATATACCAATTTCACTTTGTATACTAGAATTAGATGACTAAAGACGAAATCTAGTTTATATGTTTAGACAAAAAAAACCCGACCCTCATAGGAGGAACCAATTTTGTTTTCCCCACTGGCCGTACCCTTAGCCACTTATAACTTAAGTGAATAATAAAAGAAAGGTACTGAAAACCGAATATCTAATGAGTAACTGTACAATGTTTGATAGACAATATATGATAAACACGACACACCTTAAAACAAACAATATATTGTTCCTCTATGATGTCTCAAAAATATTTCATGACCACATATATATATATATACATATATATTGAGGTTTCTCTTTGTTCATCACTTTGAGGCCCCATATTGATTCTGATCAAAAAATCCCAATAAATGTACAACGCTAATAACTTCTGTGTACGTTTAAACAGAATATCATAAAGTAGTTGGATTTGAATCCGGCTAACCAACTACTCATTTATGTGTCAAAAAGAAAGAAAAGGACTTTGAAAATTATTTGAGTAAAATCTAGAAGTTAAACTGGAGTTTAAGGGTTTCAGTTTTGATGCTAAAAGAGAATCTCATTCTTTTTTTAAAGAAAGAAAAAAAGTGGATTTCAAGTTTATTTGATTTTGTGAATTCCCCTCTAAAAGCGTGACTTTTATAACAATTAATAAGTTTATAAGGCCAAGTTTAACAATTTTTGTTGGTGGAAAGGAGGTGTAGGCTTTCGGCTCAATTTGCCTAAAGTTTGAAGAAGGGGTGAATTTAGTGGGCTCGCATGCATGCACATTATTTAAATTTGCTTACTTTCATGCATGCTTATCTATTTTTCTCCACTATATATACTTGTTTCGGCTATGAGTATATGTATTATACCGTAATGCAAATTATGATATATCTACGCAATTGAAAATACAAAAATCCAAATATTAAATACTGGTGGCCTTTAAAGACAATGCTTAAGTCTTAGTATATTAATTTTCCGACGCCTCCCCAAAACTCAAGAATTGAATAAATTTACCTATTTTAAATCCAAGCGGGGTAACTTAGTTCAATAACTATAGCCATAATGGCCGCAAAACTACGACTAAAAAAATAGATTTGTAGCCCAAGGTTTGTAAAAACTCGGAATATATATGTTATGCATGTGTCAGTATATATAATATTTAATTAGAAATAAGTCAAATAACTTTGTATCATGAGAATGAAATTATCACTAAAATAAATTAAATCGGCTAGCCGTCCTATCGCCTGAGTACATTGATAAGCGATTAATATAATGCATGAATATATGTAGCTAATAACATGCATGTGATCTTAATTAGCACATAAATATCAGAAAGTTACAAGCTGTTTAAATAATAATAACTATTCAAGCTTCAAATACTTCAGACTTGTCTCAAGAATCATCTTTCATTAATATATGTGTAAGCTAAATTGATGGAACAATTTTGCAGAGCCATTTTTGTTCCATTAATACTATATTTTCCATAACTATATATATTAGTCCGCAACTTATAGTTGTCTGAACCAAGGACAAAATTCAATTTCCCGCTATTATTGTCCCGTTTTAATCAGAATGGAAATTAGAAATGATTCATCAGGTTGGAGGAATAATGGATTGGGAAGATTTTCAAATTCGTCACAAAGAGAAAACGACGAAGAAGCTCTGAAATGGGCTGCACTTGAGAAACTTCCGACCTTTGATCGTTTGAGGAAAGGCCTATTGCTCGGATCGAGGGGTCATGCCAATGAGGTCGATGTATCCGATCTAGGAAACCAAGAAAGAAAAAAACTGGTGGAGAGGCTGATCAATGAGGATAACGAAAAGTTTTTGATGAAGCTCAAGAATCGAATTGATAGGTACTAAAATATATATATTATTGAAACTCCTCCAAGTAATTTTTAATTTCAAGCATTTTTTTTTTTGTAATTCTCGTTGATTAATTAATTTGTTTTTAATTTCCTCAATTTAATATTCTTTTGGGTGTTTGTAAGTTTTCCTTTGTTTCTTTGTAGAGTTGGATTAGATTTGCCCACAATTGAAGTGAGATTTGAGCACCTTAAAGTTGAGACAGATGCTTATGCTGGAAAAAGAGCTTTGCCTTCATTTATAAACTTTTTTATAAATATCTTGGAGGTATAATTAGTTAAATAAAAAATTTGACATATAGTTTCAATAATTTGTTTGTCATTAATTTGATCTGACTAATATTGATTTTCTCTTAAAGGGGTTCTCAAGTTACCTTCATATACTTCCTAGCAATAAGAAGCAACTATTAATCCTAAAAGATGTCAGTGGAATTTTAAGGCCTGGCAGGTAGAAACTCTAATATATATATATATATATATATATATATATATATATATATATATATATATATATACTGAATGTTCGTTAAGGTTAATTATATTGTCGTTTAATTGCAAATATATTGTTTTTTAATATTTATTTTTGGCTTGGCAGAATGACACTTCTTTTAGGTCCTCCAAGTTCTGGAAAGACAACACTTTTGTTGGCTTTGGCTGGAATGCTTGATCCCCAACTGAAGGTAATTATTACTAATGATCTAACAAGCTTGAGAATTACTTGCCTTCATCATCTAATTAATTAGGCATAAAACAAAACCAACCTCTTAAGTTTATGGTAGCTTTACTTCAAAAAAACTTTTTGTTTCCTTCACTGATCTAATTATCATATTAATAATTTTTAGTTTATTATGTTCTCGAGAATTTCCAAGTATAAGAAAAGATTGTATCTCCAGATAAAATTACTTTTCTTCGCAAAAGAAGAAAATATGGTATCCATATATCAAAGCTTCACACGTATTCTTTTTTTATTAATGAATATATAGGAGAATTGAATGCAACCAAGTAACATTAATATTGAATACAAACTGCAGTTTTCAGGAAGTGTGACATATAATGGACATGACTTTAAGGAATTTGTAGCGCAAAGGACAGGTGCATATATAAGTCAAAATGATGTTCATATTGGAGAAATGACTGTCAGAGAAACCTTGGCCTTCTCAGCAAGATGCCAAGGAGTTGGAACCAGTCATGGTTAGTACACACATTTAAACCATTGCTTTCAAATTCATAATATATAATTATGTTACTTAATTCATGTATATTTATCACATTAAGAAATTTAATTGTGACCAACTGATTTAAGAAATTTACTCATACACAGTGTAATATCCATGTAGGTATAATTTTTTTTTTGAAATTAAATTGAATACAAAATATATAACATATAATACGCATCGAGTACATCACGTGGCACACTCATTATTTAAACATAAAGTGAAAATTTGATATGTATAGATCAGATTAAGGGTGTATCCGACAGGCCGTGGATATGATAGGTCCTTTTTTGCAAGCTTTTACTTTAGGTGACTAAAGAACATAAATCCTCCAAAAACAAAAGAGGGATAATTACATATACCTCCCCTGAGGTTTAGTGTAATTACAAACACCTCCTCTAATATTTGCGTAATTACAATCACCTCCCCTCCAACCAAAAAATAAAAAACGAACTACCAATTTTGCCCTTGGTCAACTTATGTCTTAAGAGAGTTAGATTTAATGTTAAATAAAATACTACTTAATTAACTTGCACAAGTTTTATTTAAAAACTATTGATACATTTCAAGTAATAGTTAAATAATTTTATTTATTTATGTAATGTATGTTATTACTATTCATTAATTTAAAAAATCATTCAACAAATTCCCACTTTAAATAAATGTATGATCCTAGGAAAAAAATAACTTTAAATATTCTAGCTTGTGAATGTATATTTACATTGTTTCTTGTACGACATATTTAGCATATTTTTATTTTAAAAGTAATTGATAAATTTTTAGAAGTATTAAAATCAACACTGAAATAATTTTACCCAATTATATAATTATTTATTGATTTAAAATTACTATTGGTGCAAGAATAAAATATGCATGCCATAATGGTAAAAAAATAATTATGTGTTTATATTTTAGAAATTGGTTATTTGATTAATAATATATGTGGTACAAAAAGCAATGTAAATTTGCATTCACAAGCTAGAATATTTAAAGTTATTCTTTCTTTTAGAATCATATATTTATTTAAAATGGGGATTAGTTAAATAATTTTTAAAATTAATGAATAGCAATAATATACATTAAGTAATAAATAGTTTTTTACTATTATTTTAAATTTATCGATATTTGTTTTTTATAAAATCAGTGCAACTTAATTAAATAATCTTTTATTTAACATTAAATCAAAATTTCTTAACACATAAGTTGATAAAGGGCAAAGTTGGTAGTTCATTCCTACTTTTTGGTTGAAGAAGAGGTGATTGTAATTACTCAAATCTCAGAGGAGGTGTTTATGATTACGCCAAACCTCAAGGGAATTATCCGTAATTATCCCAATAAACAAATACCATCTAAAATAGAATATGTACTATACATAAATTTAAATCTTAAAAAAGAAAAAGATTTTCTTCTCTCTTTCTCTCTCCACATTTTTCACTATTCTCAAAAAAGTCTTGCCGCCTCTATCTAGTGTAGGGTCTGCACTCAATTGTCATCGTAGCTACTAGCCTTACCTTAGGGCTCGATCTCGGTCATCTTGCCACCACTTTACGACTATCCATATATTAATCTCTATTTTTATTTTATGTATCTTTGACGTGTATTGCAAATATGTTTATTGATAAAAAATTCTATAAGTTATCATGTAAATTTATTCAAACTATTACAATCCTAATCGTATCGCTTATTTTCAAAAAAATCTATATCTATGCACCCGTATCACATCATACTCATAATTGTATATGTGCAACATAATTTTTTATTCATAAATATCTATTACTATATTAAAAGCAAAATCCTTTCACTCACAAAATGACAGTTTGGATACCAAATTTTGAGTTTCCAAAAATACCCCTGCTTTGACTTTTCAACAATTAAAAAATATGTAATTAAATAAGTAATTATCACCACTCCTAAAATTCCTCAACATATTTAGCAAATTTCTTAGACATACCGCGTGTGTCAAAGTTGCTAGTATCCTCTATAAGAACTATGAATCAACATGGTTTCCTAAAAATATCTAAGAATGTTCATTTGTTATTCTATCAAGTTTTACTATCCTTCATATTGGGCGAAATTATCAGTTTTCACAAAATTCTTCGAAAACATGTCTCAAACGTTAGGGGAAAAACTTTAAATATTTAGTCGACTAGAACATATTCCAAAATCGAAATTTTAATATGTTTTAAGCACATTTAAAGTAAATTTAGAATATCAAAAAGTTAAAAGCGAATTAAGAAAAACTTTTACCAAAATAGAAAAAATCTTGTGCCATCGCCGCTGCCGACCACCGTCTCACTCTCCCCCGCCGTGAAAATGCGAGAGAAGGATCACATTTACATCGCTCTAATGAACGGCGATGAAGCTTTCTTCAGTTTCCTCACTCCTCATCAACACCAAAAGAAGAGAGTAGACGCGTATTTCTATATCCTTGTTCGTAATCATTTGTACAAAATTACGTAAGTAAAGGTATTATTCAATTTCCAAATTAAACTAGGGTTTGAATGTGGTAAGCAATTGAGATCAGAGCATTGTGCTGTTATTATTTATTAGTTTCAACTTGTTTGCAATTATGCTTTAATAGATATTGAGTTGTTATTTACTTGATGAGCATTGCGATTTAATTTATGTCGGAAAAAAATGATGTAGAAATGCTGGCGGAGTTGGCGAGGCGAGAGAAAGAAGCAAATATAAAGCCTGATCCTGATTTGGATGTCTACATGAAAGTAAGAACCCTGCCACCCCTGCCTAACTCGAAGCGTGTAATGCGATGCGACATTTTGGATTTGATATACACGTTTAAATCATGCTTTACGATTGATTTATTGCACAATGTGAATCTAATACCGGAATGTAGCTCATGCAGATTAATTAGTATTCGTGTTTGTTCTGGCCGCTTGAACTATCTATCGCTACTTTAAAGGATTAAAGCGAAAAATGATGTATATATCTCTTTGGTTAATCATGTAGGCAGCGGCAATACAAGGTCAAGAATCACCAGTCGTCATAGATTACATACTGAAGGTAGTTTATGCTACGGAATCTTTAAATATACGAGACATAATTGACATGCAGTATGTCTCATAATATAAACTTGTTAATCTCTGCAGATACTGGGGCTGGAAATTTGTGCTGATACTATGGTAGGAAATGATATGGTTAGGGGGATCTCTGGCGGTCAGAGAAAACGTGTTACCATAGGTGAAGTAGAACTTTTGTTTTTCGCTTGAACATGTCAAGTTTATCGCGGATTCAGCTCTTAATAGTTAAAGTTTTCATTGCAGGTGAGATCTTGGTTGGACCAGCAAAAGCACTTTTTATGGACGAGATATCCACTGGATTAGATAGCTCTACGACTTTTCAAGTATTGAAGTCTATCATGCATTCTATTCATATACTCAAAGGGACAGCTCTTATCTCCCTCCTACAGCCAGAACCGGAAACTTACGAACTATTTGACGATATTATTCTCATATCTGAGGGACAAATCGTTTATCAGGGCCCTCGTGAGTATGCGGTTGAGTTCTTTCGATATATGGGTTTTAAATGCCCAGAAAGAAAAGGAGTGGCAGATTTCTTGCAAGAGGTAGGCAGGGAAATAAATCTGACTGGAGTTTCGATTGCATTCTGTTTTGTGTAAGAGTTTCCATTGCTCAAACATGGACATTTCCATTTGAAATTTATTGGTGCAGGTAACTTCAAAGAAAGACCAGGAGCAATATTGGGCCGAAACTAACAACCCTTACAGGTTTATTTCAACAACGGAATTTGCTGAAGCCTTCAAGCGCTTTGATATTGGGAGGAATCTAATAGCTGAACTAGCCACGCCGTTTGATAAAACCAAAAGTCATCCAGCTGCCTTGACAACTAAAAGTTACGGTATTAGCAAAATGGAGCTCCTAAAAGCTTGCAGCTCTCGAGAATTTTTGCTAATTAAGAGAAATTCATTTGTATATATCTTCAGGGTCACCCAGGTCAGTATTTATGCCACTAGACTTCACCGTTTTTTGTTTTATTTGATGATGTGTTTACTGATAATGATCTCTTCAATTTTATTAAAGCTTAGCATAATGGCAACCATATCAATGTCACTCTTCTTTCGTACTAAAATGCACCGAGAAAACATAATGGATGGGAGGCTATTCAGTAATTCTCTATTCTTTGCTATCACCACAACGACGTTCAATGGATTGGTAGAAATGACCATGATCATTCATAAGCTCCCGGTTTTTTATAAGCAGAGGGATTTTTACTTTTACCCTGCATGGGCTTACGCTATTCCCTTATGGGTAGTGTATATTCCACTTAGTGTAATAGAAATCGCGGCGTTTGTGGCACTCACATACTATGAAATTGGATACGATCCAAATATTAAAAGGTATGTCTATCACACTTTTGCTTCTTTCTTAGTCATATCATTCACAAAATGTGTTTAATCAAGGGTTTTTAAGCACAGGTTTTTCAAATATTACTTTGTGCTGTTGATGCAAAGTCAGGCGGCATCTTCATTATTTCGATTAATTGGTGCAATAGCAAGGAACATGATCATAGCCAATACGTATGGTTTTTGTGTATTGCTTATAGTTTTTGCATTAAGCGGTTTTGCGCTGTCACGAGGTAAACAAAGGTCCATAATTAGGATTTTGATAAAGCTTCTCAAGTTATAATACTCTGGATTGATTTTTCTTTTTCCTGTCAATGGCTTCTAGAGAACATAAAAAAGTGGTGGATATGGGGCTATTATATCTCACCTATGACATACGGCAATAATGCAATTGTGGTGAATGAACTCTCAGGGCATAGTTGGAGTCATGTAAGTTTAGATATGGCGTATTCTTTCAGGATCATGATGTTCTGAGACAACTTACTTTTTATTTGACACACAATGAGCTGATATCTATGTTCATTTTGGTTTTCAAAGGTATCTCCAGACTCAGGTTTTTCTGTCGGAACCACAGCTCTAAAGTCTCAAGGGATTTACACAGGCTCTTACTGGTATTGGGTCGGAGTAGGAGCGTTGTTTGGCATGGCACTTTTATACAATTTACTTTGCATGGTGGCTCTAACTTATCTCAAATGTAAGTATGGTGAATTCTGGTATACCTTAAAATACTTTTCCAGTTATCCTAAAAGATAACAAGACGATATTACATGTTGAAGCTCTGGAGAAACCTCAAGCAATTTTACCAGAGAATAACATGAGTGTTGAAGTGGATAATTCAGAAAAAGAAGATCAGGGAAGGACAGGGAGGATCGTTCTACCATTTGAACCGCATTTTATTGCATTTGATGAGGTTATGTACTCTGTTGACATGCCACAGGTAGCTGAAAACTCATTATATTTTAAAAAAAACTACACATCTTTTGCATTTTGGAAAGTATATATATATTTAGTCATTATGCAGGAAATGAAAGACCAGGGTGCTACTGAAGATAGATTGGTACTTCTGAAGGGTATTAGTGGTGCGTTCAAGCCCGGTGTTCTCACAGCGCTAATGGGCGTTAGCGGAGCTGGTAAAACCACTCTGATGGATGTGTTGGCTGGTAGGAAGACAGGTGGATACATTGAAGGAAACATCACAATTTCAGGTTATCCGAAGAAACAAGAAACTTTTGCTCGGGTTTCTGGATACTGTGAACAGAACGATATCCATTCTCCTTGTATTACCGTTTATGAGGCCCTCCTTTTCTCCGCTTGGCTACGTTTACCGGCAGAAGTAGACTTTGACACCAAAACGGTAAGTTTACTGAGCAATATCTTAATTAGAACTAGAAAATTAAACATTTTGTAACAAGTTTTAGGTTCTGCATCTGTTTTTAGGCATTTGTTGAGAACGTTATGGAACTTGTAGAGCTAACACCATTAAGGGACGCGCTAGTCGGGTTACCAGGAGTCAGTGGTCTCTCGACGGAGCAGCGCAAAAGGCTGACAATTGCAGTCGAGCTGGTGGCAAATCCCTCCATAATATTTATGGACGAACCAACTTCGGGGCTGGATGCAAGAGCCGCTGCGATTGTGATGAGAACTGTGAGGAACACAGTATCCACTGGACGAACAGTAGTGTGCACCATCCATCAGCCTAGCCTCGACATATTTGAATCTTTTGATGAGGCAAGATGATGTACTAGAGATTAAAATTATCAAAAAGTATATCATTCTTTTCCCTCGTAGATATTGATGTGTAGATTTTACCCGATATGCAGCTTCTCCTGCTGAAGCGAGGGGGTGAAGAGATATACGTGGGACCCTTGGGTCAGCAATCTTGCCATTTGATCCAATACTTTGAGGTGAGTCAATAAGTATGATATTGATTATGAGAAGACTGTAAGTTCATTATTTCTAGCTCTATGTATTAGATTAAATCTACTGATTATCTGAAATCTAGGGAATTGAAGGGGTAACAAAAATCAGGGATGGCTACAATCCCGCGGCCTGGATGCTGGAGGTGACATCATCGTCCCAAGAACTAATATTGGGGGTTGATTTTGCTGATCTGTACAAAAAGTCAGAGCTGTATAGGTTAGTTGTATCACGAATTAAAGGTGATAACAAAGATGCAAATACTGATCTTCATTTATTTGGCATCTATATTTAGGAGAAATAAAGCTGTGGTTAACGAGTTAAGTATCCCTCGTCCTGGCACGACAGACCTGCATTTCCAAACTCAGTATTCTCAGCCTTTTTCCGTTCAATGCATGGCTTGTCTCTGGAAACAGCATTGGTCGTATTGGCGGAATCCTCTCTACACTGCAGTAAGAATAGTGTACACAACATTTCTGGCCATCTTGTTTGGGTCAATGTTCTGGGATCTTGGCTCTAAATTGTAAGTGCAGAAGAGAGTATTTCTTTTCCACTTACACTTTCAAAATAACGCGATTTTATTAGCAAGGTGTCGCTTAAAATTAACATCCTACCTATACACATACAGGGATACTCAACAAGACATTTTCAATGCCCTGGGTTCAATGTACGCCTCTGTGTTCTTTCTAGGAGTCCAAAATGCCTCATCAGTACAACCCGTGGTGTCTGTTGAGCGAACCGTCTATTATCGAGAAAGGGCTGCTGGGATGTATTCAGCCTTGTCATACGCATTTGGACAGGTAAAAAAGAAAAAAAAATTGCCGTAAAATATGTTGCATATTGAGTCTTATGGCCTCAATTTTGCAGGCTGTAGTAGAGATTCCATATTGTTTTGCTCAAGCAGCCATATACGGAACGATTGTTTATGCAATGATTGGATTTGAATGGACAGCTACCAAATACCTTTGGTATATATTTTTCATGTTCTTCACTGTACTATACTTCACCTTCTATGGCATGATGTCTGTGGCTGTGACTCCACATCTTAGAATTGCCAGCATCATGTCCTTTGCGTTCTATGCATTATGGAACCTCTTCTCAGGGTTTATAATCCCTAGACCAGTAAGTTTAATCTACCGTTTTCACACATGATAAAGGTGCATTCATAATGAACTATATGTCTAATAGTTTATACTCGTGCCCTTTCGGAACAGAGAACTCCTGTGTGGTGGAGATGGTACCATTGGGCAAATCCCGTCGCGTGGTCGTTCTATGGTTTAGCTGCGTCACAATATGGAGATGTAAAAACTCAACTTGATGGGATAGAAGAAACAGTTCAATGGTTCCTGAAAAACTACTTTGGGTTCAGGCATGATTTTATTGGCGTGGTTGCGGTTGTGGTTCCTGGATTTGCAGTGGCATTTGCTCTCATATTTGCATTTGCCATCAGGGCATTCAACTTCCAGACGAGATAGATATGTTTACATGAGCTACAAGTTGGAAACTAGTTTACTATAAATCTTGTCACAAATATGTGAGGTGAATGCAAAATAGTTATTTGTGTTTCGAGAACATGCACAAAACTCTCTATTGTTATTCCTAATCATTCTACGAACATTTGTTTTTCCTCCATTAAAGTTAATAACCGCAGGTTATGTTAAATTTTGCGCGTGATGCCAATTCATTAACCCTTTAACCGGTGCTTTCGAAGTTTGGAGATATATGCTGGACATTGAGAGCATATAAAAAATACATTTTGTGGCTATGCGTCAATACACAAAAGACAATGTTATGAATTGCAAGTGAAAGACGCAAAAGATCTGTTTGGCATGCTAGTAGGCAAGAAGCCGTCCCCCACAAAATAAGAGTCGAAAATGCCTGTGCTAGCAGATTGCCTCTCATATTTTTTTTTTCATGATATATAGATAATGCATCGTTTTTTGGGCAAAATCATTGACCCACGAAAATCGTATCTCGTTTCACAAAGTGCTTCCATTGTCAAAAATTAGAACTTGAATTCCAACCTATTCAAAAATGTGTTTATTTATTAATTTTTTTGTTAAGGAAAAATATTATTGAAGCACAAGAAGTGATCAACCAAAAAAGTGAGGTATTACAAATTTCAAACAAAACCAATCAAAGGAGTATGTAAAGGAAGTATTCTTTAGCTTTTAAGTTTTAACCAAATCTAAGATCTGATCTTCACATTTTCCATTACCTTGTCTATGTTTGGTTCTTCTCCCTCCACCATTATTTTGTTTCCTTGTCTATGTTTGGTTCTTCTCCCTCCACCATTATTTTGTTTCTTTCGTTCCATATGGCCCAAGCTGCTATGAACAAGATTCTTTATACTTCTTTTATCCCAATTTCTTCTTTGAATAAGTCTTGACATTGCACCATTTGTTATCCTGAAATGTTGTGCATATATAACTGATTGTAACTCCGTCCATTCATGGATCAACATTCAAAATGAAATTGTGGATCGGGATTGATACGTTGTAAGCTTGATGTTAAACTAACAGTGAACAACTCAATGTTACTTTAACAACGATCACTATTATAAATTGCAGCGGGAATAAAGAACACCAAGTTTAAGAAGATAGTATATTAATATTATCTTCCGAGCCGTAGGCAAAATACCACAAGGGTTTAACAAAGATGTTTCTCACAATTCTCAAGCTCCAAACTCTCTAATTGTTTGAACTCAACAAAGCAGACAAGAATTGTCTTCTTAACTCTAAAGATAGAATTAATTCAACAACTCACAAACTTTGCAAAAGCAAGACAACACTCAACAACTAATGATCTAATCTCTCATATTTATTAGCTCTTGTCTCGTCGTTGTTTTGATGTACTTCACACCTACATATAGGTTCTTGACTTGGTTTTCAAGGTGTGTTGTACACGGTTGGTAACTCTTCAAGTTTCCTAGTTGAACACCTCTTCTAAGATATTGCACTCCTTATTGAATAACAATTCATTTGTTAGTGAACTAACTAAGGAAAGACTTATTATTCAATTCAAAGCTCATTTTGGATGTTTTCTAGTTGCACTTGAACTCCACTTTTTTCCTTCTTTAAGTTGTGCGATTGACTTCTTCAACTTTAAATAAGGAAACTTCTCTTGATGGAAACTTGAACGATCAACCTATGTTAAGTTTGTTTCCTCGACAATAATCAAAGATAACTACAACTGTGGAACCGAGTTAGTTAGTGAATAAAAGCAAAATAATAATTAAGAACTTCAAAACTAGATTGTAAGAAAGTTTATGTTTTCGATGTTATCCTAACATTGAGATCACAATGTTATTCTAACATCGGCAGAACACTTGCGCTTTCAATCTCCCTATTTTTACCTTACTTTACAAAATCTAACAAACTGTTCAATCAGATCAAATACCCAGAAACAAACTTAAGAAAACTAATAGTCCAATTAATGTAACTCCCCCTTAATACAGAACAAAAACAAAAGCATGATAGTCAAGTGGTGTAGAGGCACAAACTCAAGTAAGATGGTGCAAGTTCCTTAATACATAACAGTTCAACTCAATGTTGGCATAACATTGAAAATTTCAATGTTGTCATAACATCTAACTTTCTCAATGTTGGACTAACATTGAAACGAGAAAGTTGTTCTAACATTGATTTCATCAATGTTGTCTTACCATCAGCGACAGACAATACCTGCAGAAAAGTTAGTACATGTAACATACATTTAAGCTTTCATAAGCAGAAACATTAAGAACCAAAATAAAGTAAACTTAATTACAGAACCATAACAATAGCAAGGAACATACTACTTGATGAAATCAAAGCAAAATAAGTAGAAAAGAGTAAACAGTTCAAAAGAAAACAAAATTGTTCAAGGGATTATGAAAACATAGAAAATTAAATGCCCATAAACTTGAAATTTGAGCTACTCTCCCATTTTTTTGTGAAGAAGGTAGATCCTTGAGGTGCTTTCTGAGGCTATCAATATCCTGGAGCCTAACTTGGTTGTCAGCAATCTCTCTTTGGGTTTCTATGTACTCCATGTCAAGCCAAATGAGGTGGTGATCACCATGCAGTCATCCTCACTAGAGAGAGGAGCAAAAAAAGCAACAAACTTGTGGGTCTTCTTCTTCTACTTCTTCCTGCTGGGCTCAACACCATTAATGGGGTTCCATGGACAATCATGGATCCTCACTTATGTGAAGTAGCTGACTGTGACGGACATCTTGGTCTTGTTCTTGATCCACCCTATTGTCTCCAAGGTCTTGAACCCTTGATTTACGAAGATCTTGGAGATCAAAGATGAGAATGGCAGAATCCCATTTGGCCTTGTAGTGACCTCATATATTTCCCTCAAAACCTTCTCTCTTATGTTGACATTCAACCCATTCTTTAGCTTATCCACCAGCCTTGCAGAATCTTTTGTCATAACAGTGGTGTTGGAAGAAGGGATCCAATTGTATGTTGAAATCTTATGCAACACATACTCAGGGAAGTCAACTTTGTTGTGGGAGAGCTTTCACGCCACTTCCTTGTCAAGCCTCCAGTAAGGTCATAGATGATCTCATCCATTTCTGGCTCATCAGCTTCTTCAGGATCATGAAGTCCCCATGTTTCATTGATGGTATAAGGGCTTATGTCAAAGACACTCTTCCTGATCCAGGCTTTCCCATACTTGGGAGACTTCTGGAGACACGCCCATTGAGAGAGGTTCATGTAGAATTCTCTGATGACATCATGCACAAAGGATGCATGATTTATCATGGAGCCCACCACACCCCTTGCTTTCAGAAGCTTATACACACTATTTTCCTTAAAACTTTCCACCTCCATTGCCCTCTCCTTGTGGATCATTCCGGTCTGGTAGGCTTCCCATTGTTCCTCAGATTCCACAGACACATAGATGTCTGAATGTAGAACCTTAGGATACCCACCATCCCATTAATCAAAGTACTCTTCTGGTTCTAATCTTAAGATCCTCTACAACCAGTTCATCCTCCTCAACTTCCTCATCCTCTTCCTCCATCTTCTTCAACCTCTTCCTCAGACTCAGGATCAATAACCACATGTTTACCCTTTCTCTTTCTGGCAGCAGTAGCGAGTGCAGCAAGAGTAAGAGTCTTCTCCTCCTCAACCTCCTCAATCTCGTTACCCTCATTATCAGCAACATCAACAGTGGTATTCTCAACAGTAGTACCCTCAGCTGTAATACCCTCATCAGTAACAACCCCAACAGGATTAACATCAGTAACCAGCCTAGATTCAACCCCCAAAACACCCAAATCAACTACATAAGCCTTATTCTCCCCCTCAACAACATCATCAGCAGTAATAGTTGGAGTTGGGATAGCCATCAATACCTGAGTTTCAGTTTCAGTAGTGTTGGTGTGGTGGTTTTCTCAGCTTCCGATGTGGCTCCAACATCACTCGTCGTCTTTGTTTTTTTCCCTTGCGTCATTGATAGGTCGCCTTTCTCTTCGAAGCAGAAGCGGCAGCTGATTCAGTTGGTGCATGCCTGTTGTTGTACCTTCGTGGTTGCTCAATTTGCTCAACAACATCTACAAGAGCAACAATGGAGGACTTGCAAGCCATTGTTAGAGCAATTTTTGATGAGGGATGAGAGAATTTGAAGTAAAAATAGAGAGTTTGCAAAAATTCTCAAAATCGTGAAGAAGAAGAAAAGATTAGGGCTAAAATATAGAATTAGAATGTGAAGAGTGGTGAGTGGGATTGTAGTATGTTACCAAAATAATTTGTCCACTGACACACGTTCCTGCGCGTACAACCTTACCACGTGTCAGTGTTAGGTTAACACGTGACTAGAGCAGTTCCCAAATTTGAAAACTTACAAGTCATAGTGTTGCAATGTTAGACTAACATTGGAAGGATAACATTGGACCAGAAAGTTGGAGGTGCAGGGCTTCTTCCAAACAAACTCAAGTGAGAGCGTAAGATATCTCCAAAACAAATATCTAAACCTTAATCAATAGACAAATGAATACCACAGACAATGTTTTAGATTAAAATCAATAGTAGTAATAGAAAACACACAGAGATAAGCAGTTCTAAATTAAGGAAATAATCTACTTCCACAGCATAGAAGGTCACAAACAGTGTGCGTTACCTGCACTATGTTACCCAAAGAGTATGCATCAACACATGAATTGGGACTACTCCCCCTAAGCCCAAACCTACACAACAAAAAATGCAGAACTAGAATGAATGCAACAATGTTAAGTCAACATTAGAAGATGGTAAACACTTGTGATAGTTTCACTGACCAGTAACATACCATATCATATCAAATCTTCATTATTATCTCTAACTCTTATGACAAAAAAACGGAAGGTTGTAAAACATGATAGTGACATCACTGAATGAGGGTAGCACAAGACTCCACACACCCCAGTAACACCACTATCAGTATCAGATTAGGCAAGTACAAAGGACTTGAATGATGGCAATACATTTATCATATACCCCAGCACCCCAATTCCTCATGTATACTTTTTGACCAACATGCACTCAAAAGATAACACCAAGTGATCAGTGCTACTGAATGTAAGGCAATCGAAACCCCAAACATCCTAGTAGAAAGGATCACTATAATGTGTTCCTTGGCCAAAAACAACAGAAGCATGAAAATAATCACAACTGAATTTCACTGAAGCTATCAACATCATGAACCCCAACTTCTCTTTATGTTTTATTTAACCTAAACATGGATAAGACACAACTGAATAACAACAAAGAAGCGGACTTTGTGCATCATAGCTTCTCCTGATGTTAGGTTAACAACCTTAGTCCAACATTAGACTTTTACCTTTTCAAAACAGAGATACGCATCTACTAACCAGAAATTTTAGCTAATCACCATTTTTCATCCACACAAACCAATTATGACAAAACAAAGATGAATGAGACTCAAAAAGAAAGAAGACAACAAAAATAAAACAAAAGAATTACAGACACACCACAAGCAATAACCAGTGCTAGACAATGGTGTTATGTCAATACTGGTGAACTAACATTCTCACATAGTACACATGTCGAGAGACTTCCTCAAACTGAAGAATTTCTCACTATCCAAAGGCTTAGTAAACATATCAGTAAGTTGATTGTTTGTTTCAATGTGGTCAATGTCAATTAACTTCTCCTCAACCATGTCTCTCAAGTAATGATGTCTGATATCAATATGTTTGGTCCTAGAATGCTGAACATGATTCTTAGAGATACTGATAGCACTAAGATTATCACAAAACATGAGGAGAGTATCACTATCTAGCACATAGTCCAGTAGCATGTGTTTGAGCCATACAAGCTTGGTAACACAACTGCCAGCTGCTATATATTCTGATTCAACTGTGGATAGTGAGACACAGTTTTGCTTCCTACTATACCATGAAACGAGATTGTTTCCCAAATAGAAACAACCCTCACTTGTGGATTTCCTGTCATCTACATCACCTGCCCAATCAGAATCACTAAAACCAACAAGATTAGTATTTGTGTCATATGAGTACGAAATGCCTAAAGACAAGGTTCCAGATTTATATCTAAGAATTCTCTTCACAACAATCATATGAGATTGCTTTGGACTTGCCTGGTACCTGGTACACACACAAATAGAATACATGATATCAGGTCTAGATGCAGAAAGATACAATAGACTGTTTTCTCCAGTTCTATTCTTGGGAATTTTTACTGAGGAAGACATGGGAGTCTTGCTAGGTTTTGACTCAGCAGCTCAAACATTTGCACCAAATTCTTTGCATACTTCTCCTAATTCAGAAAGATGCCATTCTCCATCTGTTTCACTTGAATCCCAAGAAAGAAGTTTAGTTCACCTAACATGCTCATTTCAAAGGTTCATGTCATGGATTCAACAAACTTGTCTAAGAAATACTTATTAGTAGGCCCCAAAACAATGTCATCAACATAAATCGGAGCAATACAAATATCAATGTTCTTTCTTAACACAAACAAGGTTATGTCTCCATCACCTCTGGTGAAACCAAGACTTAACTAGAATTCTGTAAGTCTCTCATACCATGCAATAGGCGCCTGCTTCAGACCATACAAAGCTTCCTCAAGTTTATGTGCATGCTTAGGATATTTAGGATCAACAAAACCCCTAGGTTGTTCAACACATACCTCTTTATCTATGAAACCATTGAGGAATGCCCCTTTCACATCCATTTTGTAGAGTCTAATTTTGAGACAACATGCAATGGCTAGCGGTATCTAATAGATTCTATCCTAGCTACATGAGCAAATGTCTCATCAAAGTCAATGCCTTCTGCCTGTGTATATCCCTGAGCTACTAACCTAGCTTTGTTCCTTACAATTACAACATCTTCATTACTTTTGTTCTTGAAAATCCATTTGGTTCATATGACATTCACATTAGAGGGTCTAGGTACCAGATTCCAAACATTGTTCTTAGTAAATTGTAGTAGTTCATCATACATTGCATTAATCCAGTAGCTATCTTGAAGAGCTTCATTCACATTCTTAGGTTCAACAGGAGACACAAAACATGAAACATTATCAATAGTACATGTGGAAGCTATGCAGACACACAACCTAACCATATCTCTATAATTTAACCTTTCTTTGTTGTGAGTCTTCATGCGTCATGTGATTTAACCTATAACCTGAGTTGCTGAATGGTCCTTCTGAATCCTAGCAGGGGGATCTCTCATAGGTTCAGCAATTGTGTCATTATCTGAGTCTGATTCCCCTGATGTTAGTCTAACATCTGTTCTGGCTGGTGTTAGTTCAACATCAGCTTCTGTCTCCAGTTCAGTTTGTCCAGTTCTAGTGTCAAATGTTGGAGTAACATCCTCAGTTTCTAATGTTGGACCAACATCAGAAACAGAGAAGTCATCAGTACCTTCATCAACAGTGAAATCATCAAACACCACATTTACTTATTCTTGGATAGTCTTCAATCTTGGATTGTATATCCTAAAAGAAGTAGTATTTACAGAATAGCCAACAAAGATACATTTTTCACTCTTTAGATCAAACTTTCTCAGATAATATTTGTCATTCAACAAGTAGCACTCACATCTAAATTCATGAAAATATGCAATATTTGTTTTCACACCCTTCATGATTTCATAAGGTGTCATATTTGTACAAGGTCTAAGATAAAACCTATTACTAATATGACATGCAATATTCAATGCTTCAGCCCAAAGTCTTTTAGATATGTTCTTAGCATTAAGCATAACTCTGGCCATCTCTTGAAGAGTCCTATTTTTCCTCTCAACAATGTCATTCTGCTGAGGTGTTTTAGGGGATGAATATTCATGGAAGATACCTTTTGCATTACATAAGTTATCAAAACTAGCATCTTCAAATTTATTCTCATGATCAGACCTAATTCTAGATACAGAAGAGCCATATAGGTTTTTGATACTGGCACATAAAATCTTGAATTGATCAAAAGCATCAGACTTTCCTTTAAGAAATTTCACCCATGTATATCTAGAGAAATTATCTACAATAACAAAGGCATATTTCTTACCATCTACAATAACAAAGGCAAACCTCTTACATCATCAACTTTCTGTAGCTTTTTCAAGTTCCTGTAGTGAACATGTCCTAGTTTCCTGTGCCAAATAGCAACTTCATCTATTTTAGCATGAAAACACCCTGCTTCTTCTTGAGCAAGATAACAACTGTCTTTTGATCTTGTATCTGTCATAACAAGGACATTGTCACTATCATAAACATCACAAGACACTTTATAAAAAGTAACTAGTAGATCATCATCACAAAGTTGACTAATGCTGATTAAGTTTGCTTTCAATCCATCAACCAATAGAACATACTTGAGAGGTGGAAATCCTTCAACATTCAGTACTCATTTCCCAAGGATTCTTCCCTTGGTGCCTTCTACATAGGTGACAGTTCCAATAGTGAAGGGGATCATTTGCTTAAGATTGTCCTTGTTTTCAGTCACTTGTCTTGAGCATCCACTATCAAAGTACCACTTATGTTCAAGGTTAGAGTAAACAGCAGAAAAGACCACATTGCATACAATCTTAATCTTAGGAGATTTCAATTTTTCAATCCAGGTTCTACCTTTCTGTCCAATACCTAATGTTGGGCTAACATCAGAAACAATTTTTGAGTTAACATTAGACACTATGACTGTTTTCTTTCCATTCACTTTTAGATATTTCTTACAAAATGTTTTAATGTGACCAGGTTGAAAACCGTATTGACAGATATAAGTAGTTCTACTCTTCACAGTGTTGACAGGTGCACAACGCAAGGTTTTAGATTCCTTGACAAAACCAGCTTTTAAGTAGACATAATTAGTATCATCAGAGGTAGGTTTCTCAACAAAGCCCAGACTATTGGTTCCTGTATTTTCCATGCTTAGAGCCTCATCAAGTTTGGAAGTATCTGAGTTCCATTTAGCAATGGTCAAATTGTCCTTTTTAAGTTTTTCCTTTACCTCTTTTAATTCAGTTTATGTTTTATCAAGATCTCTCTCATACAACTTCATCATATTCCTCAAACATTCAATCTCATGTTTTTGAGCTTCATTGCTTTTGATGAATTTATGGTTTTCCCTCAAAAGATTGCGGAAGGTATATTTTAAATCATCTATGAATTCCTCCTGGGAAATCTCTCCTTTAAGGTAGTATTCTTCATCAAGATCAACTGATCCATGAAAACATGCAAAGTTAGAATCATCACAGACAGATAGTGAACGGGAGTTAACACAAGAATATCTTTCATTCCAATTCCCAAAGGAAATCTCATGTTATGGTGTTTGATCCTGAATGTTAGAGTAACATTGGGACCCGTAGCTGTCGTGAGAATCTTCTGCAGTCCAGTTAACCTGAGTGTAGAGCGCATCAGTGTTGATCTCCTCTGAGTTGTCTTCCACACTTGATCTAGAATTGAAGTCAGCTTCATTAAAATCATCCACACAAATTCAATGAGAATTCCCTCTTGATCGAAGGGTGTTAGAACATTCATTTTTAAAATGACCAAACCCTTTGCATTCATAGCATTGAACATCTTTCAACTTTTCGCATCTTGATGTGAGGTTTTAGATGCCATATACTTTATGAATTTAGGGGGTAACTTCTTATAACCAGGGGCTGTATTACCATGTTGGTTTTCTTTAGATTAATATTTATAGCTCAACCTACTGAATTTTTTGGCAATATTTTCATAGTTAGAAGAGATCAGTTCAGTCTCATCATCATTCTCATAGTTTTCTGAATTAAATCCTAGCAAAGCAATAGCTTGTTGTATATTTGACTTAACATGAAATTCTAATTCATATTCTTTAAGATTGTTCATCAAAGCCTAAAACTCCATATTTGCAATATCTCTTGACTCATTCATGGAAATCCTCTTGAAGGTGAATACATGGATGAAAATTTCGGTACAGGAGTACGTTCGGTTAGCTAAAAATTAGAAACATTTCGTAATATTTCGAGAACTTTTCGGCATGTTTCGAAGAGTTCGTAAAATTGTAGTTATAACTGCTATGGAAACTACATGTGTATTTCGTATCGGTGAAGTCAAAAACGGAAACTTTTCGGTACTTTTCGAGGAAACGCACGAAAATTTTGATCCATGGGTGAATATAGGTGACAATGTTCTAAATGCTTTATAGACCATAGCTTGATTAGTAATTGTAAATCCTAGATTTTGGCACTGATTTGCAATATCAATCACTTTCTCAAAATAACTGTCTATGCTTTCATCTTCACCCATCTCAATTTTTTCAAAGTCCCTAAGCAATTTCCTATGTTTAGAATCCTTGACAGTTGACAGCAACATTCCCCTCACAATGCAGTTTAAGAATACCCCAAGCCGATTTAGCTGTGGTGCACGTTTGAATTAATTTGAACATGTGGTTACCTACCCAGCTAAAAATAGCATTGAGATCTTTTTCATTGAAGCTGTAGAGAGCAATGTCATTTGTTGTCCATTGTGCTTTAGGCTTTGGTACCAGATCAACATCTCCATCTCTTGACAAGTAAGGTATAGTGTAGCCTTCTAGTACAAATTCCCATACCCTCAAATCAATAGATTTGATGTGAACTCTGAGTAGAATCTTCCAATATGCATAGTTGGTTGGTCCTTCCAAAGCTGGTAGTCTGTTGGTATTGGGATTTACGTCATCCATCTCGTTGTATCAACTCCAAACACCAGTGAAGTCGATGCTTGTATCTGACGCCCATTGAAATTATAGACCGGGAGTGATACATTGTAAGCTTGATGTTAAACTAACAGTGAACAACTCAATATTACTTTAACAACGATCACATAATATAAGTTGCAGAGAAAATAAAGAACACCAAGGTTAAGAAGATAGTATATCAATATTATTTTCCGAGCCGTAGGCAAAATACCACAAGGGTTTAACAAAGATGTTTATCACAATTCTCAAGCTCCGAACTCTCAAATTGTTTGAACTGAACAAAGCAGACAAGAATTGTCTTCTTAACTCTAAAGCTAGAATTAATTCAACAACTCACAAACTTTGCAAAAGCAAGACCACACTCAACAACTAATGATCCAATCTCTCGGATTTATTAGCTCTTGTCTCGTCTTTGTCTTGATGCAATTGACACCTATATATAGGTTCTTGACTTGGGTTTCAAGGTGTGTTGTACATGGTTAGTAACTCTTCAAGTTTCCTAGCTGAACTCCTCTTGTAAGATCTTGCACTCCTTGAATAACAGTCCTTTGTTAGTAAACTAACTACATAAAGACTCCTTCTACAATTCAGAGCTCATCTTGGATGTTTCCTAGTTGCACTTGAACTCCACTTCTTTCCTTCTTTAAGTTGTGAGATTGACTTCTTCAACTTTAATTAAGGAAACTTCTCTTGATGGAAACTTGAACGATCAACCTATGTTAAGTTTGTTTCCTGGACAATAATCAAAGATAACTACAACTGTGGAACCAAGTTAGTTAGTGAAAAAAGACAAAGCTATAATTAAGAACTTCAAAACTGGATTATAAGAAAGTTTTTGTTTCAATGTTATCCTAACATTGAGATCACAATGTTATTCTAACATCGGCAGGACACTTGCACTTTCACAAATCTTATGTGTACCTTGACACTCACCAAAAACATGTCTAATGGTTTCTTCAAACCTACCACAAAGAACACACTTTGCTGCATTTTGGTCAACGATAATATACCTCTACGCACCAAGTCGGCGAGAATCGGGATTTTGTCAAGAATCATTCTCCGAGCAAATATCAGTGTTTTCAGTGGGGCTTGAGACGACCAAATAACCTTGTAAATGTCTTGTTTCTTTTTAGTTCCTTTTCTATTACATCATATGCCGAGACAACTGCATATTTCCCGTTCGGTTCTGCATTCCACCACCAATTGTCCTCTAGATCCTAATCTACTGTAGCTCCCCTTAATTCATTACATAATTCAAGAAGTAGCTGTTTTCCCAATCAAACAGTTTTTTCCTCGATTCCATTGCCACTCCCTACCTCTCGTTCTTCTCATTTCATGGACCGTTGCTTCTTAAATGTATTTGTTATTGTTTTGGTCAACTTTCAAGAAAAAACTACTTTGCTACTCTAACTTAACACTTTATTTTATTTTGTTTTATTTTGTCATTCCTCGATTCTAGTCACAGCCCCTCGTTTTAGTTCCCCCATGGCGACGATTTTCAATTGCCACCTCCAATTGTTTACATGGCCGTCTATTGACCAATGTTTGACCCTCAGTCCACCTCGTGTCCTTTTTGGAAAGTTTGTTTTACACCACTTACTACTCTTGGACTAATTTCAATAAAAATAACTTACTCTTAAATATTTATATTTATATCCCTAAGAATTAAATAATTATTTCCTTAATATTTTGATTTATATCCATAAAAGCGAACAAATTAATTCTTAAATATTTAAATTTTTAACCTGGGAAATAAATATGTTAATTCCTGAATATTTATATTTCATTTATGTCCCTAAAATTTAAAACCGATTAGGTAAAATAATAATAGGTACACGTAAATAATTAATTTCAAGGCTCGACATAAAACACCTAAGGTCAGCTCGGATGTATGTTCTAACTGCGCCATATCTCTTTAAACTTTCGACACTTTCTTAATTAAGTTGTCTATCTTATAAATATATACAAATGGGAAAAAATCACATATCCCCCTATCCTATTGCCCTAAAATCACTTACCCCCTTCTTATTTTTTTTCACTTACCCCCTATCCTATGCTAATCTCATTACATTCCCCTCAAGACGAAATTAACCCATTAATCAGGGGCAATTTCGTTCATTCAAATACCCCAACACATCATAACGGTCATATATTTTAAAAAAAACCCACACTACAACAAATCAGACCAATTGCATGGAAAGGCTTGTATCCGAATTTTTATTTTCGGATGCAAGATAAGTAGCATAGAAAAAATGTGATGCAATTATATTGCATCGCAAAATTCGGATGCAACCACGGGCTTTGCATCCGATAAATCGGATGCAAAGCCCGCCTCGGATAAATCCGATGCAGCCTAAAAAGGCTGCATCGGAAATATCCAATGTAGGATTTGCATCCGATAATTCGGATGCAGCCACGTGGGCTGCATCCGAATTTTCGGATGCAAGGAAACCTGCATCAGATAAAATCCGATGCAGAGATATAAAATATCTCTGCATCGGATAATTCCGATGCAGGATTAAAAAAAAATAATAAATAAAAAAAGTATTAAACTATTTTTGCATCGGATAAAACCGATGCAAAAATATTAAAACCTACTGCCCCCGTCGCGCACACATCCACACACACACACACACACCGCCGCACCACCGTGGACCACCGTTGACCGCCACCGTCGCTGAAAATTACCCAAAAACACCGGTAAGCAATTCTACTCTTCTCAAGGATCAATTTGACGCAACTTATACTATTTTTCATCAATTATTTATATTTGTGCAATTTTGAAATTGTTATTATAATTTTGATTTTTGTTGTTATTTGTTAATGTGAATATGATTATTGTGTTGTTATGTGTAATGTTAAAATAGTTTTGTACTTACTTGCGATTTTAATATAATTAGTGCTAAATTGTTTAATTAATTGCGATTTTAGGGCTTAATTGCAATTTTAGGGCTTAATTGGGATTTTAGGGCGTAATTGCAATTTTAGGGCTTAATTGTTTAATTAATTGCGAATTTAGGGCTTAATTTGTAGTTTAACAAAACGTTAGGGGTATAACTTGTAGTTAACAAAACTTGAGGGTAGATAAAGTAGTTTTTAGAAAGTTATAGTCCCAATTTGAAGTTTTAAATTTTTTGTGGTAATTAATTAGAAGGTTTGGGCTTGTTTGCAAATATGTAGAGTATTTGGTTATTGAACTTTAGAGGTTACTTTGTAATTTAGAAAATATTTGTTGAAACAAAATTAGGAATTAGATTATTAATTCGAAGTTTTTGGGGTTTTTTGGGGAATGAGTTGAAGTTTAAAATTTTTGTGGTGTTGAATGTATTTAATAGAGTATATTTTAGGAATAAGGTAATTAATTAGAAGGTTTGGGCTTGTTTGCAAATATGTAGAGTATTTGGTTATTGAACTTTAGTGGTTAATTTATAATTTAGAAAATATTTATTGAAACAAAATTAGGAATTAGATTATTAATTCGAAGTTTAAAATTTTTGTGGTGTTGAATGTATTTAATAGAGTATATTTTAGGAATAAGAAGGTTTGGGCTTGTTTGCAAATATGTAATTTACTAAAGTTTAAGGAGGATTATATTGATATTTTTGTCGGATAATTTAGATGGCAGATAGAGGTCGGGGATCATCTAGGGGTGGAGGAGGCCGTAGGGAGAGGCGTCCGGGGAAGGAACCTGCATCTACTAGTCAGCAGCCACGTGGACCCCCGGTCCACCCGTTTAACCCACTTGATGATGATGATGATGATATGCCGGTTCACCCTACGCACTATGACTCGTATGGGTTTATTGCTGACTTCGAGATAGAGCCTCTTCCACCGATCAGCACTGCCACCACCGAGTCGCCGCATGCCTTAGGTTCCGACATGACGACATCGTCTGCTACTTCAGACATGCCGACATCGGAACAAGGGCCCGCTGATGTAGGACCATCACATTCCCCCGATGACGATGAGCCGAGAAATCTTCGAGGGCAGGGCAGAGGGGCACCTATACCAAGTGACAACGATCATAGGCAGTGGATCACATTTTGTCCATATACTGGAGGGTTGAGGGACCAATCGGCCATTAGTGCGTCGATTTCTGCTACTTTGAAGAAGTTGTGCCAGGGCCCGTGGTTTCGATTCAAGGATTTTTCTGAACCTTATAGGAAAAGCGCATGGAAAGAATTTGAAGTAAGTTTTTTTTATTGAAATTATTATTAGATATTAAAAATAGTTAATTAAAATACATATTTTTTTTCATTTATTGTTGTTTATTTTTCATATGTTTTTGTTTTTAATTATTTATATTATTTTAAATTCGCAGGGCCAATATCAGTGGGATGAAGCCGACGAGTATAGAGTTAGGAATGTTTGGAAGACAATTGGCAACAATCGTTATAGCGAATGCTTGAACTCATTGAAGAGAATAATGTTGGCGATAAGGGACAAAGGCGAAGATCGTAATAGACATGATATATGGATTCCAGAAAATCATGAGCATGAATTCTATGAATACTGGGATGGGCCTGCACACAAGAATATGAGCGAAAAAGCCAAGATCAACAAGAAGAAGGCGCCATTGAGGAACTGGTTTGGTGGGAGGCATTCGGGCCAAGAAATGGCCGAAAAAGTGGTATTTTTTTTGGTAATTGGTTCTTAAAATACATATTAGGGTGTGGTATTAAAATTTGTAGTATTAATTTTTTAATTGTTTTGTGAAACAGGCTGAAGATGAGGGTGTTACGATTAAAGAATTGCCGATAGCGAATATATACAAGCTTGGCCGAGTGAAAGAAACAAAAGATAGCGATGGAGTTATAACGGAAGAGTGGGTATCAGATGAAGCTCACCAGGCTTGGGTAAATAATCTATTATTACTATAAATATAATTTAAGAGTTAGAAATTCCACAGTTTACTTATTGAATTTTTGGAATTTGTCATTTTGTTTTTGCAACTTAAATATCTGCAAGAGCTCCAGAGGAAACATGGGCCAGACAAGAGCAAATGGCCTCCATGGGACTTCGACACCTGGTTCAAGGCTCAACCAATGAAGAAAAATCAGGTAAAAACATTTTCTACCACAGCAGTTGGTCCGGTTATGGGGGTACAAACCCATTCGCATTTTAGAGGTGATGCCTTTAGTAGTGCTCGTGCTTATGCAGATAGAGAGGCAGCGCACATCTCACGTTATGCAGCGATGAGGGATGAGCAGCGTCGAGCCTATGCGGCGTATCAGTCGGGGCTGAACCAACAGTACGAGTGGTCGTTACGACAGTGGGAGGACATCAAGCTACTCACGGATAGTCTGAGAAACATGTCGAGGCAAAACGGACAGGAGCCCCTAGATTTGCCGTACCCGGATAGACCACCGCCACCCGAGGGCCTAGACGATCCCTTTCCTGGTGATGATAGACCAGTCACTCACTCTCCTATAGTTATGCATAGTAGTTCGCCTACACAGCGCCACCATCCGCCGCAGCCCGCTTGACGAGGGAGTCCTACCCAGCGTTCGCAGCCTCACACTTCTCTGACCCCACGGCGTACGCGTCCACCTCCTCAGGCTAGTACACAGTATACACATCGCTCGAGATCCTTCTCGCCGCATCATGATGACTGCGACCCATACCCTGAGGGCGGTATGTACTACCCAGACACGTCACGTATCCTTCGTCGAGAGCGGGAGCCTGAGCATACGATATATCAGCGGACACACCATGAGTCGTCTCACCAGCACCCGCCCCATCGTACGACATATCAGCGACCACACCAGGGTCGAGGGGATGCGATGTACCATGAGATGAGTAGGCTGAGGACTCATGAGCGAGGGGAGGTGCAGTACCATGAGATGAGTAGGCCGATGACTCATGAGCGAGGGGAGGTGCAGTATCAGGAGGTGGGTAGACCGCGGTCTCAGGGTCGAGGAGATGTGCAGTATCAGGAGGTGGGTAGGCCGAGGTCTCAGGGTCGAGGGGATGCAGCATTACAGCAGCCGACGCAGCAGCAGCTTGATGGGGAGTTTGGACTTTTGGATCGAGAATCAGTAGCCGACTTTCGGACGTTGGTAGATCAGCTTACTAATGAGATTCAACCTTCTAGCCCCCAGCCTAGTATCCCACCTCATGCCGATTAGATATTGTGGATCTTATGTGTTATGTTTGTTATTGTAATTTTTATTCCAAGTATGTTATTTTTATTGGGACTGTTGTTATTGTGACTATTGTTATTGGTACTATTGTTATTCCAAGTATTTTCGTTTTAAGTTGTTATTAAATCAAAAAATTAAACACGAGAGCTGGTATCGAAAAATTTCCATGCAAGAGAGCACAACATGGTAAATATAGTAATTATTATCCCCACGAAAGACGCAAACAAACATTTCGGGTTGTAAATGTAATTATTCAAAAGTTGGAAAACAACTCAAATTTAACTTTTTCTTCCACCAACATCTTTTAAACCATAAGTAGGAGTGTTCTTTAAAATATAGTAAAAAACGGAATAATGAAAGACGCAAACAAACATTTCGGGTTGTAAATGTAATTATTCAAAAGTTGCAAAACAACTCGAAATCCACTTTTTCTTCCACCAACATCTTTTAAACTACAAGTAGGAGTGTTCTTTAAAATATCGTAAAAAACGGAGTAACGAAAGACACAAAGAAACATTTCGGGGTGAACATGTAATTAGTAAAAAGTTGCAAAACAACTCGAAATCCACTTTTTCTTTGACCAACATTTTCTAAACAATAAGTAAAAGTGTTATTCCAAATCTCGTCAAAAATGGAGTAACGAAAGACGCAAATAAACAATATAACAATATATGATCTTCAACTCTAAACCCTAAACCCTAAACCCTAAACCCTAAACCCTAAACCCTATATAAGTATACTCTATCATACTAAAATTGTATTTTCACATGTAGAGAGTGTCAATCAAGTCCTCTCGTCGATTTTTTTTACCATATGCTATGTTATTAAAAATATAAGTGTTCTTCAAAATTTTGTCAAAATCGGAGTATGGAAAGACGTTTAAAAAATATTTGGGGTAGAATATCTAATTATGCAAAAGATAGAAAACGACATCAAACCTCCATTTTTTTTAACCACTATTTTAATAAAACTTATGAGGCATATGTACATTTAAAATTTGTCAAAAATGCGGAACGAACAATGTTTAAAATACTTTTGGGGTCGAAAATGTAAATATAAATTTAATAAGTATGGGTCTTTTTATAAATAGTAATAATTCATGCAGCCATGCAATATGTATTTGCATGGGAAATTTCCTATGCAATAGATGCTGCATTGGAATATTCCCATGCATTATCTGTCGCATGGGAATTTTCCGATGCAGTATCCTTTGCATGGGAATTTTCCCATGCAAAGAATATCCTTGCATCCGAATTTTCGGATGCTAATTTGCAACCTTCCCCCTATAAATACCCCACCCATCATTCACTTCTCATTCATCCCATTCTCTATTCTTTCTCTCTCTACTTCTCATTCATCCCCTTTTCTCTTCTTTCTCTCTCTACTTCTCCTTTCTCTAAATTTATAATAAATATATATACAATAATTATAAATATAAATAGAAATACGACAAACATAAATATAAATATAAATATATATACGAAAAATATAAATATATATACGAAAAATATAAATATTAATACAAGTTTTCATAACAATTTTTTATTATTAATACGAGTTTTAAAAACAATTTTTTTTTAAAATATTAAGTATACGAAAAATTTAAAGTAACTATGTATAGATATTACTTTAAAATTTAAAAGAATATACTTAAAATAATTATTTATATTAATTAAAACAAAAGTATTTAAAAAGTGGCGGATAAATTTCCTCCACTTTTTTTAAAAAAATTTCGTATACTTTGCATCGGAAATTTCCGATGCAAAGATTTAATCAATTGCATCGGAAATTTCATATGCAAAACCTTTTTACCGAACCTCCCTCCTATCGCCACGTTGCACTTCCGCTCTTGGGTTATGCATCGAAAATTTCCGATGCAGGCTTTTTTTGCATGGGATTTTTTCAATGCAGGACCGCTTTGCATCCGATATTTTCGATGCAGAACCTTTTGCATGCGAAAAATTTCTATGCAGCTCTGCATGGAAAAATTTCTATGCAGCCACCTATTGCATCGGAATTTTCCGATGCAATTCTCTTGCCGGGACACCAAAAAGCATGGGATTTTCGAATTGGATTTTTTCCATGCAATTGATCAATTGCATGGAAAATGTACCCAATTGCATGGAATGTTTTCCATGCAATTGCTGCGTTTTGTTGTAGTGCCAATTTCGTCTATTCAAGTGGCCTAGTTTCAGTTTTCCCCCAAAAAAATCCCAAATTCAAATTAAGGTTCATAAAATCGACGAAATTGATGAATTCTAACTCCCACATTTGTCGTTGCGAGCGCCGGGCAGCTGAAAGAATATCATGGACTAACGTAAGAAGGTTTGTTACATGCTCCAAGAATCGGGCAAAGCCTCAATTTCTAGCTTTTTGTTTTCTTCGTGTAATCTTGTTTTAAATTACTTCAATTAAGTTTGTAATGTTTGTTTTCACAACAAAATGGGTCGTATGAGTATTGGTTGTGGATTGACCCATCCATGTGCAAGAGACGTGTTATTGGATTTGGGGATCTAGGGTTTTCTGAATTTGGGAAAAAAACATTGTAAGTATTGATTTGAGTGAATTGGAGGACATTCTCGATTGTAATGTGTTGGGATATTTGAATGGACAAAATTGCCCCTAATTAGTGTGGGACACGAGCCGCACGTGCGCAATTTGGAGAGATTAATGGGTTGATTTCGTCTTGGGGGAATGTAATGAGATTAGAATAGAATAGGGAGTAAGTGATAAAAGAAATAGGATAAGGGATAAGTGATTTTGGGACAATATGATAAGGGTATGTGATTTTCCCCCTATATAAATTAAATGCAAGAAGCGGCTAATTAATCCTAGGCTCTACGCTAATTAGTTAGTGACTAAGACTAAGTTCAATTCGTTTTAAATAATTATATTAGACTGGGGCGTTGATCAGCCCATTAAATCTTCAACTTCAAATATCTGAACATACCAAATTACCAATATTGTTGCCATATCTTTTAATTTGTATTGGGTCATGTCGGATGTATAAAGTAAACATTTATATGTTCTTTTTAATTGTTATTCAAAATGATTTAACTGGTTACACGCATGCCATAAATAACATTGCCATTTACAGGCACATTCTAATACAATGGCAATAATAAGAATTAATTGATTTGACAAAATATCGACCTCATTTCCCACTAGAATGAGATGAATAAGAAGGAAAAAGAGATCTAGCTAGTATTTAGTTTTTTTTTTAATTTTAATAATTGGAATGGAAATCTTGTATATAGTTAAACATAATTAAAAACTCGGCCGACCTCAAGTCAGGTTGGTCAAGTCGGATTTCAAGATCATATGAACGAATAATTAAGATCAAAGAAAGACAAAAATAAAATCAAAGAAACTGTTATCAAAATTAGAAACTAAATAAAAATAGAAGTACAAAGAAACTCCACCCCATCAGCGTTTCTAGCTAGTCCTGATTCAAGTACGATTATGTAATCACGTACAAGATTGATATCAAACACACATCAGAATATTATGCCACTCATCATGCGCACTAGCCAATCGTTCTTGGGTCAGCGCCGTCGTCTGGCACAATGACCAGAGCGAGAAATGGGTCTTTGAGGGTGAATGGTATCAAAATATATATATTTTTTAACCCTTATCGAGCTACTATTGTCTTAAGTAAATTAATTATATGCATATAAACATATATTAAAATGTATAAGATAGAATGAGATTTTGTAGTACAAAATGATAAAATAAGATACATACTGAATCATCTAAATGATAAAATAAGATACATACTGAAACATCCGGAATATTGGCTTGAAGTTGGGTGTTAGTTTTAAAGATGACGAATCTGGAATTTTAGAAAGGCTGGAAAATATGGAAAAAAGAGACAAATCCTCTTTTCTCCAAAGGGTGCGAAGGAACAATGAAGGTGATCCATGAATATTATGTCATACAACATTAGGGGATGTGGAAGGGGGGAAAAAAAGTCAGAAGTTAGGGGCTTGGTTGGGAAACATAAGTTGGACATGATAGGACTGCAAGAAACAAAATCAGAAAATCTAAGTCAAAGAGAAGTGTATGCACTTTGGGGTTGTCACAATTGTGAATGGGTCAATAATAATACAGTAGGTGGAGCAGGTGGTCTGGTTGTGATATGGAAAAGAGGCTCGTTCGTTTTGGACTTCTCAATTTGTGGAGATGGATTTATTTTTATTTCAGGGCAGTGGGGATTCTCAAGTAGCAAATGTTACATAATCAACGTCTATTCTCCGTGTTCATTCTCTGAGAAGCAGAGATTATGGGCTACCATCACTGAGCTAAAAAATCAATATAACCAGGGAAAGTGGTGTATTTATGGTGACTTCAATGCGGTCAGGACCCCGGAGGAAAGAAAAGGAAGTTCGCGTTTTCAGGGATTATCACTAGAAATGAGGGAATTTGACAGATTTGTTACTGATCTAGAGGTTATTGATATACCTCTTGTGGGGCGGAAATATACTTGGTACAAGACTGATGGCTCATGCACGAGTAGATTGGACAGATTTTTTTTATCCGAGGAGTGGATTGAAGAGTGGGGCAATTTGGTACAAATCGGGCTACCTAGATCTATATCGGATCATTGTCCAATCATCTTGAAAACAGACCATAGAGATTGGGGGCCTAAGCCTTTCCGCTTCATGGATTGTTGGCTTTCACACAAGGATTTCAATTCTTTCATCAGAGAACAATGGAGCAATATGGAGATCAGCGGTAAAGGCGACTTTGTGCTAAAGGAAAAATTGAAGATGTTGAAAAAAGCTCTCAAAGAATGGAACGTCAAGATCTTTGGGAACTTTGACACAAGGATCACTGAAGCTAAATGTTGTATTAATGACATTGATATCAAAGGAGAAACAGAGACTCTAAGTGACCAGGATATTACTAAGAGAAAAGAAAAGCTTGGCGAGTTATGGCAAGCCTTAAGGCAAAAAGAGTCTTTTCTTTTTCAAAGGGCTAAGACGAGGTGGTTGAAGGAGGGAGACGCCAACACCAGATTTTTTCACCAGAGCATTAACAAGAGGAAATCTGTGAATGAAATAAAAGGCCTTATGATTGATGGCTGTTGGAAGGAGGAACTGATGGATGTTAGAAAGGAAATTAAAGAACACTTTCAAAATCTTTTTATGGAATCTGAGTTTTGTCGTCCTACGATGGGTACGATTGAACTCAAAAGCATCAGCCAAGAAGATAATGATTTTCTTACGCGTCCTTTCACCGAGCTCGAAGTAAAATCAGCCATTTGGGGATGCGATGGCTCTAAGTGCCCTGGCCCGGACGGATTTAATCTCAGCTTCTTTAAAAATTTCTGGGATTTACTCAAAGATGACATTGTTAAATTTGTTTCTGACTTTTATAAGTGCGGAAGTCTCACTCGGGGCATTAACTCCTCCTTTCTGACGCTGATCCCAAAGAAAATAAATCCTCAATCTCTTGCGGAGTATCGTCCTATCTCTCTTATTGGAAGTATATACAAGATCCTTGCAAAGATCCTTGCATCCAGACTCGGTGTAATAATTCATAAGGTCATTGATCTGGAGCAGTCAGCTTTTCTTAAAGGGAAAAATATTTTGGATTGTATCCTTTCTGCTAATGAGATAATCGACGACGCTAAAAGAAATGGGATGAACATCTTGTTGCTCAAGGTTGATTTCGAGAAGGCGTTTGATTTTGTGAATTGGTGTTACCTGGATGACATGATGAAAAGAATGGGATTCAATGAGATATGGCGAGGTTGGATAAGAACATGCATCAAATCAGCAACGGTGTCTGTATTAGTTAACGGCAGCCCTTCGGATCAATTCAACATCTCACGGGGACTGAGACAGGGTGACCCCCTTTCTCCGCTTTTGTTTCTCATTGCAGCTGAAGGTCTCGGGGCGCTGATTAAGACGGCTAAATGCATAAATCTGCTGAATGGGGTTAAGATTGGAAGGGAAAATATCGAAGTTACTCATTTACAGTTTGCCGATGACACGCTCTTGTTCTGTGATAATTCTCAAAGCAGCATTGAGACCTTTAAAGCAATTCTTAGGCTTTTTGAACTTATATCAGGCTTGAAAGTGAACTTCTACAAAAGCAGCATCATTGGAGTCAACATTGTGGAGGATAGAATTCAGAGTTTTGCGCATATTTTAAATTGTAAAATAGAGAAAGTCCCGTTTAAGTACCTTGGACTTCCAGTAGGTGCAAATCCGAGAAAAGCTGAAACTTGGAAGCCTTTGACTGACTTGCTGCAGAAAAATCTTCTAAATTTGGAGAACACTCACATTTCCTTTGGAGGTAAAGCTGTCATTACAAATTCTGTTCTCGTGGGTTTACCGCTCTATTACTTTTCCTTTTTCAGGGCTCCTAAGACGGTGCTCTATACCATCACACGTGCTCAAAGACGTTTTCTTTGGGGAGGCGATGAAGAAAAAAGAAAAATCAATTGGGTCAGTTGGGAGCAGGTTTGTAAAGACAAGAACTTAGGTGGACTTGGCATTAAAAACATGGAGCACTTCAACATGGCCCTTCTCTCGAAATGGAAATGGCGCATTATAAAAAACAATGAAGGAATATGGAGGAAAATACTCTCCTCAAAATACAATATTTCTGGAAAGCCATCAGATTTCATTGAAAGAAGAAACTCTCACAACAATTTGTCTCTCTGGTGGAGAGATTTAACTCTCTCAAGTAAACGTGATTGTGGTAGTGATTGGTTCCTTATTGGAATAAGTAGAAAAGTCGGAAAAGGTGATCAAACAAGCTTCTGGAAAGATAAATGGTGCGGGGATGAACCTTTTTTCATTAAATTCAGCAGGTTATTTGGTGTGTCATTGGATAAAGATGCCTCTATTCATGATAAAGGCGAAATGACGGAGCATGGATGGAGATGGAAATGGTTGTGGAGACGTCCCTTGTTCGTTTGGGAAAGTGAATTGTTGGATCGCCTGATCGCTGCCATACAAGACTTCTCTCCTAATAATGTGGCAGATTCGTGGGTGTGGAATAGAGAAAACACCGAGTGCTTTACGGTCAAATCAGCCTATAAAGCTATTGCATCAGAGAACAATATTATTGACCCTGTGTTTAAAATCCTTTGGGAGCTTCATGCACCAATGAAAATCAAGTCGTTTGCTTGGAGAGTTATCCTTAACAGGATTCCAACAAAAGGTAACCTTCTGCGAAGAGGCGTTATTACACACGGGGGAAATATAAAGTGCGTATTTTGTAATCTTTATGAAGAGGATGTTGACCATCTTTTATTTTGGTGTCCAAAAACCTATCAGATCTGGATGGAGATTTGCAGATGGTTGGGCCTCTATACTCCTCTCTTGAGGAATGCAAAGACTCATTTGGTGCAATTCTTAGGACTTTTCACAAATTCAGCTATGAAACCGGATATCCGTTGCACTTGGCTTTTCACGGTTTGGAGTATTTGGCTTGCTAGGAATGATCTCTTATTCAACGGACAATATCACCTTATCGAGGACATTGTTGAGACTATTAAAGTTAGGATTTGGAGTTGGTTCAAGGCTTTTTTTCGAGATTTTACGTATTCCTTTTTCGAATGGTCAAGTTGTCCTTTAATGTGTTGTACTTGAACATGCTCTTTTGAAGTACTACTTGTACTTCTTCAATAAAATTTTCATTGCTCATCAAAAAAAAAATCTAGAAAAAAAAAGAACAATAAAATCCGTTAAATTCTTTTTATACATCTTGCTAAAAACCTTAAGATTTGATAATAAAGGTTTAAAAGAAAGCAGAATATTTTATTCAAGTCTCAAATGCGCTTGAACAGAAAACTTTAAAGAAAAAATGGTGTTTTTTTCAAGTGTAAATAGAAAATAGACTTTCTTTTTAAACTTGGTGATGAATTGGGATTTCAGTTAGGCTCAAATAACCTTGTTTGTTAGTCATTTAGGCTTTTCTTTTTGGTAGAAAAGAACTAACAAGAGAAATTATATTGTTGCTCCGAGAATCGAACTAATGACTTATAAAATGCAAGGGTAGCATACTACCACTACTTGCTCATTTGTGGATAATGTTCACTTATTTATAGTATTTTGCGGGCTATTTAGTTTTCTATAATATCTATTAGTCTTAGACCTGGATCAAAAGTTGACCTCGAGCTGGAGTCCACCTAACTTTTAGGGTGGCTCTGCCCCGGCGTAGACATACACATATAGATATAAATATATTGTATATGCAAAAGAATATCTTATGTTAATTTAAAACCTGAAGTATGAAGTTTTAAGGCGATTTTCACTACAAGAAAAAGGGGGGCTATTGCACCACCCGATGATCTCCAGGTTTGACGACCGTCTTGCGATAGCCAAGAAGTCGCCATGATCATCTGCGACTGCCTCGTAGTCGCAACCCTTTGGCGGGAAGAAATCTCGACAAAGGGCACCTGTTGCGACCGCCCAATAATCGCAACATGGAGGTATTAGGGCAACAAGTTGCCCTAACACCCCACACCACTGTTGCGACTGCTGGGCGGTTTAGTGGTCGCAGATGGGTGGGTGGGTGGGTGGGGTGGGGGGGGGTATTATCTATAAATTCCCCTCCCCGCCTCCATCCTCTCCTCATTCTCACATTACTCACTTTCTCTCGTCCTCTACCAAAGTTGCGACTGTCCCTTCTTTTCGCTACCGCACGACAGTCGTGACCCCGAATAATTGTAAGTTTATCTGTCTTTTTTTTATTTATGTTTTATATTTAATGTTTTGTATATTACTTTTACATGTTAAATTGTTAGTTTGGCATATTTAGTTTAAAATTGTTAGTTTAAACTTTGCATGTGTTAAATTTAATGTTTTAAATGTTAAATTTCTTAGTTTAATTAATTTGTTTAATTTAACATTGTTAGTTTAGTTTTTACATGTCTTGTTTTAATGTTTACATAACTTAGAACAAATGATCCTTAGGAATCTCTAAAAATTAGAAATGCCGATGCCTTTAGGGTATTATTATAACTTAGAAATGATGTTATTTTTAGGAATCTCTCCAAGTCGTATAATTGTTGGATGTTAATCCTTGATTTTGACTTTAGGGAATCTCTATAGCCTATCAATGATCTAACTTAGATATTTTTACTTAGTTCGTAGTATACATATAGTCGTCATGTCGGACTATCCTACACGCTGGCCACGTTCGATTGGTAGAGGTAGTCTCAGACCTCAGATATGTTTTACCCATTGGGGTACTCCAGTCGGCGCCACCGCTAGTGAGCCCACTGCTGATGCTCAGCGTCGCTCTTCGGGCTAGCCACCCGTCCAGGCCCGGGTTTGTGGGTTGCAAGATGGATCTACATAGTCTACTCCTCTACAACGATGCATTTCTTTTAGAGGCGATGATCGGTCTGCTAAAGCATCATCCTGCCAGACGCCCCGTACACATTCTCGATCTAGGTCTAGTCACCAGAGATCACCATCATCAGAGTCCATCAGAGTTAGACCGAGTGTTAGGACAACCGAGACCGAGACTCCAGTAGCAGGAGCATCCACAAACACGCATGAGTGTCCGGTTAGGGGACCCTCTAGAGGTGCTACAGTACCTCAGGATCAGTCGACGCGAGAGATCATTTCATTGACTCCTGAGGGGCTCTTTCAAAAGAGCTCCCCAGTTTCGACGACGATCACAAATCACATCAAACAGTTTATGAACAAGTTTTACCCCTCCTACTTATCGATGCCCAAAGAGATTAGAGGCGATATGTGGAAGAAATTTACGATGATAAGTTATTATATAAGTATTTTATTTAATTTAGTGTATTATATATCATAAAACAAAATAAACTGAATAATGTTAAAAACGTAATTGTAGCATACATATGGGATTCGAAAGAGAGATTGGCGTAAGGTACATGATTCATATGAGGCGAAGGCCAAGAAGAGGTATAAGGAGTTGATCCAACACACGAAGAAAAATTACTATGTGTTGAAGGATGATTCGAAGTGGGCGGGTTGCCCGAAGACTTGGATGAAAGATGTGGTGGAGAAGGAAGCGATAGTGCATTGGGAGTCCACAATGCATTAAACGGTTTCGCAGAGGACGTAGATGAACGTGAGAGGAGGGCTGACCCCATAGCATATGTGACATGCACCTCCCACTTTTGCTGGTGGATCCATCGACTAGGAGTAGATTAAACATCAAATGGTATTCTTTGTAAAATTTAACAGTATACTCATAATTAATAATTATCGTATATGTGTATTTAAGTTTAATGTACTCTTTATTGAAATGTGTAGGCGATGGTGAAGCCCTATCAGACCACCCCTATATGATACGATGAGGCGTACAGTTTCCGCCATACGAAGAAGCCCAAGACTAAGGGGCAAACTTTCGGACAACGATTGAGTCGCATTTGGCTTGATGACTCATACAAATTTATTTATGTAAGTTTTTTCAATTAAATTCTTGTTAATTAATCCGCGCATTCAATAAATTTACTTATTATTATCTTAATACTGATTCTTACAAACATTAACAGAAGAAGTACACTAGCTTACTGAGAGAGAGGTATCCGCCACCGGTAGAATGACTCGAGTTTCATCCCGGGTTGTGGGGGAAGGCGATTGGAGGAGTGAAGAAGGGGAAGGCGAAGCGCTAACCGAGCGAGAAAGCTCCAGAGGCATTTGGTATGAAGTTCAGGAAGCAACCATACCTCCTGCAGGCCTACGTCGAGGATTTGAAGGTGCAGAACGAGGAGTTGCGGAAGACCAGTGATCCGAGAGTTGACGTCCTATGGTCTTATATCCATACCTTGAGCCATCATATTACTCAAACGAGTGGTATTGCACCTCCAGAGCTTCATAGTGAGGCGTTCATGGGCTCTGCACGCAGGACCAGAGCTTGTTATACGGTTCCTACGCCGCCACGATCGCCCTGTCAGAGAACCGATTCATTTGCTCCCAGCTCTTCTATAGCGCCTGCATATGCCCCGGATTACGACTCCGACGATGATGATTGAGCATGTGGATGCCGGTGGTGTGGAGGAGAATGCTTTCGTTGACAGCATTGACAATGCGGTAGATCTTGATGGTGCTGGTGACGTTGGCCGTGGGCCCGCAGATGCCGGTGGTGATGTTACTTACGAGATGAGAGACGATGAGAGTGCCTCGTAGTATTTTTATTTAAATATGTACTCATTTGAGACAATTAATGTGATGTATTTCATGTTGGACTATTAATGTAATGTAATTCATGTTGGATTTTTAATGTAATTCATTAGCTTGTTTAATTTTGTATGTTGAACTATTATTAGTTTAATTGGAACTAAATTGTGTACTTTTCCTTTTAACCCCATATTGAAATGTTAGTGTAATTAGTTATTTTTTTTGGGAAAAATGCATTATGCCCCCCAAAGTATTGCCTCTACTGCACGTGCCCCCCAAACTTTTATTTTTCTGCATTGACCCCTCAAACTTGATTTTTAAAAGAATGGTACCCCCCGAGTTGCCTAAAAATCGAATATTCCACAAAATCGAGGGAAAAACAGGTATGTCACTATTTGCAACGGATATATTCTGAAAATCAACATTATATAACCAAAAATCACAATAATTTACGGGAAAAATTGATGAAAACATTACAAACAAAATTCGAGTTGAATCCAAGTATTCGTCGATCAATTCTTCTCGGTTCAACACAATCAATTAAGCTTCCTTGGATTCGACCAGAATATGCGCATGCAGAAGAGGAGCAACCATTAAAACTTCGTGGACGGATCAAAACTCAGGAAGAAGATTTGCTCGTTGTAATAATTACCCGGTAACCATTTCAATTTCTTATTCTCATGCTCTGAATTGATTGATTACTGGCTGCACATGCGTCATGCAACTAGTTTTTTTTACATTATTTGATTTTAAAGAGGCTTGGGGCGTGTGAATATTTTTGCATGAATTGATCCCCCGATGTGCGATCGATACCGTGTCATTATGCATGGGCTGTTGAGGAGGATTAACAATCTTGAAGGTGAAGTGGCCAATTCGAAGAAAGTGCAGAGAAGGTTGTGGGTTGCAATGTTCTTGATTTTGGTTGTTCTTGTGGTTAGAGGGTGAAACTGGCAATTGGTTCCTTATGCTTTTAGTTTGTTTTAGTAATGTGGTGGTATTGTCGTAAGGAGTGTGGTATGGTATTAGTGTAGTGTTGTGTTATTGTTTGTAGTAATGTGTTTTGTTTAGTTGGTATGTTTGTGGTGTTGTAATTTAGTAAGTGGAGTTTTAATTGTAATGAAGTGAATGTTGCTAACTTGTTGAAGATTTCTTGTACACTAATGCTTTGTTATCATTGTTTGGTCTTTTGGTTTGATCTTCAAAAAATTTCTCTTAATATTGCTCAAAATCACTATAAAACAGGGCAAGACCATTATAAAACAGAGCAATTACAACTGTCCAAGACTGTCACAAAAAATGCACAAAAGTCCTAACCATCAACTGTCCATTGCATACTAAAAAACAGAGCAAGTATATGCATACCATTCAAAAATAGAGCCACTACCACTAACCATTGCATAGCATTCCAAAACTCAACAAACCAACATTCAAATCCATTACATACCAAAATATTTCAAGTTTATGCAAGATTCATAATCATCAAAGCCATAACCAAAATAATCTAGGAACATGTTCTCCCTAGGGGAAATTCTTACTCATGATTAACAAATCTAATCTAGTTAACCTTAATATTAAAACCACAGTTACTTTAAAAGAAAGAGTCGTCTCTAGTCTCAATAAACATGATTTGAATCTTCCTCTTTGGAACACCAACCACCTTCTTTGGTGGCTTGAATTGTTTCCTTGAAGGGTCAAGCAGTGAAGACTTATCAGTACCAACACTCTTCTGGCTCAAGTTAGCAGGCCCCTTAGCTTGACTCTGCTGAGAAGTGAGAACGGACATGTTGCTTGCATTTGCACTTTGATTGGCAGAGTTAGTAGCAACTAACGAGTGCAAGTTTGTGTTGAATTCAGATATACATTAAAGTAGACAATAATTGTTATCCAATGGGAAAAATTATAAAGAATATAGTTAATCCCATTACTAACATTACAAGAAAACAAAGCAGTACCTTAGGCTTTGGTCTTGGCTTTCTCATTCTCAAACTAGATGGACCAGCTTGTGAAAACTGAGTGCCAACTACTGCATCGTTTCCATCAGTAACTGCAGCCATAACATGATCAGTGCCCATTTCAGTACCCATATTCTGACTCAGTTTAGCAGGTTCCTCATGAGCCTTTTTCTTTCCCTTATCCTTAATGTGTTGTGAAGTAACAACATGATTGTTGCTTGCATTTGCATTTTGACTGGACAAGCCATTTCCAACAGCAGAAGTTGTGGTCTGACTTGAATTCACCTAAACATCAAAGAAGACACAAGAAAAACCCTCAAGACTCAATTACAACCACCACAATAAAAACCAAAAAGAAAACATTACAGTTAACCACAACTTTCAAACACTGAAATCGATTGTTTATTCACTGATTGGGTTTGAATGGACAGTGAAATTTTCAGATCGTGGATTGACACAACAACTTTGAGAGTTAAGCTGGCATTGCCTTAACTCTATTATGATCTTCTTGATAAGAGTAATATGCAGTGGAATTAAAAACGCAAGAAGATATAATTTTCAGAAATTTTCAATATTATTAAAAACTTCCTAGCCTTAGGCGAAACAACCAATAAAGGTTTTAACAAAACATTCCTCACAACAATTCACTCATGCTCTTTGTTGATCGGACTCAACGAAGTAGACAAGCACGTACTACTTAACTTCTAAGAACTAGACTTAAAGTAGTTGATACAAAAACTTAGCAAAAGCAAGACGAAGACAATACAAAGAATTAATCTCTTATATTATTTAGAACTATTGTCTTGTAATCATCTTAATGAACTTCACACTTATATATAGGTTTCTTGAAACTTGCACTCCAAGGTGTGTTGTTCACAGTTTTGGTAACTCTTGTTGTTTTCTTGTTGAATTGGACTTCCTTGTAAATTCGGTCTCTTTCTTGAATAAGTGTTCCCTTTATTAGATAAGGTAACACACCTTCTTCAATTCAGAGTAATCCTGGAAAGAATTCAAGTTGCAGTGGAACTCCAATTGTTTTCTTCTTTGCAAACCGTGTTGAGTTGACTATTCAACTTAACTTGAATTATGGAAACTTCAAGTAAGGAATCTTCCAAAGCTCTTCCTTATGATTAAGATACCTTCATGGACATAAGCATAAACAACTAAAATCGTGGAACTTGATTAATAAGTGAATAAAAAAGCAAAACTCAAATTTAGCAGTTAAAGAACAGTTTTCACGCAGGTTCTCTTGTTTCAATATTATCCTCAATGTTGTCCCAACATCGCATAACATTGATTTTAGAATACCTTGCACTTTCAGATAGCCACAAAATACCTTTGGTACATATTTTTCTTGTTCTTCACTCTACTATACTTCACCTTCTTTGGCATGGTGTCTGTGGCTGTAACACCCAATCCTCACATTTTCAACCTTGTATCGTACGCGTTCTTTGGCTTGTGGAGCGTATTCTCAGGTTTTATAATCCCTCGACCAGTAAGTTCGATCTGGCATATTTACATTTTTGAATAAAGGTGCATTTAGTGAACCATGTCTAATAGTTTTTACTTTCCAAACAGAGAACTCCTATGTGGTGGAGATGGTACCATTGGGTAAGTCCCGTCGGTTGGTCGTTATACGCTGCATCACAGTTTGGAGATGTGAGAACTCATCTTGATGGGGGAGACACAGTTCAGTCATTGTTGAAAAGCTACTTTGGATTCAAACATGATTTTATCAGCGTGGCCACGGTTGTGGTCTCTGGATTTGCAGTTATATTTGCTCTAATCTTTGCATTTTCCATCAGGGCATTCAACTTCCAAAAGAGAGAGTTATGTTTACATGTTGGGAATGCGTTGAGAACTTGTGATTAATCCAAGATACATGTAGCAAACTAGTTTGAAATAAAATTTCTGTCACAAGGATGTGAGGAAAATGCAAAATAGTCATTTGTAGTTTGAGAAACATTTACAAAATTCTCTTTTATTTATTGGTAATTTATATTGTGTAGTACTATATTATCATTATGTATTGAAGTTACCTTTAGGTTTGTCTTGTCTAATTATACTTTGTTATATATTGACAAAGTTACTTTTCAATTCGAGATTTAGTTCGAATCACCTACTCTTGGACAAAATAAGAAAATTGGACCGCAACAATAATAGAAGCAACTCATTTAAATTATACAATTCGTACATCCGATTTTAGGTGAAGTGCAAATAATTATTACTTTTGCGCACGTATGAAAACAGAGCATGTATTATTATTTTGTGAGTGGGGGTTGGGGTGATTGTCAATGTCATAAACATATAATGTCAGTCATTGGACCACAAGACCTTCATTGGTTGCCTTATTATTATTTTGATAGTTTAATTGGTTGCCTTATGTTATATCTATGATTAAATCATTGCATATGGTCCATATGTCTATCCAATCGTATCCGTCGTGACGTCTCCACGAATAGGAAAGCCTTATTAAATCATATTATACGAGCATAATTTTATGTAAAAAGTATCATACTGGGAAACAAAATCGTACAACTCTCAAAGATCTTATGTGTGTGTGTGTGTATACATTTATATTTGCTATGTTCCACTTATTCATCGAAAATACTGCTATCTTTAATTAGAAAATCTCGAAAATGAGCTATATCGAACTAAGACACACCACCATTATTATAACTGCTAGACACGAGTGTTATCATCATGGACATATGGAAGTCACCTTCAAAATTTTCTGATATGAGATTCATTGAAAAACTTATTATTAAGAGAGTTGTAGTCGTAAGTGTCTAACATGAGTGCCACCATCATTTGAACTTCTTCAATTAATGGCCATTAGATATTAATCACAATTTGTCTGTCTTTTATAGGCCTATGCCAATGACGAATTTAGTTGTATATTTGGCATCATGATGTTATCGGATTTCCCATCGTCTATTAACACCTATTGCAAGAATTAGGGACAGGTAGTTGGAAATGTGATTGAATTGGTATGGAATTGTGCAATACATAATTCTTCTTATTACGTACTTGTTTTGATCCTAGCCTTTAGTTCATGTATTATTCTAATAGAAATCAATGACATACACATTAATAACATGATAACAAGTTTCACATATTAGATAATTAAGCAGAATAAATGATGTTGGAAATGAATATATCAATGTTCACTAGTAAATGTGTTCAAGTAACTATTATATATGTGTTAACAGGTTTGGAATTACGACCTAATTAACTGAATTATTTATTTGGGTTGGAACACCTTTGTCAGTGGTTCAAAAAACTAAATGCTATTTAACAGGAGAGAAAAACTGACAAGAACATTCCTTCCTTTTATTCACTATGATCCACTCTCTTTTCCGAGTCGATATGCGTATTTCCGAGTCTATACGTGTGTTTTTCCTTAATTGTCCGACCTCTCTTCTTTTCCTTTTCCCTCTGTTTATATAGAGTTTTTGGGGACATGTGTCGTTATGCATGTTTTTACAGGTGTCGTTATGCATGTGGTGGTGTTCTACACGTGTTACAAATGTTCATTTAACCAATAAGATAACGTCTATCTTAAGTGCTGACTGTATCATTTCTTCTTCCAGGGCTTTGGTCTTCTTTATGATAAGGGGTAGACTACCTTCTTTGTTTCCAAGAGCTCATTGCTTCTAATGGTGACCCGAGGGCCGAGTCTGAGTGTTCTCTTAGTGACAATGCTTCTCCGATAGGTGTGTATTCTGTTGTGTTTGTTTCAGGATATTCTCCGAGGGGGTGTTCGTTCATGGATTGATTTCCGAGAGGCTTTTAGCTATCGTAGGTAGGTGTTTTCTTTCTCCGAGTGCCCGAAAAGTGTTGTTCTGTAGTTGTTGCGTTATTGTGAAGTTCCGTCCTCTAGGTTGGTCGACTGGAGTAGTGTTCCGAGAGTATTTGTGTTGGGAGTGCATAGCAGGGAAGTACTGGGGTAGTGTTCCGAGAGTGTTTGTGTTGGGAGTGCATAGCAAGAAAGTGTTTTTGTCAAGGTTCTGGGACTCTGTTGATTTTCGACAGCTCCAGTGGGCTTTGATAGATTGGTTCTTTTAACTCATCCTTTCCGAGAGTTCATATTTTTCGGAGAAGCAGAATGAGTGGGGCGGAGTGTTTGTCCGATGCTGAGGTAGTTCCGATAGCGGTTAGTCTGTAGAATGCTTTCTTCAGATGTATATTCCGATAGGTATCTGCCTTGGTTTCGGATTCCGCCTGTTGGGCCATTAGGCACAACTCGCTCCAGTATTTGACGTTTGGAGATGTGTTCCGTGAGCGCTTGATGTAGCTATGGGATATTTGAGTGTTGTTCTCGTTTGTCGATCCTCGGGGGTCTTCCGAGGGATGATTGGGGTGTGATACCTGTATCATGAGTGCAGGTTGCATAATAATATATCTGGTAATTCCAGTAATTGATTTATTGTCTACTTTAAGCAGGTGAATTTCCATCATGTTAACAAACCCCCCAATTTTTAGTGCAGTTGGTCATTACGACTGCACTAGAAACTTAATAGGTCGAGGACTCGGGTATCGTAGATTTTGTCAGGTATTACGCCGGGGATGTTTCACAAGACCTCGTAGAACTCTCCGGGGATGTCGTAGACATTTGTCAGGGACATTTATATCTTTGTTCGACGTTTCCCTCGTTCTTGGCATTACCTTTTTTTTTTTAAAAAGGTGAGAGGAGTATCGTGATTACTCTCTCCGAGGCGAGTTATTCCCGATGTATTCTGAAAGGTGCCCTCGTTAGATTAATATCGGGGCATTAATTGATGTTGTGATATTTAATGGTGCTATTTAAATGCAATCAATGATAATTTAATACCACGTTTATGTATTGCGGGGAAATCGAAGCGTCCTGACCGTTGTGTTTCCGTTAATCAAGGAGACGTGACAATTAAAAGCACTAATCACGACTTTTAATCGTGGGATGCGAGTGGGTTTAGTGGTCATTTAAGGCATTTATTGGGAGTAGGGTTTATAAAGCTTCTTCTTTCCTAATTTCACTCTTACTTGCAATTCTACGCAAAAGACTTCTTCTTTCTGCAAAAATATCCTCTGATCTTTCAGCAAATCTCTTTTAATGGCATCTCAATCTACTACCAACCTGGTGTCGGCCGCTTCCGGCACCGGAGGAGCAGCGGGGGCAACGTTTCTGACTTCTCGAAAGAGGAGCGCAGCTGTGGCGGTGGCGGGTGGCAGCGGTGGCGCCGGAAAGGCAAAGAAATTGAAGAAGAAGCCTAAAAAGAGTGGCGTTCCTCGGGCTACCCAGAAAGTGGGTGATACTGTGAGCACTGCTTCAGAGAAAGAAATCCGAAATTTATTCATCGAGCACGGCGCTTCCGGCCGTAACGTGGAGGTGACGGTGCCGGAGGCCGACCACCGGGGTGATTCTCCTCCGCCCGGACACCTAACGGTGTATTATCCTCAGATAAAGGCGGGACTGCGTTCTTTCTTCCCGCCTTTCTACTGCGACATTTTCAATTACTGCAATCTGTGCCCTAGCCAGCTCACCCCTAACTCTTTCACGGCGTTGGCTCTTTTTGTCTTTTGGTGTCTGGTGAGAGGCATCGAATGCAAGAGAGACAGGTTTTTTGCTATCTTTGAGTTGAAGCCGTCTCCGGGGGGGGGGGGGGGGGTCCTTTCTACTGCTTCACCCATCGGGATAAGGATGACCGGATCTCCGAGGGCAACGTCACCTCCCACAGTTCATGGAAAAACAAGTTTTTCTTCATATGTCCTGCTGAGGGAGAGTGGGACATACCCCTGACTTGGAGGGAGCCCACCTTTCCCGAGAGAGTGATGGACGATACCCTGGTGTTCTCACCGGTATTCTCCGCGAAGCCCCTCGTGGAGTCGAAGGATTTTATTCGCCTCTATCGGACCGCAAGATTGAGGCACATTTATCCCTTAGACAAAATCAAGACTCCCTGGCTATTCCCGAGGAGCTCTTCGATACCTTCGGTAAGTATTTTCCTCCCTTATAGTACATGTGTTCCTTTCTATGTTATCTAACTTGTAACCGTCTTTGTAGTGAATGTTCTGCGACCGTTCATGGTGGAGAACGAGGACGTAGTAACCTAGAAGGGGAAGGCTACCCTAGGAGAGGGTGAAGCCTTTGGTGCTGCGGAGGGTGAGGACGAGCAAGGGGGGACTCGTTTAAAGGTTGCTACAGTCACGTCCCGTTCGTCTAGCGGGACTTCCGATACCCCTGAGGAAGTGGGGTTAGGCGTGACTTCTGCAAATGCAGGCCCTGCGGGGGTATTTGTCATAGGGGGTGGGGAGGACGAGGTTGGGATATAGGGGATGACTTTACCACCCCCAGGTGTTATCAGTATACCCTCCTCCTCGGAGTTATCGGGGGACTCTGCATATGCGTTACTGTCGACTCCTCCCAAAGGTATGTGTTTCTCCCTAGTCTTAAACAGCATTGAAACAGTATACAATTCTTCTATTTATATGGGAATCTGCTCTAGATAGACGAAGGGATAGCTTTCCTTAGAGACATGTCTGATTTCGCAGGAGGTGAAGACCATTTTGGTCTAGAAGGGGGGTCGCTTCCCTCGGATCCCGCCCCTCCTCCAGCTTTTGATACAATGAGTCTACTTGACGAGATTCTGGCTGCGGGTCCCCCGCTTACGAGTGCTCTAGCTCCGAGACTACTCGCGGCCATCCAGTCAGATAGCCCCGTAGTCACTCAGGTTCCACTGTCGGGGGGAGTATCTCTAGGGAGGCCCTCGTCTTCTAATGCTCCAGCCTCAGGACGAGAGCCTAGTTCTGAAGACGCCTAGGTGGCTCTCAAGACTGTCACTCGATATCTAACGGCTGCCAATTCTATGCCAGCGGACGGGTGGCAATTCGTCCGGGTTTGTACCAACAACGTGGCTATGTTGGTAAGTTTTTATTTATCTAATTCATTTAAGATCCTTTATCGGGATCTTTATTCCTCTGTTTTGCTTTCTTAGGCACCTAAAATGCTTCCTCTTCTGTTACTCGAGGTCGAGAAGCTGCAAAAACTGGCAAGCGCAGCTGAAGAGAAGTCTCGGAAGCTAGAGGCGGAGAACAAGGATCTCCGGGAAAGAATGGGGAAGTACGAAGAGGCGTGGGCCATGCTTACGCAACAAAACCAAGACTTGAGGGGGGAGAATAAGCAGCTCCACTCTTCTGTAAAGGAGATGGAGGCCTCCGGGCTTGTACTGAAAGACAGGGTGACCTCTCTTGAGGAGGAAAAAGATGCTCGGGAGGCAAAGCAAAAAGAGTTGGAGCGGGATCTGTCCCAGGCACTGGGTAATGTGAACACTCTTAACGAGAAGTTGTCGCGGGCTATGGTTCCGGGGGGCCTTACTTCCGATGAGGTGTAGCAAAGGGTGGATGATGTTGTTAAGCAAGCTCGGGAGGACGCCACTGCTCAAGTAAAGGAACTATACATCAATAAGAACCAGGGGTACTTAGCAGGATATGCTATGTGGGGGTTCCTTCAATGCTTCGGGCAGGTGCGCAGCAAGGTGGCTCCCAATTTAGATCCGCGGGTAGTCAATATTGCGGAGATGCAGAGGCCTACCCTGGAGCAAGCCTACGACCTCTTCAAAAAGAGTAGCTCTCAACTTCCTCCCTCCTCCTCGTCCCCGACTCGGGTGCCTTTGGCAGCGGTACTTCTGCGGCCCTCGGTGCATGCCCCTCTCCGAGTGGGGGTCCAGGCTGTCTCCTCTGGCGTTCCTCCTTCTACGAGTGCCCCGATTCTTCCCTCCACAACTGAGCCAGCCCCCGTCACCTCGAGTGCTCTACCCCCCAGTCTTAGGGGTTTTTTAATTCATTTTTTTCTTAAGGACCATTGTACTTGTTATTATTTTTATGTGTAATGGTAGTTTTATCTTTTGTTTGGAATGAAACATTTCTTATTTGGAACGAAACTTTTTTCCCGCGTTAATAGTCACATAATTTTTCAGCATATTATGGATACTTGGTCCGTTTCCTTTAATTGTAGAATTTTAAGATTGAGTTTACAGAAATGAGATAGCATCTCACTCTTACTGGCCAAACAACTTTCTTAGCATAGCGTGTCTATTTGCAGTGCAAGTTTGGGGGAATATACTTTCCTAAATAGGAGTATCCCCTGACACGCCCTCGTAGCTTTTTATAGTATGCTTTGGGCAGCTCAACTTAATTCGGTTATTCGAGGAAAGGGTCCTAAGTATATATAGATGCTTAGAGTTTAGTGAATATTTTCATGTACTTTCAAAGAATTATTCCAATAGAATTGTTTATATCCTTGTCACTTTTAATTATGTAGACTTTCGAAAAGCCTTTGATGAGAGAGTACGAGTGAAGTTTCCTAGAGTAACTGCTCTCGGAGATACTCTCCGAGGCTACTGGACCATGTCTTCCCCTCTTCCCTCAAGTTTTGTATCGACTCCGCGCAAGTATTTACATAGTAAATTATAGAATCTTATGGTTTTTCACGAAGATACCCAAAATCGGACTCGAACTACAAATAGTGAAAGAAGGATACTTATCTTTGCTGCGTATCGTTCCACTGCTGTAGCACATTCTTTCCCTTTTGGTTGAGGCAATGACCCCGCGAATCTACTTAAGGGTTTAACGACCGCGCGAGTAAATTCTCCCAGATTGACACCGCTTTTGAACGCTCTTGATGGCGAATCTTATGGGGTTTCCACAGGCGGCGCCATTTTGTTAACAGGTTTGGAATTACGACCTAATTAACTGAATTATTTATTTGGGTTGGAACCCCTTTGTCCGTGGTTCAAAAAACTAAATGCTATTTAACAGGAGAGAAAAACTGACAAGAACATTCCTTCCTTTTATTCACTATGATCCACTCTCTTTTCCAAGTCGATATGCGTATTTTCGAGTCTATACGTGTGTTTTTCCTTAATTGTCCGACCTCTCTTCTTTCCTTTCTTCCTCTGTTTATATAGAGTTTTTGGGGACATGTGTCGTTATGCATGTTTTTACAGGTGTCGTTATGCATGTCGTGGTGTTCTACACGTGTTACAATGTTCATTTAACCAATAAGATAACGTCTATCTTAAGTGCTGACTGTATCATTTCTTCTTCCGAGGGCTTTGGTCTTCTTTATGATAAGGGGTAGACTACCTTCTTTGCTTCCGAGAGCTCATTGCTTCTAATGGTGACTCGAGGGCCGAGTCTGAGTATTCTCTTAGTGACAATGCTTCTCCAATAGGTGTGTATTCTGTTGTGTTTGTTTCAGGATATTCTCCGAGGGGGTGTTCGTTCATGGGTTGATTTCCGAGAGGCTTTTAGGTAGGTGTTTTCTTTCTCCGAGTGCCCGAAAAGTGTTGTTCTGTAGTTGTTGCGTTATTGTGAAGTTTCGTCCTCTGGGTTGGTCGACTGGAGTAGCGTTCCGAGAGTATTTGTGTTGGGAGTGCATAGCAGGGAAGTACTAGGGTAGTGTTCCGAGAGTGTTTGTGTTGGGAGTGCATAGCAAGGAAGTGTTTTTGTCAAGGTTCTGGGACTTTGTTGATTTTCGACAGCTCCAGTGGGCTTTGATAGATTGGTTCTTTTAACTCATCCTTTCCGAGAGTTCATATTTTTCGGAGAAGCAGAATGAGTGGGGCGGAGTGTTTGTCCGATGCTGAGGTAGTTCCGATAGCGGTTAGTCTGTAGAATGCTTTCTTCAGATGTATATTCCGATAGGTATCTGCCTTGGTTTCGGATTCCGCCTATTGGGCCATTAGGCACAACTCGCTCCAGTATTTGACGTTTGGAGATGTGTTCCGTGAGCGCTTGATGTAGCTATGGGATATTTGAGTGTTGTTCTCGTTTGTCGATCCTCGGGGGTCTTCTGAGGGATGATTGGGGTGTGATACCTGTATCATGAGTGCAGGTTGCATAATAATATATCTGGTAATTCCAGTAATTGATTTATTGTCTACTTTAAGCAGGTGAATTTCCATCCTGTTAACAATATGTAAGTACAGAAAAGTGAGGAATTTTATTAAGAGAAAATGGAGAGTACAAGTAATACTCCTAGAATACATAACATCCAAGACATATTAAATCAATTAATCCAAAAGAGACTTTATTACGTGAATCAAAATAACCAAGAAAATACAATTTTTTTTTCGCACGAAAGGTAAATTTTATAACCCGAAAGAGTGACATACAAATATGAGGGGAAACCCTACAAGTGAGCTCAACTTTGACACTCATAGCATTCTAATCGACAATCAGTACAATACCGGGCAAATGAAAGAAAACGAGGCTCTAGTCTAGGACTATGACCCTTTCTAAGTCCTACCATATCTACATTCTTGCTCCTCTCTTTCTGTAGGTATACACTCTTCTTTCCAGCTCCAGTGCAAAGCCTGTGACTGTACTCACCAAGGTATACCCTGTAGATCATGGTTGCCTCCATAGCAGCTGCTCTAGTACTGATCTTCACTATTTTAGGGGAGGGAGGGCCAGATTTAGAGAACTACCTGTGATGGGCGTGAGTCCAGCAACCTTCTATCCAAATTTGTTACAAATTGCCTCTTGACCATATGCTAAGATCAAACACCAGCAGTAAAAAAAAAACAATTGCATCATTTATAGTTACCTAAACTAGAAAACATGTGCATGACCTCTTATATTCTTTCAAGATTAGATAACACACTTTTAATAAACCTGTTTGCCTTAATACCTACTTTATACCGAATTCTTACCATAAGTTCATAGGCTATATCTTTACACAAAATGGCCATTGGAATGACATTCTTCTCAAAAATCAAGTAATTCCTCCATCTCCAGATACCATCTATGATATGGCCCAGCATTGCTTCTCTCACCTAAAACACCAAACTTTTCTTTTTGTTAGATTTGCTAAACATGTTACTCCAATTTTGTAATTGTCTCTCTTTAGCATGCATTCCCACTGCTCTCATCAGTCTTACTAGAACAGGTTCCACTGTTGGGCATTTAAAGAACAAGTGCTCTACAGTTTCTTCCTCTTTACTGCACAAGCTACACACTTTATCAGTTATAAAGTTATATTTTGCAAGTCTTACCTTTGTGGCTATACCCCTATGCATCACTAGCCAATTCAGAAAAGCTACTCTAGGGGTGGAAAAAGAGTTCCATACCTGGGGGCTCCATTCCACTTTAGCATTGTTTGTGTGGAATGCTTGATAACACATTTGGATTACCTTATTCTGTGGTGTTTTCTCCCATTCACTAGTCTGCATTTGTGGTAGCTTGCTTCTCATTTCGTCCCTGATTTTTAAGAGTGTTTTCCACCATGGGGAATCTCCTGTTCTAACTTGTGCATTCCATATTCCTTCATTCTTCAACTTATAAGCCTTTACCCAGGTGTTCCAAATAGTTGGTCTTGTCTGGACCTGAGTTATGTGGATGATTTGAGAGCACAATAGGGCTTTATTCCATCCAAGAATTTCCTTCATTTGCAGTCTACCATTCTCATGTTCCTGGCAAACTCTTCCCCATGCCACTAAGTTCTTCTTGCCTTGTTCTTTCCCTGACCACAAGAAATTCCTGCACAGCCCTTCTATCTGTTTCACCACTCCAACAGGGATGGGGAATATATGGCACCAAAACTTTGTACAACTCTAAGGACTGACTTGACCAGCTGTACACTGCCAGCATAGCTTAATTGCCATGCACCCCATCTCATTATTTTGCCATTGATCTTCTTTACCAGCTCCTCATATTCCTTATTCTTTAGCTTTCTTGGGCTCAGTGGAATGCCTAGGTATCTAACTGAGAACTGGCCTTGAGGGAACTTTCAGATTTCCAGCAAGCTCTCTTTCTCCTCTCCTTGCACCCCACCCAGAAAAATTGTACTTTTACTATTGTTGATATCTAATCCAGACTGCTGTGAGAATTGATCCATAGTATTCTTTAAAATCTCCATGAATCTTCTGTCCCCCTGCAGAATAACAAAAGATCATCAGCAAAACAAATGTGTGTTAGATTAATTTTTCCAGTTTTGGGGTGAAACTTGAATCCTTTCTGGTCCTTCACATTTTTCTTTATTAGTATGGAAAGATACTCCATACATATGACAAAAAGATAGGGGGACATTGGGTCCCCTTGTCTCAAGCCCTGCTTTCCAGGCATATTCCCCTCCAGACCTCCATTGATACTGAAGGAGAAGCTAGCTGTTGATACACAAAGCATAATAAGTTGGATTAATCCTGCATCAAAGCCAAATCCTATCCAAGCTTCTTTCAAGAAATTCCAATTAATAATGTCATATGCTTTTCTCAAGTCTATGTTCAAGCATCTTGGGGAAACATTGCCTCTATTATACCCTCTGACTATCTCTTGAGCAATAAAGACATTTTGAAACATATCCCTACCAGCTACAAAGGCATTCTGGCAAGTATTAATAATGTCAAGCAAGATATGTGTAATTCTATTTGCTATTACCTTAGTCATGATTTTGTGGATGATATTACAGTAAGCAATAGGCCTATAGTCTGAAATGGCAGTCACATTGTTCTTCTTTGGGATCAAGCAAACTAAAGTAGTATTGATTTGTTTCAGAATTTTACCTGATGCTTGTACCTCTCTAATGGCCTCATAGACCAGATTACCTGTAATTGGCCAACTCTTTTTGTAAAAACAAGCGTTCCAGCCATTGGGCCCTGGACTTTTATTATCATCCATACTGAATATGGCCTTCTTTACCTCTTCTTTTGTAAATGGCAATTTCAGTGACTCATTCATCTCCTCAGTCACTGTTGGTCCTTCCTTAAATACTTCTGGATCCACTGGACTCACCTGCTTTTCCTTACCAAATAACTCAATAATAAAATTCAATAATATGATCAGTTATATCAGTTTTAGAATTTAAAACAGTGCCATCAGGTTTTGTTAAAAGGAGGATACTGTTTTGTCTCCTTCTAGCCTTTATATTGTGGAAGAATCTCCTGCTACATGCATCCTCTTCCTCAAGCCATTCCACCTTAGCTTGTTCCTGAAGTTGTTTGTTGAGGATCTGCTGCAACTCCATATATTCAGTTCTCTTACTTAGGGTATCCTTCTTGATCTGATCCTCTCTTGGGTTCTTCATCTGTCTCTCTTGGCTGTCTTACAACTCTTTGTACTTTTCTTGGACTTGCTTCTCCAGGTTTTGATACTGACTAGCATTCAGCTCCTTCATCTTTCCTTTGAGATTTATGAGTCAGTTCACCAGCTAAAACATTTTGCATCCTCTAATTTGTCCTGCCCATTCACTAGCCACCAGCTCCAGGAACTTCTCATCAGCAACCCATATGTTTTTAAATCTGAATGGGATCTTTGTCTTTTGGTTGTTTGCAAAAAGCCTGGTCAGACTTGGTGAGTGATCAGATACCCCAGGTGCCATGAATTGAACTGTAGAATCTCTGGTATTACTATGCCACTCCTGGTTAACTAATACCCTGTCCAATTTGCAGTAGGTATGTGAGTTGGTCCATGTGAAGATAGTGCCCACACATATATGATCATGTAAACCTGCCTCTTCAAGCATCTCCTTCAACTCCTCCACTACTCTGATCTGTTGCTCCCCCTCATTCCATTTTCTTCTTCATTTAGAACTGTGTTGAAATCCCCTGCTACTAACCAAGGACCTTGGATCCCCTGTGATATCTCTCTAATACTCTTCCACATATCATTTCTCTGGTCTGGTCTGTTGTGAGCATAAACAAATGTCATATGACCCTTCCATTTCCTACATTGAGTTTCTATTAAACAGTGCATATGTTGGTCTCCATAGTTTCTACCTTCAGGTTCACCCTATCTCTCCTACAAACTAAAAGAATCCTACAATTCTTTCCTAGGCTGATGTTGCTACTAGTCTCCCAATTTTTTTGGAGTTTCTTGATAATTTTCTCATAGTTCGTACTCTTAAGTCTAGTCTCTAAAATAGCACCTATACTACATTTATTCTGAGCTAGGAATTGCATTATAGACCATTGCTTAAGGGGGTCATTCAACCCACTTAAGTTCCAAGTCCCCACAACAGTGTCATCCATTGGGGCCACCCCCTTTCTTCCTCTCATGTCCTTATTAGTCTCCACTTGTGCTTTTCCACCTATGTCCTTACCTTGGTTCCTGGTAGACTTCCTTTTATTTGTTACTTCCTGTCACTCTTCCTCTTGGATTGTTCTTTTCTTCATGTTCTGGTGGCCCTCTGGTTGCTTAACTTTCCCCCGATCCGTACTTCTAGCAATCACCACAGTCAGGTCCCCCATCTTAAGTTTCTTCACTGAAGTAATCTTGCTGCTCCCCTCCCCACTTTGATGTATATTGGGGAGAGCCTTGCTGTTGCTATCCCTCTGCTTTCTCTGCCCCTGGTGTTTTGCCCTCTTCATGGCTCTTATTTTGATCCCCTAGCTTTGAGCTATCCCCTTCATTCTTCTTTTCTGATTCTGATTTTCCTATAGTTTCCTCCTGTGATTGTCTTTCCTTTCCCCTCTCCTCTCCATAACATTTCTCCTCATGGACTTCCTTTTCCATACTCTTATTAACCAGATGTTGTCATGTTTGTAACTCTACAAACACCCTTGCATATGCAAGTCTCTCTCTTGATGTTGTTAGTTTATCAATATAAACCGGCTTTCCAACAAGACTGGCTATCTTGCCAATCATGCTTGGTGTCCAGAATTGCAAGTCCAGTCCAGGTAGTTGTATCCATGCTGGATATGTTTGTAGCTTATGTGGCTCAAGCTTTATTCCTGGGTACCAGCGCTGTATGAGTGGGAATGCCCCCTTCACCATCCATGGACCCCCTCCATAAGTTTCCAACATCTCCTCCTCATTTTCAAATCTAAACACAAAAACCCCACTCTGTGCAACATGAACATGTGGTTTTGTGGTCCATCTATTCGGTATGTAGCTTTTAATGGCTTCAAAAGGCAATCTCAAACCAATAACAGTACCAATAAGCACAAACTGCGAATAGTTTACTGATTCTTCAATATTATCTTTAGTAAATTCAAGCACCTCACGATTCTCAGGCGGGTAATATTTTACTGGAATGCCGTTTTGGAATCTACGGTTACCTGCAAATAGCTCATTGAACTGCTTTGTGTTTCGCTGCTGATTCTCCCTTATGTCTCTCTGTATGATAGCCCTAGGAGGAGATATGGATCTCGCTTCTTCTTCTTCCTCGTTGATTTCATGACATTCCACGTCCTCCTCTACGATTACCTCGTCCTCTTCTTCATTCTCTGATTTGTCCTCTTCATTCCTGATTGTCCTTTGCTGTAAAACCTCCTTGATTTCACTCTGCACTTGTACTCTCCTCTTCATCATTGAGATTGATGAAGGCATGAACCCTAGATATTGGGGGTTTTACTGTGTCTAAATCGCACCGTTTACTATGTGTAAATCGCACATATTTTGAAGTATTTTCGACAAATCTAATATTTTCTATGTAAAATGTGAGCTTTGTTAGAAAATGAAGAAAATGCAAATTATTATTGAAACAGAAGTTGTAAAATTATTTGTCTTACTAAATCTCTCAACAGAGCTAGCTCCACTCGTTCCCATACTTTCCATTAATCATCTGTACAAGTTGGATATACATTTTTGAGCAAATACTAGTATACTACGTGCAAAAGTAATTGATAAGTTTTTGATTAATTGTTCAATTTAACTTAATGATAGTTGATTAATAATATGATTAGTCTATATATTATAAGGGTGGTGATTATCTTACAGTCTGTACACGCACATAGACTTTCCATTTCTCTTCAAATTCTGTTGAAAAATATTATTTTGGCTGCTTTGGTATCTAGATAACAGCCTACAAATTACAAAGGACCATAAAAGGACCCCTAATACTTTTAGAAGCCTTGAATCATTATTTTTTATTTAAAAAGAAATATTGAAGAGTGATGCATTTTCTTAGATGTTCTAGAATAATCTATCAATGTGTAGACTAAAGTGCAAGACATAGACAAGTCTAGTGAAGTTAGAGGATTCTATTAGATACTTTGTAAGAGTTCTCTAGAATATAGATGTAATAAGATGGTTCTAGAGACATCATCCACCACCTATAAATACACCTTATAGGCGATCATTGTAAATAACAACAAGCAAGTCATAACAACAAACAACTAAGAACCTCAAGAACATTTGAGGAATTGTATATGTGAATTTGGAGATACGTACTCCAACCTATAAACACTTGATCAATATATTATAATGAATCTAGAGATAAGTACTCTACTTTCTAATTAAACACGATAAATCTCTAAACATTTTCCACTACATCTAAACTACCTTTCTCCTCCACTATCCATATAAACCAAAAATATAAGTCTTCACTATCATAAAAACATCTCCTCCAAATATAAATCTTCTATTTTCTAACAAGCGGTATGAGAGCCAGTTCGATCTAGAGCGGGCGTTATGGATTTCTTCGACATTGACGAACTACTTCCAATGTTGAATTGTGAGAATTACAACAACTGGAGCTTCCAAATGAAGACAATCCTCAAGGCTAATGATCTATGGGATGTCGTTGAAGAAGGCATTCCAAAGCAAGATGACAATGAACTCTCCTTAAGTGAGGTAAGAAAATTAAAGAAATTACTACAACAAAATTTGAAAGCTCTTTGTCTTATTGAAGATTCTGTCAACGACTCTATTCTATCCAAATATTCATAATACTACTACGGCAAAGCAAGCCTGTGATATTCTAAAGGAGGAGTTTCAAGGTAATGCTCAAGCTAAAACTAGTAGCTTACATGCCTGATAATAAATCAAGAGAATCTAAATATGGAAGATCGAAAGCTTAACATTATTATGGAAAAGTCAAGAGAAGAAGATGAAGGAAGTCTAACCCTGGCTCAAGAATCTACAAAGGAATCAAGGCAAGAAGATTATTTATTAAGATCACCATCACTAAAGAAGCATAACGAGAAAATCTTAACATAAGGGTATGCTGAACTAATGGGAATAAACTACACATAGATAGGTGGTCTAATTGTTCAAGTGGATACTATTGCAATACTTAATTACACCACAAGAACAAGGGAGAAATCTTCATCTCGATATGAAGTCAACATATCTGAATGAAGGACAAAAAGAGAAAATTTATGCCGAGCAACCACAAGGACTTGGGATAAAAGAAATACAATTCTTCAGATTGAAGAAAGAACTATACAAGTTCAAATAAGTTGTCCGAGCTTGGTATCAAAAGATCGATGCTTACTTTATTGATCAAGGGTTCAAGAGAAGCAAGTGGAAATACGAATATAAAGCAATGTTTGACGAATAAACAACTAGCCAAACACTTCCAAGAGATTACTTTCAACCAGGTGAAGCAAACTTGAAGTATCTAAGAAATGCATCAAGGAGGAGTATTGAAGAGTGATGCATTTCCTTAGATGTTCTAGAATAATCTATCAATGTGTAGACTAAAGTTCAAGATATAGATAAGTCTAGATTACTCTATATTCTACAAGTTAGAAGAATCTAGTGAAGTATCTAGAGAACTCCACATTTGTATAGTTAGATACTTTGTAAGAGTTCTCTAGAATATAGATGTAATAAGGTGGTCCTAGAGACATCATCCAGCACCTATAAATACACCTCATAGGTGATCATTGTAAATAACAACAAGCAAGTCATAACAACAAACAACTAAGAACCTCAAGAACATTTGAGGAATTGTATATGTGAATTTGGAGATACGTACTCCAACCTATAAACACTTGATCAATATATTATAGTGAATCTGGAGATAAGTACTCCACTTTCTAAGCACTCTAAATTTCTAAACATTCTCTCCACTATATTTAAACTACCTTTCTCCTCCACTATCCACATAAACAAAAATATAAATCTTCACTATCCTACAAACCTTCTATTTTGGTCTTATTTCGTCTAGCTTACAATACACATGATATCTCATTATAATGGGCTTGACTATGCCAAAATAATACTAATCTTTTATAGTGAACGGACTAGCTCGGTCCGGAACACCTACTATGTATTACAAGTACAAAATAAGTTTAAATAACCTTCTAAGACAAAGAAAATGTTCTGTCAAACGGTGGGCGTTCGACTCTCAACTCTCGAACTGGAGTGGTTCGATCTTGCTTAGCATCAAATTCGATGAGTCTCGAATGATCTTGATTCGACACAGTGACCCTCGAATGGGTACGGTTCGATTTTTTACTTCAGAGGACAAAGTCGAACCTTTAAGACGATCGAATCAGAATGAGTGTCGAATCACTATATTCGATCGATGTGAGTATGCGTCGAGTATTCAATGTGTCTATTAATGTTGGGGAACGAAGTATTTATAGATCTCGCCCGTAGGACCCATATACGCTTCGAATCACGTCGATTGGATGGACTTCGTTCGATTGTCCGCATCGATCGAATAGTCCTCGTTCGATATTGAATTTATTGGGTCTTTCCTTATTGGGCCGGTCCAGAATCCTCGTGGGACCCAAATGCGCTTCGAATTACTTCGATCGAATGGACTTTGTTCGATCGTCCGCATTGATCGAATAGTCCTCGTTCAATATTGAATTTATTGGGCCGACCCAGAATACATTATGGGCCTTCTCAAAATACTCCCATCACCTTCCACTAAATATAAACATCATATATTTTCTAACAAGATTTAGGATACAGAGATCAAAGTCAAACTAGTAATAGAGACAAGAGCTTATGTCCACATACAATGTGCATTTCTTATCACTTAAAATTATTTTTTAGTAGCATTTTTTTTCTACATTTTACTATAGTATGTCTCTGTAGGTGCTTACATTAAAGGTTAATTTTATTTAATTACTATTGAGAGATTAACTGAAAACATAAAGAAGTATTATGAATTCTTCAAAAGTGAATATAACAAATAAATAGCGTAATAAAGTTCGAATTAATTGTGAATCTAATATATATATATATATATATATATTATTAACAGAAGTTATGTAGAGAATACAAGTGCATGTGCGTATGTCTGAAAAGCATTGTTAAGACTTTGTCAAAAATATATATATATTAACTGGTATGCGTGTTGTTTAATTTCTCATATTAGTTGGTTCAATTGTAAATAAGCTAGTCTTTAATAAGACAAAATAAAAGTGAGTATACTACCAGGGCTAAAATGCATGCTATATATTGCTAAAAGATTTGGGGAAGTGTTAAAATTTATTTACAAATCTACCAGTCTGGTTGTAAATTGAGTTTACTAGCGATTTTCTTGGCCGTACACATACACTGTTAGAAAACCATTTTCCATTACTTAATTATCTACTAATGAAGCTACTTGATTAAGGTATTATGAAATTATTAATTACTATATTACCCCGATTAAACTCCTGATATGCAGCCACTCTTTCAGTTCTCTATAGTTCACCACACTCTCTTCTATTTTCTTTCTTTCCATACGCAAAATTCAAATACACAAGCAATGGGTTCACTTGCAAATCACAAACTCCCTGTCATTGAGTTCACAAATGATACACTGAAACCTGGTACAGAATCATGGTCCAAAACCTGTACTGATGTGGTTTTTGCTCTAGAAGAGTATGGCTGTTTCGTGGCGGTCTATGATAAAGTCACCCAACAGATACACGACGACGTTTTCCATGCACTCGAAGAATTATTTGAACTCCCAACACAAACCAAAATGCAAAATAAGTCCACTAAGCCCTTGTATGGTTATGTTGGGCAGATACCACTAATTCCACTCTATGAAAGCATGGGAATTGATTATGCAGATACACTTGAGGGGATTCAGGATTTCAGTAAAGTCATGTGGCCAGCTGGAAATAATGGATTCTGGTATATACATTTATTTTTTCTTTTTACAAGTTTAACATATAGATGCATTAAGTGAAAGAGGCACATTACGTTTCCGTAAAGCATGAATAGGCATATTATCATTATATGTTATATTAAATATTAAATAGGCACATTTTTTCTTTTTTGGTAAGCAATAAGATTTTATTAAAAATATGATCGAGTACAAGAAGTGCTCATACAAGAACGAAGACATGTCCCTATGCATCAGTGTATTCTAAACAAGTTCTAGGATTCATATATACACCATTGTGGAAATGATGTTAATTAAATAGGCACATTAACGACATAAACAAGCAAATTATCTTCCCGTGTTATGTGAAGTAGAGCGACATGCACAAATTAACCTCCCATGGTTTACACGCTTATACGTGAAACTTCCAGGAGTTTACAAAATCACAAAGGGTAAAATGTATAGGAGGAGTTAATTTTTCTATTCACATAGCGTAGGGGTACGAAAAGTATAATTAGTTCTTGGATCTTTTCCAATATACATCTTATAGTATGTTCGTATTTTTTTTTGTTAGTGAGAGTCTTCTTGTGTACACAAAGTTGGCTGAAGGGTTGGAAAAGATTGTTGTCGAAATGATATTTGAGAAATATGGAGTCAAGAAATATTATGAGTCTCACATCAATGCAGCCAGTTATCTTTGCCGAGTTATGAAATACAGAGAACCTAAGATGAATGAGCACAATATGGGATTTGTGTCTCACACAGACAAGAGCTTCATGTCCACCATTCATCAAAATCAGATAAATGGGTTGGAGATTAAGGCAAAAGATGGCGAGTGGTTTGCTGTTGATAATATTTCATCTTCTTCATCTGTTGTGGTCATGGCAGGGGATGCAATCATGGTGAGCTTATTTTGAAATTTGTGATCTTTCAATATATTGAACTATTACTTATAGTACTTAATGGAACAAAGATTGTGAAAGCACTTTGCATTAAACATAGGTTAGTTAAAACTTATGATTGTGAAGAAATGTAGTTATGAGTGTCTTTCTTTTCAATTGACTGTATAAAATACTTTAAATTTCCGGGAAAATACATGAAGCTCGCAACAGGATACTGCATGAAAGCCTCTCGTACGATGCTTCTAGCAAGAATCCATTTTGTTTTTAAAATCTTTGCACCAAACCCGTTATGTGTTCTGTTAATGGGGTGTGCATTCAAAACTATCTACCTGTGAGATTGGTTATTCGTATTTAATGACAGAAATGAGTTTGGTGAAGGTTTTTGATAACAATAAGCTATTTGACTTTTAAAAGAAAAAAAAAACAAAAGTAAAAAATCACAAGATGGGGTTCGGCGCAAAAATGACTTCTCTGTTTATATTTTGATCCATGAATATTATCTTTTTCCTCTAAGTCATATGGAAATTAAGATATTTTTCCTCCAAACATTAACTATTAGCATGACTTCTTTCATATATGTGCTCTTTTCACTGTACTAGGCATGGAGCAATAACAGGATAAAGTCCCCACATCACAGAGTGACTATGGAAGGGAAAGAACCAAGATACTCTATTGCTCAGTTCTCATTCATGGAGAACATTTTACTGCAAACACCGCAAGAGCTAATCAACGACGAGCATCCCTTGCGCTATAAGCCATTCGATCACCTCAAATTTCTCGAATTTTACAGCAAAGAAGAGAACAGGAGACTTGAGAGTGCCATCACAAGTTATTGTGGTGTTTGAGAATTATATTGTTTATGTACTTCCTCATATGTTAAAATGCTTTCTGTTAATAGTTATACATATAGTGTCTCTGCATTTCATGTTTCTAGCTTGTAACTTGTGTGTGAAAGGGAAATAAGTATTGGTGTGGAGTGTGCTACATATGTTAAAATCGAATTGTATTGATGAATTAATTTGTACAGCTGTACTAATTAAATTGAAGTTTTAATTGCTTAAGTTGAGTTGAGTTAGTGTCTCTCATCAATGAAAAAGTACTTGTGAGGAAAATAATCAAATGTACTATGTATAACTATAAGAGGGAAATGCATAAAATCCCAATGTGGTTTCGAAAACCTGCAAAAAAAATCTCCTTTGTAGTTTAAAAAGTTGTACAATATACTTTTGTGCTTTCGAAAACTCTGAACAAAACCCCCTCGCGGTGAGGTATAAGTAGCAACGGAGGAAAATAGGGGTTGTTGGTATTGGAAAATTGTATGTCAAGGGTGATGGGAAGACATGTAACATTGTGTAGGGGAATTGTGCAATGGAAGAATGTTACGTTAAGGGGCCGAGTGATAAAGATTGACTCGAGTTTGGTGTCGCGTATTAGAAACGAGCATCGCTATTCCAGCTGAGCACGTCGAGGTCGATTAAGTTGAAGGGGGCTCCAGTTGAGGATGATGCATGTAGTCTGTGGCGGTGTATGGTGGTGTGCATGCGGTAGCGACGGTGGTGGAAATGGTAAAAAAGAAACAAGTAAAGAGATAAATGAAGCATCATTCTCACTTTGTTGATGGTGTTGAGTATCAGTGTAAGATTATAATATTGGCCTTGCCTTCTCATTAATAATCATGTCATATATATACAAGAGTATTCTTGATGACTAAGTAAACTACCTATCAAGATAATTACCAAATATACAAAAGATATACACAATATCTATTCTAGGTAATATCTAGTCTAATACACCCCCGCAGTCGCAACGGGAGGAGGACGAACGTTGAGGCTGTCTCGAAAATCATCAAAGAGAATACGAGGGAGGCCCTTAGTGAAAATATCAGCAATTTGATAACGAGAAGGCACGTGAAGGACTTGAACGTCACCGCGAGACACCTTTTCTCGCACAAAGTGAATATCCATCTCAATATGCTTGGTGCGTTGATGCTGAACTGGATTCCCCGAAAGATAAACAACACTAACATTATCACAATAGACAAGAGTGGCACGGGAAACCGGAAAATGAAGCTCCAAAAGCAAGTTGCGAAGCCAACAGGATTCCGACACAACATTGGCAACGCCACGGTATCCAGCTTCAGCACTAGAGCGGGAAAGAGTAGGTTGCCGTTTGGCTGACCAAGAAAGAAGGTTATCACCAAGATATACACAATAACCCGACGTGGAACGACGTGTGTCGGGGCAGCCCCCCCAATCAGCATCGGTGAAGGCTTTAAGTGTAGAGAGAGAGGTCGGCCGAATGTAGAGACCGAGAGCAAGTGTCCCCTGAATATAGCGCAAGACACGTTTCAGTGCTTGCATGTGAGCTTCCCGAGGATCGTGCATATAAAGACAGATTTGCTGCACATCATAAGATATATCCGGTCGGGTAAACGTCAAATACTGAAGAGCACCCGCAAGAGAGCGGAAAAGGGTCGGATCTGAGCAAGGGACACTGTCGAGGGCTGCACCAAGCTTGGACTTAGTATCAACGGGAGTGAGAGATGGCTTGCAAGAAGACATGCCAGCGCGGTCAAGGATATCCATAGAGTACTTCTTCTGAGAGAGAAATAATCCCGTAGAATCTCGAGTGACAGAAATGCCCAAGAAAAAACTTAAAGGACCTAAATCCTTCATAGCAAACTCCGAGCCGAGAGAGGCCATAATAGAATGGCGCAAGGCAGTAGTGGAGGTGATAAGGAGAATATCATCAACATACAAAAGAAGATATGCAATGTCGTTACCTCGCCGATAAATAAATAGAGAGTGGTCGGAGGTGCTGTGGAAGAAACCCAAAGTGCGAACATAATTAGTAAACCGCTGGTACCATGCACGAGGGGCTTGCTTCAAGCCATAAAGAGATTTCTTCAAGAGACAGATGTGATCAGGGCGGGAGGAATCCCGAAAGCCGAGGGGCTGATGCATATATACTGTCTCGTGAAGATGACCATGAAGAAAAGCATTCTTCACATCCAACTGATGAATGGACCATGGTTTGGACACGGAAATGCTAAGAACAATCCGTATAGTAGCGGGTTTGACCACGGGACTGAAAGTATCAGCACAATCCACTCCAACCTGTTGAGACCTGCCATCACCACAAAGACGAGCCTTGTACCGCTCAAAAGAACCATCAGAGTTAAATTTATGACGAAAAATCCACAAAGAACGAATCACATTAACATCCCTAGGACGAGGTACTAACTCCCACGTCTTATTTTTAATAAGAGCATCAAACTCGTCAGCCATAGCCAATTTCCAATCCGGGTCAGATAAAGCGGCTACAGGGTTTCGAGGAATAGGGGAAGGGGAGAGGGTGGCTGATAAGTTGAGTGGTTGTTTTGGTTTAAAAATACCACGTTGACTGCGTGTGGTCATGGGATGAGAGGGAGTCGGGGGTGGTGGTGGGTGGGTAGCCGGGGCGGCGGTCGATATAGGTGGAGGGGGTTCGGTATTGAGATGGTGGGTTGGAAAGGCCGGGGCAGGTGGAGTGTTTAGGGGGCCGTGGGGACCGTGGGGGTCGGGTGGGGCGGTCATGGGGCCGTGAGGTGGATTAAGGATATGAGAAGTGATTAGTGGTGATAAATCACAATCGAGAAAATTATAAGAACTAGGGGAGGGGTTATTGAGTGTCGAGAACGGAAATTTACCTTCATCAAAGAGGACATGACGGCACACGATTATTTTCCGACTCGAGATGTCATAGCACTTGTAACCCCTGTGGTTTGATGGAAAACCTAGGAAGACACAAGGAGTGGAGCGAGGTTGTAGTTTATTTATGAGGGGGGAAGGGATGAGCGGATAACATAAACACCCAAAAACGAGAATGTGTGCATAAGATGGATGTTTTTGATATAAAAGTTGTAAAGGCGTTTTATTACCCAAGCGTTTAGATGGTAGTATGTTGAGTAAATATGTTGTCATTTGAAGTGCATGGTGCCAAAAAGAGGGAGGGACGAATGCATGAGCAAGAAGAGTGCGAACCATGTTATTTATTGTTCTTATTTTTCTTTCGGATTTTCCATTTTGTGAAGATGTGTAAGGACAAGAAAATCGAAATTGCATGCCATGATTCGCACAAAAATTGTGAAATAATTTGTTGTTAAATTCAGTACCATTGTCACATTGAAACGTTTTTATATTGCGTTCAAATTGAGTTTTGACAAAGTTACTAAATAAAGTAAAGGTAGGAAAAACTTGGGATTTATGGGAAATGGGAAATGTCCACAAAAAATCAGAATAATTGTCCAAAAATAGCACATAAAACCGATGTCCAGAAGAACTCAAAACAGGTGATGACCATAAGTCACTGTGCACAATATCAAAAGGAAAATACGTAATAGAAAGCAAGGAAATAAAAGGTAGTCTAATATGCTTGCCAAGAGGACAAGAGGGACATAAGGACGTGGACTCTTTAGGACAAGAGATGGAATCTGTACGCCGTAAGCAATCAAGGATGGTTGTTCCCGGATGACCGAGGCGAGCATGCCAAAGAGAGGGAGACAGAGCGGTGAAGGCAGTATGTGGAGCAGCAGAAGGGAGTGAGGCCATTGTAGAGATGGGATAGAGGTCACCAGTGCTATTGCATCTCATAAGTCGGGTGCCCGTCCATAGATCCTTCACAGAGAAACCAAAAGGATCAAATTCCACAGTCACAGAGTTATCAACAGTAAATTTCCGAACCGACACAAGATTTTTTATAATATGAGGAGCATGTAAGACATTATTTAGAGCAATGGGTGGGAAAGGAGGAGTAAGAGTCGTATTACCGTAACCACGAATTGGGATTGATTGACCACTACCAACAGTTATGCCATGCTTGGTGCTCGTATTAAAATAGGGTGAGAGCGTACCTTGATGGGATGTCATATGAGACGTGGCAGCGGAGTCCATATACCACGACTCATCCGGAGGGTTGAGTGAGAGCGTGTGCATGGCAGCGGCTATGTCCGTGGGGGCATATGGTTGCGTGGACTGAGCGGTGGCCGAATAGTAGGACTGGGCGGGCCGCGGGCCAAGGATGCCGGGGCAGCGCGATGCTGGTGCACGCGGGGCGTTCGGGTACGGTGAAGGCGGGGCTGTCCAAGCTTGCCCGTAGGAGGGGTAGGGCGGATAGGGCCATTGCCAAATAGGAGAGGAGGCGTATGGTGCACCCCCGCAGCCCATGTTGCGCCCGCCTCGACCGCGATAGCCGCGACCCCCGACCCCTCGCACGTCGAGCACGGTTGTCACGAGATGGAGGAGGAGTTTGCTGCGTAGATCCGTCCAAGGAAGGTGGACCCGTGACAAGAGCGGTCTCGGTGGAGGTGCGGGCGGCCCGTTTGGCGAGGCTCGTTTCTTCAAGAGTAAGCATAGAACGAGCCTTGGAGAACAGTGGAAGTGGACCACTCTGCTGAATTAGAGTTGCAATACCACCGTATATCTCGTTGAGTCCGGCAACAAGTTGGAGAACCAATCTCTGATTCGAAACGGGGGCGCCAACATTAGCAAGTTGGTCAACAATCATCTTTAATTTTTGGCAGTAAGCGCCCACGTTTGAGAAGTCATCAAGAGTGGTGCTTTCAAGATGGACGGCTCTGGAGTTTTTGTTATCTTGAAAGAGTTCAGCCAAACGGACCCAAGCAGAGAGAGCGGTGGCGTCTTTCTCAATGATCGTGTGAAGTAGATCATTCGAGATGGTGCCATAAATCCATTGAAGGACGATAGCGTCGACGCGTTTCCACATGCGTGGTTCAATGACGTCGTCAGAGGGAGGATCGGCCTCATCGGGAAAGAGGTGATCCGTGACTTCGAAGGCTCGTGCATGAATTTTGAATAATTCGGACCAAGAATTGTATTGTCCGGATTCAACATCAAGCACTATAGGAATAAAGTTACGGATGTTTGTGACCGTGAGGGTCGGTAGGATTTTAGAGGAGGAGGAGGAGTTGGTGGCGGCGGCCACTTCTTTGGGTGAGGTGTGTGGTGGTGATGGGGTTCGGTGGAATGGGTGGTGGGACAGTGGGACTGGGCCACTGGGGAGGAGATCGAGAAGATGAAGTAATTTTTATTTTTTATTTTTCTAGAATTTATCTGATGACGCAGACTGTTTTTTTTGAGAAAGTTAAAATAACTGGCGTGGAACGTTAGTTTAGATCGGACTGAGATTGGGCATAAATTATTAGACGATTTTTGGAAAGATGCCATTGTACTTTTCTTGCCCAAAAAGTTACAGGGGCAGTTCGCAACAATTATTTTTGCATTTATGCAAAAGAAATATATCGTCTATAATTTATTCTATACTAGTGTTAAAACATAGAAAATCGTTAGTGAAGCCTAATTTCTTTTGTCTAATCAATTGTACTTCTTTGATTTCAGTAATATAACTGATTTGGAGTTTTTACGTTTTTTGACACTCCACGTCAGATTTATTATAAGCCTTACTCGAACTAATTTAGTCCAATGCACACCCGCACTCCCAGAAACATGTAAGGTAGAGTACTATTTTATTAATTCTCAAAGGTATTTATACAATTACAATAAACTTGCAAAGCAAGAATCCTATCTAAGGAAAAATATCTAAAGATATATACAAATATCATACAAATATACTAATATACTAATACAAATATTACATGGTATCACGAGTCTTGTGACCTAGCTGCCCTCTCTCTCTCTCTCTCTCTCTCTCTCTCTCTCTCTCTCTCTCTCTCTCTCTCTCTCTCTCTCTCCCACCCGGCCTCACGCCATCTCCCATAATGACGGATCCAAAATTCCACCCCGCCTTTGCCGTCTCGAACGTACGTAACTTCATCCCCGTTACGTTGGAGATAGAAACGGGACACTACACCACATGGGCGGAACTGTTCACGATCCACTGTCCGGCCTATCAAGTCCTCGACCATATTTTTCCGTCTTCCACCTCCAAGGATCCGCCCCCTCCCTCTAAGTTCTCCGACTCCTCGCCTAAAACGGCAACGGACACCGCCAGCGCGGATCCTTCCACTTCCGCTACTCCGACAAGCTCGGATAAAACCACTGCCGCCCCTCCTCCCGCTCGTGATGAGGAACTATGGTCGCGTTTGGGTGCTATTGTTCTTCAATGGATTTATGGGACCATATCCACTGATCTCATGCACCCAATCTTCCCAAAGAACTCCATCGCGCAAGTTTTCCAAGACAACGAGAACTCTCGCGCAGTCTACTTGGAAAATTAATTCACTAGGGTTCATATGGATGATTTTCCCAACGTCTCTGCTTACTGTCAAGAGCTTAAGATGCTTGCTGATCAGCTCTCGAGCGTTGGTGCCCCTGTCTCAAACCAACGCCTTGTGTTGCAACTCATCTCCGGGGTCAACGAAAACCATGACGGGGTTGCAACCTTTATCCAGCAGTCCAACCCCCTTCCTCCCTTCTACGATGTCTGCTCTCGGTTAATTCTTGAGGAGACACGCAAATCCAAGCAGGCCGCCGCCTCTGCCACTGCTGCGGGGTCAGCCCTCGTCCACACAGCTCCACCAGACGAGGAGCCCGTCTCCGTCCGCATATCGTCATCTGCACGAGAAACCAGCAGCCGCGGCCGCGGTTCGCAGCGGGGAAACCGCGGACGCGGCAATCGCGGGCGCGGGCGCGGAAACCCTAACCCGCGTCCGACCGCACCACAGCCCTACCTGCAGCCATACAGGTATCCTTATGGTTATTGGCCACCTCCGTGGACCGCACCCCCCTGCCCGTATCCAACGACAGCTTGGACCACACGTCTGCCTCCTCCATCACGACAATCGGGCATTCTTGGGAGCCAACCCCAACATGCGTATGCGGCGCATACGTCTCCTACTCCTCAGCGTTCTGTTCCCACGTACATTGATGCAACCATGCATACCATGACTCTTGCTCCACCCGATGACCAGTGGTATATAGACTCGGGCGCCTCATCTCACATGACGACGTCGTATGGTACACTCTCACCTTACTTTAATTCGAGCATTAATCGTCATATAACTGTTGGTAATGGACATGATATTCCAATTAAAGGTCATGGTAATAGTGTGCTTCCCTCCCCTTTTCCTCCTCTTAAACTTAACAATGTTCTCTATGCTCCTAAATTAATTAAGAATCTCATCTCTGTTCGTCGCCTCACTCGTGATAATTCTGTCTCTATTGAATTTGACCATTTTGGTTTTTCTGTGAAGGATCTCATGACGGGCATTCAAATTTTGAGATGCAATAGTGATGGTGACTTATATCCTCTGCCAACCTCCATTCCCGCTCGTGCCCCACCTCCACAAGCCGCCCTTACCGCCGTGTCTTCGCCCTTATGGCATAGCCGCCTCGGTCATCCGGGCACCTTTATCTTAGCTTTTCCTCGTTCAAACAATTTAATTAAATGTAATAGTACTTTGTCCAAGTTTTGTGATTCTTGTGTTTTGGGTAAACAAGTACAATTACCATTTTTTTCCTCTCTATCTACTACTCTTGCTCCGTTTGATATTGTGCATAGTGATTTGTGGACATCCCCTATTTTGAGTTCCGCGGGTCACAAATATTATTTATTACTACTTGATAACTTTACTAATTTTTTGTGGACTTTCCCCATTGGCAAAAAATCCGATGTGTACACTATTTTTTCCAACTTTAGTGCACTCATTAATACACACTTTTCCACAAAAATAAAAAGTTTTCAATGTGATAATGGTCGCGAGTTTGATAATGCCCAATTTCACTCTTTTTGTAATAAATTTGGCATGCAATTTCAGTTTTCTTGCCCTCACACCTCCTCTCAAAACGGTAAAGCCGAAAGAAAAATTCGCTCCATCAATAATATGATACGCACTCTCCTCCATCATGCGTCTCTCCCTCCTTCCTTTTGGCATCATGCCTTGCACATGGCCACCTACCTCCTAAACATTACGCCATCTAAGCTTATAAAAAATAAGTCTCCCGCCCTACTACTCTATCATCGGGATCCCTCTTACTCTCATCTCCGAGTTTTTGGGTGCTTATGCTATCCCCTCTCTCCCTCCCCCACCATCCATAAGCTCTATGCCCGCTCGACCCCTTGCGTCTTCTTAGGGTACCCTTCCAATCATTGGGGTTACAAGTGTTTTGACTTAAAGAAAAATCGGGTCATTCTCTCACGACACGTTGTCTTTGATGAAAATCAATTTCCCTTTGCCAAACACCTCTCTCCCCAACCGTCCTTTTATCACTTCTTGGACGATTCTCTCCACCCTCTCTTAAACCCTAATCTAAACCCTCCTCCCCTCTACCCCGGGCCGCCTCCCTCACCGCCGCCACCACCCGCGGCACCGCCCTCTCCACCTTTGGCTCCGCCAACACCACCTACTTCTTCTCCATCTCTGCCTCGGTTCTGCCCCGCTTCATTACCCGTGGCTCCTCCCTCAAGGACCATGTCTACACGTAGCATGCATGGCATTGTTACTCCCAAATGCCACTTCAATCTTACCTCCACTATCACTCCTTCCCCTCTTCATAAAAATCCCAAGCTTGCATTATGTGATCCTTATTGGAAAATCGCCATGCTAGATGAGTTTAATGCTCTTATTAAAAATAAGACTTGGGAACTTGTACCCCGACCCTCTAATGTGAATGTGATACGCTCTATGTGGATTTTTCGTCATAAATCTAAGTCTGACGGTTCTTTTGAGCGCCACAAAGCTCGTCTTGTTGGTGATGGCAGGTCTCAGCAGGTTGGCGTTGATTGTCTTGACACGTTCAACCCCGTGGTCAAACCAGCGACTATATGGATTGTTCTTAGTATTGCTCTCTCTCTCTTTCTTGGAGCATACATCAGCTGGACGTCAAGAACGCTTTTCTTCACGGTAATTTGGAGGAGACCGTGTATATGCATCAACCATTGGGATTTCGAGATCCGACTTATCCTGATCATGTTTTCTTGTTGAAGAAGTCGCTCTATGGACTGAAAAAGGCACCCCGCGCGTGGTATCAGCGGTTCGCTGATTTTGCACGCACTATTGGGTTCACGCACAGTAGGTCAGATCATTCTTTGTTTATTTATCGTCATGGCTTGGATCTTGCGTTCCTCTTATTGTATGTTTATGATATTGTGCTTACTGCCTCTTCGGATTCTCTCTGTTGCTCTCTTATGTCTCGTCTTTCTGCGGAGTTTGCTATGACTGATTTAGGTCCACTGAGCTATTTCTTGGGCATTGCCGTCTCACGTTACAAGGATGGTCTCTTTCTTTCTCAAAAGACATATGCTTTGGAGATTATCGAGCGCGCCGGCATGGCCTCATGCAAATCCGCCGCTACTCCCGTTGACACTAAAGCCAAGCTTAGTGCCTCTTCGGGTACTCATTTTCCGGATCAGACCCTATTTCGGAGTCTTGCTAGTGCTTTGTTGTATCTCACCTTTACTCGCCCGGATATCTCTTACACCGTTCAGCAAGTTTTCCTTCATATGCATGCTCCTAAGACTGAACACATGGCTGCCATGAAAAGAATTATTCGGTACGTTCAGGGCACGGCGACTTCGGCCTCCATCTCTCCAAGTCGAACGTGCAGTCTTTGGTCTCTTTCACGGACGCCGATTGGGGTGGGTGTCCGGATACTCGTCGGTCGACTTTGGGTTATTGTTTGTGTCTTGGTGATAATCTTATCTCTTGGTCCACTAAACGCCAAGCCACACTCTCACGCTCAAGCGCCGAGGCCAAATATAGGGGGTTCGCCAACGTTGTTTCCGAATCATGTTGGGTGTGCAACCTCTTACTTGAGCTTTATTTTCCTATATCTAAGGCTACCATCGTTCATTGTGACAATGTCAGTGCCATCTATTTATCCAATAATCTGGTGCAACATCAACGCACCAAACATATTGAGATTGACATTCACTTTGTTCGTGAGAAGGTTGCTTGTGGTGAAGTTCGGGTTCTTCATGTCCCTTCTCGACAGCAAATTGCTGATATTTTTACGAAGGGCCTTCCTCGCATACTTTTTGATGATTTTAGAAACAATCTCAATGTTCGTGAACCTCTCGTTTCAACTGCGGGGGTGTATTAGTATATTAGTATATTTGTATGATATTTGTATATATCTTTAGATATCTTTCCTTAGATATGATTCTTGCTTTGCAAGTTTATTGTAATTGTATAAATACCTTTGAGAATTAATGAAAGAGGCACGGAATATTTTCCTACACTTGGGACCAAGCCAAATTACCTATGTTTCCCATGTAGGCAATCAATGAGAACATAGTTTATTTGTCTTATTTCAAGGTCGAGCTTTGATAGGAGTGAATGACTAACTCACTTATACATTGCACGATTTTACGATTTTAACATTAACTCCTCGTAGGTATGCTAAAACCTTCATTTGCTTCTTGATACGGAAACTAAGGCTCAAGTATATTTTTGGTAAATATAAAGTTTACGTTGAATTAGCTCATACGTGGGATAATATGTTGAATCGGGCCATATATCAAACTGCTTTGCGTGGTATCACAGTTTCAACTATAACACCTTATAGGAGGGTCGAAACCTTGCTGTGGTGCACCGATACCGATACCAAGACGACTATGCAGTACCCGATACATATCGATACCGATTCAGATACCGATACAAGTTCCGACGTATCTGATACACCACATGGCGTATCCTTTAATTTTGAAATTAAAAAAATCTCGATACGTATCCGATACCTTTTTTTAGGCGTACCGAAACTATTATGGGTCTTTTTATAAATTTTTAATATTTGATGGGTTAAATATTTAAATATAAATTTCACTAAATATAAAATAAAATAAAAAATAAAAATCCCTTTTATCAAGGGCACGATTCAGGTCTCATTATTTTTACAATTATACTTTTGTTTTTCTATTCATAATCACCACCACCACCATGCGCCATCTTCAAGCTTGTTATGTTGTTGTTTAACTTATTAGTCATAAATAATTCACGTTTGTATGTCTTTTTTCATATTTGATGCATGACTATTTTTAATGTTAAACCTTTTTTTTGTGTATTTCTAATTTTTCTTGTTTAAGTTTTAAATTTTATTGCTTGTTAAAAAATACATATAATAACCTGCTTTTCAATATAGAAGACTCGAAGAGATTTGCAGGGATATAAGGCTTACATTCAATCTTTATTTTGAAATATCCCATATATGGAATCTTACTCCATACCGAGACTTTGACCCTAAAGGCATATGTCCAATTCGTGTGCTGAGGGCTGAGGTCATATATATATATATGAAATTTACTATTCGACATATCAAATTTAACCTATTCAGCAGATCTGTGCTGTGCAGCCTTGTCATTCTGAGCATAATTGTCACTCTAGACCTCAGAACAATAATCCGCTTGGCACGTTGTAAATTAGACATTGGAGGTTTTCTAATGCGTATTACTCTTTATCTAATTTATTACGTAGAAACAATAGTGAATCAAACAATGTTTACCTTGTTCTACTGTTAGACCTTCTATGTTTTTGGACACTACTTGGTCAATCCACACCATTTGTGGCTTCTTCGTAACACGATCATATCATTACCTATTATGACACACCAGTAGCGATGATGGTACCTATTGCTTTATTATCTTTTTTTTAATGCGCAAAAAACAAATATTATTGAAATAGCGATGATAGTATCCATTAGCATTACAAACAACGACATTGTTGTCCTATTTTTGCAAAGAACAAATGATGTAAAATGTGAAAAACATCAAACCTCCTATTGTATGATCCGTTTTGCACTTTACAGTCATAAGTTTATATTTTTCAACTTACCTTATAATCTATGCATAAGTGTGTGAAGTCCCCCCCCCCCCCCCCCCCCCCCCCCGAAGCACATGTTTTACGTACGATTTACGAACGTGTCAGCGTTTTTCAACCGATGGATCAGCCTCATGGAGGTGTTCGTACAGTTTTTCATAGGTTTGAGGTTAAATTACAAAAAAATAAAAAACTATAGAAATAAGTTGCAAAAGAGTTCGTACCATGAGGGTTTGATGTCTTTTCCTCTTTTGAACATTCTTTCTCTCAAAAGTAGACATCTTATATGTTATAAAGATTAATAAGCAAAGTTGAACACATACATGCCACTACAGGATAACAGGGTCAATAGGGACCAAAATTAGGTCCCTATTGACCCCTGCAGCGGTCCCTGAAGACCAATAGAGACCGCACATAGGTCGCTATTGTGCGGTCCCTATTGACGTCGGTCGCTTGCCATTAAGGACCGCAATGAGGTCCCTGATGGGGGCAATAGGGACCGGAGTATCAGGAACCGCTTTGCGGTCCCTGATACTTTAAAACCAATAGCGACCTAACGGCGATCCCTATTGTACAAAAACCAATAGGGACCGCGGTTGGGTCTCTATTGTTTTTCATACAATAGGGACCACCATTAGGTCCCTATTGACTCAAAAAGAATAGAGACCTAACTCCGGTCCCTATTGCTTTTCCTTCAATATGGGCCTAACTGCGGTCGCTATTACCGTTATTAGGGACCGCAAATAGGTCCCTACTAGTATTCATAGATACTCTATGAATACTAGTAGGGACCTAAATGCGGTCCCTATTATGAGGAACCTAACTGCGGTCGCTATTACCGTTATTAGGGACCGCAAATAGGTCCCTACTAGTATTCATAGATACTTTATGAATATTAGTAGAGACCTAACTGCGGTCCCTCATAATAGGGACCGCAGTTAGGTCCCTACTAATATTCATAGAGTACCTATTAGTAGGGACCTATTTGTGGTCCCTAATAATAGTAATAGGGACCGCAGTTAGGTCCCTAATAATATTCATAGAAACTCTATGAATATTATTAGGGACCTAACTGCGGTCCCTAATAGTCTGCGAGAAAAAAAAACAATAATATTTCGGAAATATTCCAGAATATTATTGTATTTTTTTCTAGAAATATGATTATAACAAGATCAAAACAATAAAATAATGAAGAAAAAGTTAATATAATGACATGAAGGATTAAAGAATGTAAAAAAAATGAATGAAATATGACTAATAATAGAAAATAAAATATGAATGAAAACAAAAAGATGAATGAATAAAAAAATAAGTGAAAGAAAATAAATTATAGATCCAAAATAATAGAAAAATTAGAAAAGATTTTGTAGATTCAAAATAATAGAAAAGTAAGAAAAGAAAGTGTAGATCCAAAATAATAGAAAAGTAAAAAAAGAAAGTGTAGATCCAGAATAATAGAAAAAAAAGATTGAGTTAGGGATTTGTTTTTTGTGTTGGGTGATTTTTGTTTTGGATTTGTGTTTGTAAAAAGAAGAAAGGTTTTTGTGTTGGGTGATTTTTGGAAAAACAACCCCGCTTCAACTGAATAAACCGCTTCTTCTCCCCAGGTCTAACCGCCGTAAGCTCTACATTTGGTCCCCTACCCGGTCGAGTATCGCTCGGTCCTGGAGTTCCGATCGACCTATGGCTCGGTCCAGCTCCGGTGTCGGCTATAGGTGGTGGAGTGTGAAGTCTGCTAGACTCGACTGATGGGGGCACGTGAGTCCCAACTGAATCTGAAGTATTCGGTCTTGCCACCTGGGATGCGGTGGACTCTGATTATCGGGGTCTAACACCCGCTCCGGGGTCGACCGCCTCATCGTCTACAAATAACTGTCGATGTGGTGCATGTGTCCTCGATGTAGATCCGTCACCTGACCCAAGTAGCGGGACGGACGACTCGGTTGGATGGCTCGGCCCTGCACCACGTCCCGATCGGACAACCCGTATAGGTCGGCAACTACCTCGACCGCTGCTACCACTACCACCACCACGCCCAACGCTACCCCTGCCACCACCACTCCCGCTACCACTGCCACCTCTACGTCCAACGCTACCAGTACCACCACCACGACCTCGACCTCCACTACCTCCAATACCTCCACGAGCAACACTACCACTACCTGAACTCGATACCCCACCACGACCTCGACCTCTAGGACCTCGATCTCCAGTACCGTTAGGGGTCTTACATGACGACATGCCGAATATATATATGTACTGTAAAAAGAAATATAAATAGTAATTCAACATTTAAATATCAATCTACACTAATTAATATAATCTTATAAATTAACACTAATTAACAAATTTTACAAATATAATCTACACTAATTAATATTACACTAATTATAATCTACACTAATTAGAAATTTTACAAATTATAATCTTACAAATATAATATACACTAATTAATATAATCTTACAAATTAACACTAATTAACAAATTTTACAAATATAATCTACACTAATTAATATTACACTAATTATAATCTAAACTAATTACAAATTTTACAAATTACAATCTTAAAAATATAATCTACACTAATCAATAAAACCTTACAAATTTTGTACTAAATTCGGATTTTAACATATCTAGCAATATAATTAATACTAAACAAATCTAACAATATAAACACTAATTAACACTAATTAATACTAAATTTGGATTATAATCTAAATTAAACACATCTAACAATATATTAACACTAAAATCAGAATTTAATAAAAATTGAGTAAAAATACAAAAAGTAAAAATAAAGAATAGTCGGACCTTTCACCGGCGGTGATGAGGCGGTGGAACGACGGAGATGGAGGCGAAGAAACAGACGAACGGCGGAGAAACGGCGGAGAAACAGACGAAAATCGGCGGAGAAACGGACTCAATCGCCGGAAAATGATGAAGATTTGGTGTGGTGACTCAAAGTGGGTCGCAAAATTCAAAGTTGGGTCGCTGATTTCGGAGCTTTGATGAGGACGGGTCGGGTTTCGCACGAACCGGGTGAAGATGGTGAGTAATTGGGAAATAAAAAAAAGTTTCTTTTTTTACTTATAGTTAAGAATCAGGGACTCAATTTGAGTCGCTGATAACTTCCGCCAAAATTAGGGCAATGGAGGCCCTAATTTTGGCCCAATTCGGGCTAAAATGTGTGACCCAATACTCTAAAGGATTTCAGCGACTCAGTTTGAGTCGGTGAAAGTTCATGAGGACAAACAGCGACTCAACTTGAGTAGCTAAAAATCCATGAGGACAAACAGCAACTCAAGTTGAGTCGTTGTTGCCTTCTTCAGAAGTCGCTGAAGGCTAGCGACTCAACTTGAGTCGCTATTGGGCCGCCCAATCTTGTAGTGTGCAGCTTAATAAGACAAATGAAACGATAATCATATCTTATATTATTACAAATATGTATATAGACTAATCACTAACAGGACCTAGAAAAGTCATCATATATATAAGCGACTCACTCAATAGTCATTAGTGTCTTCTTTATTATTCCCGTTACAAAAATTAACTAATATATCAGCTTATAATTAGTAAATTAAATGTAACAGATAATTGAATAAATTGATTGTAAGAGAAATCAGGGGACCAATTTAAATTTCACATCATTGTTTTAACTTGAGTAGACGTCTTACCTAAAACATCGAGGACCACCTTAATTTAAATCAAATATTATTGACCGTGATCACGTACATGCGCACTACGAACAAATGGGCTAACGGGCATCGTACGAACTAAAACGCACTCGATTAGTGTTAATAAGCTTAGATTATCCTTGGGAAGGTTAAAACTTGTGATAAAGAATATGAAGTTCCATACAACAAGTCATGGCCAAAAAAACTAAGTATGGAGACTTTAAACACTCTAGAATGATCTTTCCTTCAACGATTTGATCTAACGTAACTCGTTTAGTCTATTACTTCACCACGAAGTAACAGTTTACCTTGTTACTTCGTGAGAAAGTAATAGTTGGTCAAATGGGCCAACGGGCATCGTACGAACCAAAACGCATTCGATTAGTGTTAATAAGCTTAGATTATCCTTGGGAAGGTTAAAACTTGTGATAAAGAATATGAAGTTCCATACAACAAGTCATGGCCAAAAAAACTATGTATGGAGACTTTAAACACTCTAGAATGATCTTTCCTTCAACGATTTGATCAAACGTAACTCGTTTAGTCTATTACTTCACCACGAAGTAACAGTTTACCTTGTTACTTCGTGAGAAAGTAATAGTTGGTTAAATGGGCTAACGGGCATCGTACGAACTAAAACGCACTCGATTAGTGTTAATAAGCTTAGATTATCCTTGGGAAGGTTAAAACTTGTGATAAAGAATATGAAGTTCCATACAACAAGTCATGGCCAAAAAAACTATGTATGGAGACTTTAAACACTCTAGAATGATCTTTCCTTCAACGATTTGATCAAACGTAACTCGTTTAGTCTATTACTTCACCACGAAGTAACAGTTTACAAGTTACTTCGTGAGAAAGTAATAGTTGGTCAAATGGGCTAACGGGCATCGTACGAACTAAAACGCACTCGATTAGTGTTAATAAGCTTAGATTATCCTTGGGAAGGTTAAAACTTGTGATAAAGAATATGAAGTTCCATACAACAAGTCATGGCCAAAAAAACTAAGTATGGAGACTTTAAACACTCTAGAATGATCTTTCCTTCAACGATTTGATCTAACGTAACTCGTTTAGTCTATTACTTCACCACGAAGTAACAGTTTACCTTGTTACTTCGTGAGAAAGTAATAGTTGGTCAAATGAGCCAACGGGCATCGTACGAACCAAAACGCATTCGATTAGTGTTAATAAGCTTAGATTATCCTTGGGAAGGTTAAAACTTGTGATAAAGAATATGAAGTTCCATACAACAAGTCATGGCCAAAACAACTATGTATGGAGACTTTAAACACTCTAGAATGATCTTTCCTTCAACGATTTGATCAAACGTAACTCGTTTAGTCTATTACTTCACCACGAAGTAACAGTTTACCTTGTTACTTCGTGAGACAGTAATAGTTGGTCAAATGGGCTAACGGGCATCGTACGAACTAAAACGCACTCGATTAGTGTTAATAAGCTTAGATTATCCTTGGGAAGGTTAAAACTTGTGATAAAGAATATGAAGTTCCATACAACAAGTCATGGCCAAAAAAACTATGTATGGAGACTTTAAACACTCTAGAATGATCTTTCCTTCAACGATTTGATCAAACGTAACTCGTTTAGTCTATTACTTCACCACGAAGTAACAGTTTACCTTGTTACTTCGTGAGAAAGTAATAGTTGGTCAAATGGGCTAACGGGCATCGTACGAACTAAAACGCACTCGATTAGTGTTAATAAGCTTAGATTATCCTTGGGAAGGTTAAAACTTGTGATAAAGAATATGAAGTTCCATACAACAAGTCATGGCCAAAAAAACTATGTATGGAGACTTTAAACACTCTAGAATGATCTTTCCTTCAACGATTTGATCAAACGTAACTCGTTTAGTCTATTACTTCACCACGAAGTAACAGTTTACCTTGTTACTTCGTGAGAAAGTAATAGTTGGTCAAATGGGCTAACGGGCATCGTACGAACTAAAACGCACTCGATTAGTGTTAATAAGCTTAGATTATCCTTGGGAAGGTTAAAACTTGTGATAAAGAATATGAAGTTCCATACAACAAGTCATGGCCAAAAAAACTAAGTATGGAGACTTTAAACACTCTAGAATGATCTTTCCTTCAACGATTTGATCTAACGTAACTCGTTTAGTCTATTACTTCACCACGAAGTAACAGTTTACCTTGTTACTTCGTGAGAAAGTAATAGTTGGTCAAATGGGCCAACGGGCATCGTACGAACCAAAACGCATTCGATTAGTGTTAATAAGCTTAGATTATCCTTGGGAAGGTTAAAACTTGTGATAAAGAATATGAAGTTCCATACAACAAGTCATGGTCAAAAAAACTATGTATGGAGACTTTAAACACTCTAGAATGATCTTTCCTTCAACGATTTGATCAAACGTAACTCGTTTAGTCTATTACTTCACCACGAAGTAACAGTTTACCTTGTTACTTCGTGAGAAAGTAATAGTTGGTCAAATGGGCTAACGGGCATCGTACGAACTAAAACGCACTCGATTAGTGTTAATAAGCTTAGATTATCCTTGGGAAGGTTAAAACTTGTGATAAAGAATATGAAGTTCCATACAACAAGTCATGGCCAAAAAAACTAAGTATGGAGACTTTAAACACTCTAGAATGATCTTTCCTTCAACGATTTGATCTAACGTAACTCGTTTAGTCTATTACTTCACCACGAAGTAACAGTTTACCTTGTTACTTCGTGAGAAAGTAATAGTTGGTCAAATGGGCCAACGGGCATCGTACGAACCAAAACGCATTCGATTAGTGTTAATAAGCTTAGATTATCCTTGGGAAGGTTAAAACTTGTGATAAAGAATATGAAGTTCCATACAACAAGTCATGGCCAAAAAAACTATGTATGGAGACTTTAAACACTCTAGAATGATCTTTCCTTCAACGATTTGATCAAACGTAACTCGTTTAGTCTATTACTTCACCACGAAGTAACAGTTTACCTTGTTACTTCGTGAGACAGTAATAGTTGGTCAAATGGGCTAACGGGCATCGTACGAACTAAAACGCACTCGATTAGTGTTAATAAGCTTAGATTATCCTTGGGAAGGTTAAAACTTGTGATAAAGAATATGAAGTTCCATACAACAAGTCATGGCCAAAAAAACTATGTATGGAGACTTTAAACACTCTAGAATGATCTTTCCTTCAACGATTTGATCAAACGTAACTCGTTTAGTCTATTACTTCACCACGAAGTAAAAGTTTACCTTGTTACTTCGTGAGAAAGTAATAGTTGGTCAAATGGGCTAACGGGCATCGTACGAACTAAAACGCACTCGATTAGTGTTAATAAGCTTAGATTATCCTTGGGAAGGTTAAAACTTGTGATAAAGAATATGAAGTTCCATACAACAAGTCATGGCCAAAAAAACTATGTATGGAGACTTTAAACACTCTAGAATGATCTTTCCTTCAACGATTTGATCAAACGTAACTCGTTTAGTCTATTACTTCACCACGAAGTAACAGTTTACCTTGTTACTTCGTGAGAAAGTAATAGTTGGTCAAATGGGCTAACGGGCATCGTACGAACTAAAACGCACTCGATTAGTGTTAATAAGCTTAGATTATCCTTGGGAAGGTTAAAACTTGTGATAAAGAATATGAAGTTCCATACAACAAGTCATGGCCAAAAAAACTAAGTATGGAGACTTTAAACACTCTAGAATGATCTTTCCTTCAACGATTTGATCTAACGTAACTCGTTTAGTCTATTACTTCACCACGAAGTAACAGTTTACCTTGTTACTTCGTGAGAAAGTAATAGTTGGTCAAATGGGCCAACGGGCATCGTACGAACCAAAACGCATTCGATTAGTGTTAATAAGCTTAGATTATCCTTGGGAAGGTTAAAACTTGTGATAAAGAATATGAAGTTCCATACAACAAGTCATGGCCAAAAAAACTATGTATGGAGACTTTAAACACTCTAGAATGATCTTTCCTTCAACGATTTGATCAAACGTAACTCGTTTAGTCTATTACTTCACCACGAAGTAACAGTTTACCTTGTTACTTCGTGAGACAGTAATAGTTGGTCAAATGGGCTAACGGGCATCGTACGAACTAAAACGCACTCGATTAGTGTTAATAAGCTTAGATTATCCTTGGGAAGGTTAAAACTTGTGATAAAGAATATGAAGTTCCATACAACAAGTCATGGCCAAAAAAACTATGTATGGAGACTTTAAACACTCTAGAATGATCTTTCCTTCAACGATTTGATCAAACGTAACTCGTTTAGTCTATTACTTCACCACGAAGTAACAGTTTACCTTGTTACTTCGTGAGAAAGTAATAGTTGGTCAAATGGGCTAACGGGCATCGTACGAACTAAAACGCACTCGATTAGTGTTAATAAGCTTAGATTATCCTTGGGAAGGTTAAAACTTGTGATAAAGAATATGAAGTTCCATACAACAAGTCATGGCCAAAAAAACTATGTATGGAGACTTTAAACACTCTAGAATGATATTTCCTTCAACGATTTGATCAAACGTAACTCGTTTAGTCTATTACTTCACCACGAAGTAACAGTTTACCTTGTTACTTCGTGAGAAAGTAATAGTTGGTCAAATGGGCTAACGGGCATCGTACGAACTAAAACGCACTCGATTAGTGTTAATAAGCTTAGATTATCCTTGGGAAGGTTAAAACTTGTGATAAAGAATATGAAGTTCCATACAACAAGTCATGGCCAAAAAAACTAAGTATGGAGACTTTAAACACTCTAGAATGATCTTTCCTTCAACGATTTGATCTAACGTAACTCGTTTAGTCTATTACTTCACCACGAAGTAACAGTTTACCTTGTTACTTCGTGAGAAAGTAATAGTTGGTCAAATGGGCCAACGGGCATCGTACGAACCAAAACGCATTCGATTAGTGTTAATAAGCTTAGATTATCCTTGGGAAGGTTAAAACTTGTGATAAAGAATATGAAGTTCCATACAACAAGTCATGGTCAAAAAAACTATGTATGGAGACTTTAAACACTCTAGAATGATCTTTCCTTCAACGATTTGATCAAACGTAACTCGTTTAGTCTATTACTTCACCACGAAGTAACAGTTTACCTTGTTACTTCGTGAGAAAGTAATAGTTGGTCAAATGGGCTAACGGGCATCGTACGAACTAAAACGCACTCGATTAGTGTTAATAAGCTTAGATTATCCTTGGGAAGGTTAAAACTTGTGATAAAGAATATGAAGTTCCATACAACAAGTCATGGCCAAAAAAACTAAGTATGGAGACTTTAAACACTCTAGAATGATCTTTCCTTCAACGATTTGATCTAACGTAACTCGTTTAGTCTATTACTTCACCACGAAGTAACAGTTTACCTTGTTACTTCGTGAGAAAGTAATAGTTGGTCAAATGGGCCAACGGGCATCGTACGAACCAAAACGCATTCGATTAGTGTTAATAAGCTTAGATTATCCTTGGGAAGGTTAAAACTTGTGATAAAGAATATGAAGTTCCATACAACAAGTCATGGCCAAAAAAACTAAGTATGGAGACTTTAAACACTCTAGAATGATCTTTCCTTCAACGATTTGATCTAACGTAACTCGTTTAGTCTATTACTTCACCACGAAGTAACAGTTTACCTTGTTACTTCGTGAGAAAGTAATAGTTGGTCAAATGGGCCAACGGGCATCGTACGAACCAAAACGCATTCGATTAGTGTTAATAAGCTTAGATTATCCTTGGGAAGGTTAAAACTTGTGATAAAGAATATGAAGTTCCATACAACAAGTCATGGCCAAAAAAACTATGTATGGAGACTTTAAACACTCTAGAATGATCTTTCCTTCAACGATTTGATCAAACGTAACTCGTTTAGTCTATTACTTCACCACGAAGTAACAGTTTACCTTGTTACTTCGTGAGACAGTAATAGTTGGTCAAATGGGCTAACGGGCATCGTACGAACTAAAACGCACTCGATTAGTGTTAATAAGCTTAGATTATCCTTGGGAAGGTTAAAACTTGTGATAAAGAATATGAAGTTCCATACAACAAGTCATGGCCAAAAAAACTATGTATGGAGACTTTAAACACTCTAGAATGATCTTTCCTTCAACGATTTGATCAAACGTAACTCGTTTAGTCTATTACTTCACCACGAAGTAACAGTTTACCTTGTTACTTCGTGAGAAAGTAATAGTTGGTCAAATGGGCTAACGGGCATCGTACGAACTAAAACGCACTCGATTAGTGTTAATAAGCTTAGATTATCCTTGGGAAGGTTAAAACTTGTGATAAAGAATATGAAGTTCCATACAACAAGTCATGGCCAAAAAAACTATGTATGGAGACTTTAAACACTCTAGAATGATATTTCCTTCAACGATTTGATCAAACGTAACTCGTTTAGTCTATTACTTCACCACGAAGTAACAGTTTACCTTGTTACTTCGTGAGAAAGTAATAGTTGGTCAAATGGGCTAACGGGCATCGTACGAACTAAAACGCACTCGATTAGTGTTAATAAGCTTAGATTATCCTTGGGAAGGTTAAAACTTGTGATAAAGAATATGAAGTTCCATACAACAAGTCATGGCCAAAAAAACTAAGTATGGAGACTTTAAACACTCTAGAATGATCTTTCCTTCAACGATTTGATCTAACGTAACTCGTTTAGTCTATTACTTCACCACGAAGTAACAGTTTACCTTGTTACTTCGTGAGAAAGTAATAGTTGGTCAAATGGGCCAACGGGCATCGTACGAACCAAAACGCATTCGATTAGTGTTAATAAGCTTAGATTATCCTTGGGAAGGTTAAAACTTGTGATAAAGAATATGAAGTTCCATACAACAAGTCATGGTCAAAAAAACTATGTATGGAGACTTTAAACACTCTAGAATGATCTTTCCTTCAACGATTTGATCAAACGTAACTCGTTTAGTCTATTACTTCACCACGAAGTAACAGTTTACCTTGTTACTTCGTGAGAAAGTAATAGTTGGTCAAATGGGCTAACGGGCATCGTACGAACTAAAACGCACTCGATTAGTGTTAATAAGCTTAGATTATCCTTGGGAAGGTTAAAACTTGTGATAAAGAATATGAAGTTCCATACAACAAGTCATGGCCAAAAAAACTAAGTATGGAGACTTTAAACACTCTAGAATGATCTTTCCTTCAACGATTTGATCTAACGTAACTCGTTTAGTCTATTACTTCACCACGAAGTAACAGTTTACCTTGTTACTTCGTGAGAAAGTAATAGTTGGTCAAATGGGCCAACGGGCATCGTACGAACCAAAACGCATTCGATTAGTGTTAATAAGCTTAGATTATCCTTGGGAAGGTTAAAACTTGTGATAAAGAATATGAAGTTCCATACAACAAGTCATGGCCAAAAAAACTAAGTATGGAGACTTTAAACACTCTAGAATGATCTTTCCTTCAACGATTTGATCTAACGTAACTCGTTTAGTCTATTACTTCACCACGAAGTAACAGTTTACCTTGTTACTTCGTGAGAAAGTAATAGTTGGTCAAATGGGCCAACGGGCATCGTACGAACCAAAACGCATTCGATTAGTGTTAATAAGCTTAGATTATCCTTGGGAAGGTTAAAACTTGTGATAAAGAATATGAAGTTCCATACAACAAGTCATGGCCAAAAAAACTATGTATGGAGACTTTAAACACTCTAGAATGATCTTTCCTTCAACGATTTGATCAAACGTAACTCGTTTAGTCTATTACTTCACCACGAAGTAACAGTTTACCTTGTTACTTCGTGAGACAGTAATAGTTGGTCAAATGGGCTAACGGGCATCGTACGAACTAAAACGCACTCGATTAGTGTTAATAAGCTTAGATTATCCTTGGGAAGGTTAAAACTTGTGATAAAGAATATGAAGTTCCATACAACAAGTCATGGCCAAAAAAACTATGTATGGAGACTTTAAACACTCTAGAATGATCTTTCCTTCAACGATTTGATCAAACGTAACTCGTTTAGTCTATTACTTCACCACGAAGTAAAAGTTTACCTTGTTACTTCGTGAGAAAGTAATAGTTGGTCAAATGGGCTAACGGGCATCGTACGAACTAAAACGCACTCGATTAGTGTTAATAAGCTTAGATTATCCTTGGGAAGGTTAAAACTTGTGATAAAGAATATGAAGTTCCATACAACAAGTCATGGCCAAAAAAACTATGTATGGAGACTTTAAACACTCTAGAATGATCTTTCCTTCAACGATTTGATCAAACGTAACTCGTTTAGTCTATTACTTCACCACGAAGTAACAGTTTACCTTGTTACTTCGTGAGAAAGTAATAGTTGGTCAAATGGGCTAACGGGCATCGTACGAACTAAAACGCACTCGATTAGTGTTAATAAGCTTAGATTATCCTTGGGAAGGTTAAAACTTGTGATAAAGAATATGAAGTTCCATACAACAAGTCATGGCCAAAAAAACTAAGTATGGAGACTTTAAACACTCTAGAATGATCTTTCCTTCAACGATTTGATCTAACGTAACTCGTTTAGTCTATTACTTCACCACGAAGTAACAGTTTACCTTGTTACTTCGTGAGAAAGTAATAGTTGGTCAAATGGGCCAACGGGCATCGTACGAACCAAAACGCATTCGATTAGTGTTAATAAGCTTAGATTATCCTTGGGAAGGTTAAAACTTGTGATAAAGAATATGAAGTTCCATACAACAAGTCATGGCCAAAAAAACTATGTATGGAGACTTTAAACACTCTAGAATGATCTTTCCTTCAACGATTTGATCAAACGTAACTCGTTTAGTCTATTACTTCACCACGAAGTAACAGTTTACCTTGTTACTTCGTGAGACAGTAATAGTTGGTCAAATGGGCTAACGGGCATCGTACGAACTAAAACGCACTCGATTAGTGTTAATAAGCTTAGATTATCCTTGGGAAGGTTAAAACTTGTGATAAAGAATATGAAGTTCCATACAACAAGTCATGGCCAAAAAAACTATGTATGGAGACTTTAAACACTCTAGAATGATCTTTCCTTCAACGATTTGATCAAACGTAACTCGTTTAGTCTATTACTTCACCACGAAGTAACAGTTTACCTTGTTACTTCGTGAGAAAGTAATAGTTGGTCAAATGGGCTAACGGGCATCGTACGAACTAAAACGCACTCGATTAGTGTTAATAAGCTTAGATTATCCTTGGGAAGGTTAAAACTTGTGATAAAGAATATGAAGTTCCATACAACAAGTCATGGCCAAAAAAACTATGTATGGAGACTTTAAACACTCTAGAATGATCTTTCCTTCAACGATTTGATCAAACGTAACTCGTTTAGTCTATTACTTCACCACGAAGTAACAGTTTACCTTGTTACTTCGTGAGAAAGTAATAGTTGGTCAAATGGGCTAACGGGCATCGTACGAACTAAAACGCACTCGATTAGTGTTAATAAGCTTAGATTATCCTTGGGAAGGTTAAAACTTGTGATAAAGAATATGAAGTTCCATACAACAAGTCATGGCCAAAAAAACTAAGTATGGAGACTTTAAACACTCTAGAATGATCTTTCCTTCAACGATTTGATCTAACGTAACTCGTTTAGTCTATTACTTCACCACGAAGTAACAGTTTACCTTGTTACTTCGTGAGAAAGTAATAGTTGGTCAAATGGGCCAACGGGCATCGTACGAACCAAAACGCATTCGATTAGTGTTAATAAGCTTAGATTATCCTTGGGAAGGTTAAAACTTGTGATAAAGAATATGAAGTTCCATACAACAAGTCATGGTCAAAAAAACTATGTATGGAGACTTTAAACACTCTAGAATGATCTTTCCTTCAACGATTTGATCAAACGTAACTCGTTTAGTCTATTACTTCACCACGAAGTAACAGTTTACCTTGTTACTTCGTGAGAAAGTAATAGTTGGTCAAATGGGCTAACGGGCATCGTACGAACTAAAACGCACTCGATTAGTGTTAATAAGCTTAGATTATCCTTGGGAAGGTTAAAACTTGTGATAAAGAATATGAAGTTCCATACAACAAGTCATGGCCAAAAAAACTAAGTATGGAGACTTTAAACACTCTAGAATGATCTTTCCTTCAACGATTTGATCTAACGTAACTCGTTTAGTCTATTACTTCACCACGAAGTAACAGTTTACCTTGTTACTTCGTGAGAAAGTAATAGTTGGTCAAATGGGCCAACGGGCATCGTACGAACCAAAACGCATTCGATTAGTGTTAATAAGCTTAGATTATCCTTGGGAAGGTTAAAACTTGTGATAAAGAATATGAAGTTCCATACAACAAGTCATGGCCAAAAAAACTATGTATGGAGACTTTAAACACTCTAGAATGATCTTTCCTTCAACGATTTGATCAAACGTAACTCGTTTAGTCTATTACTTCACCACGAAGTAACAGTTTACCTTGTTACTTCGTGAGACAGTAATAGTTGGTCAAATGGGCTAACGGGCATCGTACGAACTAAAACGCACTCGATTAGTGTTAATAAGCTTAGATTATCCTTGGGAAGGTTAAAACTTGTGATAAAGAATATGAAGTTCCATACAACAAGTCATGGCCAAAAAAACTATGTATGGAGACTTTAAACACTCTAGAATGATCTTTCCTTCAACGATTTGATCAAACGTAACTCGTTTAGTCTATTACTTCACCACGAAGTAAAAGTTTACCTTGTTACTTCGTGAGAAAGTAATAGTTGGTCAAATGGGCTAACGGGCATCGTACGAACTAAAACGCACTCGATTAGTGTTAATAAGCTTAGATTATCCTTGGGAAGGTTAAAACTTGTGATAAAGAATATGAAGTTCCATACAACAAGTCATGGCCAAAAAAACTATGTATGGAGACTTTAAACACTCTAGAATGATCTTTCCTTCAACGATTTGATCAAACGTAACTCGTTTAGTCTATTACTTCACCACGAAGTAACAGTTTACCTTGTTACTTCGTGAGAAAGTAATAGTTGGTCAAATGGGCTAACGGGCATCGTACGAACTAAAACGCACTCGATTAGTGTTAATAAGCTTAGATTATCCTTGGGAAGGTTAAAACTTGTGATAAAGAATATGAAGTTCCATACAACAAGTCATGGCCAAAAAAACTATGTATGGAGACTTTAAACACTCTAGAATGATCTTTCCTTCAACGATTTGATCAAACGTAACTCGTTTAGTCTATTACTTCACCACGAAGTAACAGTTTACCTTGTTACTTCGTGAGAAAGTAATAGTTGGTCAAATGGGCTAACGGGCATCGTACGAACTAAAACGCACTCGATTAGTGTTAATAAGCTTAGATTATCCTTGGGAAGGTTAAAACTTGTGATAAAGAATATGAAGTTCCATACAACAAGTCATGGCCAAAAAAACTAAGTATGGAGACTTTAAACACTCTAGAATGATCTTTCCTTCAACGATTTGATCTAACGTAACTCGTTTAGTCTATTACTTCACCACGAAGTAACAGTTTACCTTGTTACTTCGTGAGAAAGTAATAGTTGGTCAAATGGGCCAACGGGCATCGTACGAACCAAAACGCATTCGATTAGTGTTAATAAGCTTAGATTATCCTTGGGAAGGTTAAAACTTGTGATAAAGAATATGAAGTTCCATACAACAAGTCATGGCCAAAAAAACTATGTATGGAGACTTTAATCACTCTAGAATGATCTTTCCTTCAACGATTTGATCAAACGTAACTCGTTTAGTCTATTACTTCACCACGAAGTAACAATTTACCTTGTTACTTCGTGAGAAAGTAATAGTTGGTCAAATGGGCTAACGGGCATCGTACGAACTAAAACGCACTCGATTAGTGTTAATAAGCTTAGATTATCCTTGGGAAGGTTAAAACTTGTGATAAAGAATATAAAGTTCAATACAACAAGTCATGGCCAAAAAAACTATGTATGGAGACTTTAAACACTCTAGAATGATCTTTCCTTCAACGATTTGATCAAACGTAACTCGTTTAGTCTATTACTTCACCACGAAGTAACAGTTTACCTTGTTACTTCGTGAGACAGTAATAGTTGGTCAAATGGGCTAACGGGCATCGTACGAACTAAAACGCACTCGATTAGTGTTAATAAGCTTAGATTATCCTTGGGAAGGTTAAAACTTGTGATAAAGAATATGAAGTTCCATACAACAAGTCATGGCCAAAAAAACTATGTATGGAGACTTTAAACACTCTAGAATGATCTTTCCTTCAACGATTTGATCAAACGTAACTCGTTTAGTCTATTACTTCACCACGAAGTAACAGTTTACCTTGTTACTTCGTGAGAAAGTAATAGTTGGTCAAATGGGCCAACGGGCATCGTACGAACCAAAACGCATTCGATTAGTGTTAATAAGCTTAGATTATCCTTGGGAAGGTTAAAACTTGTGATAAAGAATATGAAGTTCCATACAACAAGTCATGGCCAAAAAAACTATGTATGGAGACTTTAAACACTCTAGAATGATATTTCCTTCAACGATTTGATCAAACGTAACTCGTTTAGTCTATTACTTCACCACGAAGTAACAGTTTACCTTGTTACTTCGTGAGAAAGTAATAGTTGGTCAAATGGGCTAACGGGCATCGTACGAACTAAAACGCACTCGATTAGTGTTAATAAGCTTAGATTATCCTTGGGAAGGTTAAAACTTGTGATAAAGAATATGAAGTTCCATACAACAAGTCATGGCCAAAAAAACTATGTATGGAGACTTTAAACACTCTAGAATGATCTTTCCTTCAACGATTTGATCAAACGTAACTCGTTTAGTCTATTACTTCACCACGAAGTAACAGTTTACCTTGTTACTTCGTGAGAAAGTAATAGTTGGTCAAATGGGCTAACGGGCATCGTACGAACTAAAACGCACTCGATTAGTGTTAATAAGCTTAGATTATCCTTGGGAAGGTTAAAACTTGTGATAAAGAATATGAAGTTCCATACAACAAGTCATGGCCAAAAAAACTATGTATGGAGACTTTAAACACTCTAGAATGATCTTTCCTTCAACGATTTGATCAAACGTAACTCGTTTAGTCTATTACTTCACCACGAAGTAACAGTTTACCTTGTTACTTCGTGAGAAAGTAATAGTTGGTCAAATGGGCTAACGGGCATCGTACGAACTAAAACGCACTCGATTAGTGTTAATAAGCTTAGATTATCCTTGGGAAGGTTAAAACTTGTGATAAAGAATATGAAGTTCCATACAACAAGTCATGGCCAAAAAAACTAAGTATGGAGACTTTAAACACTCTAGAATGATCTTTCCTTCAACGATTTGATCTAACGTAACTCGTTTAGTCTATTACTTCACCACGAAGTAACAGTTTACCTTGTTACTTCGTGAGAAAGTAATAGTTGGTCAAATGGGCCAACGGGCATCGTACGAACCAAAACGCATTCGATTAGTGTTAATAAGCTTAGATTATCCTTGGGAAGGTTAAAACTTGTGATAAAGAATATGAAGTTCCATACAACAAGTCATGGCCAAAAAAACTATGTATGGAGACTTTAAACACTCTAGAATGATCTTTCCTTCAACGATTTGATCAAACGTAACTCGTTTAGTCTATTACTTCACCACGAAGTAACAGTTTACCTTGTTACTTCGTGAGACAGTAATAGTTGGTCAAATGGGCTAACGGGCATCGTACGAACTAAAACGCACTCGATTAGTGTTAATAAGCTTAGATTATCCTTGGGAAGGTTAAAACTTGTGATAAAGAATATGAAGTTCCATACAACAAGTCATGGCCAAAAAAACTATGTATGGAGACTTTAATCACTCTAGAATGATCTTTCCTTCAACGATTTGATCAAACGTAACTCGTTTAGTCTATTACTTCACCACGAAGTAACAGTTTACCTTGTTACTTCGTGAGAAAGTAATAGTTGGTCAAATGGGCTAACGGGCATCGTACGAACTAAAACGCACTCGATTAGTGTTAATAAGCTTAGATTATCCTTGGGAAGGTTAAAACTTGTGATAAAGAATATAAAGTTCAATACAACAAGTCATGGCCAAAAAAACTATGTATGGAGACTTTAAACACTCTAGAATGATCTTTCCTTCAACGATTTGATCAAACGTAACTCGTTTAGTCTATTACTTCACCACGAAGTAACAGTTTACCTTGTTACTTCGTGAGACAGTAATAGTTGGTCAAATGGGCTAACGGGCATCGTACGAACTAAAACGCACTCGATTAGTGTTAATAAGCTTAGATTATCCTTGGGAAGGTTAAAACTTGTGATAAAGAATATGAAGTTCCATACAACAAGTCATGGCCAAAAAAACTATGTATGGAGACTTTAAACACTCTAGAATGATCTTTCCTTCAACGATTTGATCAAACGTAACTCGTTTAGTCTATTACTTCACCACGAAGTAACAGTTTACCTTGTTACTTCGTGAGAAAGTAATAGTTGGTCAAATGGGCCAACGGGCATCGTACGAACCAAAACGCATTCGATTAGTGTTAATAAGCTTAGATTATCCTTGGGAAGGTTAAAACTTGTGATAAAGAATATGAAGTTCCATACAACAAGTCATGGCCAAAAAAACTATGTATGGAGACTTTAAACACTCTAGAATGATCTTTCCTTCAACGATTTGATCAAACGTAACTCGTTTAGTCTATTACTTCACCACGAAGTAACAGTTTACCTTGTTACTTCGTGAGAAAGTAATAGTTGGTCAAATGGGCTAACGGGCATCGTACGAACTAAAACGCACTCGATTAGTGTTAATAAGCTTAGATTATCCTTGGGAAGGTTAAAACATGTGATAAAGAATATGAAGTTCCATACAACAAGTCATGGCCAAAAAAACTATGTATGGAGACTTTAAACACTCTAGAATGATCTTTCCTTCAACGATTTGATCAAACGTAACTCGTTTAGTCTATTACTTCACCACGAAGTAACAGTTTACCTTGTTACTTCGTGAGAAAGTAATAGTTGGTCAAATGGGCCAACGGGCATCGTACGAACCAAAACGCATTCGATTAGTGTTAATAAGCTTAGATTATCCTTGGGAAGGTTAAAACTTGTGATAAAGAATATGAAGTTCCATACAACAAGTCATGGCCAAAAAAACTAAGTATGGGGACTTTAAACACTCTAGAATGATCTTTCCTTCAACGATTTGATCAAACGTAACTCGTTTAGTCTATTACTTCACCACGAAGTAACAGTTTACCTTGTTACTTCGTGAGAAAGTAATAGTTGGTCAAATGGGCTAACGGGCATCGTACGAACTAAAACGCACTCGATTATTGTTAATAAGCTTAGATTATCCTTGGGAAGGTTAAAACTTGTGATAAAGAATATGAAGCTCCATACAACAAGTCATGGCCAAAAAAACTAAGTATGGAGACTTTAAACACTCTAGAATGATCTTTCCTTCAACGATTTGATCTAACGTAACTCGTTTCGTCTATTACTTCACCACAAAGTAACAGTTTACCTTGTTACTTCGTGAGAAAGTAATAGTTGGTCAAATGGGCCAACGGGCATCGTACGAACCAAAACGCATTCGATTAGTGTTAATAAGCTTAGATTATCCTTGGGAAGGTTAAAACTTGTGATAAAGAATATGAAGTTCCATACAACAAGTCATGGCCAAAAAAATATGTATGGAGACTTTAAACACTCTAGAATGATCTTTCCTTCAACGATTTGATCAAACGTAACTCGTTTAGTCTATTACTTCACCACGAAGTAACAGTTTACCTTGTTACTTCGTGAGACAGTAATAGTTGGTCAAATGGGCTAACGGGCATCGTACGAACTAAAACGCACTCGATTAGTGTTAATAAGCTTAGATTATCCTTGGGAAGGTTAAAACTTGTGATAAAGAATATGAAGTTCCATACAACAAGTCATGGCCAAAAAAACTATGTATGGAGACTTTAAACACTCTAGAATGATCTTTCCTTCAACGATTTGATCAAACGTAACTCGTTTAGTCTATTACTTCACCACGAAGTAACAGTTTACCTTGTTACTTCGTGAGAAAGTAATAGTTGGTCAAATGGGCTAACGGGCATCGTACGAACTAAAACGCACTCGATTAGTGTTAATAAGCTTAGATTATCCTTGGGAAGGTTAAAACTTGTGATAAAGAATATGAAGTTCCATACAACAAGTCATGGCCAAAAAAACTATGTATGGAGACTTTAAACACTCTAGAATGATCTTTCCTTCAACGATTTGATCTAACGTAACTCGTTTCGTCTATTACTTCACCACGAAGTAACAGTTTACCTTGTTACTTCGTGAGACAGTAATAGTTGGTCAAATGGGCTAACGGGCATCGTACGAACTAAAACGCACTCGATTAGTGTTAATAAGCTTAGATTATCCTTGGGAAGGTTAAAACTTGTGATAAAGAATATGAAGTTCCATACAACAAGTCATGGCCAAAAAAACTATGTATGGAGACTTTAAACACTCTAGAATGATCTTTCCTTCAACGATTTGATCAAACGTAACTCGTTTAGTCTATTACTTCACCACGAAGTAACAGTTTACCTTGTTACTTCGTGAGAAAGTAATAGTTGGTCAAATGGGCTAACGGGCATCGTACGAACTAAAACGCACTCGATTAGTGTTAATAAGCTTAGATTATCCTTGGGAAGGTTAAAACTTGTGATAAAGAATATGAAGTTCCATACAACAAGTCATGGCCAAAAAAACTATGTATGGAGACTTTAAACACTCTAGAATGATCTTTCCTTCAACGATTTGATCAAACGTAACTCGTTTAGTCTATTACTTCACCACGAAGTAACAGTTTACCTTGTTACTTCGTGAGAAAGTAATAGTTGGTCAAATGGGCTAACGGGCATCGTACGAACTAAAACGCACTCGATTAGTGTTAATAAGCTTAGATTATCCTTGGGAAGGTTAAAACTTGTGATAAAGAATATGAAGTTCCATACAACAAGTCATGGCCAAAAACGCACTCGGAATAAACAAAACTACTTTTTAATTTTTATTTTTTCAGCAAGAAAACACACTCCCTTCTGATGATGACTTCTAAATACCAATTTGAATGAACCAAATACTACGTAATTGAAGTAGAATATCTTGGTTAAGTATATGAAAATAATGAATGATCACCACCAAATTTGATTAGAATCTGAAGTACTCATTGTCATGTGAAAAGCGGGACAAAAAGACCAGGATTTGGAAGAAAAACTAGATAAGTAAAAGGTTGCTTGTAAAAGACCTAACTTTTGATCTGGTGAATCTTTTTGTTCTATAATTTATCAAATCGAACATGCTTTAGTGCTACAAAAATATAAGGGGTAACCGTTGTAGCAGCCCCGACCATAGTTTGTTTCAAAGTAGCAAATTGTTTATTGGTGTTAACGAGGAGGGGCTTTCTCTCATTGTTCTCATGTCCCACAAGAAGCGACTTGTTCAATGTCTTCTAGGTTTGTGACTATCCATAACAAGATTTCCGATCATTAGCTGCCTAAAATTCGCGGTCGGGAAGCGGTCGCTACTCAATAGGGACGGCTCACCCATCGCAGCTACTAACGTTAGCGACGGCATCCCAGTCGCCGAAAGGCGTAGCGACATACTTGCCGTCGCATAAGGAGGTAGCGACGGGAAGCTTGTCGCTACCAATTTTAGGGCAACATTGAAGTTGCCCTAACCCAACTGGGTTGTAGCTGGGCCCAAGTAGCGACGGGCTAATGGGGGGGTATAATTATGAAATAAACCCCCTTCTCAAAATCATATTTTCAGTCGCCATTTTCATCGCCCCTCTCCCTCCAAACGCCGCCGACAGCAATGGCCTGCCCGGAATAGCCACCGCTTGGCCGTTGCACCTTTAGAATATGTAAGTCTTTGTTGTTTTTTTCAAATCATGTCTTGTTTTTGATGATTTAGTTGTAATTTAGAATGTGATTAGTTAGTTCTTGTAGATTTCGGTGATTTCGAATTGGTTTAGATTTCAACTATAATTTCGAACGAATTGCTTTAGGAATCGTTAAATTTGGTTATATTATGCTTTGATTACAATATTATGCTTTATGAACCTTTAGGAATTAAAATTGTTAGATTTAGTTGTTAAACATCGACTAATTGTGTTAGATCTCGTTAGATTTTGTTATATTTCACTTCGATTATTAGTCGATTATGCTTTAGGAACCTTTAGAAAATCGTTAGATTTTGTTGAATTGTTAGTTGTTAAAAAACATTGACCATGCTTTATGAATCATTGTAGATCTGTAGCTTTAATGCTTGTTAGATAGATTTCATTAGATTTAACTTCGATTGGTCGATTATGCTGTAGAAACCTTTATGAAATTGTTAGTTGTCGTTGAATTATATTGTTAGTTTTCGTTTAATTGTTAGTTTTTAAACGTTGATTTTATATGTCATGTCTTTAGGAAATTGTTAGTTTTTAAACGTTGAGTATATATGCCATGCCTGTAGAAAATTGTTAGTTTTTAAACGTTGATTATATATGTAACGCCTTTAGGAAATTGTTAGTTTTCAAATATCGACTATGCCATTAGATTTTGTTATATATCATACAATTGTTAGGTTTTAAACATCAATTATGACATCGTAGATTTTTTACTTTTTAAACGTTGATTATATATGTAACTTGATTAATTGGACTAAGTTTTTATTATTTATTTAATTTAATCATGTTTATAATTAATGCTATTATATTAAAAAATGTTGATTTTTTTTTTGTATATTAGTTTAGATCTCGTAGCTGCAATTATCAGAATTTAAACATTGCATATGCCTAAGGGAATTTCTATAACTTAGACATAGTTATACCTCAAGGAATCTCTATAACTTAGACATGATAATATTTAGGAAATCTTTATAACTTAGACATGATTATACGGTTAAGAATTATAAATATGATTTTGAGTTACTACGTAGTACATAGATCTTCGACATGTCAGACGATTGTACAAGCCCTGAGGGTCAGGACGGCCCCCCTACGCAGAGGGGTTGTGGTAGTTTAGGACCTAATATGCGCATACGTTGAGTATGTTCGTCAACTACTGTAGATCCTGCTCGTGTCAATGCAGCGCGTCCATCCTCTACTCCACCAGAGGCACGCGATACGGATTAGGCGGCCTCATCATCTACTCCACCAGAGGCACCCAGTACAGATCACGTGGGCCCATCATCTACTCCATCAGCGCAGAGCCTAGTCAGACGCATACACAACTTCCTAGAGGAGATCTGGTGCCTCAGGATAGCTCACAACGTATGGTCATAAAGCTGACCCCAAAGGGACTATTTGACGATCAACAACGGATTTTGAAGTCCATTACAGTGATTATCCAGAGGTTGTTGTCACATTTTGCACTATGTTGGATGAAACTCGGACAAAGAATCAAAAATAATATTTGTTTAAGCTTTAGGGTGAGTATTTAATATATAAATAGCATAATTCTAGTGTGGAATATTTTTTTTTAAAAAAAGAATCCTATAATAATCTAACCTTAAATATTTAATTTGTAGAATACATATAATATTTCGCTCACATATAATTTGTAGAAAGGTGTAGGGCGCACGAGGCATTCAAGAAGAAAGCTATGGAAAGGTATAAGGGCATGATGCATGACGCGAAGAATAATTATCTGGCTAAGAAGGACGATCCGAAGTGGACAAACCACAAGAAGATTTGGATGAACGATAAGCTAGAAAGAGAGGTCGCGGTGCATTGGGAGAAGGAAGAAGTTAAGGAGTGACAGTCATGACTATTCGTCCCATAAAATCTTCCTTGTTGCTTTTGCACACATCTTCGCAAGTTCGAGGCATATCAATCGGAAAACTTAAGCTCAGTCAACCACTCCAAAATCTTATTCTTTTGATCCCTAGAAAGCACATATCTTGCATTGGGCTTATTCACTGCATTTCCATTGCTAGTGAGAATTAGAAATAGATCCTTACGGTTTGTCAAGATCTGCAAATCTCATCTAGCCTTGATGTTGTCTTTCGTCTTAGCGTCGTCCATCACCGTGTTCTTGATGTTATCGAAAATATTTTTCTCACTGTGCATGACATCAAGGTTATGACGAATCAAATTCGAGGACCAATAAGCTAAAACCCAAAATATGCTATGTTGACACCAATTATGAGTAGTCCCAAAACCCAAGATCTTTTGTGTGTATGCCCCAAATCTGACCGGTGGTAGTTTGTCCCCAATTCTTCTCATTTCCTTACCTTTTCTACAGGGAATAGGGGCTTCTAGTGCATCCCTCTTATAATAGAAATCCCTTTTGATTTTTCGCCACATATGTCCTTCTGGTAGAAATCGACGATGACAATCAAAGAAAATTGGTTTCCCACCATGCTTCAAGGAAAACGACTTTGTAAACTCCATACAATAAGGGAAAGATAACTTCCCATGAATACTCTACTGAGATAACATTCCATAAGCTGGGAAATTACTAATCGTCCACATTATCGTCGCTCTTAACTGAAAGTTCTACTTTTTATAGCTATCATACGTACTGAAACCTTCAGTCCATAAAATCTTAAACTCGTGTATCAGTGGTCTCAACATTAAGTCAAGGTTCTTCCCAGGACTTTGTGGACCAGGTATAATAAGGCTCAGAAAGATGAACTATGCCCACATGCAAAGATCAAAAGGGAGGTTATAAGGAGTTACAAACACAGGACAGCACGAGTAATTGGTCCCATATTGGTTGAATGGTGTGAACCCATCTGTACATAAACCGATTCGAATGTTTAGGGGCTTTACAACAAAATATGGATGGCAACGATCAAAGTGTCTCCAGGCTTCGCCTGAAGCCGGATGGATCATCCTATTAGGGGAATGGCGATATTTTAAATGCCATGTCATGTGCTTTGCGGTGCCCCTATAATAGTACAACCTCTGTATACGAGGACCTACGAGGAAGTAACACAATGTCTTCTTAGGGATTTTTGACTTCTTGCCACTCTCATACCTTGTCTCCTTACAAACAGGGCATCCATCAACATGTTATTCAACAGGGCAATCGTCATGTACCCTAACCCCGACCCAGCAACATCCTATTCAACATGTGGACTGTATCAGGTGACATCTTCTCAATCTCCGGATCTGTACCATGTTTAGTTAATCTTATGAACTTGTTAGTTGCTGCATTACTAACTCTGTGCATAACCTTTGTAGTTAAACACTCGGAAATCAAAGAATACCCTGGCATCATGATTTGGTTCATCGTCACGTACTTCTTCCTATTCATATAGCCCGCCATATGCATCTACGACCATCTCTCTTAAGTCATTGACATGAACATGGCTATGTACATGACTAGTAGTACGAGTGGGTGGTGGGCTAGGTGAGTAGTCTAAATACAATGTAGATCCCTGCTCAAAATTCTCACCGTGCGACAATCAAATCCAATATTGGCCCATGAAGCCATACTTATACAGATAACTACGTACGGTTTTTCGATCCAACCACTTTGTGTTTGCGCATTTAAGACACGGGCACCTAAAATTCTTCTTTAGATCTAAATACCATCTTTGTTGTGAAGCAAAATCTATGAACGACCGAACCTTAACAACAAAACTCTCGTTCAAATAACCGTTGTCATCTAACCTATCGTACATCAAAGATCTATTGCCACAATAAGCCATTCTTTATCTAAGTAATTGAAAAAAGAATAATTACAATTTATTCTAATATTTAAACAACATATATTAAATATATAACAATTTACGTCATTAGCATAGTATACAACGTACTTGTTGGAGCGCAGACTCGCGATCGTCCAATATCTATATCAAGCCCGTCTAGCCTTGTCACCACATTTGATAAGCTTTAATATATAATCTACAACCATGAAAAAATGATAACATTAAAGTAAATATTTAAAACATAAATTTGTGCATAAAATTGATAAAAATTGAAAATAGTAAGAAAAAACGTACCTAGAACAAGTGTGGAGGTGGAATGATTTCTCCAAATGGGGAGAGAAGAGGCATTTATATGGAGAAATCTGCCAGTTGTGATCGCTGGACGGTAGATATTGCCAATGGTGACATTCATTAGCCACCGTTAGGCGGTCGCTAATGACAACGATAACATTCATTTGCGACCACCCATCGGTAGCTAAAGAATGTTACCGTTGTCATTAGCTACCGCTCATCAGTAGCTAATGATTATTACCGTTGGCCCAACGTTAACATCTGATTAACCCGATACCCCATACCCTAACAGTCGCGACGACTTCGCGATAACTGATTTTGCATACCCTAATAGTAGCTACCGCCATGCAGTAGCTATTGAAATTATTAGCTATCGCCGAGTGGTAACTAATAATATTCAAGTTCTTAAATTACGTTTTTTCAACGATTATATGTTATATATTATGGGTTGTTTGTTATCATTTACGTCATTAGCAAGTAATAATTAACTAAATAAATACAAATTATTGATTTTATTGCACAATCAAGCGTTATTACTGATGCCAGTTCATAATAACACTATTACCTAATGTCGTTGTATGTCAATAATATATATATATATATATGTGTGTGTGTGTGTGTGTATGTATATATCTCCCAATATGGCGCTAAATAAAGATCGTAACATCACATCATAACAAATCATCACGTCAGATCGATACATCAATCCTCACGTCACAAAGATACATTAATCATATACGAGACATGATTAAGTGTAGAGGTTACACTAATATATACGTCACAACGATACATCAATCGTAATAATAACTCAATTACTAGTGAATTAGTTAATTATTACTTTTTATTAACAATATTACTTAACTAAAACCATTTAGAAATCAAAATCAAACAAGAAAACACACAAAATAACAAAAAAGTAGCATTAGCTACCACGAGAGGGTATCTATTAATATTCAGCGGACATTAGCTACCGCGCAACTGTCGCAAAACAGTTATTAGCTACAGCCAAGTGGTCGCTACATGTCGCATGAATATTAGTAGCGACCGCTAGGCGGTAGCTACTAATATTCAAGCTGGCACAACCCATAAATTTGGTGGCATTCCAAAAAATTCAAAAAAATTGGCTATTAGCTGCCGAATCGCGGTCGGAAATCCTCGAAAATTTGGGTGCCAAAGTATGGAAAATTCAAATTCTTTGAAAATTCAAACTTTTCAATCTCAAATTATAAATATCCTTATTTCTCCAATCTAAAAAATAATCTCACCACTTGTTCATATCATCAAGAATTCCTCAATTCTCCAATCTAAACAATAATTCCAACCATTTTTTCTTATCTTCAAAAGTTTTTCATTTCTCAAATCTAAAAAATTACACAACACTCTCTTTACATCTTCAAAAGTTTCTCATTTCTCAAATCTAAAAAATAATCCCATACTTTCTTTATATCTTCAAACCTCCAAATTAAATCTTTTTACTATACAATCATTTTTTTAAATCTTTTTTTTTTCTTTTCTTCAAATGGTTTTTAGTGCTAAAACAACATATCAATACAGTTTTTCATATTATTGAAACAAGAAATCAAATAATATATCGAAAAAAAATTAGAATAATTCTTTTTTAAATCTGTAAATGTTATTAGGCGGTAGCTAATAATATTCAAGGCGTTCAATATTACTATCGATTGCCTCACGGTAGCTAATATTATAAATATTAGTAGCTACCACTAAGTGGTCGCTACTAATATTTATATTATTAGCTAGCACAATACGGTAGATAATGGCATTTTACAGCTGAAGTCAATTTTTACATTGGTGATGGGGATCCGATCAACATTTTTTTGGGACTTGGCCACGGGAGTTGCGACCGGCTGCGGGTCACCAAAAAGGGGCGGCGGCTAGGCGGTAGCAACGTTGGTCAATTGCTACCGCCTCGTGATCGCATAACATTAGCGATTGAGTTATAAGCTACCGCGATTTTGCGACCACATTATATTTTGGTCATTAGCGACCACATTTTGGTCATTTTGCGGTCGTTGATGCCGCTAATGACGTCCCACATGGTTAGCCTAGTATTGTTTGTCCAGTTGACGAGGTCTGCAGACAATTATTTCGACTCGCGAATTTATCTAGTGCGTACCCAAAGGGTGGCGACTACAGGTTCCCACGTCATAAAAAACAAAATTTTTGGTGTGCCATAAATTTAAATATAAATGGGAATTCTCACCTTAGAGCAATATAAATATGGCCAGACACCATCCTTCATTTGCTACATAAAAGCGTCTCACTCTCCCGAGCAACAAAGGAAAGCTATTTAAAAGAAAACAAACAAACAAACAATATGGGATCCCTAACTTTACCTAAACTTTTAGTTGTGGACTTCAGCAAGGAGGACCTGAAACCAGGCTCAAATTCTTGGTTATCTGCTTGCAAAGACATAAGGCAAGCTTTTGAAAATCATGGCTGTTTTGTAGCTTTATATGACACTATTTCACCCCAACTTCACAAATCAATATTCCAAGCTGCCGATGAGTTATTTGATCTTCCCACTGAAATCAAAGTCCAAAACATCAATGAAAAACCTTATCATGGCTATGTGGGTCAAATTCCCATTGTACCCCTCCACGAAGGCTTGGGTATCGACTATGCAACTACACTTGAAGGAGCTCAAAGTTTCACCAATCTCATGTGGCCCAATGGAAATGATTCTTTCCGGTAAGTGGTGAATGATATTTTATCTGTTTTTGATTTCGTACTCGCTCAAAATAAGATCTAAACTTGGTTCTAAACAAAAGGGAATCGTGTTATTTTTATTGTGCGCCGTAATGTTTTAAACGTCTCAGATTTCGCTTTATTTGAAAAAATGTTTGACGATATGGAATTGAAACACCAGACTTCATTTGATCAAAATACCATAATAAATCCGCGTGTCGCAAAAAAAGCTAAGATTTATGTAAAGATAAGACATGACTTGTATATTTTTTTCTCTTACGATGCCCTTCACGTGAATGTTGCATATCTCATTTTCTCTTATGCCTTGGCTTAGTGCATTTTTTGATAAATAGTTGAAGATGGAAGGCAAACACGAGGCCTCTTTTTGATCTCACTCTAATATTATATTGAATTGTCGTCACACCCAAAAGTTTGTGTGTAGTTTTGACATTTATAACACATTTTTTTTTGTATAGTGAGACTTCAATGAGGTTTGCCAAGAGAGTTGCTGAGCTCGAGCAGATTGTGATCAAAATGCTATTTGAAAGTTTTGGTGTGAGCAAGTATGTGGATTCACATATCGGATCAACTACCTATCTCCTTCGATTCTTGAAATACCGGGCACCTGAATTGGGAGAGAGCAACATGGCTTTTCCATCCCACACCGATAAAAGCTTCATCACCACACTTTATCAGAATCATATTTCTGGCCTCGAAATTAAGGCAAGAGATGGAGATTGGATCCACGTTGACTTCCCATCGTCTTCCTTTGTTGTTATGGCGGGTGACGCCTGCCAGGTAATTCATTAAGTATTTAACACCATCTATACAAAATGTGTTATGACTGCACGTTTATTTTTGACGACTAATTTTAGAACAAGTTCATCATCACACATAGTAATATATAAAGTAACACACACAGCAGAGTAGTGTACAAAGTGCGAAGCAATAGTGGCATAGCGGATCATACAAAAATATTAGGAAGTCAAATCCCCTTTTCAATGATTTTCTCAATCAAAAAGTTTATGGTCGAAATCGAGTTAGTTCTATACAACCCTCAATATGTACATTTATTATATTGTACGAATATATCCTTCTGAAATTTAGCTACTGTATTACATATATATATCCAGAAAAACTGTTAGTTGATCTTCATGGATTAAAAATAATGGTGAAAGTCAGTCTTCTATATTTATTGATATATAAATGAGGATTACCATTAACGTCGAATTGATATATAAATGAGGATTACCATTAACGTCGAATATATGTTTTCTGACCTATGTAATAAAAATAATAAAGCAAAATTTGGATTTTATCTGTACAAACAAAATATTAGTCTGTTTATTTCATAATATATCTTTTATAACAATTATCATAAAACATTTGTGGAGAAGGATATATACATATTTAGAGAAATTAAAGTCGTATTGCATTAAAAAAAGGTTAGAACATTTGTTTAATAGTAACACACAGGATATCAGCCAGCAATAAAAAAAAATCACATATATGAATGTATATCAATTTATTTTGTTAAAAGTCAGATTATCACAACTTAATTTACTGTTCTTGTTTATAATTAATTAGGCTTGGAGTAACGGCAGCGTTCTTTCTCCCAACCATAAAGTCATACTGGACAAGAACGGAACAGAAACTAGATACACAATTGCACTATTCTCTTTCCTTAGCAAAATGGTGGAAGTACCGGAAGAGCTAGTGGATGAAGACCATCCTTTACAATTCAAACCGTTTGTTCATGTTGACCTACTGAAATTTTACGACACTGATTATGGCCGAAGAACCCAGACAATTCTTAAAGATTTTTGTGGCGTTTGATATTATATATATATATATATATATATATATATATATATATGTTCCTCATGTTGATAAATTAAGAATATAAGAAAGTTATACGTGCAATTTGTACCTTTTTATTTCAATAATGTAAGCCTGGCGGGTGTGTGCAGTGAGTTGTGTATATGGCTTGTATAATTATGGGTTTGCTTACAGGAGTTCGTGTAACTTTCGTATATTTGTTCTTTTAATTTTGTTAAATTACTTATGTTGGGATATAAATTCATATAAGTGTAACTATACAAAATATAAAGTAGTATATCTATAAAGTAGTTTTTAAGCATTTGGGTCGGTCGAAATTGAGAAAACTGACTGTTAACAGGTTTGAAATTATGACATAATTAACTGAATTATTTATTCGGGTTGGAACACCCTTACCTGTGGTTCAAAAGCTAAATGCTATTTTAAAGGAGACAAAATAACAAAAACATTCCTTCCTTTATTCACTATATTTCACTTATGTTGTCTGTCTGTGTCCTAAGTTATTTTTCTTCAATTGATCACCTCCCTTTATATAGAAATTTTTAGGGACAAGTGTCTCTATGTATGTGTTTAGTAAATACACGTGTCGCTATGCATGCTGACAAGTTTTAGGATGAATACACGTGTTATAATGTACACCAATCAATAAGATAATGTCTGTCTTGATCTACTAAGTGCTGACTGTACTATTTTATCTTCTTCCGAGGGCTTTCGCCTTTTTTCCGATACGTGGTATGCTGCCTTATTTGTCTGCGAGGGCTTATTGCTTCTAGTATTGACTCGAGGGCCAAGTTTGGGTGTCCTCTTAGTGATAATGTTGCTCCGATAGGGAGGTATCCCGAAGTGAGTGATTCTGGACATTTTCTCCGAGGGGGTGTTCATCCGTGAGTTGAACTCTGAGGGGTTTTTTAGCCTTCGTGGATAGGATTTTCTCTTTCCAAGTGCCCGGAAAGTGTTGTTCTTTGGTTCTTGTATCAATGTGCGGTTTCATTCTTTGAGTTGACCGTTTGGGGCATTGCTCCGAAGGCATTTGTGATAGGGGTGCATAGCAAGGAAGTGTTCTTGTCAAGGTTCTGGGACTCGGGAGTCCGTTGGGGCCCTGCTCGGCGTCTTGATGGATATCTGAATCAGGCGGATCCATCCGGATTTGCTTTTTATCCGATGCCGCCTTGATATCTGGTCTTGATTCATCGTGACTTTTCGAGGGACGCTAGGTGCCCTCGTCGGATGTCCACTCGTACCGCTTTGGGTTTGTAACCGAGCGGTACTGGTCACACCCGATGGGCCTCCTCGTTGGGAGTGGGCACAACTCATTGGAAGTACTCGTGACAATAGTATTGTCCATTTATAAATCCTTCTTATTTAGGACTAATATTTTCTTTAATCTCGTATTTATTTTATACGGTTAACACTAGCCCCCCCAAATTTCGATCGCCATCGTAGAGGCGAGGGAAATTTTAATTTTTTGTAAGCTATTTTTTGATTTTTCCGAGGGGATAAGAAGCCCTCAGTGTTGCTTTTCATTTTTTTCAAGATTTTTCCAGAGGGATAGGATTTTTTTCCTTTTCTTCCGAGGGGGTTTATACCTTTTTTCACGTCTCCGAGAGGATTATAATGCATACGAGCGCATGTTAAAAATTTGTAACGGTAATTACCTGATTGCCCTTGGGGCGTAACGGCTTGATGGCGGTTTCGACGAGCAGTTATGGTGTCGCTTAGTGGAGGAGTAACGGTTTGTTGCATTGAAGGCCTGACGGTTTCTTTTCAGCCGTTAGATCATTGATGATATTCGACCGTTGAGGATTTTCAACGGTTGGGACGTGTGGAGGACACACGTCTTTTGAGTGGCGACGTGGGGCGCGAGTTTCGCGACACGTATTAATTGTTTATTCCTATAAATAGGCCCGTTCGTACTCCTCTTCACTTTACCTTTCTTCAATCTTCAAATTCTCTCAACTCTCTCAATTTTCTTAAGCAAGAAAACGGCTTTTATACATCTCAAAATTTCTTCCTTTCGTCCAAAGAAAAAATGGCCTCCTCTGCAAATACTTCCTCTGCTGATGTTTCCGCCACTTTTATGGCTACTGCTCCCCTCGTAGGGCCTGCTGCTGCTACTCGTAAAAGGAAGGCTGCCGTCGCTGAGGGGAGCGGCGTCGCCTCTGCTAAGAAGGCTAGGGTTTCAAAATCGAAGAAGCCCCTTGCTCGCGATCTCTCTAAAATCGAGAAGATCCGGTCCGTTGTTACCTACAAGCAGGTCATGGATCTGTTTAAGGCCACAAGGACCACTATGAAGAACGTGACTGTTCACATTCCCAGTGAGGATCAGAGTGCTTGTCATCCTACCGCGGGTATGCTTACGGTGTACTTCGCACAGGTGAATTACGGGTGGCGCTCCTTTATGCCACCCTTTTTTTGTGAGGTGTTCAAGACTTGCGGCATCTTTCCGAGTCAATTAGTGCCCAACGGATTCGCCGCTCTCTGTATTTACGTGTTTTGGTGCCTCATCAAGGGGTATGAGTGCGGTGTGGATCATTTCCTCTCGATTTTTGACGTGGTGGTGTCGCCCGGGGGATACCCCTTTTATCATGTCCGTCATCGGGACAACTCGGGGAATTCCACGAAGAGGATTCTGGACGCGACAATCAGCTCGCATAGCGTTTGGAAGGACAAGTTCTTCTATGTGAAGCCTGTCCGAGGGAAGTGGGACGTGCCCTTCACATGGGCGGAGGGTGTGACTCTAATTCGCACCATGGATGAAGACATGGTGGTCTCCCCGGTAATTGCGCAGCAGCTGTTAATGGAGTCGGAGGAATTTCCGAAGCTGTTTGATGATTTCGGGCTTCACCATGTAGTGTTTACTGATGACAAGGTGAAGAAACCGCTTTCCGTTCCGACCGTGCGCTTGGCAGCTTTTAGTAAGTTTTCCTTTCTTGTTCTCATGCTCTCTTTTTCGTATTTATTTCCTCCGAGTAGTTTCTTTTTCGTATTTTGTTGTCTGTACTTACTTGTCCTTGTGTGGTGTAGAGGAGGTTATGGCGAGATATTACTTACTGTCGGGTTCTGAAGAAGCGGCTCCGAGTAGGCACAGTGAAGCTTCCGAGGGGGGAGATCACGAGGGAGGGGAAGTGCAGTCTCCTGGGGAGGCAGGGATGGATCCGGGGGCTGAGGAAGTTTACGAGGACATCCCGCGTCCCTTCGTGCATGCTGAGGGGGTATGCTTGGAGGTCGTTCCACTGCGACAAGTGGACCCTATGTCTGCTTTGGTCGTGGTGCCAGCTCTCGAGTCTAACACTAGCAGTTCTCCGAGGAGCTCCAAGGGGGCGCCATCTCCCTGGGCGGAAGAAGAAGAGCCCTTGTCTCCTGGGCCGGATGTCGTGCTCATCTCTTCCCGGGACCCTTCCCCTTCTTCTCCTCGTAAGTTTCCTTCTCTCCTCTATTTACCTTGTTTTAGGATTCTATCTATGCTATCATGTTCGAATTTGTCCCATAAAGTTACTTAATTATATATCTTGCTTTTGTAGTGGTAATCAATAAGGGAAAGGCCCCTATGTTTTCGTGTTTGCTCAACTGCTCCAATCGCACCCGGATGAGCCATCTGGGGGTTTCGAGAGGATTTTCAAGAGTCCTCCTGACTGGTTGAAGGACTTGGAGGTGAAGAAAGAGGTGTTAGGCACCTTACTCAGTAGGGAGGGTTCTTCGGCCGCCACAGAGGTTCCTGAGGCGGTGATGACGGAGGCAGTGACTCTGACTCCCACTCCGACTGTCCCTCCCCCGACGGCCGATTTCCCGAAGAGGGCTACCTTGCGGAGGTCTGCTTCCGAGGGAAGTCTTTCACCCCAGGCACCCCGAGAATGAGCCACCGACCGTGGGGGAAGCTTACCACGAGAATCTTCACTTCTTCGGCTCTGCTCTTTCCGCGCCTGCGAAGGGGTATCAATTTCTACGGGCCAGCACCGTCTGGATGGAAGCTATCGTAAGTATCTGTTATCTCTTAGTTTTATCTTCATTGTGGTTTCCTTGTATCTTTACTTATACTCCCTTTCTCGTCATGTAGTCCAAGAAGACTCGGGAGGTCATCACCACTGTGGAGCAGCACCATTTAAGGGAGGTGGCGGAGGTAAGTACTCTTCGGGGGCATGTGGCTTCTCTCCAAGCTCAACTCCACGAGGTCGAGTCAATAACCAAAGTCCTTCGTACCAAGCTGGAGGCCCATGACTTTAAGTGGAAGGAGGACCAGGAGGTAAAGGAGGTGATGTGCCTTACTTTGCAGCGGGTGCAGTCGGCCTACGACCAGATTGAGGCGTCCGAGGGGGTTGTCCGGGCATAATTATCTCGCTTGGAAAAGGAGAAGGCGGAGTCTGAGGAAACCCTTCGCGCTCGGGTGGAGGCTCCAATCGCGGCTAAATGAGTTGGTAGAGGTGAAGTTAGTTGGGGTAGTGCCACTGCAGGACGTGCAAGCCTAGATTAACGAAGTTGTTCGGTGTGCAACATTGGAGGCGGAACGCCAACACACCACCTTATCCACTCATGAGCATGCTCGGGATACACTCGGACATATGTTGTGGGGATATTTGGAGTGTGCTACTTTGGCCCGCGGGGTGGTGCCTTCGGGGGTGAACTTCGGCCGCATTTTTGATGTCAAGAAGCTTGCTAGGCCATCTCCCGAGCAAGTTCAAGATATTCTGGAGATGTTTGATGGTGCGATGACGCCAAGGGCTTCTCCTGCACCTCCTCCAACCGCGTTTGCTCCTGGTGCAAGTAGTTCTGGTGGGGCTCCGTCTCCGAGTCCGTCCGCTAGTTTACCCGAGAAGTCCTTCCCTACTCCGCCCCCGCCTCCTCCGAGTACGGGGGTTTAGAATAGGATTTTGTTTTGTTTTTCTACTATGTACTCCTTATTTTATGAACTTTTAACATTCTGTCTTGTAAGTTTTTCCGAGGGCTTCTCGGATTTTTCTTTTAATGAACCAGCTTTTTTTTAAGATTTCGTCCCTCTTGAACAAGTATAATTACCTGGCCACTATTTTTACTGTTTTAAGATAAGTAATAGGAAAAGCTGGCTGACTAGGTTAAAAATGAAGTATGAGGTGTCGTTTGGCTTGTCGCCCTATTTTCTTAAGTAAGAAAATCATTGGACACGTGTATCCCATTAACTAGTTTAGACAGCTCAAGCTTTCTATATTTTATACTTTTTGAAAAAGTATAAATAGTTGTTCAGTAATTTTCTCAAAATTACTTAAATTTTTTACCGTTAAAGACTCATTATAATCTCTTTGAAAAGCTAAGTTTTCGTTCGAAAATCAAGTAAAGCAAGTAAATTATTTACCTTATCAAAATGAAGCCTCCGTTTTTCAAGCCGGATGACTCTTCCTCGCCCCGCCACTCTCCTCATAATTCTGCCCGGAATCCCTCCTTACTGTTAGGAGTGCGTCGTGCGGCCTCAGAGAATTCGACTTAGGGGAGTAGGCATAGTAAGCGCAGGGTGCGGGGTGGGAGGAGTAATTCTGCGAGGGTCGTGTCTATGTTCCCAGAGGATGATCTCTATCGTATTAACCATATCCGCAATGTGTTCACGAGCCGTGATCCTTATCAGTTAGTGGACGAGTCGTCGGTGTATACCAGGCTCGTTTTGGAGCCCGAGCGGATGATGGGGCGAGGGCGTGTTGGCACTGCCGTTGGAATCGAACATGGTGCCTCCGTCATGACACTCTTTGCCACATACAACCTAGATATCGACAAATATGATATAGTAATACCACACCCCGAGCAGAGGGCTTATGATCCTCCCTCGGGTTATCTCACCGTATACCGGGAGCAAATGCGGTGCGGGTTGCGGGTGTTTTTTCACCCTTTCCTTCAAACTTTGTTTCAATATTGGCAAGTATGCCCGAGTCAGTTGACCCCGAACTCCTACCGTTATCTGGTGGGGTATATTTTGTGTTCTGAGTTGCTAAGGTTGCCACTGTCTTCTCATCAGATGGGGGCCATATTCAACCTTCGCCCCTGCTCGGGTGGTCTCCCTTTCTTCAGCTTGGCCCATCGGGACAAGAGGAAGGCCTTTCTGGATGTATCCAATTCACGTAATAATAAAATGGATTGGAAGAGGGCGTTCTTCTTTGTCCGTCCGAGGGGCCTATCAGCGAGGTCGTGGCGGGTACCACTTCAGTGGGGGCTGAGTTATGTTACCCCTAACGAAGCGATTATGAGGAGAGAGTGGGGCACCTTGTCCGATAGCGGGTTATTTTCGGGGGTGTATGATATCAACAGTCTATTGGAGTTTCCAGAGACATTGATTATGGTCGGCTTGCAAGAGAGGGTGGAGATTTTCAATCTTCCGCAACAACCTCTCTACAACAATTTCTTCTTTCGTTAGTTTCTTCTCTTTTGCAATTATTTCGTGTCAACTTTTGATGTCCTTGTACTCATATTAATTTTTTCGTTTATCAGGGGCGGAGATGGGGGCTTTTGCCATTGAGCCTTTTGACAAGGCTTTCATAGGAGAAACAATGAATAGTGGGTATGGCGCTTCAGATGATGAATCATCCGAGCGTCTTAGCTTTGACGTGTTAGCAGGCCCCTCGAGGGTGGGGGATTCGCCCGTGGCAGCCCCCCTGTGAGTTCTATGGCTCATAAGTATGATCCAATAGTTATGCTTGCGCATGTGGATATTCCACTGCCTCCGTTGGTGCCGTATTCTTCTTCCTGGGGAGATACGAGGATTGTATATGCTTTTGAGGAGGGTCCTTTGTCTCCAGTTGTGGGAGCTTCTGTGCCGCCCGGAGGGGGTCCCGACCGCATTTCGACGCCGCCCCTCGAAGGGAACCTTCCCGTTACGGGGTCAGAGCTACTCAGAAGTGGTGTTTTGTTCCCCTCCGTCTCGGGGACAGTTAGCTTTTGTCGTAACTATTTGAGTGGTCTGTTAAATGCCACGGATTGCGGGCTTATGAAGTCGCTGCCCTTATCGGGCCTCCAGGATTTAGCCTGCAAAGATTTATGAGGTAATAGTATATTCTTATTTGCGTGATACTAACCTTTATAAGCTCTTCGTAGTTATGCACTTTTTTTCCACAGATCTATCTGGTATTAAACGCCATCGGATCCAAGGGTGAATCGTCATCTGATCCCGAGTTGGTATATCGTCGTAGGGATGAACTGGAGCAGGGTCTGCTAGAGGCCCGGGAGGAGATAGATCAACTGTGGGCTGATTGGGAGACTTCCGAGGGGGTTCATGCCGCTATTTTATAGGCAGAGCGGGACAAATCCTGGGATTTGGAGCGCCGCTTGGTGATGGAAAGAGCCCGGGTGGCAAGCTTAGAAGACAGGTTGGGTGATCTCCTGGAGCAAGTTCGCTCCGCTGATGAACAATTGTTGCGTGTTGCAGGAGAGAGAGATGTAACGAACTTACGAGTGCTGGAGTTAACTCGTACTCATGAAGTGGCACTAGTTGTGGCCCGGGTCCAAACGGTTTTGGGTGTTGCAGGGCCTTATGTCCTTCGCGAGTCCCTTGCGCAGGAGATGCGCGATTTAGTCCATGTGGGATATCACTTGTGCCGGGGCGCATTGGAGGCTTTGCCGGAATTCCCTTCGGACGTAGTAATTCCGGAGTTGAACATCCGTCAGGTGTTCCCGGAGGCTCCTTCTCCACAGGGGTCGACTGTGTCTATCGGAGATCCGAATCATATGTCCGCGGAGGACCGCCGTCGTCTGATCAAGGAGGGAAAACGTCCCATGGAAGGTGTTTAGTTTGTATAAGTGTTTTGTTGGTGTAAGGGCCTTTGTATAGGATGCGATCCGATATACCTTTAGTACGTGGGGTCACGTGGTTTGTGTGAGATGGCCCCTCGGGTTAGATTGCCAATATGACTCGTAGGCCTGGAGTCATTATTTTGTCGGGCAATCTTATCTCCCTTGTATTGTAAAGGCACCATCTATATACAAATAACTTTTATTTATGTACACAGCTGTTTCGTTACATTATGCATAGTACTTTCTAAGGTTAAACGCGTTCCAGGTATTGTTGAGGATAACGTCCTGAGAATCGGCGAGGAGGTAAGTCACAGGCCCGACAATCCCTGCTATCTTGTACGGTCCCTCCCATCGTGGCTCGAGTTTTCCTACATTTTTGGAAGCTCCGACTCATTTCAACACTAGGTCCCCGACTTGAAAAGTTCTGGGTTTCACCTTCGCATTGTAGTATCAGGACATCCGACCCTTGTATTCTTCATTCCGGACCGCGGCCCGCCTTCTTTTTTCTTCGAGGAGATCAAGGGCAAGGGCCAAGTTAGAACTGTTAGCTACTTCCTAGTACTCATTGACTCGCCAACTTTCAATAGAGACTTCAGAAGGTACAACAGCTTCGTAGCCATAGGCTAAGCTGAAGGGGGTTTTGCCCGTGGCGGCGCTCTGCGTGGTCCGGTAGGCCCACAATATACCAGGTATATCTTCTACCCACTTGGCTTTGTGCCAATCAAGTCGGGCCTTCATATTCTTTAAGAGGGTTCGGTTGGTCCTTTCCACTTGACCGTTTGCTTGAAGGTATCCCACCGAAGCAAAGCGGTGTTTGATCTCCCAGTGGCCACACCATTTTTCTAACCCTTGATCCGTAAATTGTAGACCATTATCACTTACCAGGTTTCGAGGGACACCCAAGCGGGATATGATACTTCTCCAAAGAAATTTGATAACGGCGCCCGCGATTATCTGAGCTAGGGGCTCCGCTTCTGCCCATATGGTGAAGTAATCAACGGCTACGAGGATGAAGTTCTTTTGACCACATCGGGTATAAGGGGTCCCACTATGTCTATGCCCCACTTGGAAAACGGGCAAGGGGTCAGGTGTGGTTCCCAGGGGGCAGCGGGCTGATGAACCCGGGGGGCGTACGCTTGGCACGACTTGCACCTTTCGGCATGGCTTTTGAAATCTTTGGCCATCGTGGGCCAACCCAGACCTCAGTTACAGAGCAGAGGGAGAGCCTATCCTCTTAAGCAGAGAGCTGAACCATACACTCGTGCGTGCTTATGTAAAGAAAGCGAAGCACCTCGTGAAAGAAGAAAACGCCAGCGACGTTTAAGAATCCTGCCGTCTGAAACAGGAGTGCGAAACTCCCAGACACAGAAAACCACCATTAGGCTCACATTAGGGGGAAGACAATTGAAGGACGGGATCCACATCGACCGTCATCAGGAGAAAAACCGTTTAGGAAATGAAAGACAGACAGATACAGGCGCTCAGCTGCACCCAATGAGCGCAGAAAGACAGATTGAGCGCTGAGCCGCAGCAAGCCCACATTGGAAGGAAACACAAAGAACACCAAACACTGCCTGTGAAAACGAAAAAAGAAACCCTATGGAAGCATACACTTGTACTGAAAACTTCAGGTCTTTCCTATTCCTCAGTTTCCGGCCGGGATAAAGAGGTTTATACTTCTAGCCTTGGCGAATCAGGCGCCCGGCCATACTTTCACCGCCCGTGTGGCTGCCGCATGTCCCTTCGTGGGTTTCCGCCATAGCCAGTTGAGCTTCTTCCTCATTTAGGCATCGGGCGTGGGGGCATGAGTATGTCCTGCGAAATAATATCTCGTCTTTAAGAAAATACATGATAGTTCTTCTGGCCATAATCTGTTGCACGGCTTTATCCGCGGAATACCCTTCCGGGTCCTGTAGATAGGCTTTGATTGGGGTCACCCAGCTGGATGGGGAGTCTGTAGTGGCATTCACTTTGTGGACCTCGGCCTTCTCAGACTCGGTAACTTGGAGCAAGGTGATTTTCCGGGTGTGGATAGCGGTCGTTAGGGTGGCCATCTTGGACAAGGCTTCCGCCTCTTGATTCTCCTTTCGTGGGATTTGAACTATTCTGCACTCGTCAAACCATTCCCGTTTGCGGTGAACGGCTTGGAGGCATGCTTGCATCCTCTCTTCCTTGGCTTCGTACGAGCCATTGACTTGTTGCATAATTAGTTGCGAGTCGCTGTGGATGAGTATTTTTCAGATGCCGCCTTCTCGGGCAAGTCTCATCCCTATGAGTAAGGACTCATATTCGGCTTCGTTATTTGACAAATGGTAGTCGATTATGACCGCGAAGTAGAGTATCTCTTCTTCTACTTCTTGGTTTGCTAGAACTATCCCCCCCCCCCCCCCCGTGTGTGCTCACAGAGGAGCCGTCCACATAGATGTGCCACAAGGGTGTCTTTTCTTCAGCTCCAATGCCCGTCATTTTAGTCACAAAAACCACTAGGACTTGTGCTTTGACGGAGGGTCTCGGGGCATAAGAAATATCATATTCGGTGAGCTCCATGGCCCACTTTATCAATCTTTCGGAGGTCTCGGGCTTATTGAGAATCGCTCGTAATGGGTGTTTAGTTAACACAGTTACGGGGTGGGAGAGGAAATACGGGCGGAGCTTCCGGGCTGTGGTAATTAAAGTTAAGACAAGTTTTTCGGTTTGGGTATACCTGGTTTCGGCCCCGAGAAGGGTCTTACTCACATAGTACACGGGGTGATGTTCCTTGTCTTGATCTTTAACTAGTACCGCACTTACAGCCTCCTCTCCGACCGATAAGTATACAAAGAGCTCTTCCTGTGGCACCGGCTTCATTAGTAAGGGCAGTTTCACCATATAACCCTTCAATTGTTGGAGAGCTTCTTCGCATTGTGGGGTCCATTGGAACTCCTTGATGTTGCGTAGCACCTTGAAGAATGGAAGTACTTTTTCGGCCGATCTGGAGACGAATCGGCTCAGGGAGGCCATTCGACCTGTAAGCTTTTGCACATCTTTAACTGTCTTTGCGGTAGGTAACCCTAGGATGGCTTCGGCCTTCTCGGGGTTGACTTCTATCCCTCTCTCTGTAACCATGTATCCTAGGAACTTGGCTCCTCTGATGCCAAATGAGCATTTCTTAGGGTTAGCCTTCATCTTAAATCGGCTCATGATGGCTAATGCCTTTCGTAGGTCCTCGGGGTGGTCCTTGGCAGAGCGGCTTTTAATGACCGTATCATCCACGTAGACTTCAACCGTGTTTCCGATGAGTCCTGCAAACATTAAGCTTACCAATCGCTGATAAGTGGCCCCTGCATTCTTGAGTTCGAAGGGCATCACCAGGTAGCAAAAGGTGCCCGCGTCAGTGATAAAACTAGTTTTGTCTTGATCCACCGCGGCCATTGGGATTTGGTTATATCCCTGGTTCCCATCTAGGGTGGACAAGAGTGCGCAACCTGCTGTTGAGTCTACCAGTTGGTCAATACTTGGGTGTGGATAGCAGTCCTTGGGGCATGCGTCATTGAGGTTCGTGAAATCCACGCACATTCGCCACTTACCCCCATGCTTTGGGACTAGGACTACGTTGGCCAATCACTCGGGGTAGATGACTTCTCTGATTTGCCTTAGGATGATGAGTTGCTGAATCTCCGACCGGATGATTTTATTGCGCTCCAGGCCCATTTTCCTCTTCTTCTGTTGGACTGGCTTGGCCCTGGGTTTCACATTAAGGAAATTTTGACATACCTTATTGCTGATTTGCCCCGGCGGTCCGCCTTCCCATGCGAACATGTGTAATTCTTTTAAGATGGGAACCAGTTGGGCTTCCACTTCAGGCTCCATTTTGGTACCTACTTTGACCGCCTTCTCCGGGCTCCCCTCTACGAGTTCCACCAACATTAGCTCTTCTACGGGTTGTACCCGTACTTTCTCTGCTTTTCGCTTTTTGCTGCTTCCGAGGATAGGTTCGTCCTCTTCGGGAGGGAGAGCATTCATGCGGGACGCTCGGGCCTTTGCCTGGTTTCCTCGAGATTGAGGGTTGAGGGTTGAAGGGATCGCTTCTCCGATACTTGAAAAGGTTGGGAATTTTACCTTGAGATTGAGGGTTGAAGGGATCGCTTCGAAGGCCCGAATGGATGGCCGCCCACAGATTGCGTTGTATGTTCTTGATGACGCCTCTACCACCCAAATTTTTATGGGTTCCGTTCTTCGAAGGGCCCTTCTCCCCACGACATCGGAAGTGTTACGGTTCCGAGTGTTTTGGAGGCTTCTCCCGAGAAACCTATTAACGGAACTTCGGCTACTTCTAGCCGCTCTTTCTTCAATCCCGTGGCTAGATAGGTGGGGAGAAATAAGACGTCCACGGAACTACCGGTATCAACCAGTATTCTCTGGATGTCTATCCCATAGATCACGACTTCTATTACCATGGGGTCTTCGTGGGGATAAATCACTCCTTTTAAATCTTCGGGTCCAAAGGTGATGCTAGGAAGCTTTGTACCCTGAACGGATCCTACGAACAATCCTTGTTCCGCCCGCCTAGCTTCTTTCAAACACTGCTTCTTTTTACCTTGTGGTGTAACGGAGAGATCTCCTGCTTCTATCATACTGATGGTACGCCCCGATGCGGTGTTATCTTTGTATGCTTCCGGGGGAGGGGGTGGGTTCCGCTATCCCGCCGTTCTCTCTCGTGACCTCCGATTAGGAGTCATCTGATCTTCTTCTTTTTCTTTTTTTTCCCTTCGAGGTCTCTTATAGGTATACTGAGGGGGATTCTCTGGGTTGTTCGCCTTGAGATAGTTCTTCAGGTACCCGGCTTCCAAGAGGCGGAGCACCTCCCTTCGTAGTGTGGTTACACTCCTCGGTAGTATGTCCGTAGGTTTTATGGTATTTACAATACTTACCCGTATTCTTGTCTCTATCTGGAAACCGGGCTTCTCTTGGCCACCGCAGCTCGGTGCTGCCTCGCATCCCATTAAGTACTTCTACAAGGGCAATGGTCATCGGGGGCAAGGGTACCGGCTTAAGGAATTTCTTGACCGGGCCACTCTCGTCTCTACGCTGGGCTGGTTTCCCTTCCCGACTTTTTTCCTTGGCCTTTACTTCCCGTTCATTGCGCTCGTGATGTTCATTGTCATCGCCCTCCAAGCGTCTTTTTGCGCCTTCTGCTTTTTCCATCAGGATATAAGTCTCCGCTTGATGCATAAGTTCGTTCATATCCGTGATATCATTTCCCGTGAGGTAGCGGAAGAATTTGCCTGCCCGGAGTCCTTGTGTGAGTATATCCGCCAAAATGGTGGTACTGACGTTCAGGACATCCATCGCTTCATCTGTAAAGCGTTTTATGTATCCTCGCAAGGGTTCATTCTTCTTTTGTTTAACGGTGAAGAGATGTGTGGCAGATTTACGGTACCTCCGGTTGCAAGCAAACTGCCTCACGAATAAGTGGGTCAGTCGATCAAAACTGTCGATGGAGCCGGGCACAAGGTGGGTAAACCACGATTGTGCCCGTCCTCCGAGGGTTACAGGGAACACACGACAAAGCACATGGTCTGGGGCAGAATTGAGATCCATTCCAACTAGGTATTGATGTATATGATCTTGCGGATCCTTTCCATCGGCATCCCCCGTATACAGGGGACAATTTACGGACCGCATCCCCGCGGGGATATAGGCTAAGGCTAATTCGGGGATAAAATGGGAGGTTTTAAAGGTAGGATCCTCATTGGGGCCCATCGTCTTCTTAATATCACCCATCTCCCTCCTAAGGCCATCAAGAATTCCCCATATAGTATGATCCTCACCCGGAGATAAGAATGACGTATGACGGTCCGGGGGAGCAGTTCTCTCTGCTAGTTGGCCAATCTGGCGCGTGTCCCGCATGAAATTTAACTTATGTTGTCTGTCTGTGTCCTAAGTTATTTTTCTTCAATTGATCACCTCCCTTTATATAGAAATTTTTAGGGACAGGTGTCTCTATGTATGTGTTTAGTAAATACACGTGTCGCTATGCATGTTGACAAGTTTTAGGATGAATACACGTGTTATAATGTACACCAATCAATAAGATAATGTCTGTCTTGATCTACTAAGTGCTGACTGTACTATTTTATTTTCTTCCGAGGGCTTTCGCCTTCTTTTCGATAGGTGGTATCATGTCTTCTTTGTCTCCGAGGGCTTATTGCTTCTAGTATTGACTCGAGGGCCAAGTTTTGGTGTCCTCTTAGTGATAATGTTGCTCCGATAGGGAGGTATCCCGAAGTGAGTGATTCTGGACATTTTCTTCGAGGGGGTGTTCATCCGTGAGTTGAACTCCGAGGGGTTTTTTAGCCTTAGTGGATAGGCTCTTCTCTTTCTAAGTGCCCGGAAAGTGTTGTGCTTTGGTTCTTGTATCAATGTGCGGTTTCATTCTTTGAGTTGGCCGTCTGGGGCATTGCTCCGAAGGGCATTTGTGTTAGAGGTGCATAGCAAGGAAGTGTTCTTGTCAAGGTTCTGGGACTCGAGAGTCCGTTGGGGCCCTGCTCGGCGTCTTGATGGATATCTGAATCAGGCGGATCCATCCGGGTTTGCTTTTTATCCGATGCCGCCTTGATATCTCGTCTTGATTCATCGTGATTTTCCGAGGGACGCTAGGTGCCCTCGTCGGATGGCCACTCGTACCGCTTTGGGTTAGTAACCGAGCGGTATTGGTCACACTCGATGGGCCTCCTCGTTGGGAGTGGGCACAACTCACTGGAAGTACTCGTGACAATAGTATTGTCCATTTATTAATCCTTCTTATTTAGGACTAATATTTTCTTTAATCTCGTATTTATTTTATACGGTTAACACTGATAGAGTCCTAATTCGAGAAAGGACGGATTGTAAGAAAATCTCTAATTGGTTCAAATGCCAATTAATTCTATAAGGTAAGATGTAATCATCTTATTCAAGGGATTGTAATTGGTGTATTAAAGGAATGATTTAATTCTATTAATTTTGGTAGTGATTAGTCAATCCCATGATGGATGAGATTTTCCATAACGTGAAAGGGGTCTTGATCTATAAATATAAGCTTATGTTATTCCATCAAACACAAGCATCAAGACACAAAATACTAGATCAAAAACTCTCTTTCATTACTTTAGCATCAATGGCTAGAGGTAATATTCCGCATTAATTAGTATTATAGTTCTATCAAATGGCATCAGAGCCAAACTCCATGCCTTATTGTTTTGCATTTCTCTATCGTATCAGACGACTAATGTTTGAGACGGTATAGAGATTGCTCATTGCAATGTTTCACTTGTTTCAAAAATTCGGGGATGTGAACTTTGTAGTTCTTGTTGCCGTGCTAGAATTATAAAATTTGGAGACGTGAACTTTGTAGTTCTCGTTGCCAATCTAGAATATCATCACCTTTACATTAATCCGTATGTAAAGGAGGGTGTATGTTGAATTTCGTTTCTTCCCTTTTCTTCTATTAAAGAAAATCTTTCCTTTTTTTTTGTTTTGTAAATTTAGATCTTGGGATAGAGAGAATGAATTATAAAAACGGGCAAAGAAGAAGAAAATGTGGATACGATTTGTAAGATTGTTAAGTTATTTTTTGGGCAATCTATATGCATATACATATAATTGAATTGAAAGATGGTTTATGTTCAAACATTAGTTTGTTGCTCAAGTACTGCAACAAATCTACATAATAAATATACACGTATTGCATGTTCTTTGTCTTTAATTTTTATGCAATTAAAAATGGTCAAAGTTAATGGTTTGTAATTTACCGAATGGGTGTAATATTAGAATAATAAAACATTTTTTACACCAAAATAAAGTATGACCACAATTTTTATGAACACTTTAAAATTGCATACTTTGTGGTTATTGGGGTTTATTCACCCTTAAAGGCTTTGAAGTGCAATTAACATGTTTAGTTGTTTTGCTTTGCACATATGACGTAAAGTAACTTGTTTGTAAGTGCAATATATTTTTTTAGGGTATTGGTCATGATTAAAGTAATAAACTTCTTGTATAAGATTAGCCACATCATCTTATGACACATGTTTATTCTCTGACTATATGGTAAAATTATCCAATGCTCGATTAACACATTTAAAATGATTTATTTACCCTATAGGGAAGTAATAATTTTATATGATTTTTTGGGAATAAGATAGTGATATTAATAGAAAACCTAAATGCCCACATGTATAGGATTTCTTTTGCATAACAATCGGTGAATTCACTATTCTTATTAATAATGTGTGAACAAATCTTATATAGTAGCCTTTTCCCACAGAGAGGTTTAGATTTTGTTAATAAATCTTAATGATTTATATTCATATTCAAAGCACTAATACTCATCTGTATATATTTGCAGCTGCACTTTTGAATGATTTCTCTTGCCACATACCATCACTTGGTGGTGATAACTTCTCTAAATGGAAGGAAAAGATCTTACTGCAATTGGGGTGCATGGACCTTGACTTAGCTCTCCGTGAGGCAAAACCCGTTGTCCCTACGGACGAGAGCACTCCGGATCCAATCGGCTGAGTTTAATGCTCATTAAGTCTCATTAAGTCTCAAAGAGCATTAGAGGATCAATCCCTGAGTGCGATAATGTCAAGGATTATCTTGTAGCTATTGAGGAACAATTCACCGGTTCCGTAAAGGCTTTAGCTAGCACCCTAATGCGCAGGCTGACGACCATGAGGTTGGATAGGACTAAGGGTGTGCGTGCACACATAATAGAAATGAGGGATATAGCATCCCAAATGAAGTCTCTAGCCATGGAAGTTTCCGATGAATTTCTTGTGCATTTCATTCTTGACTCCCTTCTTGGTGAATATGGAACTTTTAAGATCACCTATAATGCACAAAAGGAAAAATGGTCAATAAAGGAGCTCTTGACCATGTGCGTTCAAGAAGAAGGAAGATTGAAGCATGACACTCTTGAGAGTGCTAATTTGGTGGAGCACAAGAAAACAAAGGAAAAGAAAGGCAAAACCTTTGATCCCACTAAGGCACCAAAAGGTGGGAAAGTGCCATTCAAGCGTTCTTTTAACAAGAATGCATGCTTCTTTTGCAAGAAGGAAGGGCACAAAAAGAAGGATTGCTTGAAGTATAAGAATTGGCTAGTGAAGAAAGGTAACTCTTACTCTTTTGTGTGTTATGAATCAAATTTGTTGATGCTCATCAAAATACTTGGTGGGTGGATTCAGGAACTAATATTCACGTTGCAAATATCATGCAGGGATTTCTAAGCCTATGGAAGCCGACGGGAAGTGAACTAGGCATCTATTCCAATAGGATGCGTTCGCACGTCGAAGCTGTTGGAACCTTTAGAGTTATTTTGAATAATAAGTGTATTGTAGACTTGGAAAACACTTTTTATGTACCGTCTTTTTCTAAGAACTTGATTTCTGTTTCACGATTATCAGTTGTTGGTTTTAAGTTTGATTTTGATTTGAAACTTACTATTTATAAAAATTCTCGTGTTTTTGGTTATGGATCTTTGGTGAATGGTTTATACAAGTTAGAGCTAGATTCTGCTTTTGAACAAAGTCTTTTAACTGTGCATGATAATATTATTGGTTCTAAACGCAACGTGATAGATGAATCTTCCTCTATGTTATGGCATAAAAGATTAGGCCATATATCCTCAAAAAGAATTGAAAGATTAGTGAAAGAAGGAATACTTAAATCCCTCAATTTCTCTGATCTTGGCACATGTGTGGCTTGCATTAAAGGGAAGCAAACCAATAAAACGCATAAGGGTGTCGCTAAGAGGAGTGATGAAGCATTACAAATAATACACAGATATATGTGGACCATTTAGTTCTCCATGCTTTAATGGACAAAGATATTTCATCTCCTTTATAGATGACCACACAAGATTCATGTATCTTTATCTTTGATATGGGCATTTCCCGCATATTCGGCATGGCCCAAACCAGGCCCATATTTGACCATATTGGGGACCACTTTTGATATCATATCGGTAATAATCACTGATATGTTATTGTGGTCCCCGGATCCCGAGATCTATAAATACGCAGTACTCGGATCCCAAAGTAAGCAATTATTATCCCTCAGCTACCACGCATCACATCGAAATAAATCCCCGATCTCACTCTCGATATCGTACTCGATATCGGGGTAACCTGGTGCTCTACTGATACGTCATACAACCACACTACCGATATCACATCAAGGGGCATCCTCGATATCATGTTGAAGACAATCACCGATATACGTCTGATCTAGTCACCGATATACCACTGCCATCCAAGCATCGAAGCGTTAGTTCGAGGTGTTCCGGACCAAGTCTACGCGACATACATAGTGTAGGCCTGATTTGAGATAGATTCGTTGTATTATTAGATCGCTCACTTGTAACCGACTCACATATATATATATATGATACGATCTATCGCCAAATCAGTGGCGCCGTCTGTGGGAACGCCATTTCACGGACGAGGACGCCAAGATGCAAGGAAGGAGGACCCGATCCGAGTTTAACGGAGTTGTGACTAGGAACGCGAGGATGGAGGACACGCCTTTTCCTCAACAGCTGACTGACCAAGAGCAGACAGTGACCCGAGCCGAGATGGAGCTTCCTCCGGCTCAGAATGTACCGCGACGAAGGCGCGGGCCCGGGAGGCCGCCGTGAGCCATGAATGCAGGTCCTAGGGGTGTACGCGGGCGGATTATAGCGGGTGACAACGAAAAAAGACACCATACCCACACTTGGAGGGTTACCAATTTTTTCACCCGTGCGGGTGGTAACAATTTTCAAACCATGCGGGTGGCGTGTTGAGCGGGTTGAGCGGGTGACGGGCGGGTTACATTTAATAGAATACGCAAAAAAAAAAAAACAAGATAACTAATCCTCTCTTTTTAGCTGTAGCAGTACTGCAGTAGGCCTTAGTTCATGCCTAAGCCAATTAAAGAAACATGCTCTAATACAAAAAGTAGTAATTAAGCATCACTGCATCAGCCATCAAAAACAAAATTCAAGCTTCCACAAATAATCATTATATCATAAACAAGCTAAATCAAATCTCTTAAATAACTCAAAATCCATCACCAATGTCCAAAAAATGACAATGTAACAACATATCTCCACCAATAGTCAATACATGTCCAAAAAAAACATTAATGTATCATATGAAATGAGAAGAATGATTGGTCATTTGCAAACTTCCACAAAATACCAATGGACCTACATCACAAAAAGAAAAGAAAAAATGGTAAGTTCATGTTCAACAAAGAAAATTATAAGAGAAAAATGATTAGTCCTACAAAGACACAAAAATATAACCATACTTATAATCATCCGTCTAGCACAATATCATGCTTTGGAACTTGAAGCAAACGACTCTTTATCCCCTAAAATAAAAAACACAACGATGTATTAATATAATTTATAAATTGGTGTACAATATTAATCTAAAAACTAAAGAAGGAGTACCTTGAATCATTGTATCATACTCCTCAACTTCTTCAAGTGACAAAACCTTCATACATTCTTGAATGTCAAGCATCGAAGGAGTTGACCTCAACCAATTTTGACCACATACAAGTGCTTCCACCAATTCCGGATTAAGAGAGCTTCTAAATGGATCAAGAATGCGACCACTCGTACTAAAGGCGGATTCCGAAGCTACCGATGAAACCGGAATAGCCAAAACATCTTTGGCAACTTGAGATAGAATGGGAAATTTAGTTGCATTAACTTTCCACCACAACAATACGTCAAACGTTTTCACACTCTTCTCACAAGTCTCTCCCAAATATCTAGCAATTTCGGATTGATTCTTGCTATGTTTATCCTTTTCCAAGTGTTTAGCAAATTGAGAAGCCAAATCCTCATCCATGTCTTCATCCATATCCACATCACCCAAGGTTTCATTCGAATCACTTTTTCTGACATTACATTTTTCATAGTAATCATACAAACAATTTAGTGCCTTCTTAGATTTTTCCTCCACCAAACTAGGCATTTCACTATTCTTTTCATATACTTGACTAAGGCAAAAACTCACAAACTTCAATTTGAATCGTGGATCCAAAATTGTGGCAACTAACAGTAAGAAATTAAGTTTATCGAAAGATTCCCAATACTTTGTAAACTTTTTCTTCATGTTAGTTGCCATGATCTTCACATTTGGATCATCTTCTTTAGCTAAAGCATTTAAACTCTTTAGAACAATCACAAGTTCTTGAAAGAACGTATTAGAGGTCGAATGCAAAGTGGCGGAAAATTTCCTTGTAACATCATAGAAGAGTTTCAAGAATTGACAAAAAGACTTAGCCGCTTCCCAATCTTGTTCACAAGGAGGACCAATACTCTTAGTTGCTTTCTTTTTTCCACTATCAACTCCAACTCCATCTACCACATCATCCTCACATAGGATTCTTTCATCACCTTCATCAAACTCATTATCCCCACAAGCAAAATGCAACTTGAAACTATTATCATCCTCCCTAAGTCGCTCAAACGCTTTTTCAAACTTAATTGCCGCCTCTAACATTAAATAAGTTGAATTCCACCTAGTCTCCACATCAAGACAAACAAGACTTCGACTTTCAATCTTTTCCATAGCAGCAAAATTCTTAAATATTTCAATCCTAGAAGGAGATGAACGCACATATCTAACAGCATTTCTTATCTTGAGGATTGATTCACTTTGAACTTTTAAACCATCTTTAACAATTAGATTTAAAATATGCGCAGAACACCTCAAGTGAATGAATTCATGATTCAAGATGGTTGATTTCCAATTCATTGTGTTTTTTTTCAAATAATTTATCGCACCATCATTAGCACTTGCATTATCAACAGTGATGGTCAATAACTTATCTATCCCCCACTCTAACATACACTTTTCAAGCTTTTTACCAATGGTCTTCCCTTTATGGTCAGTGATAATGCTAAAACTTATAATTCTGTTTTGCAATTGCCATTCACTATCAATCCAATGTGCTCTGACACACATATAACTTTTATTTTGGATGGAAGTCCATGTATCTGTGGTGAGAGAAACACGATGCAACTTAATAAGTTTTTTAAGCTTCAACTTTTCTTCTTTAAAAATCTTCAAAATGTCCCTAGCAACAGTTACACGACTAGGAAGTTTGAACCTAGGTTCCAAAGCCTCTACAAAGTCTCTAAACCCTTCTCCTTCTACACATCTAAAGGCATACTCATCTCGAATAATCATGTGAGCCATTTTTTTCCTACAATACTCATAAGAATATGTCATCATTTTCAAACCACCTTCATCTATATAACTAAATGAGAAAGTTTTCTGTTTAGGATCCACAGCCTTTCCATCATACTTCGGGCATTGTTTAAGCAAATGGTTTATCAAATTACCTGTGCCATGTTGCTTAGGATGAGCCGCATATGTTGCTAACTTGCAGTGATTACACCTAGCCCTTATGTCTTCGCCCTCCTTGTAGCGTTCGAAATGTTTATCACGAAACACCCACGACTCCTTGGTTCCACCTTTAGCAGTTTCAACAACATCACCTTCTATTCCCGATTCTACTCTCGGACCTTCTGAGGTAACCGCCTTTTTTGGTGGAGGAACCGCTTTAGGCTTGATGACCTTTTTCCTTTTCCTAATAGGTGGCATCCAAGTAAGTGCTTTTGGACGTGGAGGAGGAGGTACTACTGGTGCATCGGGTGGAGCAGAGTTTTCAGGTGCTTGTTGAGGATTTTCTTCAGGCATTATTTGAATTTCATTTGTTGCATCCATATTTGTTGACCCCCCTTGTTCAACTTGGTTCTCCATTCTAAAAAATAGCACAATAAATAGATAATAAGCATAGAGATTTGTAACAAGTAACAACTAACAACTAACAACATGTAGCCATCGTCATCATCATAAATCATCATAAATCATAATCATAGAGCCATCATCAGCAAGTATAAATCATAATCATAAATCATCAGCAAGTATCCATTAGCAAGTAGCCATCGTCATCATCATAAATCATCATAAATCATAATCATAGAGCAATCATCAGCAAGTATAAATCATAATCATAAATCATCAGCAAGTATCCATTAGCAAGTAGCCATCGTCATCATCATAAATCATCATAAATCATAATCATAGAGCCATCATCAGCAAGTATAAATCATAATCATAAATCATCAGCAAGTATCCATTAGCAAGTAGCCATCATCATCATCATCATAAATCATAATCATAGAGCAAGTAGCCATCATCATAAACCATAATCAGCAACTAACAGCAAGTAACTAACAACTAACAGCAAGTAACAACAACTAAATCGCTGCTCGTTGGGTAAATCATCATAAATCATAATCATCTCAATCGAAACCAATCTTATCATCATAATAATCGCTGCTCGTTGGGTAACTTACTGATTCGTGCAGCAGTGGAGGCGTGGTGGCGTCTGTCGTGCAACAGTGGTGGCGGTGCGGAGTTCGTTCGTTCGTGACTGGCTGGACAGCGTTGCAGTGGTGGCTGGCGGGGCAGTGGACCTACAGGTGCGGAGGTCGGGAGTTCGTTCGTTGGTGACTGACGGGGCAGCGTTGCAGTGGCGGCTGGCGGGGCAGTGGTGGAGGTGCGAAGGTCGGGGTAGCACGCGGCAGTGAGTGAGACTGAGAGAGAAGACAGAAGAGGGGCTGGCCGGGAAGCGAAGGCAGTGGTAGCGGTACACGGTAGTGTAGAGGTCGGGGGCGGCACGCGACTGACTGACTGAGAGTGAGGCTGGTGAGTGTGGACTGTGGTGGCTGTCTAGTGTGGTTGAACAAAGAATAAACCCTAATCAAGTGGGGATATATAATTTTTTTTTTTTATAATTTCTAATAAGTGGCAGGCGGGTCGGGCAGGTGGAATGGGTAACCCGCGACCCACCCGCCTGCCAGCGGGTTGCCATGATTGTAAACTGTTTTCCTTGCAAAATTTTACTAAACCGCGGGTTTGCGGGTGGTAGCGGGCGGGTGGCGGGTGGGTCGGGCGGGTCGCGGTTATATGTACACCCCTAGCAGGTCCAACCTTGGCCGCACCAAATACGGCGGAACCTACGACTGAGGGCCCGACCGCTGAGAACCCCGCGGCAGACGTTCCAATGACCGAGGCGCCAAACGCGGATCTTCTCGGCTCGGAGGAGACGATGGCCACGAGACGAAGTGCCCTTCCCCCTGCCGCCATAACCCCAGAGATGCTAGACTACATTGGAGACTTTGCTTCCACGGCTGGCGGAACAAAGGACAAGGGACATTTGGGCAAGGCCCCATGAATCCCGAGCAGGTGAGAGAAGGGAAAGGCAAGGATATGATGAACATGAGGATACGGGGGACTCATTCAGAGAGATATCCCCCGCTGCTTACAACAGGTCGGAGAGACGGGACCCTAGGACCCTGGACCGAGAGATAGCAAGAAGGATGGAACGACTTGACCGCGAGAGGGCGGAAATAATCAGGAGAATGGAACGCGGTCGCGACCGCGCTGAGATTGCACATTAAAAGAATGAGGATGCAGAAATACTGCAGGTAATATCGAGGAGGATGGAACAACTAGACCGCGAGAGGGCGGAGTTGACGAGGAAGGTGACTCAGAGTCATTGGAAGGGTCGCAGCAGGACCCCATTTTCGAATGAGATAGAAGCTAAGGTATTGCAAAGAGGGGACAAGATCCCAGTGATCAAGCCATACGACGGAATAAGTCATCCTACAGATCATCTCCATCAGGTCGATAGCATTTTGAATTTGCACAACTACTCAAGAAACATAAAGGCGAAGATCTTATCCACCACTTTAACGGGCGCTGCACTGGATTGGTTCGCTAGGCTGGAGGCCAGATCCAAAACGGACTACGAAAAACTAAGGGAAAAGTTTGAGAACCAGTTCTCTAGCCAAAAGAGAATGAAGACCAACCTCTTACACCTCGGCGCGGTGCAGCAGAGGGAAAGGGAGAACCTCCGGGAATAAATGAAGAGGTTCAATGATGAATTATTGAAGGTGGACGAGCCGCATGGCGGGCAGCTCATGATGATGTTGTTCAAGGGTACGACCCATCGCAGGTTTGCCGGTGAGCTAATCAAATTGACTGAGCCCACCATAGCACAGATCAACATACTCGCGAACCAAATGGTTTACGAGGACGAGATGATGGCAACGCGTCAAGGTTCATTTTCTAGCAGGAACGTGGACAGAGATCGCAACAGGAAAAGGCCCCCAAGGACATACACCCCGTTGAATAGAGGCATTCTGGAGGTGATGGTCATGGCAAAGAGAAACATATGGTTGACGGAACCCAGGCCGTTGAATGAGACTCCCGGGATGAAGTCGTCGGGCAAATACTGCGCGTACCACCGTCAACTTGGACACAGGACGGAGGATTGTACGCACCTGAGGAATGAAATTGAAAGATTGATTAAAGAAGGAAAATTGGTCGAGTTTGTCAGAAGCGCCAAGGAAGATGCTAGGGGGGCAGAACATTCTTTATCCCCTAGAAGAGATTACTCACCCAGGAGAGGAAAGCAGAAGATGATTGAGGCACCCGAGGAGCGTGGTAGGACCATAGTGAATGCCCCGAGCAGAGGCATCATAAACATGATTAATGGAGGTGCCTTGGGAGCCGACACTGCTCGTGGCCGAGAAGCTATAACAAGAAGAGTCCAGGGCGGAGCCTACATTGGGTACACAAATGCAATCATGCCAGAAGCGTACTTGGAGCAGGAAATGTCTTTCACCAGGAGAGACTTGGAGCAACTTAGTCCGTTGGCCCTGACCGCAGGTAAACTAGACTGCCCTTTGGTTATTACTATTAATGTGGATGGATATCAGGTGCATAAAGTTCTGGTGGATAGCGGGAGCTCCACAAACCTGATATTCTCAAAAGCCTACGAGCACATGATGATAGCCCCAGGCCGGCTAGAGCCGATATCCACCCCATTGACCGGATTTGGCGGAGCAGAGGTAGTTCCACTCGGACAACCTATATTGCTCACAGTGTTTGGGAGAAACCCACGCACCCTGGTGACGCCGATAAAATACACAATATTCGACATTCCGTTCCCCTACCATGCCATCATTGGCAGACCGGCACTCAACCAGATCAGGGTAGTGGTCTCTACCTATTACCAGAAGATCAAATTCCCGACACCTCAAGGAGTCGGCGAAATTCTAGGTGACCAGGTACAAGGATGGATGTGGTATGTGGACTCGCTAAAGCACCCTAAAATCAGAAGAAGACAGGAAATACAAGTCCTACACCAAGAATACATTATGCGCACGGAGTGATCACCATGAGGAACAGACAGAACAATATTTTAAATTTCAGTAGTTTTTAAATTATGCTTGAACAATTGAAGCATTGCCCCATCGTGGGTTAGTTTGTAAACCTAAAACCGGGGGAACTACGCCGGTCTGATTCCCCACTCAACGGGATATGTAGGCGGGTTAGGTTTACCTAGCCTTCGACCGTTATCTTTTATTTTGCCCTTCGTGGGTCGGCATGTAACTAAAATAGGGGGAACTACGCTGGTCTGATTCCCCATTCAACGGGATACGTAGGCGGGTTGGGTTTACCTAGCCTTCGACCGTTATCCGTCGTTACTTTTTATTTTTGCTTTATGGAATCTCATATTTCATGTAGAGATATGTCCTAATCGGATATTACGGAAGTGCAGAGGATTGCACGAAGAATTTGTGGAGTATTCCCATAGATATATGTTTAACACATCGCCCTCTTACAGGTACATAACCCGAAGGATCACACATTACTATGTCCAAAAGAGACGTAGGGAATATTAAACCCTCGCTTTTTAAAAGAAGCGATTCAAACAGATTATTCAATATTATCCATCTAAATATGTACAAACAGGTACAACAGGCACGTTAGGACACAATAGATACACCTTTTCTTTCATGAAACTGAAATTCCCAGATTGAGGGAACTCTCCCAAGATAACACATGCGCATCATTTTGTGTTGTCACATAATCTTTTACCTCGAAAAATCTTGCTTGTCTGTGATGTTTTACAGGGCCTAACGACTTATAGACTCCACGGCGACAGAGCCACCAAGGGATAAAGAAAAGGCTCCTACCTATGAGCAGTAACGGGTTCCCCTGTGATAACGGGCGGGCTCCTACCCATTAGTGGTAACGGGTCATCTACAAAGAAAAGGCTCCTACCCATGAGCGGTAACGGGTTCCCCTATGATGACGGACGGGCTCCTACCCAGGTAACGGGTCATCTACAAAGAAAAGAGTCCTACCCATGAGCAGTAGCGGGTTCCCCTATGATAACGGGCGGGCTCCTACCCATGAGCGGTAACGGGTCATCTACGAAGAAAAGGCTCCTATTCATGAGCGGTAACGGGTTCCCCTGTGATAACGGGTGGGCTCCTACCCATGAGTGGTAACGGGTCATCTACAAAGAAAAGGCTCCTAGCCATGAGCGGTAACGGGTTCCCCTGTGATAACGGGCGGGCTCCTACCCATTAGCGGTAATGGGTCATCTACAAAGAAAAGGCTCCTACCCATAAGCGGTAACGGGTTCCCCTGTGATAACGGGCGGGCTCCTACCCATGAGCGGTAACGGGTCATCTACAAAGAGAAATATCCCCAGTGATAACGGGGTCGACCATAAATATTTCAATGGTAGCGGGTTCCCTGTGATAACGGGATGCGCCTCTACCCACGAGAGAAATATCCCATGTGATAACGGGGTCGACCGTAAACATTTCAACGGTAGCAGGTTCCCTGTGATAACGGATGCGCCCCTACCCACGGGAAAAATATCCCATGTGATAACGGGGTCGACCGTAAATATTTCAACGGTAGCGGGTTCCCTGTGATAACGGGATGCGCCCCTACCCACGAGAAAAATATCCCATGTGATAACGGGGTCGACCGTAAATATTTCAACGGTAGCGGGTTCCCTGTGATAACGAGATGCACCCCTACCCACGAGAAAAATATCCCCCGTGATAACGGGGTCGACCGTAAGCATTTCAACGGTAGCAGGTTCCCTGTGATAACGGGATGCGCCCCTAACCACGAGAAAAATATCCCTTGTGATAACGGGGTCGATCATAAATATTCAAGCAATATTGGTTTCCCTGTGATAACGGGATGGGCTCCCGCCAATGAGTGGTGGCAGATTACCCATGTTTCCATCAACACCGAGGGAATTCAAATCATCCTTTATTGACGACAAGCAAAGTAAAGAAATCTCATCGATACGAGAACGAAATGAATGCAGTGTCAGATATCGAAATACCGCACACTCTATCAACAAGATAATAAAAATCAACAAGTTCTTAGACAACGAGATCACGCACAGTCACAAATTATGAAGATAACAGAGAAATAAACATTCAGTTACAGAACCACGAATCTGAAATAGTCTGGAAAGGGATAAATTTGAATTACAGTAAAGGCAGCAAAACAGCTACTCCCACGAGGACACTTCAGTCTTCTTCTCAACGACCTCGGAAAACACATCAGGGTCGACCGAACCATCCTCCACCTCATCTAGGCCACCAATCGGCAGGTCGTTATAATCATGCCTTGGGTTCAACCCACTCAACTCGAGGGAGTCCTTGAAGCCGTCATTTCTCAATACTTGCCCTACGCAAGCATGAAATGCTGCCTCTCGAACCTTTGAAATTAGATTTCGGAAGCTCGAGCTTTCCATAAACTTCTCCGCTACAACCCGGAGGAGATCGGGACGACGTTCCTACAAATTGAACTTTATTAAATACAAGAGGAAAAAATAGAAACATATATCATAACAAGATATATACCAAGTCCGAGGGAGCTAATTTGGCAGTGGAGAGCTCCAACGAGAGACGTTCGTTAGCAGCCTTCACCGCCAACACCTCAGCCTTCAGTTTCTCCAGCTCCTTGTTAACCGCAAGTTCACGCGCTTTTCCGTGGTCAATCTCAGTCACTAAGGTTTTGAAGTTGCCCTTCAACAAATCATACTCCTCCCGGAGCTTACGACATGTCTTCAGCGCATCCTCTTTTTCAGCCTCCAACTTCTCTACCATCATGGGGTTGAACTCCCCTGTCCTCAAGATATCAACCTCGAGATCGGCAGCGACAGCATCAGGGTCACTCTTGGACTCGCGAATTGTCTTCAGACACGAGACCTCCAGCTTTGCCGTCTGCACAATACAATAAGTAACATTATGTTAAACAGTCAAAAGACAATCAATCGAAGTCGTGTTAAGATACGTACACTCTGAAACAGGTGAGTACTGCGGCATATATTATGGGCCCGCTCGAATTTGGTGAGCACCGGCACATTTGTGGGAGGAGGAAAAGCTCGCATCATTCCCCGTACAACATCTGCTTTAGGGAATTCTACTCGCTTGGAGGATTTGACTGCACCCGCCTTCCTGGGCCCGAACTCGAAGACGAGTGGACATTGTGGACAGTCCCCTCACGAGACCTTTTATTACCTGATATCCTAGCCAGGTCAACGGCAGGCTTCGTAATCGGAATCCCAGGAAAGACAGGGGCAAAGCCCCCCAATATGGAGGGCTCCTACAGTGGCCCTTTACCCTTGTCAGTCGTACCTGAAGCAGTCGCCTTTCCCTTGCCGCTAATAGAGTTCGGGCTTGAAGAACCCAACCCCACGGTAAAAGGCGCATCCACTGAAGCACCCAAGTTGACAGGGGTATTCGATTCCAAACCTCCAACGTTCTCGGTCAAAGGAATGTAGGCCATCGACTCAGAACGTGGAGCTACGTACTCACCAGAAGGAGACTTAGCAACTGGTCTCTCCGTCAACACAGTTCCGTCAGGCGGATGAACTGCACCTTTCTATTTCGAGGTCCACACCTCCAAGAGATTGGCCGCACCGTCCAGGCCTCCCACAACATCAAGAATGTCCTGGCTAAAGGACCCAGCCGTTGCAGGAACATTTTCGAAACATTCTTCGCTAATACGTTCAGGTACTATAGTGCTAGGGAGAGGTTGCTCAACTCTCGATGCATCGGCTAGTACCTCAGTGGCAGTATTATTCAGGTCAAAGCCAGACGCAGACCCTGTTTCAGGCGCCACCGCGACTGCTGTCGTCTCAGCACCTTTCTGACCATCACGGTCGGCTTGAAGTTTACGAATCAATTGTCTGAAACCCATTCTGACGGAATATCTCAGAAAAATATAATGCACCTGCAGAATAATTAGAGTATCAGCATGATAAAATAATAATAAATAAATCCAGTGCAATGGCGAGATCGAAATACACGTCGGGGAATATATCGAATATGATTACCGATATACATACCGATGTGGTTATGCTAACGACAGAGAAGATACAGAAAACTATGACCTTCAAGGTCTCTTACAAGCCCTACTTATAGAGGGAAGCTTTAACCACATCGAAGGATACTTTCGACATCATATCGAATATGCGTTTCGACATAATATCGACGACGAGACCCGATATCCTCTCCTATTACGCAAAAAGCCTTGAAAATATAACAATTACACCGGCGGCCCCATCACAATTCTCAAAGTGCAATTCCCATATTTATAAGAAACTCAAATCCCAAGAAACGTAGAATTCAAACGAGGAGCTGAAACTATGCGTCCACTGCATTAGGGGACCCATCGAAGTTCATCACAAAGTGCATTCCTCGCAAATTTGATCTCCGTCATTTGAACTGACGGGACGAAGGGTACAGGTAACCCAGGAATTCAAAAGTAAATTTGCGAATTCTTATCTCTAAGATATGAATCCCCAAATTGGGGGACTACATGATATGGGCATTTCCCGTATATTGGGCCTGGCCCAAACCAGGCCCATATTTGACCATATTGGGGACCACTTTCGATATCATGTCTGTAATAATCACCGATATGTTATTGTGGTCCCTGGATCCCGATGTCTATAAATACGCGGTACTCGGATCCCAAAGTAAGCAATTATTATCCCTCAGCTACCACGCATCACATCAAAACAAATCCCCGATCTCACTCTCGATATCCTACTCAATATCGGGATAACCTGGTGCTCTACTAATACGTCATACAACCACACTACCGATATCACATCGAGGGGCGTCCTCGATATCATGTCGAAGACAATCACCGATATACGTCTGATCTAGTCACCGATATACCACTGCCATCCAAGCATCGAAGCGTTAGTTCGAGGTGTTCCGGACCAAGTCTACGCGAGATACATAGTGTAGGCCTGATTTGAGATAGATTCGTTGTATTATTAGATCGCTCACTTGTAACCGACTCACATATATATATGATACGATCTATCGCCAAATCAATCTTCTTTTTGAGAAATCCGAAGCACTTGATGCATTTAAGACATATAAAAAAGAAGTAGAGAAACAATTGGAAAGAAAAATAAAGATTGTGAGGTCAGATAGAGGTGGAGAATACTATGGAAGGTACACATAATCTGGTCAAAGATCGGGTCCTTTTGCGGATTATCTTAGAGATGAAGGTATTGTGGCTCAATATACTTTGCCCGGAACACCAAGTCAAAATGGAGTAGCCGAAAGGCGAAACATGACTCTTATGGAAATGGTGAGAAGTATGTTGAGCAACTCCACCTTACAAATCTCATTATGGAGTGAGGTCCTTAAAACTGCAGTGTATATTTTAAATTGGGTTCCATCTAAGGTTGTTGACAAAACACCTTTTAACCGAGTTTAGCACACTTACACATATGGGGATGTGCAGCTGAAGTAAGGGATTATAATCATCAATTAAAGAAACTAGATCCGAGAACAGTAAGTGGTTACTTTATTGGGTATGCTGAAAAATCTAAGGGCTATAAATTTTATTGCCCATCTCATACACCAAGAATAGTTGAGGCTAGAAATGCAAAATTTCTTGAGGATGCTAATGTCATTAAAGAAAATGTTCCTCAAAAGGTTGAGTGGGAGGAATCACGGGATTTAAACCCCATCCTTAGATTGGTAACGACTCAAGAAGATCATAATGATCTTAATAAACCCATCCTTAGATTGGGAACTACTCAAGCAGATCATAATGATCTTAATGAACAACCAATTGAGGAACAAACTCCAACTCAAGAAGAACATATTGACACAAGTTCTACAAACAATGATTCTCACGTGAATGATGTTGTGATAAATGAGGTTGTGGAAGTCAGGAGATCCTTAAGACAAAAAAGGCCAGCTATTTCAGAAGAGTATCTTGTATACCTTTTTGAGTCAGGATTCGATCTTGGTCCTAAAGATGATCCTCTTCTGTTTTCACATGCCATGAATGAAGATAACTCAAGTAATTGGTATAATGCTATGGTTAAAGAAATGAATGCGATGGCTAATAATCAAGTTTGGGAAATCGTTGAGTTAGCGAAATGAGCAAAAGCCATTGGCTGTAAATGGGTCTACAAGACCAAAAAGGACTCAAATGGTAACGTTGAGCGATATAAGGCTAGACTTGTAGCCAAAGGATTCACCCAAAGAGAAGGCATTGATTACCAAAACACATTTTCTCTTGTGTCTAAAAAGGACTCAATCAGAATAATTATGGCACTAGTAACTTATTTTGATCTTGAGCTACATCAAATGGATGTGAAACCCGCAATTTTGAATGGTGAACTTGATGAAGAGGTGTACATGAGACAGCCTGAAGGATTTCAAGTTGATAAAGGCAAAGACTTGGTTTGCAAATTGCGTAAATCAATATATGGGCTAAAACAGGCCTCCCGCCAGTGGTATTTAAAGTTTCATAATGTTATAGCCTCTTACGGTTTTTCAGAAAATATTATGGACACTTGCATATACCTTAAGGTCAGTGGGAGTAAATTTATTATTTTAGTCATATATGTTGACGACATTTTATTTGCCACTAATGATCTTGCATTACTACAAGATACAAAAGAATTTCTTTCGAAAAATTTTGAAATGAAGGATTTGGGTGAAGCTAATTATGTTATTGGCATAGAAATTCACAGAGATAGATTTAAAAGACAACTAAGTCTATCTCATAAAGCCTACATTGAAAGAGTTTTAGAAAGATTTAATATGAGTGGATGCAAACCAAATGCAGCACCTTTGTTAAAGGGTGACAAGTTTAGCCTGGATCAATGTCCGAAAAATAATTTAGAGAAGAAAGAGATGGAAAATATTCCTTGTGCATCACTAGTAGGCAGTCTAATGCACACCCAAGTGTGTCTTCGGCCAGACATTTCCTTTGCAGTAGGAATGTTGGGGAGATATCAAAGCAATCCAGGAAAGGATCACTGGAAGACAGCTAATAAAGTCACTAGATACTTGCAAGGAACCAAAGATCATATGCTCACCTATCGACATGTTGAGAATCTTGAAGTGGTAGGATACTCTGACTCAGACTTTGTTGGGTGTTAAGATTCTAGAAAGTCCACTTCAGTGTATGTTTTCTTGCTTGCTGGAGGTGTTGTTTCTTGGAGAAGTACTAAACAAACCATAGTGGCATCATCAACTATGGAGGCAGAGACTATAGCGTGCTTTGAAGCCACTTCACAAGCTAAGTGGATAAAGAATTTCATCACAGGGCTTCAACTTGTTGATACAATATCGAGGCCCTTGAAATTATATTGTGATAACTCGGCAGCGGTGTTCTTTTCGAACAACAACAAGAGTGGGAGCACATTATATTGATATCTAGTATCTTGTTGTCCGAGAAAGAATCAAGGAACAAATATTATTCATTGAGCACATTAGTACAAATTACATGATAGTTGATCCTATGACTAAAGGGTTATCCATTAAAGTGTTTGCCAACCATGTGGGAAGTATGGGATTATTGAAGTCATCTTAAACTTTGGTGTTTCTTGAAATTTATGGTACCATTTATGAAAATTAATAAAGTTTTTGTTTGTGCACATAAAGTTTATGCTCCATATAGAAATTGTCGATTTAAACAATTTGGACCCGAAGGGACTATCAAAGTGATATAAACACTACATAAGGAGATTAGAATAAGAGATGGCACTTTGTGATACATGGCATAATAGTGTGACCGCCTTGATTCAAGTATTACATCTTAATTGGTGACATAATAGGTTTTAACTCAATTCTTAAAGTTTGGCCAAATAAAGTTCATATATCTTTTACTTTCCAAATGCATTGGCATATGAACCAAGTGGGAGAATGTAAGAAAATCTCTAATTGGTTCAAATGCCAATTAATTCTATAAGGTAAGATGTAATCATCTTATTCAAGGGATTGTAATTGGTGTATTAAAGGAATGATTTAATTCTATTAATTTTGGTAGTGATTAGTCAATCCCATGATGGATGGGATTTTCCATAACGTGAAAGGGGTCTTGATCTATAAATATAATCTTATGTTATTCCATCAAACACAAGCATCAAGACACAAAATACTAGATCAAAAACTCTCTTTCATCACTTTAGCATCAATGGCTGGAGGTAATATTCCGCATTAATTAGTATTATAGTTCTATCATGGATCTCCTAAGAAATTAAGATGAGAAGAGAGATTTAAACTAAAATACTTTTAATTTTCTTCTTACCCTCACAATACGTATAAACACATTTATAAATACATAAAATAAGAAAAACCTCCCACTAACACACTACTCCACAATATTATCCCACTACAGATTTGATATTATCTAATACATAAAATCTGATAATTAATAATTAATAATATTATATAAAAATTCTAATATATTAGACCCGTAACAATCTTTCCCCCTTGAAAATGGCCTTGTCCTCAAGGCCTATATTGATTCTTCAGTTTTCCTCGCCATCAGTGAAACTATGTCATTTTTCTTCCTCTTTTTCCAATTAAGTCGTGTTCGTTGTAGTTTCTTTTGATGAAAATGAAAGTCCAACGCTTCAGATTTGAGCAGAAAGCTTGTACGATGGCATCTTGTCTTGTCGTCGTGCATTGGCTAGCGTGGTGAAAATAAACTTGTCGGGTTGTAGATTGAAGTTTGGATATATGTGATCATACACTTGATTTCGTTCTTAGAAACGGTTAGAGGTTTGGATGGTGGCGGTAATAACAATGACGGTGGTGGTGGAGGATTTTGTGAACGTGCACGCAAATCTCTTTCAAACTTTGATAATAAGCAAGAAATACGATCGAATCGGCGAGACATGTCTTCGTTGAGGATTCTCGTTGCTTCTAAACTTTCAGCCATTCTCAAGAACGAATTATTCATGCTTTTTTGCATTTTGCAGAACGGTTCTATGCAATTGTGCATTTTGGAGAGCAAAACATCCATGATTTTTTATTAGAGATAAAGTTCTCGCTGTGAAAGCACTAATGATAGAGTCCTAATTCGAGAAAGAACGAATTTCCTAAGAAATTTAGATGAGAAGAGAGATTTAAACTAAAATACTTTTAATTTTCTTCTTACCCTCACAATACGTACAAACACATCTATAAATACATAAAATAAGATAAACCTCCCACTAACACACTACTCCACAATCTTTTCCCACTACATATTTGATATTATCTAATACATAAAATCTGATAATTAATAATTAATAAGATTTTATAAAAATTCTAAAATATTAGACCCGTAACAAAAACTAACTGTTTGACGTCTAAGGCCCACAACGGTGGGAAAATTGTACAAAGTACAAACTAACTAGTTTACGAAACAAGATCAAATTCAAGAGATAAAAACATCAAACTTCTTATACTATATGACCACGTTTACAGTATATGCTATAATTTTTTCTTAATCACTTTACTCCTAACTTTTGCGAGTTTGTTCATTTACTCAAGCCTATTTTTCAGCTGAAAAATGGACGGAATATTTTCTCCTCGTGTCCAACACGAGCACAAAGGATTTTCTATCCACTTTTTGTGTGTCATCTTGTGTGATATTTAAACATTTACTCTACATATATAACCACATTTCACAAAAAAGTGACATGCAAGATCCTCACCGCAACACGCGTTGCATCAGATCGAGAGAGTAGTTTTTATCGTTACCAAGTTTGAATTAGTAAGACTTTCCTCCAAGTTATTGATTATTTGATTTTTTGCGAGTTACCCCATTTTGCAATTTAATCTTAAAATATCTAATAAATTTATATTTAATAATCTAAGAATTTTTACTCAATTTAAAACTCAATAATTATTATATAAAATACTTTTGATTTTAAATAAACACAAATGTTAAATAAATTTTCAATCTAAGAAATTTACAAAAAAAAAAGCATCAAGAAAAAATTGATAATTTATAATAATATTATTATTTTGATGTAAAGATAAGTTTATCGCTTTGATTTACTTTCTTTTTTGTAAATTTTAAACTTGAGCAAATTAATTACTAATAACAAATAATTATGGGGATATAGTGCAAAACGGATCATAGCATTAACTATAGGGTGTTCGATTCTTTTATCCCTATAAAATATTTCAACTAATAATAGATCAAAGGCAAAGATTTTACTGAGGGCTGAATTGAATTTGGAAAATCTACTAACATTCACAATAATGCCAGATTCCTCAAAAGCCCAATAATGCAACAACAGAAAACGGGTGAAATATAAAAAACTAAGATGATAGAAATCAAGTTGGGTTCTCGTCACGGTCACTAGCTTAATGTTTATGAGCTGCAACAGAAATTAGGGTGTGCAAAGTATACTAGATCGATCGTACCGATTGGTAACCAAATCAATATTATGATTTTTTAACCAAATCAATTGAATTGATATGGCAAACGATCATATCTCAAATACCAATCTAACATTTGATTTGATATTTGGTATAAGGGGTCGACAATCGTGTCGTACCGATTATCCACGTTTTTCTTTTATTATATATATATATATATATATATAAATATAATAAAAGAAAAACGTGGATAATCGGTACGACACGATTGTCGAATTATGTGTTCCATTGACGCATCTTAGATTCTGTTAAATATTGAATAGTAAACAATAGTTAAAACTTTCATAAATTGCTAATAACTAATAAGTAAACAAGTAATCCTGCATAAACTTAATCACAAATCGATATATCGTTAGCTCTTTTTATGAATATTAGCTCAAATTAAAATATAGAATCACGAACAAGTAATCATTACATAAACTTAAATAAGTAATTTGTTGTTGTAGGTTGAATATCTTAATGTGAACTAAATTTGAGGAAGTGAAAGAAATAAATGAAATAAAAAGTCGAGAGACTTGAGAAATGTCTCGAGATTTTCATATATCACAATATTATTTTATTCATATGTCGAGTGATACTTTGCATTTATTATTTATTTCGTACTATTTTATTTTAGTATTTATCACGACCTATATATATGACTAAATAGACAAATAACATATTGTTTTCTATTGATTTTGTGACGACATGTTGTCGTTGCATTGGGTATTGATTTTTAGTACTATGCTTGATTAATATTGATTGTATGCATTTAGTGTTTTGTTTGTTACATGTTCTTCACTATAGGGGGGAATAAAACTCAAAATAATTTGGCAAAAATACCAAATTGTTTGATAATTTTCGAATCGACTATGGTAATTACCGGATCATACCAAATGAGTTTGACTAGGCAAATGATTCGAATTTTGAAATTACCAAATAAAACCCTACTTTTAAAATACCGAATCATTGGTATTTGGTACTATAATACCCAATCGCACAACCCTAGCAGAAATTAGCTAACATTGAGCCTATGAGCGGCAAGAAGGATGGTTGGAGTTGGAGTGAAGAAGCTGATGAAAAGTTTCCGATAAAATATGCATACGACTTTATCACAAATTTTGCACTCTATGAGAAGGATCTTGTCCTTATATCATTTTGGAAATAGAAAGTACCCTTGAAAATCTAAGTTTCAAATGAGAAGTTTTTCTCAATAGACTCCCTTCAGAATGCAATTTATCATACTAGGGCGTGCAACTGAATGATGGATTTGTCGCTCGAGGTTGAGGTCTAGCAGTCACCTAATTATTGAGTTTCGTGTGGTGTATCTGCTTTCGATTAAGTGCTACAAATGGTTCAGATTTATTGTCCTTCCAAATAATATTAAAACTCAATTTGAGCAAGATAAATCACTTTTTGTACCTAAGAAACGACGTAAGGCACTACAAGACTGCGCGGTTAATAGGAACGCCCAATAGCAACCTAAATTAGGGCGCTTGCCTTCAGTGACCGTTGAAGGCAACAGTGACCTAATTTAGGTTGCGGAAAGTCCTAATAGGCATCAGCGACCTAAATTAGGTCGCTGATAATCACTGAGACTTTCAGCTACTTAATTTAGGTCGCTGAAAGTCCCAACTCAAATTGGGCCACATTTTGGCCGAAATTGTGCCAAAATGTGGGCCAAAATTAGGGCATTTAGCCCTAATTTTTGGCGGATAGAATCAACGATCTAAGTTAGGTCGCTGATTTCTTACTATAAAAAAAAAACTTTTTTTTTTATTTCCTAATTTCAGCAAACTCATCACCCTCTCCGCCTGTTTCTTGCGCGATTTGACCCGACCTGACTGTATGAGTGACTTGAAGTGCAAGGGGCGACCCAAAATTGAGTCCCCAACCTAACTCCGCCCGTTCTCCGCCCCTTTTCTGGCCGTTTCGTCGGTTTCTGCTCGGTCCCCCCGTTCCCCTCCGTTTTCTATCGATTTCCGCCGCCTCTTCGCTGATGGCGCTAAGGTAGCTTCGGTTTTCCTTTTGTTTTGTTTTTTTCTCAATTCTTTTATTAAATCCAATTTGTGAATAAGTAGCGAATGATTAACAAAAACAAATTAGATTAGTTAGATTAGTTAGTGTTAATTTTGTTAATTGATGTTAATTTTGTTAGATTAGTTAGATTGTTTGTTTGTTAATTTTGTGTTAAATTCTTAATATTGTTAGATTGTTAGATTAGTGAAGAATGTTAGATTGTTAATTTGTGTTAATTTTGCGTTAATTTATTAGATTGTTGTATTAGTTAATATTATTAGATAGTTAATTAGTGAAGAATGTTAGATTGTTAGATTAGATTAAGTATGATTAGCGAAAAAAATAGATTTGTGAAGATTTTTAGATTGTTAAATTAGATTAGTGAATGATTAAAGAAAAAAAAGATTATTGTTAGATTAGATTAGTGAATGATTAAAAAACCCTACTTTAACAGTGATCGAATTGCGGTATCTACTAATACCCTGGAGCCAGGACAACATGGAGTTGACTCTCGAGTCCTCTGTCGTCCTCAACTATCTATTCTCCTCCTGGACCTGCCTGAGCAACTCCCGCCTGTAGTCTCGCTCCCTCCCGCACTCCCTGTCGAAGTACCGTGGATCAGCATAGCTCGGTAAACCCTGCGCCTTCCCCTTCTCAATCCTCTCTATGGCCTTCTTCCACGAATCGGTGTCCCATGTTGTCGACTCGAGAGTCGAATCCATGTTGTCCCGGCTCCAGGGGGTCGTGTATCCGCCTAGTGATGATGAGGGGGGCAGTGATCATGTGACGGGTACTTTTTTAGTAATGTGGAACTATTAAATGTTATGGTTTTAATTTTGGACTATTAAATGTTATGGTTGTAATGTTATAGTAATGTGGAACTTGTTTATTAATGTTTTTTCTTTTAACTATTAATTTGAGTAATTTTTTTGCCCAACTATTAGTTTTTTTGGATTTTTGTCGTTTTTTAGTATACTAACATACAAAATATTTTACAAATACCAAAAAAAGAGAAAAGAAAAAGAAAAAGAAAAGAAAAGAAATATTTTACTAACAATATGCAATTCAGCCACACCCGCAGTTTTTTATAATACAATATGACTTCGGATGGTGGTGCAACGACGAAGTTGAATCTTCAACTTCAACGTCGTCGTTGCACCACCGCCGGAAGTCATACTTGCGATGTATACCTTAAGGATTAGTGAAGGTTGGAATGAATACTAGAGGAGTAGGGGTGGCCTTTTTATAAGCCACTCATAGTCAATAGGGACCGCACTTAGGTCCCTATTGATTGTCAATAGGGACCTAAGTGCGGTCTATATTGACACTAGTTGTTGTCAATAGGGACCTAAATGTGGTCTATATTGCCCATATTTGTGACCTAATTGCGGTCCCTACTAATATTCATACTTAAAAATTAGATTTTCTCGATGATTTGAGGTGCCGCGTTTTCTCGATGATTTTAGGGGACGACCCATTTTGAAAGTTCTTAATTTTTACAACGACAACGATCACATTCAATATCTAATATTCAATAACAAAATTACTTGTTTTGTAACCATTAATTACTTCTTTTCACATTTAGTATTGAAGTTGTTGCTAAAAACTACTAACATAGCGAAATCAATTTATAAAATAACGATTTTAAAGTATGAATATTAGTAAGAACCGCAATTAGGTCTCTGTTGAGTCAATAGGGAACGCTTAGTGGTCCCTATTGCAGTCCTTATTGACTCAACAGTGACCGAATTGCGGTCCCTACTAATATTCATACTTTAAAATCGTTATTTTAGGATGATTTGAGGTGCCGTGTTGTTTGTTTAGTTCATCATTACCATTGTAATAGTTAAAATAACAATAATTACAACGATGCATTGTAAATCCAAACATTACGTAGAGGAAACAATCTGTTTTGAAGATTCTTTTACTATTTTGTACGACGAATGTCATAATGCTTACAAACTAATTGTATATACATAATAAGCATAATGATTAGTTGATCTAATGATTGAACCTCATAATCATATGTATGCTAACATTAGTGAAGTAAACCCTAAAAACGAATAACAACTACAACTAACTAGTGATGATTAGTTGTAGAACATGAAATATATGTTGAACCTTACTAACTCGCTCAATCTCATTTAATCTGTTATTTCACAACTAAACGACTATGAGGTTGGTTTTGCAATCATTTATTACTTCAATTCACATTTTACAATGAGTTTGGTTGCTAAGAATCACAAACACACCAACATCAATAAAAAAACAAATTTCAAGGATGAATATTAGTAGGGACTACAATTAGGTTCCTAATAACGCAACAAGGACTGCACTGCGATCACTACTCAATATTAGTGACCTAAGAGCAGTCCCTATTCAATATTAGTGACCTAAGTGCGGTCACTGAAATCAAGAAATTTAAAAAATATGGCAAAAATTTTAAGCGGGATTGAGGGAGAAATTTGAATTTGGCAAAAATCTGAAAATTTTACCCTCCCCTCTTTATACTCACCACTTTTACACATCTAATTTCATTAATCTCCAAAAAACACTCAACACAAAAACACTATCTTCTTTTCCAACACACGAACACTATCTTCCTTTCTTCAAAAATCACTCAACACAAAAAATTTTCTTCTTTTCACCAACGCAAATTCAAAACACAAATCACCAACACAATCTTTCTTTTCTTTCTTTTTTCTATTATTTTGGATCTACACTTTCTTTTCTTACTTTTCTTTCACTTGTTTTTTTTTATTCATTCATCTTTTTGTTTGGATCTACATATTTTATTCTCTACTATTAGTCGTTTCATTCATCTTTTTACATTCATTAATAATTTTATGACATTATATTAACTTTTTCATCATTATTTTATTGTTTGATCCTGTTATATTCATATTTCTACAAAAACACAATAATATTCCGAAATATTATGGTTTTTTTATCGTCGCAGACTATTAGGGACCGCAATTAGGTCCCTCCTAATATTCATAAATACTCTATGAATATTAGGAGGGACCTAATTGCGGTCCATAATAATAGTAATAGGGACCGCAGTTAGGTTCCTACTAATATTCATAGAGTATCTATGAATATTAGTAGGGACCTAATTGCGCTCCCTAATAATAATAGGGAGCGCAATTAGGCTCCTACTAGTATTCATAGAGTATCTATGAATACTAGTAGGAACCTAATTGCGGTCCCTATTACTCATACAATAGGGACCGCAATTAGGTCCCTATTGACTCAAAATCTATAGGGGCCGAAATGTGGTCCCTATTTATTCAACAGCAATAGGGACCCCAATTAGGTCCCCATTGTTATTAAAGTATCAGGGACCGCAATGCGGTCCCTGATTGTTCGGTCCCTACTGACCTTCATGAGCAACCTAATTGCGGTCTTTGATGGCAAGCGACGTAGGTCAATAGGGATCGTCCAATAGCAACTTAAATGCGGTCCCTATTAACTTCCAGGGACCGGATGGGGAGTCAATAGGGACCTAATTACGGTCCATATTGACCCAGCTTTCTTGTAGTGAGGAGAGGAATTGTAATTTGGTTTATTACGCTTTGGAATTTATGGAAGTGCAGAAACGAAGAGGTGTTTATTAACAACAAACAAGTGGATGTTTATGAAATGGTAAATCTTATTAAGCTCAGACGAGGAGCTAGATTAAGGCTAAGAGAGAATATTTTCATTACTCTTTTTTTCTAATGGTCAAACTAGCCTAGACTTTGTCCGTAATATGCTGTCATCTTTCATTTTACTCTCTTGTTCAAAGAGTATATCTTGTACTCTTTCTCAATATTAATGAAATTCACTTTGGCAATCAATATTTTATTTTTGACGTATGTTTCACAGTTTTAGCGTGCTAAATGTTTAAGGAAATATGGAATGTTGCAAAATGCTTTTGACAAATCTTAATAAACTCGTAAAAATGGTAATTTGCATATAAATTGAAAAGTAATATGTTGTTTCATATCTATGAAGGTGAAATTTATAGGAAAAATAGAAGATTGTCCATGCTTTTAGTAGTCATAGATATGTCATGGAATCAAGATTCTCTCAAATGGCTTCCATGAAGTATGGGATAATTACAACTACCCTTTATATACGATAAATTACACAAACCACTCTTATGATCAATTTTTCGTATAAAATTATTTAATTTTGTTGAAGGTAAATCCATGCCTCTCATTTATGTTGCACAAGAAGCAAAAAATAAATCCAAATATTTCATAAAACATGTATTAAGCCTCCTTTATCTCGTTTAAAAAGACAAAAAAAACAAATAATATCTTGAAAGTAAAAATAAATTATATGTGAATTTTAATCTATGCTATGATTAGGGGTGTGCATTTGGATCGGATCGGATCGAATCGGATCGAATCGAGGCTAGAAGTCGATTTCGATCCTGGAGAAATGAGGATCGAAATCGAATCAATTTAAAACGATCCGATTCGATCCAAAATCATTCGATTTCGATCCGATTCGTTTCGATTTCGATATTTTTTTCTTTTTTTTTTCTTATTTAATTTAATATCAATGGGACCAACCACAACATTCAAATAGAGTTACTGAATTACAAAATTCACTTTCATATGGTGAGAGAAAGGTGTTACAAATTTACAATTGTATATGTTTCTCAAAGACAGAAACGTGACCTTCAAATGGACCAAGAAAAAGATGTTAGGTATGTGTATATATAAAAATATAATATTAACATTATATATAGAAATATCTTAGTAGCATTAATAGGCTTAGCTTTATAGATAAAAATATAATATTATATATGCTATTATATATTTATTTATTTTTAAAAAATAAGATGAGTATTCGATCCGATCCGATTCTCAGCCTCTAAAATCGAGGATCGAATCAAATGGGGGTTCGATCCTAAGGCAAAAATCAAAAGTCAGATCAAATATTCGATCTGATCCTCGGATTGGATCATTCGATCGATTTTCACCCGATCCGATCGATCCGATTCTTTTTGCACAACCCTAGCTATGATTTGAAGTTTTAAGGTTGTCTTAATCATTTTAATGGTTTTTACATAAGGGTAATTTGTGTAAATTCTCAAACATGAGGAGTGATTTGTGTAATTACGTCATAGTCATAGTTTAGGAGTAATTTGTGTAATTCTCCCATTATTCTAAATGCTTGGAAAATAACAGAACTGATTAACTAGCACAATACTTTTCTTAAGAAAAAGGCCAATACTTCAAGAATACTGTGCAATATCGGGCCATAAAAAACTACAACAAAGATGGTAATGATATGCCAAACCAATAGGAACAAGAGATCTCTATTAATTGATCTAGTATTCAATTTAATTAGTACACACTACAACAGATTTGGCCTTTTCCATCGGGCCCGACGTTTTGGCCCGACAGAAAAGGCCGAATTATTACTGTCGGGCCCAATCCCGACGGTAATGGGTTATATCGTCGGCTTTGGGTCGACGGTACAAATCGGCTGGCTTTACCGTCGGCCCAAATCCGACGGTAAAGCCCATTCCCGTCGGGTTTGGGCCGACGGGAATGGCCCATTTAATAAAAAAAAAAATGGGCTTGCTTTACCGTCGGCCCAAATCCGACGGTAAAGCCCATTACCGTCGGGTTTGGGCCGACGGTAATGGCCCATTTTATTAAAAAAAAAATAAAAAAATGATTTTGGGCAGCCTTTTCCTTTTAAAATAAATAAATAAATAAAATAATAAAATTTAAAAATGATGTTGACGGATATATTTTTAATAAATAAAAAAAAATAATAAAAAAATAATGTCGGGCCCAATCAATTAGTTTTATTTATGTTTAAATCAATGTTATTTAATTTTAAATTAATGTTAGTTTTCGAGTTTAAATCAATGTTATTTTAAATTAATGTTATTTTTCGAGTTTAAATCAATGTTATTTTAAATTAAAAAGACAAACTCGGATATTAAACACGCAAAATCGTAATTCAAACACTCATACTCGAAAATTAAACACACATACTAGAAATTTAAACACTCATACTCGAAAATTAAACACACATACTAGAAATTTAAACACTCATACTCGAAAATTAAACACACATACTCGAAATTTAAACACTCATACTCGAAAATTAAACACACATACTCGAAATTTAAACACTCATACTCGAAAATTACACATTAAAGTGACCCCGGCTATCATATCCAAGATGGACCACCGTATTCTCTATTCACGTCACTGTTCCAAGCTTGATTAGTGTAGTCTTCAGTTGGTAACTCCAAATTGTTTAGATCAATTACGGGTTCGACTTGATAACGCCTTACAAAACTCGGAGAAGTGTCGCTAACTTTAGCACGTCGTTGGTCATTTGGACGTTCGGTCCAACTACTATTTTGCCACGAAGCATTTGGACGAGCCCCACTATAACGTCCAGGAGCACTTTGAGTATAACATTGATCGTGCCAAGAACTTGGTGGTTGATATTCATCTGACCATAACGGGAAAGTTTCCGGCTGCGGCTCGAGTTGACGCTGTTTCTGGCCCCACGAACCAGTAGGTGGAATGACTTGTTCCCACGATGAAGGTGCACCTTGATCGTGTTGTTGGTTCCACGACATAGGTGTACCCTGATTGTAAGAATCATAGCATTGGCTCGACTGGTTGTAAGAATGAAAGCCTTGATTCCCCGGAGCGGTTTGGCCCTGTTGTGTTTGGTTTTGATTCCAAAACTGGCTGGGATTGTTGTTGGGGTAATTATTGGGAAGGTTGTTATATTGAGGATACCTGTTAAAATTACGTCGTGATTCCTCTGTTTCCCGCCTCCTCTGCTCCTCATCATGAAGGATTTTTTGCTCCAGTGCCGCTATGCGATCCTCCTGTTGAGTATGTTTTTCCTCGTACTGTGAATGAACCTTTTGCACGGCTTGCCTAGTTCTTCTCTCCTCGCCAGGGTTAGGCTTCTTTGCCGTCGTCCTCCCTGAATCTGACATCTTGTTGTGCTTAGGCTTCCCACGTTGCCTCCCGTGTTCACCGCTGAGATCTGCCTTTGCCGAGACCGCTTGGTCACACTCAAAGGGAAAGCGTTCTTCGACCTCATATTTATCATAGAGTCCTTGCGTGTAACGAGCCTACAGTTTTTAAAGTAAATCAATAAACAATATACATATTTCCCAAAAATAATATACAACGTTTTAATAACTTACATGATAAGCTTGTGCGCTCGGTGGGTCCCATCTGATTATTTTTTCATCAAGAGTCCTCACTGTGTGGTCGACCACCCACTGTAGGTCGTAGCGGTAGGGGGTCTCGCTTTCGCGCTATAACAACATTAGTTTCAAAGAAATATTAAGTAATGATAAAGGTAACATAATAAAGTATATTCATAACGAAAGCAAATCGTAACGTATCGTACCGACTGTAGACTCTTTTGTTGTGTGTTGACAGATCCACTGTGGTGTGTGGCTAACGAACCCTTGCCGTCTGCACTCTTTGTTTTCAGGGCCTCTCGATTTTCTTTTGCCTTTTCCGTGAGTAATATCGTCCTATCCGGTTGCCAGTGATTAACGAAAAATTGTTCTTTACCTGCAGGTAACCAAGACTTCTTGTACCAGGCTGGCTTCTTGTCACATTGCTTGTACGTCTTTTTTACATCATAGATGGAGTTTTTATAGATGCCTTGTGCCACCCGGTCGAATGCCTCACGAACCATTGGCTTTATTTCATCCGAGTATTGGAATACCCTCTTCAAATTATAATATCATATAAGTGTAAGGGAAAAAACAATAATATACACAAATATTAACATAAGCTAAATGGTTTAGAAATTTTACCCCAAAATGGTTCAGAAATTTTTGTTTCTGATCGTTGGATAAACGGGAGTAATAAATAGCTGGTTCTTCCACATGATGCCTTATTATGAAGCCGATTGTACGAGTAATCTCTTCTGCAGTAGTATGATATCTTTTATCGTAGGATAAAGATGGATCGAAAACATAGTCTTCGGTAACGCCAATTAGGGGCCTCTTAGCCTCGTCATTAGTCGCAGCTCGGCCCTTTCCCCGTCCCCTAACAGCAACCTGTGTAGTAGAACCACTTGTTGAGCCACCAGAAACCGGGGAGCCTTCCGACGTCGAACCTCCCCCGTCGTTGTCATCTGGAACTTCATCCAACAGGGGCAGCAGAAATGTTGGAGCTGTAGGAGTCATTGACGGCGGCGGGACCGAGACTTGGTCACGAACTCGGCCCGGAGGCGGGGCCCGGTTTCGTGTTGAAGTGGGCCCCTGTGGTAGTTCAGTCGGCAAAAGGGGGCCGATTACGGGTAGACCCCTGTTGCTGTGCAGCGGTGACAACCCCAGTCTCCCTTGTTGGTTCCATAGTATCCTCTATCGGCTGCATAACCTCGTTATGATCTGAGGTTGCTACATCTTGATGAGATTTATGGCCCAAAATATTTGTGAGGGCCTTAATGTTTTTGAACAAGTTTGTATTCGAAATAAATTTTGGAAGTTTTTTGGATTTGGGTTTGACGAGTTTTTCTTTACCTTTGTCGGCAATATTACGATTATTTCCGTTGTTCATAACGGAAATAAACGAATTTTGCCGACGGAAAAAAAAAATTATCGAATATGAGATAGAGGAAAGGCTTGTTATCGAGAGTGAGAGTCGAAGAGTTGGATATTGAAAATGAGAAGAGAAGCTCGATATTTATAGGCCTTAGGGAAGGGGGGTGCCACGTCAGCGATCCGTGTGAATTATCACACGGATCGCTGGCGTGGCACCCCCCCCCCCCCCCCCCCCCCATTTTTTGGTTTTTTTAATTTAACCCCTACTCCTCCTAAATATCTATAAATACCCCTTATTCTACCCACTTAATTCATTCATTCTTCCCATTCTCCAAAAACTATCTACTTTCTCTCCCAAAAATTCTTAATAACTAACAAAAATTTATTCATTCACTAACTTATAATTAGAGTTTATTATTTTATTTCTACTTATGTTTTAGTTAATATCTAACTAATAATAACTATAAAAAACTTATATTATCAAGAATTTAATTTAAATACAAAACTTTATTTATTATAATAAAACTAATAATAACGATTGAAAATTTGCATGTTATTATTTAAATCGAATTTTTTAAATTAAATCGACAAATAAACATAAAATTAATTATTTTAAATCTTTTTCTTTACAAAAAATCGCCAAAAAATTATAAAATAAGTATTTAAAATCGATTTATTTTAAATAAATCGCCTAAAAATCATAAATCAATTGTTTTAAATCGTTTTTTGTTTTAAAACAATTTTTTAAATCGTTTTTTTATTTTTTTATATTTCTAAACCCCTATACCGTCGGCTTTAAGCCGACGGTATAGGGTTTTTTCCGTCGTCTTTAAGACGACAAAAATAGCCTTTTCCGACGGCTTGTAGCCGACGGAAAAGCCTCAATTTTTCCTCTGCTTAAAGCCGTCGGAAAAGGCTATTTCCGTCGGCTTAAAGCCGACGGAATAAATAAAACGCTTTTCCGTCAGCTTATTGCCGACGGAAAAGCTCTTTTCCGTCGGTAAAAATTCGACGGAAAAAAAGCTTTAGTGACGAGCTTTTTTCCGTCGGAAAAAGGCCCTTTACCGACGGTTTTTGAGCCGTCGGTAAAGCCCTTTTCTCTTGTAGTGACAATAGTAATTTTATCTGTCACTATAGGTGGTGTTTGCAAACTCTAGTGGAAAAGTAGAAGTTCACAATTTTTAGTTAAGCCAAGAGCACCCCTACACCAGCTTGAAGATTGTGAGCTTTTTTAGCTTAAAAAAATGTTTTGTAACCGAAAAAGCTAGATTTGCAAACACCCCAAAATCACTTGTTCAAATAAAAAGCTGATTATAGCTTTTTGTAAGAGTTTGCAAACACCACCTATGATAAAGGAGGCCGAAACTTAGGATTCACAAAGGGGACTCAATCACACAAACATGTACAAATTAAAATTGAAATTAGGATAGATAAAATTATAATTGATGACATCTTTAGTCTTCTCTTTTTGTTCAATCATTAGCCTTTATTAATGACTCTGATCTACTAACTCATAATTTTAAATTTTCATATTTTGCAACTAGCTTATTATGAAAGACAATCTTAATTATTGATGGGAACTTTTGTTTTGATGAAGCCTTTCCAAAATTCATGGTCCATCGAGGGGTGAATATGATCGTACACTACAAGAAATAACATTGTTTCTCGACCGAAAATTTCTGACTGGAATCCGGTCGGGAGGTTTTTCGACAGCTTCTGACCGGATTCCGGTCAAAAACTTGAACCCCACTTTTTCCGACCGGATTCCGGTCAAAATGCTAGTAACCGTTATTATTTCCAACCGCATTTCGATCGAAAAAACAACTGTTCGTTGTTAATTCCGACCGGATTCTGGTCGGTAATGTTAGGGTTTAGGGTTTAGGGTACATGACTTTTTCCGACCGGAGTGCGGTCGGTAATGCCTGAATTTCCGACCGAAATGCGGTTGGTAATAATATTGATATTTTAAATTTCCCATTTCACTCTCCAAAAATATTGTCGCACGTTAAAGAATCATTTGAAGCGTTGGATCATAATGTCACTTGTAAGTAGATTAGTATATGTCGCTAATTAACTACTTATGATTAGGTTAATTTCATGTAACATCTAAACATACATACATATATATATATATATATATATATATATATATATATCACAATTGCATTTTCTATACTAACGTTTCTAACGAATGCTAATCGCAAATGAGAGAGTACTATATACTACGTGTAATTAATATATATAGAACTTAAAACAAGTTTAATAGTAAACTTACCATGTTAATCAATATTAACTAAATATTAGTTCAAAAGAACATTAAACTAACTAAATATTAGTTCAATTCATGCAATTTTTAGTGAAATTATATAGTTAAACTCATAAACACATCAATATTTTCCTAATTAAGCCATAAATCAAATTTTTAGAGTATTGCCGATCGGATTCCGGTCGAAAATAATATGCATGATTACTTCCGACCGGATTTCGATCGAAAAATCTGAAAACAATTGGCGTAGTTTTAAAATTTTTAAATTTCAAACTTTTACCGACCGAATTCCGTCGAAAAAACTTGAAAATTTAGGCGGGCTTAGGTGGGAAATTCAAATTTTTCGAAAATTCAAATATTTTCTCCAAATTCTATATATACACTTCATCTTCACCCAATTTTCATCCAAATACTCTCTTCATCTTTAAATACTCTCCAAACACAAATATTTCACCAACATATTTCAACTTAAACACTTTTTTCATCTTTAAATACTCTCCAAACACAAATCGTTAACCAAAATATTTCAACATTAACACTTTATTCTTCCTTTCATCTTTAAATAAACACTTTTTTCTTCATTTTTTTTCAAACACTTGTTCTAACATATCTTCCATTAATTCAAGAATATTTTGACTAACAATCACTTTTTATTTTTTAGATTGGTGCAATAAATCCAAATCTTTCAAAAAAAAAAATTCCGGTAATTATTATCGAAATATTTTTTTTATTATGTTAAATATTATTTCTGACCGAACTCATGTCGAAAATAACTTGAATATTATTTTCGATCAGACACGGTCGGTAATACCTTAATGTTATTTCTGACCGGACTTCGGTCAGAAATACTGTGAATGTTATTCAGACGAGGAGTACCTTAATGTTATTTCTGACCGGACTTCGGTCAGAAATACTGTGAATGTTATTTAGACCAGGAGTACCTTAATGTTATTTCTGACCGGACTTCGGTCAGAAATACTGTGAATGTTATTTAGAGAGACTCCGGTCGGTATGCCAAATTTTCTGACCGGACCCCGGTCGAAAAATTTGCCACCGAATTTTGGTCGCAATATTCTCTTCCGACAGGATTACGGTAGCAATTTTCGACCGGAGTTTAGTCAAAAAATAACGTATACCGACCGGACTCCGATTGGAAATGACCTTTTTCCGACAACAGTTCGGTCGAAAAACTTTCTGACCAGAAGTCGGTCGAAAAAAGTGAGTTCCGAGCGGACTACGGTCGGAACAAGTTTTTCGACCGAAACAATCCCGACCGAATTGTTCCGACCGTATTGCGGTCGGAAAAAAGTCATTACCGACCGGAGAAGGGTTATTTGCAACCGGATTTCCGATCTCCATAGGCTATTTTCTTGTAGTGGTCACGCGCGAGGGGACCAAAATTTAATCGCATTGAGGGGACCAAGATTAATAAGAATGTTCTATTATATTACACTTAATTATTTGTAACTTTTTGAGTACCGATCTGATTAAGACTTCGGAAAATTTAAGTAATTGCTTCAAATTTTGTACTATTATCTGAGCACCATGCAAAATATTTGTTGTAGTCAAGGCTCTCGTTATCGCCCTGCCTTTTCCATCTTCAAGTACCATTATTGATCCGTATTTTATATTTTTCCATTTCCACAGTACTATATTATTGTCCTTTTATGATATATATAACTATTATTGAGTGCGATTATTAGCTAAAGCCTAAAGTAATCAAGTTTTTGTCAGATCAATCGCTTCATAATTAAAATATGCGGTCCAAATCAGGGTGGAGATAATGCATATGTATAGTTTGATATTATGTTTGGACTTTCTAGGTAATATCAAATATACAGCTAGTGTCTAAAAAATCCAAGAATCTTCGGCCCCATTTCGAATTTTTCAATTTCACCAACAAAAATATACTAATATAGTACTGGTCCTGTTTTATTTGTTAACGTTATTATTATTAGTACATAATATGACATCTCAGCTATGCTGTTAGTTAAAAGGGGGCCCTGTGATCTCGACTTTTCTTATTTTTTTATAGAATCTGTGATCTCGACTTAACCTAGGACAGGCATATAAAACAAATGCATGCAATTCAGTTAAAAACATCCAATCACTACAAGACTGGGCGGTCAATAGGGACAGCCCAGTTAGCGAATCAAGGTGAGTCGCTCGCCTTCAGCGACTTCTGAAGGCAACATCGACTCACCTTGAGTCGCAGAACATTTCTAGAACAACAGCGACCCACATTGAGTCGCTGAAACAAACACACGACTTTCAACGACCCACGTTGGGTCGCTGAACTAAACACACGACTTTCAGCGACCCACGTTGGGTCGCTGAACTAAATACGTGACGTTCAGCGACCCACGTTGGGTCGCTGAAATCATTTTTTTACATGGGCCACACAATTCGGCCCAAAATTGGGCCAAATTGTGGGCCGCGTCCGCCCTAATTACCGTGGAAGCAATCAGCGACTCAGAAGCGGTCGCTGATTGCTTCCTATAAATTGAAAAAAAAAACCATTTTTAACAAAAACGCGAAAATCGTCTCCTTCACCCGTTTTGCGACCCGACCCGATTCGGATTTCCGCCATTAGCGACCTATTAGGCTTATTTGCGACCGAAATCGCGTCTCTAACCCAACCCCGCTCGTTTCTTCCGATTTCCGCCTCAAATCCGCCGTGCTCCGCCTCCATCGCCGTCGTGCTCCGCCTCCATCGCCGCCCCTTTGAATTTCCGTCCATTTCCGCCGCCGGTGCTAAGGTATAGCTTCGATTTTCATTTTATTTTTTTTGTTATTTTTGTGTTAAATCCGAAAATTGTGTTAAGAAATTGTTATATTGTTAATTTTGTGTTAATATTATTGTGTTAATCTTGTGTTAATTTTGTGTTTTTATGCTAATTTGTTAATTTTTTGAATAATTATTAGTTATTATTGTTAATTAGATAGTTAATTAGTGAAGAATGTTAGATTGTTAGAATAAATTAGTGTATGATTAAGGAAAAAAAATATATTTGTGAAATTAGATTAGTGAATGATGAAATAAAAATTTAGTGAATGATGAAATTAGATTTAATGAATGATGAAATAAAAATTTAGTGAATGATGAAATTAGATTTAGTTAAATTTAGTGAATGATGAAATTAGATTTAGTTAAATTTAGTGAATAATAAAATTAGATTAGATTAGATTAGTTTATAATTAGATTGTGAAAATTGGATTATTAAAATTTAATTAGTAAAACTTGTTAATTAGTGTTAATTTGTAAGATTATATTAATTAGTGTAGATTATATTTTTTAGATTACAATTTGTAAATTTTGTAATTAGTGTAGATTTGTAAATGTTGAGTTGATATTTTTTTTTTACAGTACATACATATATTCGGCATGTCGTCACGTAAGACCCCTCGCGGTACTGGAGATCGAGGTCTTGGAGGTCGAGGTTGTGGTAGGGTATCGGGTTCAGGTAGTGGTAGTGTTGCTCGTGGAGGTGTTGGAGGTAGTGGAGGTCGAGGTCGTGGTGATGGTACTGGTAGCGTTGGATGTGGTGGTGGCAGTGGTGGCGGGAGTGGTAGTGGCAGTGGTAGCGTTGGGCGTGGTGGTGGTAGTGGTAGCGGGGGTCGAGGTAGTTGCCGACCTATACGGGTTGTTCGATCGGGACGTGGTGCAGGGCCGAGCCATCCAGCTGAGCCGTCTGTCCCGCTACCTGGGTCAGGTGACGGATCTACATCGACGACACCTCCACTACATCGGCAGTTATTTGTAGACGATGAGGCGGCCATCTCCGGAGCGGGTGTTAGACCCCGATCATCAGAGTCCACCGCATCTCAGGTGGCACGACCACATACTTCGGATTCAGTTGGGACTCACGTGCCCCCATCAGTGAATGGCCAAATGCTCCATAGAATCGAAAAAAGAAGGAGGGAATATTCTCTCTAGCTTGCACATGGTGACAATAATGGATTTTTCAGGTCTCTCCATAGCCTCTACCGATACCTCTGATGCGCAAATTGCCTTGAACAACAAACTAATCTCCACAAGTGTTTCCCTTATGTCTTTCTTAAGGAAATCACGAAAAGCAATTGGAATCAATCTCTGCATGAAGACGTGGCAATCGTGACTCTTCATTCTGGACAACCTCTGTTGTTGCACATGTACACACTGTCCCAAGTTAGAAGCGTATCCATCTGGAAATCTTAGCGTGCCCAACCATTCTAACAAATTTCTCCTTTGATCTTTTGAGAGACAGTACAATGCCTTTGGCTTCTTCGTTCCCCCCCCCCCCCCCCCCCCCTTCGGTATGTTGAATCTAAAAATAGCTCACTACGGTTGGTCCAAAGTCTCAAATCTTTCCGTGACTTGATGTTGTCCTTTGTCTTAGGGTCATCCAAAATCGTGTTGACGATGTTATCGAAAAAGTTTTTCTCACAATGCATGACATCTAGACAGTGACGAACCAAGTTTGTGGACCAATAAGGCAGTTCCCAAAATATACTCTTCCGCACCCAATTATGATTTTGGCCAAAACTTGGGAGTGGTCTGCATTGGGTACCGAACCCCACATTCCCAAGGCCATTAACAATTTCCAACATTTCAGCACCAGTCTTTCTACGAATCGCGTCTTCCTCCCGAATTTCCCATTTTTAAAGTTATAGTCATCGTATCTCAAGTCATGACCTTCAGGCAAGAATCGGCGATGGCAATCGAACCAACTTGGCTTACCCCCATTCACCAACGGAAAGGGTTGAGTGTCACCCATGCAATAAGGACACGAAAGCCTTCCGTGCGTACTCCATCCCGACAACATCCCGTAAGCGGGAAAATCGCTAATCGTCCACATGAGAGATGCACGTAATATAAAGTGTTGCTTCCTCGAGACGTCGTACGTCTCGACGCCAGTGCTCCATACAAGCTTGAGATCATCAATAAGTGTCCTAAGAAAAAGATCCAAGTTCTTTGTTGGACTATATGTCCCGGAAATGAGTAGACTCAAAAAGATGAACTCTTTCTTCATGCAAAGATCCGATGGAAGGTTATAAGGGGTGACAAACACCGGCCAACAAGAGTACGTCTTGCCAGACATTCCATAAGGTGTGAATCCATATGTGGACAAACCAAGTCTTACGTTCCGTGGCTCCGCTGCAAAATCTGGGTGTGTCCGGTCGAAGTGGCGTCATGCCTCCCCTGAAGCTGGGTGAATCATTTGGTCATTAACCCCATTACACTTTGTATGCCATGTCATATGTTTTGCAGTTCCTATTGTATAATACAACCTCTGAAGTCGAGGAGCAATAGGAAAATACCACAATTTCTTCTTCCCAACCTTAGATTTTAGTCCATCCACGTATCTACCTGTGAGGCATATCGGGCACTTATCGTAGTCCTTCGTCTCCTCTTCGTAGAACAAGAAACATTATTTTGGACAAACATCATACGTAACGTACCCTAACTCTGACTGTAGCATTTTACGGAACCCTTTCGTGTCCTTAGGTAATAACATCCGCACCTCAGGCGTGAAACCTCTCTTCGCCAAATTAAAAACCTTATCAGAATAAATAGTACTAGCCTTGTGTTGTGTCTTGTACTCCAACCACTCCGACATCCACTGAAGGATACTTATATCTTCACCCGAGTCGGAATCCGGATACATGAGTATATTTCCTAGGTGCATCAACTTGTAGAACGCATGTGCTTCTGGGTTGGGCTCCTCGTTAGTTGACTCGTCCTCAAATGATCGACCTCCACGTGTATCCACGACCATGTCTACGAATGGCACATCAACATATACTGGGTTGTCAGGAATATCGGTGTGTGACGAGCCGGGGGAATCGGGCACATACGACGGTATAGTTTCTATTGACGTTTCCCCATGAAAAATCCACTCTAAATATCCATTTGTAAATCCCGACTTATGAAGATGATTCCGTACAACCATTTTATCGAAAAACCGTATATTATTGCATTTCATGCAAGAACACCTAATTTCGCTTCGTAGATCTACGAATCTAGGACCTTGTTGCGTAGCATATTCAATGAAAGCCTGAACCCCAAACACAAATCTATCGCTCAAACAACCATCACTATCATACATAGCATACATCCAAGAATTATCTACTATATAATCGATTATTTATCTAATAAGTTGTAAAATATAAAACAAATAATTACAAATAATATAACAAGAATTTTAAAGAGCTAAATAGAATGATCAACGTACTTCTTGAAGCGTGAAAAAACGCGACGCAAGAATGTTTTGTACACCACGATTACTCTCGGTGTGTGTAATATTACCTATCACCAAATAAATAAATTTAAATTAGAATAATTAAATAACAAATTACATTGAAAATAAACATTTGGGATAGTGTAAGGCAAAAAAACGTGCATACCTTAAGGATTAGTAAAGGATGTAATGAATTTTAGAGGAGAATGGAGTGGCCTTTTTATAGGCCACTAACAGTCAATAGGGACCGCACTTAGGTCACTATTGGCAACGGTAAGTATCAATAGCGACTGCAGTTAAGTCCCTATTGATACTAACCGTTGTTAATAGCGACCTACATGCGGTCGCTATTAACAATAGTCGTTGTCAATAGGGACCTAAATGCGGTCCCTATTGACAACGGCGGTTGTTATTAGCGACCAAAACGCGGTCGCTATTGACAATAGTCGTTGTCAATAGCGACCGCAACTAGGTCACTGATTTGTCAATAGTGACCGCAGATCAGGTCCCTGTTGACCCAACAGGGACCTATGTGCGGTCCCTACTAATATTCATACTTTAAAATTATTACTTTACGATGATTTGAGGTACATCGTGGTTTGTTTAGTTCATAATTACTACTGTAATAGTTAAAATAACAACAATTCACAAGTTGCAATGTGTTTGGTTGTTTGGAATCACAAACACACAAACATCAATAAAAAAAATTCAAATTTCAGGGATATAGTTAGTAGGGACCGCTCATAGGTCCCTAAAACTGAAACAGGGACCGTTCTGCGGTCACTATTAAATCTTAGTGACCTAAATGCGGTCCCTAATTATTAATAGTGACCGCAGTCAGGTCACTAATTTTTAATAGTGACCGCACTGCGGTCCCTATTTTCTTATGAGGGACCTAAGTGCGGTCCCTACTAATATTCATCCTTGAAATTTAATTTTTTTGGATTGATGTTGGTGTGTTTGTGATTCCTAGCAACCAAACTCATTACAACATGTGAATTGAAGTAATAAATGAATGCAAAACCAACTTCATAATAGTTTAGTTGTGAAATAATAGATTTAATGAAATTGATCGAGTTATGAACGTTCAACATATATTTCATGTTCTACAACTAATAATCAATAGTTAGTTATAGTTGTTATTCATAGTTTAATGTTAGGTCCCTACTAATATTCAAAGGGTACTCTATGAAAATTAGTAGGGACCTAACTGCGGTCCCTATTACGATTATTAGGGACCGCAATTAGGTCCTTAATAATATTCATTGAACTCTAATAATATTATTAGGGACCTAACTACGACCCCTATTAATATTATTAGGGACCGCATGTAGGCCGCTAATATATATAATAACGACCGCAATAAAGTCGCTATTGTTTTTTGACAATAGGGACCTAATGGCGGTCCCTATTGTTTGAAAAAAATAGTGACCCAAAAATGCAATAGTGACCGGCATTAGGTCGCTATTGTTTAAAGTATCAGGGACCGGAAAGCGGTCCCTGATACTCTGGTCGCTATTGCACTCATCAGGGACCTAACAGCGGTCCCTGATGGCAAGCGACCGAGGTCAATAGGGACCGCACAATAGCGACCTACGTGCGGTCGCTATTGACCTTTAGGGACCCATGGGGGGTCAATAGGGACCTAATTTTGGTCCCTATTGACCCCTTTTTCTTGTAGTGAATATTAACGATCAACATTGTGTTCTTGTGCGTCTCCCGTCCATTTTACACGTATAAATATGTTCAAATTAATGATTACATCGACTACTCATTTTGTCACTAAGTTTGGTCAATACACAGACACATATATGTATATATACATATATATTATTAATTTTTTTTTTTTGATAAGCCAAATTTATTTTGATAAAGCATGCACAAGGGGTGCTCGCCCATACAACATTCAAAAATGAGTCATACCATACATAGCTTTGGAAAGCAAGACCAATCAAAAAAAGGAAAAGCAAAATAAGGGATCTTAGCTTTAACCCAAATCCAAGATCTATTTTTCTCTAATTCAATCATTTTTCTAACATCCAAATCCACTCTTTGAAATGCCATCTTATTTCTTTGCATCCATATCGTCCACGTACGCGGCAATGAACCAAATGCTCGTCAAAACCTTAACATGTTTTTTCTTTGCAAAAAGCTCCCGGAATTGTTGGTGATGTAACTCTGGTTTGTCGTGGATGACCGTGGTAAATCCAAGCCATTCAACACTTTGATTTTATCGAAAAAAAGATGATTAGCATTACGCCTGTTATTATATTTATAAAATCACTTAAAACATTATTATTAAATGAGCATGTGGCAAATAACTTAAACTCAGTGTAAACATTTTTGCGAAGTTACATAATATAGTTACATTAATTAAAAATAAAATCAGACCCAGTCAAATTAAAAAGAGACCAGAACGGTACGCAACCATCTCTATAGGCTATTTTCTTGTAGTGGTAACGCGCGAGGGGACCAAAATTTAATCGCATTGAGGGGACCAAGATTAATAAGAATGTTCTATTATATTACACTTAATTATTTGTAACTTTTTGAGTACCGATCAGATTAAGACTTCGGAAAATTTAAGTAATTGCTTCAAATTTTGTACTATTATCTGAGCACCATGCAAAATATTTGTTGTAGTCAAGGCTCTCGTTATCGCCCTGTCCTTTTCCATCTTCAAGTACCATTATTGATCCGTATTTTATATTTTTCCATTTCCACAGTACTATATTATTGTCCTTTTATGATATATAACTATTTTTGAGTGCGATTATTAGCTAAAGCCTAAAGTAATCAAGTTTTTGTCAGATTAATCGCTTCAGAATTAAAATATGCGGTCCAAATCAGGGTGGAGATAATGCATATGTATAGTTTGATATTATGTTTGAACTTTCAGGTAATATCAAATATACAGCTAGTGTCTAAAAAATCCAAGAATCTTCGGCCCCATTTCGAATTTTTCAATTTCACCAACAAAAATATACTAATATAGTACTGGTCCTGTTTTATTTGTTAACGTTATTATTATACATAATATGACATCTCAGCTATGCTGTTAGTTAATAAAGGGGGCCCTGTGATGTTAAATGGCACTTTTGGCAACATAGAGATCTGTTTCTAAGTTCTAAAGGAAGGAAAAAATGGATGTACATTTGGTTTATGGTTTATGGTCGATTTGGTTGGCTAGAAACAGAAAAATCTTTGAAGGAATCGATATTGATGTCGATCGGGTGGTTGAGATAGTCAAATTTAGATCATGGAAATGGTTTAGAGTTAGGGAGAAGAACTTTTTGTTTTCAGTTGTCGATTGGTTGAATAACCCCTTGCATTGTATTATGTAACGCTTTCTCGGAGTATTTCTTGTACTCCTTTAATAAATTTTGCTTATCAAAAAAAAAAGGGGGCCCTGTGATCTCGACTTTTTTTTATTTTTTTATAGAATCTGTGATCTTGACTTAACCTAGGACAGGCATATAAAACAAATGCATGCAATTCAGTTAAAAACATCCAATATTAACGATCAACATTATGTTCTTGTGCGTCTCCCGTCCATTTTACACGTATAAATATGTTCAAATTAATAATTACATCGACTACTCATTTTGTCACTAAGTTTGGTCAATACACGGACACATATATGTATATATACATATATATTATTTTCTTTTTCTTTTTCTTTTTGATAAACCAAATTTATTTTGAAAGAGCATGCACAAGTGGTGCTCCCCCATACAACATTCAAAAATGAATCACACTGTTTTGGTCTTATTTCGTCACGGTAATAGAACACAATAAATAATAGAAAATGAGATCAAACAATGCTATCCAATATTATTAACGGACTAGCTTGGTCCGGAACACTTAATACAAGCCTTCTAGATAGAATAACTAAATTACAATGTTAATAGAACGTATCGAATTTCAAGTATTCGATGTTGACGTGTCGAATGAGGGTCTGTTCGATGCGGTATAGTTATCAGTGGGTGAAATCAATCTAGAAAGTATCGAATTCGATACGTGTTGTAGATGTCGAATTCGATGTGTACCTACGTATCGAATGGAGATACGGTATTCTGTGCGTATCGAATTAGAGTTTATTCGATATGGGTTGAGCCGAATGGAGGTCTGTTCGATGCTGACTGTACTGAGCTGATTCAATTCTTCAAAATCCCTCAGATAACAAGGGGACGGGCTATTTATAGAACTCGTACCGTGGAGCCCACATTCCAATATAGAAAGGCTCATCGAATCAGCTTTGTTCGATGCGCGCATCGAATTCCATATTCGATGCGCTACTGGGCCGGCCCAATAAAGAAGGATTATATAGATGATTCGATGCGCGCATCGAATTCTCTCTATTCGATGCGCTTATGGGCCGGCCCAATAACGTTATGTTGGGCCAATCCTGAATTACACCCATCATATAGTCCCCCCAGTTTGGGATACGATATCAATTTAGAGATCGTATTCCAAACTTTTAAAAATATATTTGTACTGATTTGGGATATTCATATTCATAGTAAAATCAGAGCGGTTCATAGTACTTGTAATAGGAAGATAATTGTTGACGCATCATATTGTGAGCCATTCGATGCGTGAAAAATTACGCATCGAATTATAGCTGTTCGATGCGGGTATTCGATGCGGCATTGTAAATGGGCCTGATGGGCCTCGCGTCCCCTATATAAGGGGGGGTCTGCCATGACCAGCTCATTCTTTAGACAACAGATTTTTCGCTTCAGGTAAGACGTATCGAATGTGTCATTCGATGCGAGTCGTATCGAACGCTCAGGAATTCGATATGATCAGCATCGAATTGAGGAAATTCGATGCGTTAATATACCTATTTCTCTTCCTTTTTCCAAGCGTTCCGTTGCGTATTTCTAACTTGCTGTTATTTTGTGTAGGATAAACAACCAATCAAAAACTTCTTTTACCGAGAATATATTTAAGGTAAACTTTTTTATTTTTATTTTGCTGGGTTATTTAGTTTTTTAACATGTTCAATGTTATGTATATGTGAATGATATACGAGAGTGTGGAGTGACGTATGCGTCCTTAGTCAGTCTCTTTTTAATTTATTTCAGTTTGTTATCATCAAAGATGGTGAGCGGTGGATCCACTCATGGAAGTGAGTCGAGTACTGGTTCTAGTTCCAGTTCCATTAATAAAGAGGACCCTCCGGTTGCACTCATGGCCCCAGAAAACCCTCTCGTAGCACCCACGGCCCCGAATACAGACGACGTAGATTTATTTGATTTAATAGATATAACAACAGTTGATCCACCCGCGGGTGACACCCCCGCGGTAGACACTGAACCCACAATGGCCGAAGAAGACAGTGATGACTCATCTACGTCATCTTATAAAGATAATCGCGCTCCAAGCGAGGGTGAAGAGGACGTAGATTATATCAATAGGGAATTTGACGATCATGTCGAGGTCCCAGGGAAGACATTTGATCAATATATTTCTCGGCTTCAACATAGTCGTAAGGGACTTCGTAAGAAGTTTGATATACCTGATAAGTACAAGATCGTGCTCCTGGGCCCAAATGATCGGATGCATACCCCGCCGCCCAAACATATGACCGTGTTTGTTGGACAACTTCTGAATGGTATGCGTTTCCCGATCCCCTATGAGGTAAGATGGATTCTAGGGAAAATAAGCGTCATTCCCGCGCAACTCACGCCAAACTCATACGGGAATATCATGGGTTTTATCATAGTTATGAAGGCTTTGCACCAACCACAAAGTCCCAACGAGTTTTACGGGTTATTCGAGATTGCGAGGCGCGAAGAAGGATTTTACCATATCAAGGCTCAAACGAATCGGAAGTTCTTGAACGGTGGGGCGACCGGGTATGGAAAGGATTGGAAAAGAAGATACTTTTACATAAAAGAGAGCTACGACGGCGAGTTCGATCAATTTCGCCAGGAATGGTATACCGGGGCAAGGGTAATGATTCTCAGCGAAGTTAACATAACCCTATGGGATTGCGAATTTGTCCCCAATTTAGTTAGGGAACATCAATTTGATGTCAAAAAACTCTTTAGCTGGGTTGTCTCCAGTTAAATATAATGGCAGGATGACCCTTGGTAATTTAATACGAACTTATTAGAATTTTTGATTTATGCTTGTTGTGGTTCTAACGATTTATTTTATTTGCAGCCAAGTTCTTCATAAGTCGACACGCAAGGATGAACCGGGTTGTTGCTGCGGATATGGCAAGTTCCCAGACCGACACTGTGCCTGAAATTCCTCCTCCTCGGAAGAGAAAAAGTAAGGGCAAGAAGAAAGTTTCCGAACCCTCTACTGCTACTGCTGCTGCCATTGATCCATCAGTTGATCCTTTCGAGGAATTACTGGGGGATAATCCTGAGGGAATTCCAGGCGGTGCTGAAGCGTCAGAAGGCTGGGCAACTGAAACCGGCGATGATGTCAACAATCTCGTCCAACGTAAGAGACGAAGGATGCCGCAAAATCAGTCGCAAACCGAGAGGGTTGCTCCTACGATTGGCCAGACAAGCAGGCCCAGTGCCTCCAACCCTCCTGCCGGTGCATCTAGGCCAAATTACATGGCCGGACCTAGCTAGGGCCCTCGAGCACGAGCCGCTGGGTACCAACTCTCGGAGGCCGAAGCCATCGAGCATTTAAGGGCATTGTTGCCTGGTCTGTCCGTCCCTCTTCCAATCTCTAATGAAGAAAGGAAAAGGCTGGAGCGAAATACGCTGCATCTATTGTCAGCGGTAATGATTTCCTCATTTGACTTACACTTCCTTTGAATTTGGTTTGCAAATTTTGGTCTAACCGTTCATTTGTTGTCAGGCGGGAGGTTTCGTGGATGTCATGGCCTCAGCCTTAATGGATTTCAAGGAAACTGCCAGTAATGCTGATAACTCTGCGCTTCAAGCTGCCCTTGACGCCAAGGAAAAAGCTTTAGAAATGGCCAAGGAGGCTCGAGAAGAAGTTGAAAAACTCAAAGAAGATCTTAACCAGCAAATTACTGCGCTGAAGAAAGAGGTTGGTGCAGCCAAAGAGGAAGCCCATAATGCAGATATCAATGGTTATCTGCGTGGTCTGAATGAGGTAATATGCACTCCTTTTAATGGCATTTCACCTCCCATATCATCATAATAATATATATATTTCTAATAGGTTACTCCTCAGCGGAAAATGGAGATAGCTGAAGAATTTCTCCAGAGCAGCACCTTTCGAGAGATCTGCACTCGTCGAGGTCAGCTCGAGGCTCAGAATGCTCAGGTTCTAACCGTGCATCAGTTTTACGCCAGTAAGTATGTCCGTGGCGGTTTCAAACCAGAATGGTTAAGCCTGTCCCTTGGGCCAAATCTAGAAAGACTGCCACCTAGTCAAACTTCTGAGCCTGCAGTATCAGATGAATTCGCCTCACTGCTGGAGAAGGAGAATCTCATCCTCGGAGGATTATCACCACCGCGAGACATGCCTGCACCATATCCCTCATCTGAGGATGAAGAAGATGACTGAATTCTGCTATGGTTGTTCTATATTTTCTTGTTTATGAACAATTTTCATTCGTAATTTAATTTGTGTATGGCGCTGCGTCACTCTGATGTGTTTGAAACAATTTTATATCAGTTACTTAAGTTGTGGGATAATAACTGTTGTCTTTTATTTCAATTTCCTATCTTAGTCCTTTACTTTATTTTGACAACTTGATGATTTCTTATTGTTCTTTGAAAATTGTTATGCCATTAAGAAAGGAGATTATATTCGTAGCTTTGGACATAGTATTTTTCTTTTTCTTTTAATATTTTTGCTTAATCATTGTTAATCTTTTGAGAATTTGTTTATGTTTTCTGAAACATAAAGTTTAGAACGCCTATTGTTTCATATGTAGTGTCTATTCATTACCTTTGGAGCATTGTTAATAGACTCCTTCTTATTTCTCGCATTGGGCCTCATTCGGTATCTCATGTTACTCTGGATGGGGTTCCCATTCTTCTGATAAGTTTAGGAATTTTCGGTATCTCGTGCCACTTTGGGGCTGAGTTTCCATTCCTTAAGTCGTCTTTGACTTCTTCCGGTATCTCGTGCCACTTTGGGGCAGAGTTTCCGTTTTCTTGATTTCTTTAGGGATTTTCGGTATCTTGTGTCACTCTGGGACAGAGTTTCCGTCCCTGTAACTTCTTCTGGGATTTTCGGTATCTCGTGCCACTTTGGGGCAGAGTTTCCGTTCTCCTGATTTCTTTAGGGATTTTCGGTATCTCGTGCCACTTTGGGGCAGAGTTTCCATTCTCCTGATTTCTTTAGGGATTTTCGGTATCTCGTGCCATTTTGGGGCAGAGTTTCCGTTCTCCTGATTTTTCAGACTGCACTGATTACATTATACAAAGTAGATAAAACTCACGCAAATCAAATAATTGGACGTAATCTTCTTGGAATAATTCAAATTAGCTTATGTAAATAGACTTGAGCTTTGATCATCGCTCATTTGCATGACTTCCAGTGCTGTCCTCCAGATTCATGACTTGGGGTACCTATTTTAAATTCATACATTCTTGTCTCTCATGCGTGTTATAGCAGAGAGAACGAATAAAAACTTGTTCAAAATATTCAAAATGCTAAAAAATATTGGTAAACAAAAACATAATCTTTAATCGATACGCTCCATATGCCTTGGAGGCAATACCCTTGCCGCTGCTTCTTCTTGTTGTGGCCCAGTCCTGAGTGAAGTTACGTAGCATTTCCATCCTTTGATATGATCTGCTATGACCTCACCTGTACCGCTAGAAGTTGGAAACTTCACCATTTGATGATAAGTTGAAGGTAACGCTCGGAAATTATTAAGTGCAGGTCTTCCTATGATACCGTTGTATGCAAAATGCATATCTACAATCACGTAATCTTCCATAAGCGTCTTCCTCTGTGGTGCTGTTCCCAATGATGTTGGTAGCTTGAGCATTCCAAGTGGTATTATTTCTGGACCTCCAAAACCATGAAGAGATGTCCTTACTGGTTCTAGCGCCTGATTATTCAAGCCCATTTTGATCAGCGTAGAATTAAATAGCACATTTACTGAACTGCCATGATCAACTAACATCTTAGTGACTCCATAGTTAGCTATATCCACTGTGATCACCAAAGGGCAATTCAAATTTGACATCTGTATAGCTTGTGGACTCAGCTTTTTCAAATCTGTTGTAGAAAATGTGATTTCTTCGTGCGGTATCTGCTCGATTCTCAGTATATTGGCCATGTCCACAAACTTATCTGATTCAACCATTCTTGTGATCTTCCTTCGGCCATTAGTGGAATCCGCACCCCCAGGACCTCCTGATATCATATTTATCATCCCTTTCCTGGCGTTCCCATCTTCGATTTGAGGGTATTGGAAAAGTTGCGGTTCATCAATCAACCTCTGCTTATCCTTCCTTGGAGATGGAGTTCTCTTCCGGTTGAAATGGTTCTCCTGTTCTTGTACCTTTTTAACAAACTCCACGAGTTTGCCATCCTTTATTAGCCGTTCTATTTCATCTTTCAGGTTTATACAATCCTCTGTTTCATGTCCTTTCTGATTATGATATTTGCAGAATTGACTTGAAAACATCGGTGCTTTAGATTCCCTCATTGGCTTGGGATCCTTCAGCAATCCTTTCCTCTTAGTTGCCCCAAAGACTGCCATGATATTAGCATTCAACGGCGTGTACCTTCTAGGTGAACTATCCCTTCTGTAATTTTTGTTCCTGTTGTTGCTGTTATTGCGATTATGATCTTCTCTGCCTCTCTCTCTATCTTTCACAGCCACGTTATTAGGAACTTTGGTCGCCATCATTTCCTCGAAATGAACCACATCTTGCGCTATTTTGTTGATTTCTTCAACTGTGGTGGGTTTTTGTTTCAGCAAGTCTCCACCAAACATGGTGTTAGTAGTTGCTCGAAAGAGTATACTTGCAACCATCTCTCCCGTCGGGCTATCAATCCTTAATAGCTCTCTATTGAAACGTTTCATGAAGTCCTTTAGACTTTCATTAACTTCTTGTTTCATCGTGTATAGGTGGGAGTGATCCAAAACTAGTCTAGATTGACTAGAAAATTGATCCTCGAACATTTTTCTCAATTGGGCGTTACTTTTAATCTGTCCAGGAGGAATGCGATTAAACCAATCAACAGCCACTTCTGATAGAGTCTTTGCAAATATCCTGGCTTGCATATTGTCCCTTAAACCGTAAAGGGACAATTTTCTATCCAATTGGAATAGGTGATCTCGGGGGTCAGATTTCCCATTGTATGTTTTTAGTTCCGGGATTTTATCTCCTTGCCCCAGAATCTCCGACTCTATCTCTCGGCAAAAAGGACTGTGATTTACAAAATTGTCCTCCCTTGCTGTTTGAGTCTCGGCTGTTGCTTTCCCCTTTTCCAATCTTCCAACATTTCTGCTCACTGTGTTATGCTTGCCACGCAAATCATGACCTCCTGACTGTCTTCTGCCATCTCTATGTTTTCTTCTTCGCGATTCCTCTCTTTGATTCTCTTCCTCATCCCGTTCCTTTCTGGAATCACGGCTCTCTGAACGTCTTTTGTCTTCTCTTCTTGTTCGCTCAGCAACACATTCTGCCTCTTTTTCCTTTTGTCTCTTCTCATGATGCCTTTTTGATTGTATCTCAACAGATACTAGCTTCTTTCCCCGTTCTTCATGAACGGATTTTCCTTTGCTCTTTATTCCCTCCGAAGTATGTCTACTTCTTCGGTCGTCTTGCTGAGACTTTTCCTTTTCTTTTCCCTTTTGCTTTCGGATAGCTGAACCTTGTTCTCTCAAGTTCTCGAAATATTCAACAGGAGATGGTATCATAGCGGGAGGTGCTGGAGTGAGTGCTTCAGTCACTACGACTTTTATCATTGCCATTAATTAATTTTTCAATTTATCTGGAATTGCGGCACTCGTCGTTGAAGCTCCAGTTACATCGGCTTCGTTATTGGGTATCTCCTCAGCTTGAGGTCCTTGGTTCTCTTTCCTGGATGGAGTTGGTACTGCTGGGGGTACTGTAGACGGTCCAGCAATATTTGGCATGTTCCGTTCAGGTGTATCAGGTCGATATTCTCTCGTATTTCCTTTTAGAGCTTTACTCTGGGATCTGGTCATTCTAGTCATACTACCTATCAAGCTAATATAATTTGTGTTCCCACAGACGGCGCCAATGTTTTGGTCTTATTTCGTCACGGTAATAGAACACAATAAATAATACAAAACGAGATCAAACAATGCTATCCAATATTATTAACGGACTAGCTTGGTCCGGAACACTTAATACAAGCCTTCTAGATATAATAACTAAATTACAATGTTAATAGAACATATCGAATTTCAAGTATTCGATGCTGACGTGTCGAATGAGGGTCTATTCGATGCGGTATAGTTATCAGTGGGTGAAATCAATCTGGAAAGTATCGAATTCGATATGTGTTGTAGATGTCGAATTAGATGCGTACCTACGTATCGAATGGAGATACGGTATTCTGTGCGTATCGAATTGGAGTTGATTCGATATGGGTCGAGTCGAATGGAGGTCTCTTCGATGTTGACTGTACTGAGCTGATTCAATTCTTCAAAATCCCTCAGATAACAAGGGGACTGGCTATTTATAGAACCCGTCCCGTGGAGCCCACATTCCAATATAGAAAGGCGCATCGAATCAGCTTTGTTCGATGCGCGCATCAAATTCCATATTCGATGCGCTACTGGGTCGGCCCAATAAAGAAGGATTATACAGATGATTCGATGCGCGCATCGAATTCTCTCTATTCGATGCGCTTATGGGCCAGCCCAATAACGTTATATTGGGCCAATCCTGAATTACACCCATCACATACCATACATAGCTTTGGAAAGCAAGACCAATCTAAAAAAGAAAAAGCAAAATAAGGGATCTTAGCTTTAACCCAAATCCAAGATCTATTTTTCTCTAATTCAATCATTTTTCTAACATCCAAATCCACTCTTTGAAATGCCATCTTATTTCTTTGCATCCATATCGTCCACGTACGCGGCAATGAACCAAATGCTCGTCAAAACCTTAACATGTTTTTTCTTTGCAAAAAGCTCCCGGAATTGTTGGTGATGTAACTCTGGTTTGTCGTGGATGACCGTGGTAAATCCAAGCCATTCAACACTTTGATTTTATCGAAAAAAAGATGATTAGCATCACGCCTGTTATTATATTTATAAAACCACTTAAAAACATTATTATTAAATGAGCATGTGGCAAATAACTTAAACTCAGTGTAAACATTTTTGCGAAGTTACATAATATAGTTACATTAATTAAAAATAAAATCAGACCCAGTCAAATATATTAAAAAGAGACCAGAACGGTACGCAACCATCTCCATAGGCTATTTTCTTGTAGTGGTAACGCGCGAGGGGACCAAAATTTAATCGCATTGAGGGGACCAAGATTAATAAGAATGTTCTATTATATTACACTTAATTATTTGTAACTTTTTGAGTACCGATCTGATTAAGACTTCGGAAAATTAAGTAATTGCTTCAAATTTTGTACTATTATCTGAGCACCATGCAAAATATTTGTTGTAGTCAAGGCTCTCGTTATCGCCCTGCCTTTTCCATCTTCAAGTACCATTATTGATCCGTATTTTATATTTTTCCATTTCCACAGTACTATATTATTGTCCTTTTATGATATATATAACTATTATTGAGTGCGATTATTAGCTAAAGCCTAAAGTAATCAAGTTTTTGTCAGATCAATCGCTTCATAATTAAAATATGCGGTCCAAATCAGGGTGGAGATAATGCATATGTATAGTTTGATATTATGTTTGGACTTTCTAGGTAATATCAAATATACAGCTAGTGTCTAAAAAATCCAAGAATCTTCGGCCCCATTTCGAATTTTTCAATTTCACCAACAAAAATATACTAATATAGTACTGGTCCTGTTTTATTTGTTAACGTTATTATTATTAGTACATAATATGACATCTCAGCTATGCTGTTAGTTAAAAGGGGGCCATGTGATCTCGACTTATTTTTTTTTTTTTTTTTTTATAGAATCTGTGATCTCGACTTAACCTAGGACAGGCATATAAAACAAATGCATGCAATTCAGTTAAAAACATCCAATATTAACGATCAACATTATGTTCTTGTGCGTCTCCCGTTTTTAGACGTATAAATTAAATATGTTCAAATTAATGATTACATCGACTACTCATTTTGTCACTAAGTTTGGTCAATACACAGACACATATATGTATATATACATATATATTATTTTCTTTTTCTTTTTCTTTTTCTTTTTCTTTTTCTTTTTGATAAGCCAAATTTATTTTGAAAGAGCATGCACAAGGGGTGCTCCCCCCTACAACATTCAAAAATGAGTCATACCATACATAGCTTTGGAAAGCAAGACCAATCAAAAAAATAAAAAGCAAAATAAGGGATCTTAGCTTTAACCCAAATCCAAGATCTAATTTTCTCTAATTCAATCATTTTTCTAACATCCAAATCCACTTTTTGAAATGCCATCTTATTTCTTTGCATCCATATCGTCCACGTACGCGGCAATGAACCAAATGCTAGTCAAAACCTTAACATGTTTTTTCTTTGCAAAAAGCTCCCGGAATTGTTGGTGATGTAACTCTGGTTTGTCGTGGATGACCGTGGTAAATCCAAGCCATTCAACACTTTGATTTTATCGAAAAAAGATGATTAGCATCACGCCTGTTATATTTATAAAATCACTTAAAAACATTATTATTAAATGAGCATGTGGCAAATAACTTAAACTCAGTGTAAACATTTTTGCGAAGTTACATAATATAGTTACATTAATTAAAAATAAAATCAGACCCAGTCAAATTAAATTAAAAAGAGACCAGAACGGTACGCAACCATCTCTATAAGCATGTATACAAATATTAAAGTTAGCTAAATTCATTATAAATATCTGTTTGTTCTTTCAAAATTCAAATCAATATTTTTGGCAGTTTCTGAAACAGAATTTAGAAGCATGGCACTGATGATTAATTATGAAGAAAAAACATAAAGTACAAAAAGATGCGTCCCAAATTTATTGCTTTACCAAAGAAATATATTTGGACCACATATATATAGTCCATACCAAATTCGTATTTGTCTTTCAGCTGACAAGACTGATTTGTAAATTATTTGTTTAATTTCAATATGTTTCGATAATTTGCTGCTGCCATGAATTATTGTACGTTCACAATTTTCAAAATAGTTAATTGTTGTTTGCTGCTGCCATAAAAATTATACAATAGTTAGTTGTTGTTGTTTTTTTTTAAGTTTCAAATCTAATATAAAATAGATCAAAAGACATTGGAAACTAATAACATTCAACTATATATGCCTCAATGACGATGAGAGAAAATCATGGCCCAAATGTAGTATAGCCTTTTTAATGTTATTCAATACTATATATATATTGTTAAAAATGTCACCACTTCGTACGAACTCTTCGCACTACAATGCTACCCACAAAAATGGATGCAATTCTCAACTAAACTCCACTCAACTACCCTAGCCAAAAAACAATCAACTCCATAACCATCATGGGTTCTTTGGCTAACTCGTCCCTTCCGACAATCCACTTTACTCCGGAAAATTCCGAACCCAGTTCAAATTCATGGTCGCCCACAAGCAATGAAGTGGTACGTGCACTCGAACGCTATGGATGTTTCATCGCAACTTATGATAACAAGTTCTCTTTTGAGTTGCACCAATCAATTTTTAGTGCCTCAAAAGAATTGTTCGACCTTCCAATAGACGTAAAAACCTTGAACACTTCCAATACACCTTCACATGGATATGTAGGACAAGAGCCTATCATCCCTTTGTACGAAGGTTTAGGCATTGAGAATGCAGTTACTTTTGAAGGAGTGAATACATTCACAAATCTCTTATGGCCTTCTGGGAATACGCTTTTCAGGTATCGTAAATGTGTAATGTTCCTTTTTTTTCCCTAGTTTAGTTCATCATTTTTGACTTAATATAATGATCATGTATTTCTTGCATTAGTCAAACTTCGTTGCGATTCGCGAAAGTTGTGGCGGAACTAGATCAATTGGTGATGAAAATGGTGTCTGAGAGGTATGGTATAGAGGCGAGCTATAAGTCTCTGTTGGGATCAACGTCGTACCTCCTTCGATTTATTAAATATCTAGGACCGAACGAAAATGAGACTAAACAGGGAATTGTGCCTCACACGGATAAGAGCTTCATGTCCATTCTTCATCAACATCAAGTAAAGGGCCTGGAAATTAAGACCAAAAATGGTGAATGGATACTCGTTGATCCCTCGCCTTCCACTTTTATTGTGATGGCAGGCGACGCCTGTATGGTAATATGTCACCACCCTTTCTTGTAAATTAGCATCTTATTTAACAATACCAAATTTTGTACTGAGGATCAATATTGATTAACTTATGTACATTCTCAAGCATGTCTAGGATATAAATACTTTCTTCACACTATATAATGTTTTTTAGTAAGTTGGTGGTGGTGGGATTTGAATCCAAAACATTTTCTTCGGCATGAGTTTTGATATCGTTGAATTATCGTTTCATCCAGATTCTAATACCGCATTAGATTAAATTACGTAACAAAAGCTTCGCAGACATGATAGATGTTTATTAATTTTTTATAGTACTAAAAATGATAATTATAATCTTGAAATTCTGTTATTTATTTTTTTCGAAATTGTAGGCATGGACTAATGGAAGAATAGAACCTCCACATCACAGGGTGATGATGAAGGGAAGTGAAGAAAGATACTCTCTCGGGCTTTTTACTTTTATTAAGGATCTTGAAATAAAAGTACCGGATGAGCTAGTTGATAATGAGCACCGAGCGCAGTTTAAGCCATTTGATCATTACAAGTATATTCACTTCTATTATACAGAGGAGGGAAAGAGATCAAAGTGTGCCATCAAGGCTTATTGTGGAGTTTGAGATTAATTTAGGTCTATATGCATATTACTAATTTACATTTGGTGTGCTTGTATGAGCGAAGATTTATGAAACTGGTTTTCTCAAATATTTAAGTGTGATTTATTGCATTTTAGCATTTGTGATTAATTAATGTCTAAGATATCATGTGATTATCACACTTTATCTTTGTTATAACGATGTGGTGGCGCCTGGGATTAATACTTAAAATATTCTAATAGCTCAAAAATCCAAGACCATACAGAACAACATCATGGTGCGAAACTAAGGTAACTTAAGCAAAACGACACGAAATATATTACTTCAACAAAGTCAAAACCAACTCTCCCCAAATCTCCAAAATCTTCATGAGTGTTTAGAAACAAGGGGGAAAATGCGATCAAAGTGTTGATGTTGTTTTCGAAAATAATAAGACCGTTGACTGCATATTCGTTGGATATACGCACAACAGTAATGCCCTATCGCTTCTTAGTACGTAAGTCTTCAATTCCTGATATTAATGAAAATATGATCACTAAATCAAGGAATGCAGTATTCTTTGAAAATATATATCCTTGCAAAGAAAGGAAAGAATCTGAATCCCTTAAAAGAACCTATGAAGCTCCTAGGGATAATCATCAGGAAGATGAAGAACCCAGACGCAGTAAAATGGCTAAAACAGCTAAAAGCTATGTTCTTGATTTTCTAACTTATATGTTAGAAAACGAATCGAGGACAATAAGTGAAGCCTTGTCCTCTCCAGAAGCTCCCATTTGGAAAGAAGCTATCAATAGTGAGATAGAGTTTTGTTAACAGGTTGGATATTATTCCCTATTTAATGGATTTATTTTTGGGTCGGAACGCCCTGCCCGTGATTCAAAAAGCGATGGTTTTATAGAGAAAACAATGCGAGAATATTCCTTCCTTTATTCACTGAACTTTACTCCTCAATTTTGTAAGTATATGATTGTATGTGTGTCCGAAGTCTTTTCTCCAATCGATCACCTCCCTTTATATAGAGTTTGTTAGGGACAAGTGTCGTTATGCATGTATTTTAGTAAGATACAGGTGTCGCAATATGCGTGAAAGTGTAAAAAGAAAAGATAAAGTATATCTTGAGTCTACTAGATGCTGACTAAGCTGATCTTTGCCTCTTTCAATGGTTGTTCTTCGGGATGTTTAGTTTTCCGAGGGGTCCTATATTTGGTGACGACTTGAGGGACCAGTTAGGATCTTCTCCAGGGGGTGTTGTTGCTTCGGTAAGGGTTTATTCTGGTGTAGTGACTTCTGTACATGTTCTCTGAGGGGTGTTTCCGCCTTAGACTTGGACTCTGAGGGTTGGGCATGGTCTCCGAGGGGTTTGACTTGTTCTTCGGGGTCTTGACTTGATCTCCGAGGGCTTGACTTAATCTTCGAGGGCTTGACTTGATTTTCGAGGGCTTGACTTGATCTCCGAGGGCTTGACTTGGTCTCCGAGGGCTTGACTTGGCCTTCGTGAAGTAGTACTTTAGTGTCCAAGTCCTCGTAGAGTGTCTTCCAGTGGCTCTAGTATTCAGACATGGCTTTGTTCTTAGATTTGGTCTTCGGAGTGATGTTCCGAGGGCAATTTATGTTGAGGAGTGTTCAGCAAGGAAGCATTCTCGCAAGATTATGGGACTCGGGGTCTGTTGTAGTCCCTCTTGGCGCATTGATGGATATCGGAGTCGCGCGGATCCACCGGGGTTTACTCTTTTTCCGATGTCGCGTTGATATCTATTTTTTATTCATCGTTGACTTTCCAAGGGACGCTTAGGTGTCTCATCGGATGTTCCTTCGTGCCGTTTTAGGTCAGTGACCGAGGGGTGTGGTAACATCCGAGGGGCCTCCTCAGTGGGAGTGGGTATATCTCATCGGAGGTACTCGTGACAATAGTATTGTTCATATATTAATTTCTATATTTAGGATTAATATTCTTCTTAGTTTTATATTTAGTTTTTATGGTTAACACTAGCCACCCAAAATTTTGATCGCCTTCGTAGATGCGAGGGAAATTTTATTTCGTGTCCTCGGTGAGGTGAGGGGTTAGTCCGAGTCTTGGTCTTCGATGTACTTATTTTTTGATATTTTTCCAAGGGAATATGTATATAATTATAATTATCTAAAAACGGATCATAGGCAATTTACCTGATTGCCCTTGGGGGTATTGTCTTCACGCACGCAGAGATTTCGGAGTGTAGGTTGCAGGTAGCCGTTGACCGTTTTCAAAGTTCAATCATCTGACCGTTGGCAACGGTCAGATTTGTAACGGCGTGGCGCGTGGGTGCGGCAGATACGTGGAGCTTTAAACACGCTCCACGTTTCAAATGCTTGTGACCATTGTCTCCTTCGGCTATAAATAGGAGAACTGTTCACCCCTTTTTTCACTTTCACAATCTTTTCTTTCGGTAAATTTTTCTCAGAGCAACAAAGCTTCTTCGTCTCTTCTTCTTCTCCTCTCGTATTTCAATTCTTCAGCAAAATCTTTGCGCACTTCGTGTCTTTTCTTTTTCCGAGAAACACTTTTTCTTTGTTATCGCAGAAATGGCTTCCTCCACCAACACTAATTCCATCGCTGCTTCTACTACCTCTGGGGTTACCGCTCCAATTGATTCTCTGGCGAGTATGGGGGGCGCTCCAATGGGGATAATCACTCGTAAACGAAAGGGGGAGACTTTCGTTGTTGCCGAGAGTGGTGCTGCCTCTTCCAAAAAAGCTAGGGTTCCTAAATAGAAGAAGGCGTTTGTTCGCGACTTCGCCAAAATTGAGAAAATCCCGAGTGTTGCTACTCGTGAGCAGGTACTGGAGTTGTTCACCTCAACTGTAGCCTTCTAGAAGAATATGGTGTTCCAAATTCCGACAAAGGACGAGAGGGCCTGCCGTCCACCTCCGGGGATGGTAACGGTTTATTTTGCCCAAGTACAGTACGGGTGGTGTTCATTCATGTCGCCCATCTTCTCCGAAGTGTTCAAGGCGTGTAACATTAGTCCGAGTCAAATGGTTCCGAACGGATTTGCTGCCCTCTGCATCTACTTCTTCTGGTGTCAAGTGAATGGGTTGGAGTGCGGGGTGGATCATTTCTTTTCTATTTTCGATGTGGTGATTTCACCTGGGGGGTTTCCCTTCAATCACGTCCGCCATCGGGACAACACCAAAAATTCCATGAAGAGGATACTGGACGGGTCAATCAGCTCGCACAACATCTGGAAGAACATGTACTTCTTCGTGCAGCCCGCACAAGGCGTATGGGACATGCCTTTTGATTGGAGAGAAGGGGCAGCTCTCGTGCGCACCATGGACCCGGAGATAGTTTTGTCCCCGGTGATTTTGCAGCAGCTTTTGATGGAATCGAATGATTTTCTGATGTTGTTCGAGACATTCGGGCTTCATCACGTGGTGTTCACCGATGATGCTGTCGAGAAGCCACTATATATATCTTCCGAGGCCCTGACTCTCTTTCGTAGTACTTTATTTTTGTTCTCGTTTTTGCTCTTGACATAGGAATAGGTAATAACTGTATTTGTTGGTTCTTGGGTGGTGTAGGGGACGTTTTGGCGAATTATTATTCGCAGCCGGGTCCAGTGGAGGCTATTCCGAGTGGTCTTTCCGATGCTCCAGAGGAAGGTGATCATGAGGAGGAGTAGGTTAACGCTCACGAGGGTGCGCACGTGGGTTCGGAGAGAGAGGGAACTCACGAGGATCATGCACCCATGTTCATAGATGCGGCGGGGGTGATTCAAAATGCAATTCCACTACGCCTGGTAGGTCCTATCTCAGCTTTAGCTCTAGTGCCGGTCTCCGGGTCCGAAACGGGAAGTTCTCCGAGGGCTTCAGAAGAAGAGATCTCCCCGATGACTGGTGGAGAAGAATCTACACGGGAGGCCGCTGGGGTGGGGTCCTATCTTCTAGGGATATGTCTCCCATTTCTCTTCGTAAATGAGAGGTTCATTTGCCAATATCTCCGATAGTTCCGGAGTTCCCGGAAGGGGCAACGTTCGAGTCTGCTTCCCTCGGTGAGTTTTTGTTAATCCTTAATAAGATTTTCTAGAATGTCTTAAGGAGTTTGATCATATACTGATGTTCTCTTTTCTGGTGCAGGTACTGTTGATAAGGGAAAGGCTCCGATGGTAGAAGAATCTTCTCTTCTAGGTAAGCATTCTCTATTTACCTCTTTCTCTTCCACGTAGTTATTGTCCCATAACTTTTGTAGTTTCATTCTCTCTTCTTACTTACACATATTGTCTTTGCAGAGGAGGAGTTTTTGGTGCAGTTTATCAATCCCGCCCCGGAGGCTTCGTTGGGTGACTCTGAGGACATTCAGGAGGAGTTTGACCCATCGTCAGATGACAGGGATGCAAAGGTAGAGCTTCTGAGTTTGTTGGTTGGGGAGGTTGGCCCGTCCATAGCTGCTAGAGGTCCTCGGGCGGTTTTTACCAACTCTAATGTGGTGACGCCAACTCCGGGGACTGTTCCTCCAAGGAGTCACATCCCTGTTACGCTTTCTCCGAGAGGCATTACCTTTCAGACTCCACTGGCTCCTTGTAACCTGGGAGATCTGCCCTCGATGCAGGTTCTGGAGGAAGCTTTCCAGGAGGTTCTTCGGTTTTTTGCTTCCTCAAATGCGACTCCCGCCGATGGGTTCCATTTTATGCAGGCGAGCCTTAATTGGATGGCTCTGATGGTAAGTTTGATCCCTCCTCTTTTTATTTTTGTTTACTTTTCTCTTAGGTAATGGGTATTAAATTCTTACGCCTTTTCTTTCCTTTTCGTAGGTTGGGAAAATTCGGGATGTAGCGGGTGCGGTGGAGCAGGGGTATCACAAGGAGGGGGAAGAAACGAAGCTTCTCCGAGCGCAAGTGACTTCCCTCCTCTCTAGGGACAAGGAGAGTCAAACGAGGGAAGATGTACTCCATACGAAAATTTCGGATCTCAACTATGCTCTGCAAGAGGCTCAGAAAGGCGAACGAGAGCTTGCACTTCAAGTTGGAGAGGGCGGAATCTGCATACGAGCAGATGGAAACATCCGAGAAGACTGCCAAGGCTAGGGTGACCCTTCTGGAGAAGGAGAAGAAAGAGTCCTATGGGACTCTTAAGGCCCAGATCGCTGCTCTCGAGAAGGAGAAAACCGAGGGTTTGGCAAGGGAGAAGGGACTTCAAGAGTTGTTAGGCCAGCTCACCGATAGGGCTGAGTTGGCCGAGGAGAAGTTGGCGAGGGCTCTTTCTCCCAAGGAGGTACATGCTAAAATTGACTCTGCGGTACTGCTTGCTCAACAGGATATTTCTAGGCAACAACCGGAAACTTCCGATAGGCCGCCACATGAGCTTTTAACAGGTCACATGCTATGGGATTACTTGGAATGCGTAAGACTGGCGAAGTCACTATTGCTGCCGGACGTGGATTTCTCGAAGTCTTTTGACCTCCGTAGGCTGAAGAGGCCATCCTCCGAGGAATGCCGTGTTCTTGTGGGGAGGTTTAGTGGCATGTTATCTCCTCGAGAGTCTCCTGCATCCCCCCCCCCCCCCGATGCGCTCCGCAAGTAGCCCGAGTCCGAGGGCCAGTGGCTCCGGAGGGGTATTCTCACCTATCTCCCGTCTTGCTCCACTGAGTACTTCCACTAAGGCGACAACCCCTTCGCACCCCTCCCCGCATCCTCAACTACGGGGGCGTAGTCTAGGGTTTTCATTTATTGTAACTTTTATTCTCGTACTTTTAATAAATTTCTTTTGCCAATGTAATTTTTTCCGAGGACCTCTCGGCTTTCGAATGAATGAATAGTTGTTTTTCTCCCCTTATTTCTTTCTCTGCCTTCTTTACTTCTATTATTATTGACAACTATTATAATTATTCTCTAATTAAATTTAATTGAGAGAGACACGGATAAAACATTTAACCTTGCTGACCAAGTTTACTCCTAAGTAGGAGGTGTCAGTTTGCATGGCAACATCAAGTATGTGTCCTCCTTAAGTAGGAGGATTTTCTTGACACGTGCCCCTTACTTTAGATAATGGGGATTAAGTCTACTTGTTTAATCAAAGGGTGATAAATATATAAGAGTTAAATGTTAAGCAAATATGTTTATCCTTACCCCAAAGAGAAGTTCACTAATTCTCCCGCAATTTTAGCTTTTTAATCTCACCTTCGATTCCTCTTTCTCTTCAATTAAATAATCGTAAGAAAGGAAAAGATACTTACTTAAGGAAATGATGCCCCCAAATTATAGGCGAGGAGGATCCATCTCATCTCATAGTTCTACTCGGAACTCGGTCCGGACCCCTTCGATGTCGCTGGGGGTGCGCCATGCTTCTTCGGATAGCTTTTCTTCTCGGAGAGACAGTCTAGAGGATGACATAGCTGTCGTTTTGGGTAGTTCCTCGAGGGGAGCAACGACAAGGTCTTCTCATACGAATTCTCTTAGGATGAATCACATTCGAGAGGTATTCATGGATCAATCTTCGGTCCTTGAAATGCTTCCCTTGAGTCCCTCAAAGTTAATGGGACGAGGCCATGTTGGGACTGTCGCGAGCAACGAACACGAGGGGTCCATTATGACCCTCTTCGCTGAGTATAATATGGATTACACTAAGTATGATGTACTTGTACCGTTTTATGATCAGAGGACTTACGATCCTCCCTCGGGCTATTTAACAATATATTGTGACCAGGCACGTTATGGGTTACGAGTGTTCTTCCATCCTTTTCTTCAAACCCTCTTTCGTTATTGGCAGTTATGTCCCATTCAGTTAACACCTAACTCTTACCGTCACTTGGTGGGGTATATCCTTTGTTGTGAGCTCTTAAATCTCCCTATAACTCCTCATCGGGTGGGGGCTATTTTCTCCTTGCGCCCCTGTTCGGGTGGTCCTCCTTTCTTTAGCTTGGTCTATCGGGAAAACATTAGAGCCTTCACTCGTGTATCCAATCCTTGCCCTCGTAGAGGATTGGAGGCAGAGGTTCTTTTTTGTTCGTCTGAAGGGCCAATCGGCTAATTTGTAGGGAGTACCTCTCCGATGGGGTTTAGGGTATGTTACCCCCAACTCCGAGACTGTGGTGCGTGAGGGGGAGATGTTGTCTCGTTCTGGGTTGTTCTCGGGGACTTATGACATGAGTGGTTTGTTGGAATTTCCTGAATCCATGATCTTGGCGCTTCTTCAAGAAGGGGTAGAGGCATTTAGTCTCCCTGTTCAGCCACTTTGCCGTAATTTCTATTTACGTAAGTTCTTCCTCGGGTCTTTATCATCCATAGTGTTTTTATTCTTTTTGTGCCCATAATATGCTCTTCTTTGTGACATGTTCGGAGATGGCCGCATTTGCGCTTGAACCTTTTGACAAAGCTTTTTTGACACAAATATCATATAATGATTATATTTTACCGGGAGAGGGTGATTCTGATCAGCAGAGTTTTGAAGAGGTGACAAGTCCTTCCTCGGAGAGAGGGAATCAGAGGGCTTTGTCTATTGTAGCACCCCCAGTTAACCTTCGAGGTCCTGCTGTTGGGGAAGATCCAATCTCCACTCTTTTTCGAATGGAGTTTCCAATTCCTCAGCGGGTATTGCGTCCTTCTTCTTCGTTAGAGGTTGGTGTTATTAACATGGTAGAGGAGGGCCTCTCTCCTTCTGTCCCGGGCGGATCTCAACCCTTAGGGGCAGGCCCGGATCGTATTGCTCGACCACCTCTCGAGGGAAATCCTCCCCTCGCCGGGGCACCACCCCTCGGCGAAGGTGGTTCCGCTCCTACGTCCTCTTCAGTTACTGATTTTTGCCGGAATTTTTTGAGTGGTCTTTTGAACGCACCGGATTGTGAGCTAATGAAGGTCCTCCCTCTATCAAGCCTTCAGGATTTAGCCTGCAAAGATTTGTGCGAGGTATAGTAGTCTTTATTCGTTCTATTTAATACTAACATTTTTACCATCTTTGTGGTAATGATTTGTCTTCGTATAGATTTACATGGTTTTGAATGCCATTGGATCCCGAGGAGATTCCTCTTCTGATCCCGATTTGGTCTATCGCCGTCGGGATGAGCTGGAGAAGAGTTTATTTGTGGCTCACGAAGAGATAGCTCAATTGATTGCTGAAAGGGAGATTGTTATAGATGTTCCCGAAGAAATATTGTAATCTGAAAGGAACAAATCTTGGGAACTGGAGCGCCAGTTGGTGCTTGAAAAGGCCCGGGTCCTGGGTTTAGATAAGAGGATGGACGCCTTGAAGGACCAGATTCGGTTTTCTGATGAGCGGTTGATTTGTGTTACAAGGGAGAGAGATGTAGCTAATCAACTGTTGTTGGAGACTACTCGGACCCACGAGGTGGCGTTAGTGATGGCTCAGGTCCAGGCAGTGTTGGAAGTGGTGGATCCATCTAGCCCTCGAGAGTCCCTTCAGGGTGAGATGCGTCATTTGGTCCGTATAGGCTATCGATTGTGCCGAGATGCGGTTCAGGCTTTGCCAGGGTTTTCTTCGGGCTTGGTTATTCCAGAACTTGACATCCGTAGGGTCTTTGCAGGGGATTCTTCTTCGGCGTTCAAGGATTCGGTAGTTCCGATAGGTAATCCGGTTTCTTTATCCGAGGAGCAACATCATCGTCTCATCAGGGAAGGGAAGCGTCCAATCGAGGATGCTTAGTTTAGGCGGGGAAAATGTTGATGTCTTTGTATCGGATATGATCCAATATCCCTTTGGGGTGAGGATTTGCTGTTAGTGCTAAATGGTTTGCATAAGTTGTTTGTATTAGATGGCTCCTCGGAGTCAGGTTGCTGTGATGACATTCTTGTAGAGTCATCGTTTTGTTTTGCAACCTTTTCCTCCTCTTTTTCCTTTGACTTTTGTATCGGAGCCTTCTATATATAGAAACAACTTTTTATTTATGTACAACTGTTGCATTACATTAAGCATAGTACTTCCTAAGATTGATTGAGTTCCAGGTGTTGTGCAGCACTGCGCCTTCAGAATTGGCAAGAAGATAAGTTGCGGGTCCTACAATTCCCGCTATCTTATAGGGTCCTTCCCATCGTGGATCGAGCTTGCCTACGTTCTTGGAAGCTCCGACTCATTTCATTACTAAGTCTCCAACTTGAAAAGTTCTAGGTTTTACCTTAGCATTGTAGTATCGTGACATCCGGGTTTTGTACTCTTCCATCCGGATGGCTACTCGGGTCCTCTTCTCGTCAAGTAGATCAAGGGCTAAGGCTAAGTTGGAGCTGTTGGTTACTTCCTCGTATTCTCGGACTCGCCAGCTTTCTATGGAGACTTCCGAGGGCAGAACTGCTTCGCAACCATAGGCTAGGCTGAAAGGGGTTTCGCCCGTAGCAGTACCTTGCGTAGTCCGATAGGCTCATAGTATGCCAGGTATTTCTTCAACCCACTTGGCCTTGTGCCAATCGAGTCGGGCCTTCATGTTCTTCAAGAGGGTTCGATTCGTCCTTTCTACTTGTCCATTTGCTTGGGGATATCCCACCGAGGTAAAGCGGTGTTTGATTTCCTAGTGGTCAAACCATTTTTCTAACTCTTGGTTTGTAAACTTTAGGCCATTATCACTTACCAGGTTCCGAGGGATACCGAAGCTGCACATAATGTTTCTCCATAGAAGGTTGATGACGGCGCCCGCGGTGATTCGACCTAAGGGTTCCGCCTCTACCCATTTAGTGAAGTAGTCAACTGCCACGAGTAGGAATTTCTTTTGACCGGCATCAGGGATAAGTGGGCCCACTATCTCTATGCCCCACTTGGAGAACGGCCAAGGGGTCACATGGGGTTCCCACGGGGCTGCGGGCTGATGGACCCGAGGGGCGTAAGCTTGACACAGTCTACACTTTTCGACATAGGTTTCGCTATCTTTTGCCATCGTGGGCCAGTAATAACCTTGCCGAATCAGGCGTCCGACCATGCTTTCGCCGCTGGTATGGCCTCCACATGCCTTCTCGTGAATTTCTGCTAGAGCTAGTTGAACCTCTTCTTCGTTCAGGCATCGGGCGTGGGGGCAGTAATATGTCCTTCGAAATAGTATCCCATCCTTGAGGAAATATCGCATGGTTTTCTTAGACATTGTCCGTTGTACGGCCTTGTCCGCGGAGTATCCCTCCGGATCTTACAAGAAGGTTTTAATTGGGATCACCCAACTGGAAGGGGGATCCATGGCGGCATTTACGTCTTTACCTTCGGTCTTCTCGGACTCGTTGATCTGGAGTAGAGTGATCCTTCGGGTGTGGACGACAGCTATTTAACTGACCATTTTAGATAACGCATCTGCTTCTTGGTTTTCCCCTCGTGAAATTTGGATGACTTTGCATTCCTCGAACCATCATTGTCTTTGATGAACTACCTGGAGGTAATCCTGCATACTTTCTTCTTTGGCTTCGTACGAGCCATTGACTTGCTGAACAATTAGCTGAGAGTCACTGTGGAGAAGTATCCTTCTCATTCCACCTTCTTTTGCGAGTCTCATCCCGATGAGAAGGGCTTCGTACTCAGCTTTGTTGTTGGAAACGGGGTAATCAATTCTGACCGCGAAGTGGAGTTTCTCCTCTTCCACATCTTGGTTTACAAAAACACTATTCCCACTCCCCCGCGGGTGCTTACAGAGGATCCATCTACATAGGCATGCCATAAGGGCTCTTTTTCCTCGGTCCCGATACCTGTTAGTTCCATTACAAAGTCTGCCAAGACTTTTGCTTTGATGGAAGGTCTCGGGGCGTAGGAAATATCATACTCAGTGAGTTCTACCGCCCATTTTACCAACCTTCCCAATGACTCGGGTTTATTAAGAATCGCCCTTATAGGGTGTTTTGTCAACACAGTAATCGGGTGGGAGAGAAAATAGGGGCGTAGCTTACGTGCCGTAGTAACCAAAGTTAAGACAAGTTTTTCAGTCAGGGTATACCTGGTTTCTGCTCCGAGGAGAGTTTTGCTGACATAGTACACCAGATGATGCTCTCTGTCCTGTTCTTTGACTAGGACAGCACTGATGGCCTCTTCTCCGACAGATAGATAGAGGAAGAGTTCTTCCTGAGGTAAAGGTTTTACCAGCAAGGGGGGTTTCAACATATATCTTTTCAATTCTTCAAGGGCTTCTTCGCACTGGGAGGTCCATTGGAATTCCTTAACATTTCAGAGTATCTTGAAAAAGGGGAGTCCTTTTTCTGCCGACTTTGAAACGAATCGGCTCAAGGAGGCCATTCTGTCAGTCAACTTTTGAACGTCTTTGACGGTCTTTGGGGTGGGTAGTCCCCCAATAGCCTCTGCCTTCTCGGGATTTACTTCTATTCCCTTCTCTGTAACTATGAATCCTAAGAATTTCCCTCATCGGATGCCAAATGAGCATTTTCTAGGGTTAACCTTCATTCCAAAATCTTCCATAATTACTAATCCCTTCTGTAGGTCATCGGGATGCTCTTCAGCAATGTTACTTTTAACTACTGTATCGTCCACGTAGACTTCTACCAACTTTCCGATAAGTCCCGCGAACATAAGACTTACCAGCCTTTGGTAAGTGGCTCCGACATTTTTGAGTCCAAAGGGCATTACCAAGTAGCAAAATGTGCCTGCGTCAGTAATGAAGCTAGTTTTGTCCTGGTCCGCTGCCGCCATCGGGATTTGATTGTACCCCTGGTCACCATCTAGGGTTGACAATAGTGCACATCCAGCGGTGGAGTCGACTAGTTGATCTATATTGGGCAAGGGATAACAATCTTTCGGGCAAGCTTCATTGAGATTGGTGAAGTCAACACACATCCACCATCTCCCTCCGTGCTTGGGAACTAGCACAACATTAGCTAACCATTCGGGATAGATAACCTCTCGAATTTGCTTCAGATTGAGAAGGCGTTGTATTTTCGAGCGAATGATTTTATTACGCTCGGGTCCCATCTTTCTCTTTTTTTGCTGGATAGGCTTAACCCCAGGTTTCACATTAACAAAGTGCTGACATACCTTGTCACTGATTCGCGTGGGCGGTCCCCCTTCCCATGCGAAGAGTTGATGGAATTGTTGGAGAACAGAAGTCAGTTGGGCTTCCACCGCAGGTTCCATGTTGGTACCCGTCTTAATCACCTTCTCAGGGTGTCCTTCCACTAACTCCACTATCTTTAATTCTTCTACAGGTTGAACCTGAATCTCTTCTGTTTTGCGCTTCTTATTGTTTCCGAGGGCGAATCCGTCCCCTTCCGAGGGAATAGCGTTCATGCGGCATTCTCTAGCCTTAGATTCACTTCCTCGAACTTCTCCGATACCTGAAGGGGTGGGAAGTTTTACCTTAAGATGTAGGGTAGAGGGGATGGCTTCGAAAGCTCGGATGGATGGCGTTCCGCATATAGCGTTGTACGTTCGTGACGAGGCCTCCACCACCCAAAATTTGGTAGGTTCCGTTCTTCGAAGGGCTCCCTCCCCCCATGACATCAGAAGGATCACTGTTCTGAGGGTGTGGCAGGCTTCTCCTGAGAAACCAACTAAGGGAACCTCCGCTACTTCCAGTTGTTCTTTCTTTAATCCCATAGTCAAGTAGGTATAAAGGAATAGGACATCCACAGAGCTGCCCGTGTCGATGAGGATCCACTGGATTGCAAATCAGTGGATAACGATCGTAATTACTAAGGGGTCTTCGTGGGGGTAAATTATACCTTTCAAATCCCCGGACCCGAAAGTAATGTTGGGTAGCCTTGTTCCTTGAATGGAGCACACGGGGGTCTTTGTTCTGTCCGCCTGGCTTCTTTTAGATATTTCTTCTTCTTACCTTGGGGCGCTATTGAGATCTCTCCTCCCTCGATCATGTTGATTGTTCGTCCCGATGGGGCGTTATCTTCGTACAAGTCTGGTGGAGGGGATAAATTTTGATGTCCTGTCGTCCTTTCTTGTAAGTTCTGTTGACGTTTCTCTGTCCATTCTCGTGGTCGCCTACGCTCCATGGTTCTTGCCCGAGACCGGCGGTGTTCCGTGGTCCTTTCTCGTGACCGGCGGTTGGGGGGTCGCTTCTTCTTCTTGTTCCTTTCGTGACCTCTTCCATACATTTGCCTTGGGTTCTTCGGGGTTATGTTCTTTAAGGTAATTCTTCAAGTATCCCGCTTCTAGAAGGCGAAGCACTTCCCTACGAAGGGTAGTGCATTCTTCGGTGGTGAGCCCATAGGTTTTATGGAATTTACAATACTTACCCGTGTTCTTGTCTCGACTAGGGAATTTGGCCAGTAGGGGCCAATGCAACTTATTGTTACCTCTCATTACATTGAGTACCTCCGGGGGAGCGATAGTCATCGGGGGTAACGGTACAGGTCGAAGATTTTTTTTGACTATACCACCCTCGTCTTTGCGCTGGTTGGGTTTTCCTTCTTTGCTTTTCTCCTTAGCTTTTGCCTCTCTCTCGGCACGCTCTAGGTGCTCATTATCGTCTTGTTCCATGCGCTTCTTTGTACCTTCTGCTTCTTCCATCAAGATGTAGACTTCTGCCTTTTGCATGAGTTCATTCATGTCGGTGACACGATTTCCCATGAGATATCGGAAAAAATCCCCCGTTCGAAGCCCCTGAGTTAATATGTCCGCCAAGATGATTGGGATGACGTTAGGGACATCCAAAGCCTCGTCCGTGAAGCGCTTTAAATACCCTCGTAGGGGCTCATCTTTCTGTTGTTTGACCGTGAAGAGATGAGTGGCGGACTTGGGATATCATCGGTTGCAAGCAAACTGTCGTACAAATAGATGAGCTAGTCGATCAAAGCTCGTAACGGAGCTAAGAGGAAGGTGAGTAAACCAAGCTTGGGCTCGTCCTCCGAGGATAACAGGAAACACGCGGCATAAGACATGATCCGGGGCGGAGGATAGATTCATTCTGACCAAATATTGATGGATATGGTCTTGTGGATCCTTTCCATTGGCTTCCCCGGTGTACAAGGGAATATTAACGGGCCGCATCCCCGAAGGGACAGAGGCTGAGGCAATTTCAGGAGAAAAAAGGGAAGTTTTGAATGTGGGATCTTCTTTGGGGCCATGGTTTTCTTAATATCACTCAATTCTTTGCGCAGACCATCCATCATTTCCCATAGGGTATAATCACTATTTCCACGATATTCCGAGGGACGGGAAAGTTCTCCCCCATGGCCTCTCCTTGGGGTTCTTTCATAATTAACATACCTTTGTGATTCTTGCGGGGATTCGTGGCGCCAGGGGACGGGAGTAGGGCTCCATCCCGTATGGGGTGCACCTTCTTCCGAAGGGAGGTTTCTATGTCCGGGAGAGGCAGAGGACCAGTTCCTGAAGTTTCCCCTTCTCTGTTGTGCTCGTATGGCCGTAACATCTACAAGTCTTTCATAGACAGCGCGGGGAATATTAATAAAATCTCTTGTACCTGGTTGGTAGTTCGACAAAGTTTCTTCCGAGTCGCTGTGGTGAGTTCGAAGACTTCCGCTTTCAAATAGATCCTCCATAGTAACCACAGTTTGTTGAATTCTCTCGAGGAAAGATATTATGACCTTCCCACAAACGACACCATTTTGTTAATAGGTTGGATATTATTCCCTATTTAACGGATTTATTTTTGGGTTGGAACGCCCTATTCTTCGGGATATTTAGTTTTCCGAGGGATCCTATATTTGATGACGACTTGAGGGACCAGTTAGGATCTTCTCCAGGGGTGTTGTTGCTTCGGTAAGGGTTTATTCTGGTGTAGTGACTTCTGTACATGTTCTCCGAGGGGTGTTTCCGCCTTAGACTTGGACTCCGAGGGTTGGGCATGGTCTCCGAGTGGTTTGACTTGTTCTTCGGGGTCTTGACTTGATCTCCGAGGGCTTGACTTGATCTCCGAGGGCTTGACTTGATTTCCGAGGGCTTGACTTGATCTCCGAGGGCTTGACTTGGTCTCCGAGGGCTTGACTTGGCCTTCGTGAAGTGGTACTTTAGTTTCCAAGTCCTCGTAGAGTGTCTTCTAGTGGCTCTGGTATTCAGACCTGACTTTGTTCTTAGATTTGGTCTTCGGAGTGATGTTTCGAGGGTAATTTATGTTGAGGAGTGTTCAGCAAGGAAGCATTCTCGCAAGATTATGGGACTCGGGGTCCGTCGTGGTCCCTCTTGGCGCATTGATGGATATCGGAGACGCGCGGATCCATCGGGGTTTAATCTTTTTCCGATGCCGCGTTGATATCTATTTTTTATTCATCGTTGACTTTCCAAGGGACGCTTAGGTGTCTCCTCGGATGTTCCTTCGTGCCGTTTTAGGTCAGTGACCGAGGGGTGTGGTAACATCCGAGGGCCTCCTCAGTGGGAGTGGGTACATCTCATCGAAGGTACTCGTGACAATAGTATTGTCCATATATTAATTCCAATATTTAGGATTAATATTCTTCTTAATTTCATATTTATTTTTTACGGTTAACAAGTTTATTTTGCGTATAAATTGAAAACACGATAATTTGCATATAAATTGAAAAATGCTTGTTGTTTCATATCTATGAAGGTAAAAGTCGAAATCTTTTGGTATCTTTATGGGAAATTAGAAGATCATACATGTATTTAGTAGTTATAGATATTGCATGCAATCGCGATTCTCTCAACCGTCTTCCATGAAGTGTGTGGTAGTTACACAAACAACCCTTTATATATGGAAATTACAGAAATCATTTATGGTCAATTTTGGGAAAAAAATCGAAACTAGTCATTTATTGTGTCCTAGTTACAGTTTCGTCCTTTATTGTGTCCTTGTTTTATTTTGGTCCTTTATTGTGTATATCATTACAATTTTGGTCCTTAGGAAGAAGTCAGAGTCGAAAATATCACGTGGGAACACTTGCCGGCCAAAATAAAAACTTTTTTAATTCCCACATGCAAATTCACATGTGGAAACGCTGGTTTCAATAAATTTTTTTTTTTATTTAAAATTCTGACCCGGCAACCCGATTTGACCGGGTTATCCGAATCGGACGGGTCAAAATTTTAAATAAAAAAATTAAAATTGTTGTTCCAACATGCGAATATGCTTGTGGAAAATTCAAATAAATTGAATTTAGGGCAGCACGTGCTCGTACATGACATTTTCGGCTGAGATTCCATCCGAAGGACCAAAATCGTACTGAAACACACAATAAAGGACCAAAATAAAACAAGGACACAATAAATGACTAAAACTGTAACTAGGACACAATAAAGGACCAATTTCGATTTTTTCCCGTCAATTTTTCATATAAAAAATATTTTTATTAAAGGTAAATTCATGCTTCTCATTTATGTTGCACAAGAAGCAAAAAGTAAATCAAATTTGCTCAAGAAACATGCATTAAGCTTCCTTAATTTTGTTTAAAAGAATAAAAATATACTTAAAAACCAAAAAATCTCTTGAAAGTAAAATTGCATTATCTGTGAATTTGTGTCTCTTCTACGACTTGAAGTTGTAAGGTTGTATTGATCATTCTAATTTTTCTTACATAAGGATGATTTGTGTAAATTTTCAAACATGAGGGGTGATTTGTGTAATCACCAAAGTAGTTTGTGTAATTATCCAATTTTTCTCAATACTTGATAAATTAGAAATGATTAGCCAGCCCAATACTTTTCTTACGAAAAAGTCCTTCCAACTTTATGTATGCTTCGTCGCTTGCGCTCTCGGTTCTTGAGCATGTTGGGGGATTAGGCAGCTGTTGAAAGAGATGCTCTTCTTGGAAGAAGTAGTGCTTTCCCATATGGATTGAGGCGTGTAAAGGGCTTTCTTTCACGCATGAGTTATACCGACTACTAAGTGAATTATGGACCTCGGCGCGCTGAGCATACCTCTTCCGCGCGTCTTTCTCGTGGCGGGAGGGCCTCCTTAGGGAAGAGGGACTTTTTTATTGAAATGGGGGGGGGGGGGGGGGGGAGGAAAAGGTGGAGAGGAGGAGAAAGGAGCGGTGACGAGACTGTAGGGGCGAAAAAAGAGCTTCTTTTATTGTTGCTTATTCAACCCTGCGGACAACAAAAGAGTCTCTTTGGCGCAATCCTTCAATTGTCGATTTTAGTATCGAGGTTACACCTATGGATTATTTATTGCATTACCTTTTCTTTTACAAGATGTCCTGGACAAAAAAAATGGATTTTTTAATCTGCCTTTACTAAAGATCAAAGAGTACACTTGTACTCCAGATAATAAGAGAAGGTTTTTTTTTAATCCAAGACCAGACCCTCCCGCCATATATCCGAAAGCAATAAGAACAAGAAGATTTCCATCAATTGATCGGTCATCAATTTAATTAGTACAACAGTAATTTTATGTGTCACTATGATTAACGAGGCCCTAACTTAAGGAACTGGATCACACAGACTTGTACAAATTAAAATTTTGATTGCCTGTCAAATCTATGGGTACAATTCTTATCTCAAAAGACAAACTAATTGATGACATCTTTAGTCGTCACTTTTTGTTCAATCATTAGCCTTTATTAATATGACTCTGATCTACTAACTCTTAATTTTAAACTTGCACATTTTGCAAGTAGCTTATGAAAGACAACCTTATTGATGGCAACTTTTATTTTGACCTTTCCAGAATTCATGATTCACTGAGGGGCGAATATGATCGTATCGCACGAGGGACCAAAATTTGATCGCATTGAGGGGACCAAAATTAATAAGGATGTACTATTAAACTTAATAATCTGTAACTTTTTGAGTACGAACCAGAATAAGACTACGTAAATTTTAATTAATTGTTTCAAATTTTGTATTATCATCTAAGCACCATGCAAAATATCTGTGTAATCAAGGCTCGTTATCGCCTTCCTGCCTTCTCCATCTTCAAGTACCATTATTGATCCGTATTTTATATTTTCCATTTCCATACTATATTATTGTCCTTTTATGTATATATAACTATTATTGAGTGCGATTAGCTAAAGTAATTAAGTGATTGTCAGATTGATCTCTTCATCATATAAATATGCGGTCCAAATCAGAGTCGAGATAAATGCATATATATACATAGTTTGGTATTATGTTTGGAATTTCAGGAAATATTAAATATACAGCTTGTGTCAAAAGAATCCAAGAATCTTCGGTCCCATTTCGAATTTTTCACCAACACAAATATACACTACAAGATAACAGGGTCAATAGGTCCCTATTGACCCCCCTTGCGGTTCCTAAAGGTCAATAGGGACCGCTCATAGGTCGCTATTGTGCGGTCCCTGTTGACCACGGTTGCTTGCCATCATCATGGATAGCAATTAGGTCCCAACTGAGGGCAATAGCGACCAGAATATCAGTAGCGAACTAAATTAGGTCCTTATTGTTGTTGAATCAATAAGGACCGCAGTTGGGTCCCTATTGCTATTCATACAATAGGGACCGCCATTAGGTCCCTATTAACTCAAAAATAATAGGGACCTAACTTCGGTCCATATTGCTTTTTCGTCAATATGAACCTCATTGCGGTCCCTATTACTATTATTAGGGACTGCGATTAGGTCCTACTAGTATTCATAGATACTCTATGAATATTAGTAGGGACCTAACTGCAGAAATATAAAAAACAATAATATTCCAGAAATATTCCAAAATAATTTTTTTTTTTTGTAGAAATATGATTATAACAAAATCAAAACAATACAATAATGAAGAAAAAGTTAATATAATGACATGAAAGTATTAATGAATGTAAGAAAATGAATGAAATATGACTAATAATAGAAAATAAAATATTAATAAAAACAAAAAGATGAATGGATAAAAAAAATAAGTGAAAGAAAAGAAAGTGTAGATCCAAAATAATAGAAAAATAAGAAAAGAATGTGTAGATCCAAAATAATAGAAAAGAAAGTGTAGATCCAAAATAGTAGAAAATTAAGAAAATAAAGTGTAGATCCAAAATAATAGAAAAGAAGGATTGTGTTGGTGATTTGTTTTTTGTATTGGGTGATTTTTGTTTTGGATTTGTGTTGGTAAAAAGAAGAAAAGTTTTTGTGTTGGTGATTTTTGGAGAAAAGATAAGTGGTTTTGTGTTGAAAACGAAGATAGTGTTTTTGTGTTGGGTGTTTTTTGGAGATTAATGAAATTTGATGTGTAAGAGTGATGAGTATATATAGAGGAGAGGGTGAAATTTTTAAATTTTCGTCAAATTTAAATTTTCGCCTCAATCCCCCCTAAAAGTTTCGCCAAATTTTCAAATTTTTGATTTAGTGACCTAACTGCGGTCCCTAATTATTAATAGGGACCGCACTTAGGTCACTAATTTTAAATAGGGACCGCAGCGCGGTCCCTGTTGCGTTATTAGGGACCTAAGTGCGATCTCTACTAATATTCATCCTTGAAATTAATTTTTTTTTTTATTGATGTTGGTGTGTTTGTGATTCCTAGCAACCAAACTCATTGCAACATGTGAATTGAAGTAATAAATGATTGCAAAACCAACTTCATAGTAGTTTAGTTGTAAAATAATAGATTGAATAAGATTGAGCGAGTTATTAACGTTCAACATATATTTCATGTTGTACAACTAATCATCACTAGTTAGTTGTAGTTGTTATTCTTTTTTATGCTTTATTTCACTAATGTTAGCATAGATATGATTATGAGTTTCAATAATTAGATCAACTAATCATTATGCTTATATATGCATGTATATACAATTAGTTTCTAAGCATGCATTATGACATTCGTCGTACAAACTAGTAAATAAATTTTCAAAACGGACCGTTCCCTCTATGTAATGTTTGGATTTACAATGCGTCGTGGTAATTATTGTTATTTTAACTATTACAATGATAATTATGAACTAAACAAACAATGATGTACCTCAATTCATCATAAAGTAACGATTTTAATGTATGAATATTAGGAGAGACCGCAATTAGGTCCATGTTGAGTCAATAGGGACTGCAATTATTGTTTGGATTTACGTAATGTTTGGATTTACAATAATGTTTGGATTTACCCTCTACGTAATGTTTGGATTTACAATATGTCGTTGTAATTATTGTTATTTTAACTATTACAGTGGTAATTATGAACTAAACAAACAACGATGTACCTCAAATCATCATCAAATTATAAGTAATAGTTGGTTATAATTCTTTTTTTTTTTAATTTTAAATGTTAAAATTCTATTTTTTAATCAATAAACAATAATCTTAAAATTTAACATTTTAACTACAAATAAAATATATAATTTTACAAAAACATACCAGGCGCCGCCGGATCTTCTCGTAGTCAATGGAACCACCGTAAAAGGTGGCGGGCGTATCGCCGTCCAACTTACCGCCTCGCCGAGCCTTCTTTCCCTTCACGGACTTCTTCTTATGTTCTTCCGTGTCCTAGTATTTTGCCGCCTGCTCCTCCAAACTCTGGCTCATCCACGACGTCTTAGGCTTCCCTCGAGACTTCTCCTTGTCCTTGTTCTTCATGTAGTGCTCCTTCGCCTTGTTCATCATACGCTTATAAAGCCCCATCGCCTTCAACTTGTATGCCCTATGTACTTGATCCCTCTCTGACCGCCAGATCCCATAGGTATTCTACAAAAAGGATAAATATTAAACAATAAACTAATACACTAAATTAATACACTAAATTAATAAACTAAATTAAACAATATTTGAATCTCGAGTAAATTAATAAATATTAATAATTCATTAAAAACTCATTGTAAATCTCGAGTAATTCTCTCCTTGTACTTTCTCAGAAACCTTCAAGTAGGAGGGTCAAAACTCACTCATAAACTGTCGAATGAGTGCAGTGATTGTCTTGGCAATCTCGGGACTGGGGGGGTTTAGAAAAACAACTCTGCTTCAAGTGAATAAGCTGCTTCTTCTCCCTAGGTCTAACCGCCGTAACCCCTACATTTGGTCCCCTACCCGGTCAAGTCTGGCTCGGTCCTGGAGTCCCGGTCGACCTCTGGCTCGATTCAACTCCGATGTCGGCTATAGGTGGTGGAGTCTGAAGTCTGCTAGACTCGACTGATGTGGGTACGTGAGTCCCAACTGAATCTGAAGTATGTGGTCGTGCCACCTGGGATGCGGTGGACTCTGATGATCGGGGTCTAACACCCGCTCCGGGGACGGCTGCCTCATCGTCTACAAATAACTGCCGATGTGGTACATGTGTCCTCGATGTAGATCCGTCACCTGACCCAAGTGGCGGGACGGACGGCTCGGCTGGATGACTCAGCCATGCACCACGTCCCGATCGAACAACCCGTATATGTCAGCAACTACCTCGACCCCCGCTACCACTGGCACCACCACGCCCAACGCTACCACTGCCACCAACACTCCCCCTACCACAGCCACCACCACGCCCAACGCTACCAGTACCACCACCACGACCTCGACCTCCAACACCTCCACGAGCAACACTACCACTACTTGAGCCCGATACCCTACCACGATCTCGACCTCCAAGACCTCGACCTCCAGTACCGCTAGGGGTCTTACGTGATGACATGCCGAATATAAAATAATTAGTATCAATTCAACATTTAAATAATAATATTACATTTAATCTAACATTCAATATTTATATAATCTAATAGTTTCATTAATTAAAATTTAATAATCTAATTTTCACAATCTAATTATAAACTAATCTAATCTAATTTATCTAATTTTCACAATCGAATTTTAAACTCATCTAATCTATTTTCACAGTCTAATTTTCACAATCCAATTATAAACTAATCTAATCTAATTTAACAATCTAATTTTCACAATCGCATTATAAACTAATCTAATCAAATCTAACAATCTAATTTTTATAATCTAATTATAAACTAATCTAATCTAATTTAACAATCTCATAAACTAATAATCTTACAAATTAACATTTAGCTTACTAATTATACACTAATTAATATAATCTAATACAATCTAACAATCTTCACTAATTAATTTTTTTTAATCATTCACTAATCTAATCTAACAATAATCTTTTTTTTTCATCATTCACTAATCTAATTTAACAATCTAAAAATCTTCACAAATCTATTTTTTTCCTTAATCATACACTAATCTAATCTAACAATCTAACATTCTTCACTAATTAACTATCTAACAATATTAACTAATAATTCTTCAAGAAATTAACAAATTAACAATCAAACACAAAAGTAACACAAAAGTAACACAAAATTAACAATCTAACAATTTCTTTACATAATACTAACACAATTTTCGGATTTAACACAAAAATGAGAAAATAAACAAAAAAAAAATCGAAGTTACCTTAGCACCGGCGGCGGAAATGGACGGAAATTTGAAAGGGGCAGAAAACGGAAAGGGACCACGGCGGATTTGAGGCGGAAATCGGGAGGAAACGGGGCGAGAATGGGGCAGGTAAGGTTTGGTTGGGTTGGGGACTCAATTTGGGTCGCAAATACGGACAATAGGTCGCTAATAGCGTCGGGTCGGGTCGCAAGCGGCGAAAACGGGGTGGAGAAGGTGGAGTTTGACAGCTTTTTCGATTTATAAAAAAAAATCTTTTTTATTTATTTATAGGAAGGAATCAGCAACTCAATTTGAGTCGCTGATTTCTTCCACACGAATTAGGGCAGCGGAGGCCCAGAATTTGGCCCACATTTTGGCTCAATTTTGGGCCAAAATATGTGGTCCAAGTAATAAAATTGAATTCAGCGACTCAATGTGAGTCGCTGAAAGTCCCTGAGGACAACAACGACTCAATGTGAGTCGTTGTTTCCCTCGTAAAGTTATGCGACTCAAAGTGAGTCGTTGTTGTCTTCAGAAGTCGCTGAAGGCAAGCGACTCAACTTGAGTCGCAACTGGGCGGTCCCTATTAACCGCCCAGTCTTGTAGTGATATATAGTACTGGTCCTCTTTTATTTGTTAACTTTATTATTATTTGTACATAATATGACATCTATGCTGGCCAAAAGGGCCCTGTGATCTCGACTTAATCACTTAACCTAGGACGGGCATAAAAAACAAATGCTTGCAACTCATTTAAAAACATCCAATGCAATATTAACTATCAACAATATGTTCTTGTACGCCTGGCGTCCTTTTTACAACAAAATTAAATTAAAAGGACAACAAAATTAACCATCTATAAGCATGTATACAAATATTAAAGTTCGCTAATGCAAATTCATTACAAATATATGTTTGGTTTTTCATATCAATATTATTTTGGCATTTTCGATCTGAAATAAAACTTACAAGCATAGCATTCATATTAATTATGAAGAAAATATATGATGAAGTACAAAAAGATGCGTCCCAAATTTATTGCTTTAACAAATTAAAAAAATATATATTTGGCCCACACATATAGTCCAAACCAAATTCGTATTTGTCTTTCAGCTGACTAGACTGATCATTGGCAAATTATATTTTTTAATTTCAAATTGTTTTGATAAGTTGCTGCTGCCATGATAATTATTGTACGTTCACAATTTTCAAATTCCATTGTAAACTAGCTAGTCCAACAAATATAAATGTGAGAATAATGCGGTAAGGTTCTAATTGTGATCATAGTTACGTAGTTTTCTTGGAGCCATTTTACCTATTGCACTAAGTCATATTCATAACAATTTAATCATTTTTGTTAATGATTGTTTATTTTTGAGGGATTTCGGGGGTGGATTCTAACGCCTTTCTCACATTTGAAGAAAATTTAATTGCTTTTTTTTGGTGTTGTTCTTCCGAGAAAAAGTATATTCATTTATTCTCCATTTTTACTCCCTTTTATAGGGACTAACTTCAAACAAGTGGGGCCTTTCCTTTTGACATGAAAATGTCGGATCGTGGATTGACACAACAACTTTGAGAGTTAAGCTGGAATTGCCTTAACTCTATTGTGATCTTCTTGACTATAATAATGTGCAGCGGAAGTAACAATACAAGAAGATATAATTTTAAAAAGTTTTCAATATTATTAAAAACTTCCGAGCCTTAGGCCAAATAACCATAAAGGTTTTAACAAAAATGTTCCTCACAACAATTCACTCACGCTCTTTGTTAATCGGACTCAACGAAGCAGACAAGTACGAATTACTTAACTTCTATGAACTAGATGTAAATAGTTGATTAATCTCTTAGATTGTTTAGCACGATTGTCTTGTCTTCATCTTGATGAACTTCACATCTTTTATAGATTTCTTGAAACTTGCACGCCAAGATGTGTTGTTCACAGTTTTGGTAACTCTTTTTATTTTCTTGTTGAATTTTGCCTTCTTTGTGAACTTCATATCTTTCTTGAATATGTGTTTCCTTTTTTATCGATCTAACAAGGTAACACATCTTCTTCAAATCGAAGAATCCTGGAAAGAATCAAAGTTGCAGAGAATCCCAATTTGTTTCCTTCTTTTGAAAGCGTGTTGAGTTGACTTATTCAACTTAGCTTGAATTATGGAAACTTCAAGTAAGGAATCATCCATAGCTCTTCCTTATGATTAAGATACTTTCCTGGACATAAACATAAATAACCAAAACCGTGGAACTTGATTAATAGGTGAATAAAGGCAAAACTTAAATTTGGCAACTGAAGAACAGTTTTCGTACAAGCTCTCGGGTTTCAGTGTTATCCTCAATGTTGTCCCAACATCGTATAACATTGATTCCAGAGAACCTTGCACTTTCATGACAGATGTCCGATATATGTAAGGAGAAGCGAGATATTTGTTTCTGATTCAGAAAACTGTCTCTCAGGAGGCTCAGATAGCTTCCTGGAGTCACCGCTTTCGAGATTCAGGTTCCCCGCAATCAATCCTGACGTGATTGTTTGTTGGACCTTTATGAGCGGTATGTTGAATAGATTGGATTGTACCGTGTTGAGTACCATTTCTTTGTCCTCCTTGATGTATCTAGCTTGCAAGGAACATTGCGAGGTATGGCTCTTTTTTTGTAACTTTTTTAGAGTGATAATTATTATGGCGTCTTACTCGCTCTTCTCTTCTTTTACAGTTATTCATGGTGATCAACGCAGTGGGCTCCCAGAGAGACCAAGTCGCATCGGAGATGGAACTGATCTATCGTCACATAGATGATTTGGAGAGGGAACTCTTGTTAAACAGACAGAAGGTAGAAGAGCTTGAGGCCGATAGTAAGATGGTGCAAGATATTCACAAATGAGCTCTCAAGAGTTTGGCGAAGAAGTCGTAGGACATAGAGTGATGCCTAGCGATGGAACGGGTGCGGGTAGTTTGTTTAGAAGAGAGCATGGAAGACCTCTGTGACCAGCTACACACTTAGGAAGAGCGATTCTCCGCGACTTCCGATGAGAGGGATGCGGCGCTCCGGAAGATAAGGGAGGTGGCATGGAGATATGAGATAGGTCTGTGTTAGCCCGACCCCAGATGGTGATGGATATATCTAACTCCCTACCCCCTCGGGATGTGCTCCGACAGGAGTTCAGGGACATGGTGCATATAGGGTATAAGTTGTGCGAGGAGGCTATGCATTCCCTACTTGAGTTTCCCTCGACCGCCATTATCTCTCGTTTGAACATCGTGCCTAGGTTGTCGGATACTCCCTTGGTTTTACCTTCGAAGACCGTGCAGACTTCCGAGGGCTTAATGGTGTCGTCCATGGATTTGACCGAGCCAATGGACTTAACCGAAGAGCAGCGACACTGGCTGATCCGTGAGGGGAAGCGATCCATGGAAGATCTTTGAGCCTTTATCTGTTATTCCTATAAAATCATGCAGAAACGATTGTACTAGACTCTAGAAATATGCATATTTTGTGTGTTTGTTTTTTTTTTCTTTGTTTGTAGATAGATGACATCATAGGGTAGGTTTGCCTATAATACGTTTGAGACTATAATTTTTGTAATGGCAAGGCTATTCCCTTTTGGGTAATATATGAATCATCTACTGTAAATATCGTTTTATTTATATACAAAGAGGTGCGCCCTCGTATGGAATATGTTCACATCAGGCGTAATACTTTATTAGGTTATACCGGTTCCAAGTGTTGTGGAACACTTCTCCTTCGTAGTTTTTCAGCAGGTAGGTGGCACCTCCGATGATCTTAGCAATCTTGAAGGGTCACTCCCATTTAGGTTGTAGTTTTCTGATGCTCTTGGAGGCTTTTACTCTTTTTAGTACTAAGTCTCATAGTTGGAAGATTCTAGCTCGCACCTTAGTGTTATAGTGTTGCACCATGCGTGCCTTGTATTGTTCCATGCGAATAGTTGTGCGAGCTCTCCTTTCTTCTAGGAGGTCCAATGCTAAGGCTAGACTGGAGCTATTGCTCACTCCTTCGTATTCCCGGACTCACCAGATTTCTACTATGACTTCAAGGGGTATAACCGCTTCGCTGTCGTAGGCCAAGCTATATGGGGTTTCTCCCATGGCGGTCCTTTGGGTGGTCCTATATGTCTATATGATCCCTGGGATTTCTTCCACTCATCTAGCCTTGTGCCAATCTAACCTTGCTTTTAAGTTTTTTAGCGGGGTTTGGTTAGTTCTTTCTACTTGACCATTGGCTTGAGGGTATCCGACGGAGGTGAAGCGATGCTTTATCTCCTAGTGATCGCACCATTTCTCTAAGTCTTAGCTCGTAAACTAGAATCTGATGTCACTTACTAGGCATTGGGGGATACCAAAGCAACATATGATGTATCTCCATAGGAAGTTGATAACTACTCTGAAGGTGATTCTGGCTAAGGGTTCCGCGTCTACCCATTTGGTGAAGTAATCCACGGATACCAGTACAAACTTTTTCTTGCCCGCATTGGGAATTAGGGGTCCTACGATATCGATTCCCCATTTGGCGAAGGGGGAAGGGCTCGACCCGAGTGCCAAAGGCATCGCAGGTTGATGGATTCGGCGAGTGTAAATTTGACATGACTGGTATCGCTTACCATGGTCTTGACAGTCTCGGGCCATTATAGGCCAATAATAGCCCTGGCAAATGATACGCCCCACAATGCTTTCTCCTCCAGTATGGTTGTCGCAGGTTCCCTCGTGAATCTCTCCTATGACTCATTCCGCCTCAGTTTGATTGAGGCACCTTGTATGGGGATGTGAGTAAGATCATCGGAATATGAAGCCTTCGTGAAGCAAGTATCGAGCCGCCTTCGGGGACATCATCTGTTGTTTAGTTTTGTTTGTGGCGTATTTATCCGGATGCTCTAGGTAGGTTAGGATTGGATTCATCCACCCGTCTCTTGATGAGTTTAATGTGGTATTTACTTCCTCGGCTTCTGATTTCTTCGACTCCGTCGCCTGGAGGAGGTTAATGCGACGAGCATGGATTGTGGCAGTTTAGGAGGATATCTTAGATAAAACGTCCGCTTCTTGGTTATCGGAGTGGGGGATTGGATGGTCTCGCAGCTTTCGAACCAAGCGCGCCTCTGATGAACATGTTGTAGGTAACTGTGCTTTCTTTCTTCTTTAGCCTCGTAGGTGCCATTAACTTGTTGTACTATTAGCTGAGAATCACTATGAATTACAATTTTTCTAATCCCCCCCATCCTGGGCCAGTCTCAATCCTATCAGTAAGGCTTCATACTCCACTTCGTTGTTGGATATGGGATAATCGAGCCTGAAGGCGAAGTATATGGTTTTATCTTCTACCTCGGTGTTAGATAGGACCACTCCGGCCTTGTTATGTGTAGCGGTGGCAGACCCGTCGACGAACACGTGCCACATGCACTGGTTCTGAATAATCTCTATGCCTGCCATCTCCACAACGAAGTCCGCTAATACCTGGGCTTTGATCGAGGGCCTAGGGGCATAGGAGATGTCGTACTCAGTGAGTTCGATGGACCATTTTATCAACCTACCTGAAGTCTCGGACTTGTTGAGGATGGTTCACAGAGGGTATTTAGTTAATACCGTGACCGGGTGCGAGAGGAAGTAGGGGCGCAGCTTACGCGCCATTGTGACCAGAGCTAATACTAGTTGTTCAGTTTGGGTATACCTCCCTTCTGCCTCTTGTAGCATTTTGCTGACATAGTATATGGGGCGATGGTCCCTGCTATGTTCCTTGACCAACACGACACTCACGACCTCCTCTCTGCCTGCCAAGTACACGAACAACTCCTCTTTAGGTGTCGGTTTTACCAGCAATGGTGAGTAAGTTAAATAGCTTTTAATTCCACGAGGGCCCCTTCGCACTATTCGGTCCACTGGAAGTCCTTAATGTTTCTTAGGATCTTAAAAAAGGGTAATCCTTGGTCGAATTGTCAGCCAATTTGGAAATGAACCTGCTCAAAGATGTCATTCTCTATGCTAACTTTTGAATGTCTTTGACGGTTCAGGGGTGGGCATGTCTATGACAGCTTGGGCATTTTCCGGATTCATTTATATCTCTTTCTCCTTTACCCTAAATCCTGGGAATTTTCCTCCTTTGATACCGAAAGAGAACTTCTGAGGGTTGATCTTCATCCCAAACTGGTCCATAATCGATAGTGCCTTGTGAAGGTCCTCCGAATGGTCTTCTGCCCGAGGGCTCTAAACAATCATATCATCGACGTATACCTCCATCAATTTCTCGATTAAGCTTGCGAACATGAGGTTTAGGAGGCGTTGGTATGTGGCCCCTACATTCTTTAAGCCAAACGGCATCACCAAATAGTAGAAGGTACCTACATCGGTGATGAAGTTAGTCTTATCTTGGTCTATCGCGGCCATTGGAATTTGGTTATACCCCAGTCTCCGTCCATCGTGGACAATAGAGCACATTCAGCCATAAAATATACCAGTTGATCTATGTTGGGGAGGGGGGTAGCAATCCTTGGGGCATGCATCATTTAGGTTAGTGAATTCAGTGCACATCCAACACCTCCCTCGTATCTTAGGGACGAGGACCACATTGGCTAACCTTTCCGGGTATCGAACTTCTCGAATTTGTCGCAGGCTAAGCAGTCGTTGTATCTCGGACCGGATGATCTTGTTTCTATCAGGCCCCATGTTTCTCTTTTTCTGTTGAACTGGTTTAGCCTCTGCTTTTACATTCAAGAAGTGTTGGCACACCCGATCACTTATTCTTCATGGGGATCCTCCTTCCCAAGCCAAGAGATGGTTAAATTGTTTGAGCTACTACTCCCCCTTCTATCTCCGAACGCATCTCCGTTACCCCTTTAACAGTCATTGTAGGGTCTCCTCCTACTAGTTTGATCAATTTTAATTCCTTGACCGGTTGTACCTTTAGCTCTTTATCTATTTTTTTGTTTTTTGACTGGGGTGGTAGTGTCCTCATCGTTTTCCGAAGGGATAGCGTTCATGCGACACTCCCTAGTTTTGACTTGACTGCCCCTAACTTCCCCTATGCCTGAGGGTGTGGAGAACTTTACCTTCAGGTAAAGGATGGAGGGGATGGCCTCGAATGTCCGTATAGACGGCCGTCTGCATATGGCGTTGTACGTCCGGGACGAGGCTTCTTGATGTAGTGAGCGGAAGCCATAAGAGAAGATGAAAAAATAAAAGAAATCAAAGACTTGTTGATTCCGTAAACAATGCCAATAAAGTGACAAAAACTGAGAAAACTTCTCAAGTTATGTTTTTTTTATTCTATCAACAACTTACTACAATGACTCAAAGACAACTAACTTATAAAGTGAAAACCCTAACTAAGAAAAAAGCCAAAATTACAAAAGACTCTTAAAATAACTAAATAAAACATAAATATCTCGCTGGAAATAATAAACTGCAAATTTGACCCTCTAACCCTTCGAATTTGCCTAAAATCACGTGGGCGTAAAGACTTAAGTCTTTACGTTTTGCTCAGAAGGTCGGTTCCACTTGAAAAAGTGATATATTTTGTCAAAAACAGGCTCTGTTGACTTTCTGGTCAAGCCTTGACTTTGTTGCACCTCAGGTTGGTTATTTTCGATCAAGAGATACTCATATTTTTTATCTTCATCACTTCTGCTACCCATAATTTGGTGTGCTCCGTTCGTCTCATGGAACCTTTGCCCCAGGACATAGGTAGGGTGATTGTTCCCAAAGTGCGATAGGCTTCTCTCGAGAAATCGACCAATAGGACTTCGGCCATTTCCAGGCGTTCTTTTTTTAATCCATTGCTAGGTAAGTAGGAAGGAAGAGAACATCTACTGAGCTATCTGTATCAATTAGGATACGTTGGACCTCAATACGAAAGATAGTGGTTTCGATGACTAGTGGGTCCTCGTGGGGGTACACTATACCTTTTAAATCGTCTGGCCCAAAGGCAATAGTCTTCAACTTGGCTCCATGTATGGAGCATACGGGCGGTCCTTGTTCTGTCCGTCGGGCCTCTTTTAGATATTTCTTCTTCTTTCCAAGGGGCGATACAGAGATATCCCCTCATTCGATCATATTTATCGTTCTGCTTGAGGAGGAATTGTCCTCGTAAGAGTCTGGAGAGGGGGGAGGGAGGGGGGAGGAAATCCCTGATGGGAGGTATCTTCACGATACTTCTTGCTGAGTCCCCTCTCTTCCGTGGATCCCTCAGATCGAATTCTCTTCTAGACATTTGACTTAGGCGTCTCTTGATTGTTATATTTTAGGTAGTTCACCAGATATCCGGTGCTAAGAAATTGGTGTATCTCGTTCTTCAAAGTAGTACAAACGTCCGTATCGTGTCCATATGAGTTATGATATTTACAAAACTTGTCTGTATCCTTCTTCTCGTAGGGCCTTTTGATAGGTCGTGGCCATTGTGGGTCAGTGCTTCCTATCATTACATTGAGCACCTCCGCTGGGGTGATTGTCAGAGGGGGTAAGGATGTGGGTTGGAGATGCCGCTTTACCTTGCCTCCATCTTCCCTCCGCCTGGGGGTGCTCTTTCATCTTTGGCTTTGTCCTGAGATCCCTTCTCACACTCCTGGTCATTATTTTCCGCCCTGATCTTAGATCTTTCAGCTTCTTCCAAGATGATATATGTTTCTGCCTTATGCATAAGTTCATTCATATCCTTAATTTGGTTACCCATAAGGTATCAAAAGAAGTCCCATGTTCGTAGTCCTTGGGTTAGGATGTCTGCTACGATTGAGGGGTTTGCATTTGGCACATCTAAGGCTTCATCCGAGAAGCGCTTCATATAGTCCCTAAGGGACTCATCTTTCTTTTGTTTAACCGTGAAGAGGTGACTACCTAACTTTGGATACCTCATATTACAGGTGAATTACCGTACGAACAAGCAAGCCAGTTGATCAAAGTGGGAAATCGTACCGGGGAGTAGCTGAGAGAACCAAGCTTGGGCCCTACCCGCAAGTGTGGTTCAGAATACCCGGCAGAGAACGAAGTCGGGTGCTAAAGCCAGATCCATAGTGGCTATGTATTGATAGATGTGGTCTTGTAGATCCCTTACGTCTTTGTCTTCGGTATACATGGGAAGATTACCGGGTCGCATCCCGGAGGGACCAAGACTTACGCTATTTTCGATACGAAAGAGGATCCTTGGTACATGAGTTCTTTCCCGGGAGCGATATCTTTCCTTATATCCTACATTTCTCGGCATAGGTTGCTAACCATCTCTCATAAGGAATCGTCTACTCCGGGGGGAGGGGGAGGTAGCTGATGATCTCGAGGATAAAGAGATCCCATCCCCTCATAGTGTTGTGGCTCCCTTCTTCTATTATCCTCAGAGTAAGTTCGGGGCCCTCGGCTTGGTAGAAGGGTATCATAACATAGGGGGTCCGTTGGAAATTGGGCCTTGGGCGGGATTCGTATTTCTCTGAATAGTATCTCTCTCTATAGGATCGTGGAGGAGGGCCCTTGCGGGGATACACCATTTTCTGGCCTGTTTCTCTAGGTGGCCCCTTCCACGAGGAGCTCAAATACGGATCGGGGAATATTTGTAAAATCTCCTCTCTCTGTTGCGGGGGAAGACTGGATTTCTGAGGGCTCTCCATGCACGTGTTTCGTGTGAGATGGGGATTACTTGGTAAGGGAGAACTGTTCATGACTTTTGCGATGAGGTTTCTTCAAGCATATTCGAAGACAAAATTTTATGGCCTTCCCACAGACGACGCCGTTTTTTTTAACGATTGTTTATTTTTGAGGGATTTCGGGGGTGGATTCTAACGCCTTGCCACGTTTGAAGAAAATCTAATTGCTTTTTTTTTGTTGCTCTTCCCAGAAAACGTATATTCCTTTATTCTCCATTTTTACCCCCTTTTATAGGGACTAATTTCGTAGAAGTGAAGCCTTTCCTTTTGACAGATGTCCAATATATGTAAGGAGAAGCGAGGTATTTGTTTTTGATTCAGACAACTATCTCCGAGGAGGCTGACATAGCTTCCTAGAGTCACCGCCTTCGGGATTCAGGTGACATGTGTCTCCTTTGCGCTGAATCGGTTTATTTTGTGATCTTATCGGTTTGGGGAAATAAGGTTATGACGTGTGTCGTTCTCCCTGTTCCGATGCCGTCCTCCAATAGGTTGATCTTGAGAGGGGGACGTTTCTTGGATAGTCTCTTTTATGGGGTATCGAGCCGAGAGGGAGCGAGTCCCGTGTGATAAGGTAAGTGCGAGAGTATCGTATCCCTGGGGGTATTCGTGAAGCTATTTAAAGCTTCCGATACCTCGCACATAATTTGTACTATATGAAATACTTATCGCAAGGAATAATACACCATTTGTCCAGTATCGGGAGGAGCATTTAAGCCTGCCGATACGAGGGTGGTCTTCGTGATGCTTCGAGGGCATCGTGAAGGAAAAGTGTGGCTTTTGAAAAAAGCCTAATGTTAACAATTTTGGTATTAAATTTAAATGTTGTTGTACTTCTAAAAGAAAATACAACGACATTATTTGAAAAAGAAATTACATTATAAACAAAAAGAAGGCAAATCAAATCTTGAAGGTGTCACCGTGGTCCAAAAAAGATACTATATACAATGAAAATGGTCCAATTTCGATGAGATTTTGTAATTTTCAATGAATAGACAGACCAAAAGCTACATCATAGCTTCTATCAAAAATTACATCATCTAAAACTTGCTATTTAATTTAATATAATTCAGCAAAATACTTAAAATCGGCCTAGTTGTTATGGAAAGGTCATGACAACTTCCCGAACAATGTATTGGAAACACTATAACAAATAAAAATGCTGAAACATTTTCCATTGTATAGCATAATAGAATGAAAAAAAGATTATATGATACTTTATTTTATTTTTTTAAAGTTTCAAATCTAATATAAAATATTTCAATTGGAAATTTATAACATTGAGTGAGTAATGTACGGCCCAACTATAAACATTAATGACGTAAGAGACCAAGCCCAACTTCATGAAGAAAGAGCAGAATTAGGCTGAGGACAGTGTATTGCCCCCATAAATTAGAGAAAATGAGGGGCCAACTGTATTATAGCATTTTAATTTGTTGTTATTCAATAGTATATTTTTAAAAATGTCAACCCAACGTACGAACTCTTTGCACTACAATGCTACCCACAAAAAATGAATGCAATTCTCAACTAAGCTCCACTTAACTACCTAGCTAAAACACAATCAATCTTATAACCATCATGGGGTCTTTGGCTAACTCGTTCCTTCTGACAATCCAATTTACCCCGGAAAATTCTGAACCCGATTCAAATTCGTGCACTCGAAATGAATATTTCATTGCAACTTATGACAACAAGTTCTCATTCGAGTTACACCAATCGATTTTTTGTGCCTCAAAGAATAATATAAAATATTTCAATTGGAAATTTATAACATTCAGTGAGTAATGTATGGCCCAACTATATACATTAATGACGTAAGAGACCAAGCCCGACTTCATAAAAAAGAGCAGAACTGGGCTAAGGACAGTGTATTGCCCCATAAATTAGTGAAAATGAGGGCCCAACTGTATTATAGCATTTTAATTTGTTGTTATTCAATAGTATATTTTTAAAAATGCCAACCCATCGTACGAACTCTTTGCACTACAATGCTACCCACAAAAAAATGAATGCAATTCTCAACTAAGCTCCACTTAACTACCTAGCTAAAATACAATCAATCTTATAACCATCATGGGTTCTTTGGCTAACTCGTTTCTTCCGACAATCCACTTTTCCCCAAAAAATTATGAACCCGGTTCAAATTCGTGGCCGTCCACAAGCAACGAAGTGGTACGTGCACTCGATGATTATGGATATTTCATTGCAACTTATGACAACAAGTTCTCTTTCGAGTTGCACCAATCATTTTTTTGTGCCTCAAAGAATTGTTTGATCTCCCAATAGATCTAAAAACATTAAACACCTCGAATACACCTTCACATGGATATGTAGGACAAGAGCCTATTTATCTCTTTGTACGAAGGTTTAGGCATTGAGAATGCAGTTACTCTTGAAGAAGTGAATACATTCACAAATCTCTTGTGGGCCATCGTTGCACGGGCTCGGGTACGGCGGTACGGGTATGGTACGGTACGGATACGCCGATACGGCATTTTTTAAAAACAGCCGATACCGGTACGGCATGGATACGTCTATATGTAAATAATTATTAATATTTATTATATGTATTTTTTTATTTTTAACAAGCAAAATTTAAAACTTAAACAAGAAAAATTAGAAATACACAAAAAAAGGTTTAGCATTAAAAAAAGTCATGCATCAAATATGAAAAAAAGACATATAGACGTGAATTATTTATGACTAATAAGTTAAACAACAACATAACAAGTTTGAAGATGACGCATGGTGGTGGTGGTGATTATGAATAGAAAAAGAAAAGTATAACTGTGGTGGCGCATGGTGGTGGGGTGAAGATGGCGCATGGCGTTGGTGGTGATTATGAATAGAAAAATAAAAGTATAATTGTAAAAATAATGAGACCTGAATCGTGCCCTTGATAAAGGGATTTTCATCTTTTTATTCCATTTTGTATTTGGTGGAATTTATATTTAAATATTTAACCCATCAAATATTAAAAGTTTATAAAAAAGACCCATAATAGTTCTGATACGTCTAAAAAAACGTATCGGATACGTATCGGGATTTTTTAAATTTTAAAATTAAAGGATACGCCACATGGCCTATCGGGTATGTTAGAACTAGTATCGGTATCTGAATCGGTATCGATATGTATCGGGTACTGCATAGCTGTCTTGGTATCGGTATCGGTGCATCGCAGCTTATGGCCTTCAGGGAATACAATTTTCAGGTATCGTAAATGTGTAACGCTCCTTTTCCCCCTAGTTTAGTTCATCATTTTGACTTAATATAATGATCATTTATTTTTTGCATTAACGAAACCTCGTTGCGATTTGCGAAAGTTGTGGCGGAACTAGATCAATTGGTGATGAAGATGGTGTCTGAGAGGTATGGTATAGAAGTGAGCTATAAGTCTCTACTAGGATCAACATCCTACCTTATTCGGGTTATCAAATATCTAGGACCGAGCAGAAATGAGACTAAACAGGGAATTGTGCCTCACACTGATAAGAGCTTTATGTCCATTCTTCATCAACATTAAGTAAAGGGCCTAGAAATTAAGACAAAAAATGGTGAATGGATACTCGTTGATCCCTCGCCTTCCAATTTTTATTGTAGTGGCAGGCACGCATGTATGGTAATGTCATCACCCTCTCTTGTCTCACTTAAAAGCTCCATTTTGTATTGAGGCTCAATATTTATTAATTTAGATACATTTTCAAGCACGTCCTTCACGTACTTCATGTAAATCTTTTTGCTACACGATGTGATTCTCCTTTTTTATAATTGGGTGGCGGTGGGTTTGAACCCAAAATCTTTCTTTGGCATGATTTCTGATATCATTGAATTGTCGTTTCATCCAGATTCTAATACCGTATTGGATAGACATTGTGTAGAAAAGGCTTGTCGTCAATGTTAATTTCTTATAGTACGTAAAATGATTATTATAATCTAGAAATTCTGTTTTTTCATTTTTCCCAGAATTGTAGGCATGGACCAATGGAAGAATAGAACCTCCACATCACAGGGCGATGATGAAGGGAAGTGAAGAAAGATACTCTCTCGAAATTTTTACTTTTATTAAGGATCTTGAAATAGAATTACCGGATGAGCTAGTTGATAATGAGCACCCAGTGTAGTTTAAGCCATTTGATCATTACCATTATATTCATTTCTATTATACAGAGGAGGAAAAGAGATCGAAGCGTGCAATCAAGGCTTATTGTGGAGTTTGAGATTAATTTAGCCTATATGCATATTACTAATTTACATTTGGTGTGCTTGTACAAGCGAAGATTTATGAAACTGGTTTTCTTAAATATTTAAGTGTGATTTATTGCATTTTAGCATTTGTGATTAATTAATGAATAAGATATCATGTGATTATCACACTTTATCTTTGTTATAACTATCTAGCGACATCTGGGATTAATATTTAAAATATTCTAATAGCTCAAAAATCCAAGACCATAGAAAACAACATCATGGTGCGAAACTAAGGTAACTTAAGCCAAACGGCACAAAATATATTACTTCAGCAAAGTCAAAACCAACTCTCCCCAAATCTTCAAAATCTTCATGAGTGTTTAGAAACAAGGGGAAAAAATGCGATTAAAGTGTTGATGTTGTGTGCGAAAATAATAAGGTACTTCCATTGAAAAATAGTTTGATTCATTGATAATTTAGAAAATATTTGAAAGCCAATTTACATTTCTTCACGTGAACACTCTTTTGCTCTTGTGAAAGGAGATACCTTATAATCAAAAACATATGATACAATATAGGGGAAAAAATATCAAACCCCCCAACTTTTGGGATAGTTTGCAGATTAACCCTCTAACTTTATTTTTTTGCATCTTGTCCCTTAACGTTTACAATTTTATAAATTTAACGGTCAAAATATTGACACATCGATAATCCTACGGTTAAAATGTGCATCAGAAAAAAGGCTGGGAGGCAAGTTGCCAAAAAACAAAATTAGGGGGTAAACTGTATACGACACCAAAAGTTGGGTATATACAAGATTTATGACCAAACAAAAAGACACTAACCTTCCGATGTGTCTACGAGAAAATAGGCCTTGGGGATATAAGGTCCAATCAAAATAATTAAAGGTAACTATTGAATTATATGATGTAAAGACCTAGCGGTATTTCGCCCATGTGTTACGTAAAATAAACGCATAACCCACCCACCCCTGGTTACGTGAATAGGTTATATATACAGTATATTACGGCGCCATGCTATGTTGCACAGATATTCTGAAAATGGCTCCGTATCCCGTATCGGATACGTGTCGGATAAGGGTACGCCTTGGATACGTGTCGGATACGCCACGTGGCGTATCCTATTTAAATATTATTTTTTAATAAATTGGATACGTATCAGATACTATCCTAAGGCGTATCCGATACGTGTCCTCAATAAAATAGATTATTTTATTATTTTTGAAAATTTTAGAGGTGAAAAAAGTAATTTATTTATACTACAAACACCAAAATACAATTTTCTAATTTATTAATTCATTTAACTCATATAATAGTTCATCATTTTTACTTTTCACTTGATGAACCCGACTTTGAGTTGGTTTTGTTTGTTGATGATGTTGTTTAACAATAAATAAGCTATTGCAATATTAATCTTTGTTATATTATGAAACTTTGTAATATTCGCGTTGAACATATTTATCAATTAATATTTGAGTTTGTGAAATGGTGGATCTTTGTATATGGCTATATGTTGATTATTTTTAGAATTTTATAAGTGTTTAATTTTCATTATTTTATATATTTACTTAAATAATATATATATACATATATAATTCTTTAATATTAAATATTCGACGTATCCTTGACGTATCTCAATATGTAATTTTGAAAAAATCTTTATCTTCGTATCCGTATCTTGTCCGATACGTGTCCACGTATCCGTGTACGTGCAATGTAGGCGCCATGTCATAAAATTAAGAAAATGTATTACGATAATTAAATAAGACAATGAGAAACAACAAGTAAATTACACGGTGGGTATACAACGTATTTGTTTAATGGAATATAATGTCCCGTACATAACGTAACAAATGGGATATTTTACCTATATTTATTTTAAGAATGTATACCTTATTTAACTTTACACATGGGCGTATCGTACTTCTCCTTGTGATATTTCATATATGGCTGTGCAAAAAGAATAGAATCGATCGAATCGGGTAAAAATCGATCGAATCTACCGATCCGAGGATCGGATCGAATATTTGATCCGATTTTTGATTTTTGCCTTAGGATCGAACACCCATTTGATTCGATCCTCGATTTTAGAGGCTAAAAATCGGATCGGATCGAATACTCATCTTATTTTTTAAAAATAAATAAATACATAATAGTATATATAAAGTTAAGCCTATTAATGCTACTAAGATATTTCTATATATAATGCTAATATTATATTTTTATATATACACCTACCTAACATCTTTTTCTTGGTCCATTTGAAGGCCACATTTCTGTCTTTGGCAAACATATACAATTGTAAATTTGTATCACCTTTCTCTCACCATATGAAAGTGAATTTTGTAATTCAGTAACTCTGTTTGAATGTTGTGGTTGGTCCCATTGATATTAAATTAAATAAGAAAAAAAAGAAAAAATGATCAAAATCGAATCGAATCGGATCTAAATCGAATGATTTTGGATCGAATCGGATCGTTTTAAATTGATTCGATTTCGATCCTCATTTCTCCAAAATCGAAATCGACTTCCACCCTCGATTCGATTCGATTCGATCTGATCCGATCAAAATGCACACCCCTAGTCCGAGTTAATTATGTTATGTACCTATTTCGCCTTATCAAGGTCTGTTATGCCAAAAGAATATTATAGATTTTGAAGAAATTAAATATATAATAAAGTAAACATCAATATATTTTGAAAAGCATAAGATGTCAAATCCGAAAACAACAAAAACATTAATATGACTGCAATTGACAATATAAATGTGCCCTTTGGTTTTGATTAGAATTGAAAGCGAAACAAGAAACAATAAGATTTTAGAAAATCATGGGTTCTCATGCACAACCTAAGATCCCAGTCGTAGAATTCAACGAAAAGAACGTGACTCCCGGCTCGATTGCCTGGAACGCTACCACGCACTCGGTCCGACAGGCGCTCGAAGCGTACGGATGTTTCGTTATCGAGTATGATAAAATCAACTTGGACCTCCAATCCGCAACGTTTAGCCTGTCAGAAGAGTTGTTTCGTCTCACAAAGGAAACCAAAACGAAACACAAATCCGTAATCGCTGGATTCGGATATGGTGGGAGTTATTCCGTTATGCCCCTGTTCGAATATTTTGGGATTGAATATGGTGAGACACTTGATGCGGCACAAAAGTTCACTAGTCTCATGTGGCCTGATGGACATGACAAATTTTGGTATTTTTTTCAAATATTTTTAACCAAAATTTAGGAATAATATGACGTATCATGATTATCTTGTTCTTTACTGTTTTGTAGTGAAACCATCCACTCCTACTGTAAACTGTTAGAGGAATTAAGTAACACTGTGATTGGAATGGTGACGAGTAGCTATGGATTGGAAAAGAGTCATCGCGACTCTTTAGTTGAGTCTTCGTTTTACATGACCAGAATCATGAGATACCGCTCACCAGACGAAAATGAGGTTGGTATTGGTCTTATACCTCACAGGGACAAGAGTTTTATGACTGTGATTGGCACAAATGAAGTGAAAGGTTTGGAAATCGAAACTCCGGATGGAGAGTGGATTGGATTTGAGCCATCGCCTTCTAGATTCATCGTCATAGTAGGCGAACCATTCATGGTGAGTAATGTGACATACCATATTTCCTTTTTTCGAAAGAAGGTTGTGGCTATTCACTACATAACGTTTTACCATGTGGTTTAATATAATATGGAATTAGCCAAAAAATTATGTAAAACATGAATTTCCATTGATCTTCAATTTTGATTTTAAAGCAACAAAATTAAAACTAAAAGGCGCGACATCTAGATACGTGCAAGTTGCAATATCGATCTATACACTTTGCTTATTTTTACTTTTTTAACTTTTTTTAACCTCAAGGCATGGAGCAATGGCAGAATATATTGTCCTCTCCATAAGGTGACTAATTCACGAGGAACAAAAGAAAAATATTCAATCGGCCTATTCTCTTTTGTTCGTGGAATAGCAATACAAGTGCCAGAGGAGCTGCTTGATGATGAAAATCAACTGAAATTCAAACCCTTTAATAATTTGGAATTCCTCGAATATTGCAAAGAAGGAGGGTCGAAGATGAAAAGTGCCATGCAAGAATTCTGTGGAGTTTAACTGCAATACGAGACACTCCTTGTCAATTATATAATTGTTATGTGTTTTTGCGTGTCAAGGATCTTCTATTTAATCACTTTATCTTAATCCGTGTTACACTATATTGTGATTAAAACATGTGTCTTTGATCTTTAGTAGATAATTAATTGAGACAAGACACATAGTGAAATTAGATATTTTTTTTTGTCGTTTCGTTGTCTTGCTTGGGTTATTACAGTTTCAATTGTATGGGATTATGTTTAAGAAATTGTTTTTGCCGGTTAATGTTGCACATTACCGTGTCAAGCGTACCAGCAGTTACCAATATATGTAAACTATTTTGGTCTTATTTCGTCACGGTAATATTTTGGTCTTATTTCGTCACAGTAATAGAACACGGTAATACAGTACAATGGGAATATAAATAACCAAAATAATGTTAATCCAATAGAATTAACCGGACTAACTTTGTCCGAAACACCTACTATCACTACAAGAAAACTGCACAATTGGAACCATTAATTAGGTTCCAATTGCCCCTTTTTTGGTTCCCGTAGACCATATGGGAACCACTTATGGCCACCAAAGGCTATGTCTCCGTTACCCCCGTGGCGATTGCCTTGGGAACGAATTAAATGGTTCCCATTGCTAATAGGAACGAACGTGTTTGGTTTCCGTTTGGTTCCCATTGCTTTAGGACTGGGACCCCCAATACTGACATGAGATACACATTATTCTACCAACGGGAACCAACTTGTTCAAATTACAGGAACGAAATCTTCGTTCCTATTGCTTAATTCAAAATTAAAAAAAAAATCACTACAAAAAATTGCACATCCAAATTGAAATTCAACAAAATTACAAAGTAGTACTGAAAGCTAATTATAACAAACCAGATCAAAAACCATTTTTTATTTGAATGAATAATGGAAGTAATCATCCACATTACACTGAATATTCAATACAGAAATCATTTATTTCAAACTAAAATATCAAAAGCACTACAAGAAAACGGGGCTTTTCCCGACCGCAGCTCGGGTCGGGAAAAGCCCTCCTGCGGTCGGGAAAAGCCCATTCCCGACCGCAGGGCGGTCGCGAAGCTGCGGTCGGATAAAGTCTGGTCGGAAATACATTCCCGACCGCAATCGGTCGGCAATACTTTTCCCGACCACAAAATATCGACCGGAGCCCGGTCATAACATTCCCGACCGCAATTTGGTCGAGAAACCATTCCCGACCGCAGGTTGGTCGGGATAATACCCGTCCGCCACGCGGTCGGGAGATTATTCCCGACCAGAATCTGGTCGGGTTGTAGCCCGGTTGCAAAACCGGGCTACGGGCCAGCGTCCGACCACATGGCGGTCGGGAGTAATATTCCCGACTGCAATTTGGTCGAGAAACCATCCCGTATATATTTTAAATAATTTGCATTTCCCGGCCAACACGTGGTCGGGAACTACAAGAAATCTCGACCGCCGATTGGTCAAAAATAATATTCAAAGATTCCCGACCACTTTGTGGTCGGAAGTAATATTCATACTTTCCCGACCGGTGTGCGGTCGGGAGTAATATTCATACTCTCCCGACCGGTGTGCGGTCGGGAGTAATATTCATAGAATTAAAAAAAATAATATTCCGGTAAAAATTACCGGAATATTATATTTTATATGTAGCCCAATCTATATGCTCAATATAATTTAATGTTTCTTTATTATATATATTGTTTCAAAGAAAAATAGAATAAAATTGTTTGAAAGAAAAATGAAATAAAAGTGTTTGAAAGAAAAATGAAATAAAAGTGTTTGAAGAAATGAAATAAAAGTGTTTGAAGAAAATGAAATAAAAGTGTTTTAATAAATGAAATAAAAGTCTATGAAGAAAAAGAAAGAAAGGAAAGAAAAGTGTTTGAAGAAAAAGAAAGAAAGGTGTTTGAAGGAAAAGAAAGAAAAAAGTGTTTGAAGAAAAAGAAAGAAAAGTGTTTGAAGAAATAAAAGAAAAAGTGTTTGGAGAAAAAGAAAGATAGGTGTTTCAACAAATAAATGAAAAAGTGTTTGGTGAAAAAATTGTGTGGAGTGATGGCAATGGGGTATGGTTTATTTATAAGGTTTGTGGGATTGGTTTTGATTGGTGGGATGTGAGTGGCGCGGATCATGGTTTGAGTCGTTGGATTGTTTTGGTTAATGAACGGATGAGATTGGATTTTGTTTTGTTGAAAAATTTAAATTTTTGGCGGCCCCGCCAAAACTTTTAACGGTTCCGACCGGCCTGCGGTCGGGACAATTATTTTGCCCAGAAACACACCGATGAATATTATTCCCGACCGCAGGGTGGTCGAGAATCATATGAATATTACTCCCGACCGAACGCCGGTCGGGAATGATAAATTTTTTATTTTTTAAAAATTATTATTGAGCTATAATAATACTAGTTTAATGTTTATTTGAGTTAAAAAATTAATAATTATTTGTTAAATAATATTATGTCGGGGTAACTTTGAGTTTTACGTGTATATCTATGTATATATATCTATATATATTAATTAGTCGTGTGTATATCTATCTATCTATATATATCTATCTATCTATATATCTATCTACCTATATATAGGAATCAACAATTGTTGTAATCGTTAGTGATAAGTAAAGATAAGCCACTTGTGTTATTGAACACATTTGTTAATTAGAGGTATACACATATATATATAACTAAATTATGAGATGATGATTAGTTACGTTACTGAATTATTAGTGTTACGTAAATATATATGACAAGATCAATCGATTCATGATTCTTTGGATAACAAAATATAATATTTTTATTGCACTTATAAAATTTCACCAATGTTTAAAACACTAGATGAATACTAATCAAATAATAATTGAGAAAATATGAATACTAATCGTTACTGAATAGCGGTAAACCCTAAACCCTAAACCCTAAACCCTAAACCCTAAACCCTATACCCTAACATTCCCGACCGCAAGTTGGTCGGTAAGTTATTTTTCCGACCGCGGCTACAAAGTTTCCCGACCGCAGGGCGGTCGGGAGATGTAACGGCTAGTAACGGTAACAAAGTTTCCCGACCGCTCGGCGGTCGGGAGATGTAACGGCTAGTAACGGTAACAAAGTTTCCCGAACGCCTTGCGGTCGGGACTCTTTGTTACCGTTGGTTTTTCCGACCACCGTGCGGTCGGGAATACTCTGCGAATCTCCTATAAATACCCTCTCCTATTCCCTTTAGAAATCATTCCAACATTCATCATTTTTTAAGGTATGCACGATTTTCCCTTGTTATATCCCAATTTTCCTATTTGATAACCATTAAGCTCATGTTTATTTAGAAACTAATGTTTTTATTGATTTGTTTTAGATATTGCGGTAATTAAATGCAACGAGGGGCGTATGTGTGTGCAACAAATACTTGATCTAAGTATTTTTCTACGCTACAACAAGTAAGCATTTTTTTCCTACGCTATTTAATTTTATAAGATCAAGCTAAATTCTTAGAAGTGTAACAAATTCTTTTTAATTTCCGTAGATTATAAATGGATTATCGTCCCGATAGATCTTGGATGTACGATAGGATAAATAGTAATACCGGTTATTTGAATGAACATTACGTGATTGGGGTTCGTGAATTCATAAAGTTTGCATTAGCACAAACAGATTACGTAGATGGAAAACGTATTAGGTGCCCGTGCAAGAAATGCACAAATTTAAAATATTGGGAACGAAACGTAGTACAAGATCATCTTCATAAGTCGGGGTTTGTGAATCAATATTGGATATGGGACTTGCATGGAGAGGAGGCGAACGAGGCATCCACATCGTATGTACCAGAATCACCGACCCCTAATTTTCACGTTGATAGTCCTGTTCATGCCGATACTTTGTTTAGGGATATGGTTGTGGATGCATATGGGGGTCGATTTGTTGAGGGAGAGGTGCACAACGAAGATCCGAGTCGCGATGCAAAGGAGTTCTACAAATTGATGAAGTTGGGCGACCATAAAATGCACCAGAAGAAGCCTAAGACTGTGCTCCAGTGGTTTGCCGAGTGGTTGACAGTTAAGACGGGTCATAAATCCTCAAATGTCGAGAGCGAAAAGTACTTAGCGTTGTCCAAGGATTGCATGGACCCAGAGATTGAGGAAATGCTACCGAGCACGATTCCAGGCATGAATAAGATGCTCGCGGGTTTGGGTTTAGGGTACGAAAAGATCGACGTATGTTGGAATCTGTGTTTCTTGTACTACGGTGAAAATGCCAACCCGGATCTCACATCGTGTCCGATATGCAAGACAGATAGGTACGAGGCCGGTAGAAAGTCGAGGGTTGGAAGGAAAAAGTTGTGGTATTTCCCCCTAGGCCCTCGGTTACAGAGATTGTTTTATACCATCGGTACTTCCCGACATATGACTTGGCATTTGAAGTGTCGCGCGTCACCTGATAGAATGATACACCCCGCTGCAGGCGAGGCGTGGCGACATTTTGATCGCACTTATCCGGACTTTGCCGCGGAGCCCAGAAATGTCCGACTTGGGCTCTGTACAGATGGGTTCTCACCGTTTGGGCAATCTGGGAGACAATATTCTTGTTGGCCCGTGTTTGTGACCCCTTATAACCTCCCGCCGGATTTATGCATGCGACCAGAGTTCCTTTTTTTGAGCCTTATTATACCTGGCCCGAAGAGTCCTGGAAAGAACTTGGATCTGTTGTTGAGGCCGTTGATTGATGAGTTGAAACAATTGTGGAGTGATGGTTTATGGACATATGACAGCTCACGAAAGGAAAACTTCCAGATGAGAGCGACCCTTATGTGGACTATTAGCGATTTTCCGGCTTATGGAATGTTGTCACAGTGGAGCACTCACGGGAAACTAGCATGTCCTTATTGCATGGGTGATATAGATTCTTTCACACTTGATAACGGTGGAAAACCTTCGTGGTTTGATTGTCATCGTCGATTTCTACCACCTGGTCATAAGTTTAGGTACAACAAGAAGGATTTCACCAAGAAGAAGGAGGTGCATGAGCCGCCTATTCGAAGGAAAACAGGGGAGGAGATGAAGGCAATTGTGGATAGGCTACGATCGGTTAGGTTTGGGTTAAATCCCCCTAAGCTCCCGGGTTTTAACACAACTCATAATTGGTGTCGACGAAGCATATTTTGGGAACTACCATATTGGTCCTCGAACTTGATTCGCCACAATCTAGATGTCATGCATTGTGAGAAGAACTTTTTTGAGAACATCATCAACACGGTGTTGGACAGTGCTAAGTCGAAGGACAACATTAAGTCGAGGCACGATCTTAGGCTTTACACAACACGTAAAGCATTGTTTTTGCAACCCGGTGGAAGAAGAGGTGGTGAGTATGCAAAGCCAGTGGCAAAATACTGTCTCACGAGGGAACAAAAGAACATGGTACTTGATTGGTTGACCAAACTCAAATTTCCTGATGGATATGCCTCTGATCTGGGAAGATGTGTGCAAAAACAACAAGGAAAACTGATTGGATTGAAGAGTCATGATTGTCACGTCTTCATGCAGAGATTGATCCCGATTGCTTTTCGAGACTTCTTGGACACCGAGATTTGGGGTACTTTAGTTGAGGTTAGCCTTTTCTTCAAGGCGATTTGCGCCTCAGAGGTGTCGGCTCAGGATATGAAGATTTTGGAGGACTCGTTTATTGTTACTATGTGCAAGATGGAAATGATATTCCCTCCTTCATTTTTTGACTCCATGGAGCATTTAGCCATACACCTCGCGTACGAGGCTAGAGTTGGGGGTCCAGTCCATTATAGATGGATGTATCCGTTCGAGAGGTACAATTTCATATTTTTAAAATTATTATATTTAAAAATATTTGTTGTTTTCTCTAATCTTTCTTTGATTTAATTGATATAGGCAAATGTTCGTCATGAAGGGTTTTGTACTTAACAAGGCGAGGGTGGAAGGATGTATAGCCAACCAGTACCTACTTTCGGAGTTGTCAAATTTGTGTGCTCAATATCTGGATGTCTCGGCTAAGACTACATTTAAGAAACTCAACAGGAACGAGACACTAGAGAGCACGGAGTGGGATAATGAGCTTTCAATATTTCGGAAGAGAGGCGGTACGCTAGGAAAAATTGACGATAGGCCCTTGACTACCAAGGAAATGAAGCAAATAGAGCTCTATGTGCTTCTAAATTGTCCAGAGCTTGACGATTGGGTCGAGTAAGTGCTCTCTAATTATTCTTAATAACGATATACTGAATTACTTTTAGAATAACTGACTAATGTAAATGTTTATGTGTAGATTGTTTGAAATGGAAGAGTGCAGTGGTCTTAGTCAAAGGGAGAAACAAGCAAAGAGGAACCGTGAGTACGTAGCATGGTTCAAACGGACATATGGCAGTGGTAAATACGAGACTGACGTACGAATAAATCCTCTACTTGATGGTCCGAATACTAAGACAATAACCTCCGAGGGATACATTGTGAATGGGTTCAGATTTCACGTCGACTCGATATTGGGGCCCAAACATAGTGATTGCAGTGGTGTTTGTGTGAAGGGCGCCATGGGTGGTTCTGATGCTACAAACTGCTATGGAACGTTAAAAGAAGTTTTACAGGTTGTATATTGTAGCCACGAGAGACCCCTATACATTGTCATGTTCAAGTGTGTTTGGTATGATATTAATGCAGGTACAGTGGAACATGCAACGTACAAGTTGGTTGACATCGACCCCAAGCGTACAAGTTGGAGAGACGAACCGTTTGTATTTGCTAACCAAGCACAACAGGCGTACTATGTGCCATATCCAAACTTGACGACGGGGCGTCCAGGACAAGAAGGATGGTTGGCCGTAACAACTATTCCTGCCAGACACATAATCGATATGTCATCAGTTGCGGGAGCAAACGATGTCGAATCAGGGATGCCGAACCAAGTTCTACAAGAAAATGTATCAGAAGTGGTTAACTTATTCGTGGACCTTACCTCATTTGATATGAATATCCAGTTGGCCAATGACGAGTTTGAGATGGTTGATGAATATGCAGTAGAAGAGCCCGATGAACCGATTGTGGAGGTTGACGAAGACGAGGAGGAGGAGGACAACGAGGAAAAGGAAGAGGGAGAGATGATGAGTGACTATGATTCTGAGGAAGATTAATTTTCCGAATTTTTTTTTTATTGAAATGTGTTCTTTTTTATTGAAATATTGTCTACTTTTTTTATTGAAATATTGTCTACTTTTTTTCCAAATGTGTTCTTTTTTATTGAAATATTGTCTACTTTTTTCATTGAAATATTGTCTACTTTTTTTCCAAATGTGTTCTTTTTTATTGAAATATTGTCTACTTTTTTCATTGAAATATTGTCTACTTTTTTTATTGAAATATTGTCTAATTTTTTTATTGAAATATTGTCTTACTTAATGTGTTTGTGTTTCGAGATGAATATTAAAAATTTAACAAAATTAATACAACAGAAAAATTTACTTAATGTCTTACTTAAAAATTTTTGGTGAGAGAAAAGAAAATGGAGAGAAAGGGGGAGGAAGACGACTAAATCGTCTGTCTTCCTCCCGACTGCCGTGCGGTCGGGACCCTAAGGCCCAGCTGCGCGGCCCAGCTGGGCCAAAAATTCGGGCTGATAATATCCGGCCCAATACACTCCCGACCGCCCTGCAGTCGGGAGATGTTTTCCTGACTACAGCGCGGTCGAGAATAGTCCTGGAACGTTTCGTAACCACGATGCAGTCGGGAATGTTTGTATCGACTATTGCGCGGTCGGGAATTCTCACGACCAAATGGCGGTCGGGAGATTGCGGTCGGGAAAAGCCCCGAAATCTTGTAGTGAAGGTTACAAATGATCTGGTACTCCACTGTCTTCAAAAATATCTTCCAAGCCCTTTTCTCGACTCTTCTAACACCTGCCGTACCATGACAAACAATAACAAAAGATTAAAGTAAGCTAATTTCAAAAAAAAAAATCTATCTCCAATCTAGAACCAAATGAAGTGAAATCTCACAAATTCAAACAGATCGTATATGCAAAGATCCCACAGTTATGTCATATCATATAAGATCAAACAACTCGCTAAAAAACTTTGAGAACGCGCACATATTAATGATTTCCATCAAGCTTCACTACACCTTATTCCAAACGCGCACATGCATCGACAAATCACGATTCGATATAACTGAAAACAGAGCATTTCGTTAAAGAATCACTGCATTTTAACCGAACTAACAAAAAAATGTTGTAGTTCAAAAAGAGCTAATGTACACCCAATCCTAACTTATCAGAACTCACAAATGCAAATCGATTAACCATAAAGCAACTAAATAGTAGCTAGGTACTCTGTTTCAACTCCCTTCATGCATCAAATTGATTAGACCACCACACGACTAAATAGTAGCTAATCTCAGATTCTTTGTGCATCAAATTATTCAACCACAACACGAACTGAATAGTATCTAAATACTCTGCTTCAGATACTACCCGCACAACAAATCAGGATCCATTACAGCTGAAAACAGAGCACAATCATTGGAAAATCGCTGTAACTCAACCGAACCATCAAAAAATTCGATGTAATTCAAAAGAGAGCTTATGCACACCTTACCATACTTATCTGAAACACACTCATGCATATTGGAAGTTTCTTCCCCAAATACAGAGATCATAAAACCACGAAAAAATCTCGAACTCTGTTCCTCCGTCTCTACAACAATACCAATTGTTGACAATTATGACAAAAAGATCATAAAACAACACCAAACTCATACTATCCTTTGTATATGAAAAACGATTACCATTGAAATTCACAGATTATCACCCTTAATCGGCTGAATTCAGTCAGAAACAAATATCAATAACCACCACATAACAAAAAAAAAAATTTCAACCGTGTAACAGTAAACATAAGAAATTGAACTACCTAGAGCTGTGAAATCAGAAATTACCAAACTCAAAGCGAACAATTCGTCAATACAATTGACAAGAGACTCACATAACCCTAGGTCTGAAAAAAATGAGTCAATCGAACGGTGTAGAGCTCAAAGTTTTACCTTCCACACCGAAAGTGGACCAAATCTGAGCCTAGGTGACTTTTTCCTCAACGCGCCGATGTGAGTTGCGAATTCCATGCCGATTGACGACTTCAATTCAAATCGAAATTGAACTCATCACGAACGAATCGCAGATTGCAGATGGAAATCGAGTTAGGAGAAACTCTCTACATGTGTTAGATCCGTGAATACGACGGCGCGACGGAGATGAAGAGGATTACGGCGGCGATTGTGAGAGAAGAAAAAGAGGTGAAAAAATGACGGTGAAAGAGAAGACTAGGGCAACATAACTGTAGGTTGGAGATTTGGGCTATTTTATATAAATGGGCTCATAAACTTAGCGGGAGAAAAGTGAGTTGGAGGGAAAAGAGTTTTTTTGACCGTGAATTCCATAGTGTTTTACTATATTGTTTGTAAAGTAAAAATTAACTAAGTGTGAATCTTTGAAGAATATTAAGTATTTCAATAACTAGAAAAATTAACTAAGTGTCTAAAAATTAGAAATTACTAGAATACTACTAAATAAGTGTTTTAACCGTTTAAGATAATTATAATGTACATTTTTTTAATCGACATTCTCTTTGTTTGCGTGTTCTCGTGATTCACTTTGATATTTTGTTATGTCATTTTTAATTTGTGGAAATTAAATCATATGTTGTGAGATTTCAGGCATATGTTTTCAAATTCAGTATTTTGTGCGAATAAACGAATTTTTAATGGATTCACGTGTTTGCACAAGACTCACTTATCGTATATTAGACTAATTTATGTAGTTCGCATAAAAAAACATAATTTAGATATTCTTATTTATTTTTATTCTTAGATTACTCATTTGGTCTTTATTCTTTTTACTTTTCATGTATTTGACTTATTTTACGAGTTTTCATATTGTCTAGTAAGGGGGTCAAAATAATCAGCACTAAAACTTACAACCATTTTCAATACATTCAACCATTTAAGAGCACCAAGACTACACTAATTGGTTTCCATTAGAACCCAGACTTATAAAAATAAAATTATATTTTTGACCACAAATATATTTGTAACGTGTTTCGCTTCTCCATTTGTCGATAAAATTTGAATTTACATGCCTCATTAGCGTTGTGAAAATAGTTGTTCAAGAAAAAACTGAATTTGAAGTTGTTTTGCATCTTTTGTATAATTGCGCTTTCTTCCCCAGATTGTGTTTTAAACATCTTCCGACATTCCGTTTTGTACGAAATTTGGAGGAACACTCCTATTTTACATATGTTAGTGTATGGTGAAAAAATATTAGTGATTAAAGGTGTTTTACAACCTTTATGTATGAAAATACAAGTTAGAACTATGTTGTATAGGTTTTAAGGATAGGGTTTAGGGTTTATAGGGTTTAGGGTTTAGGTTTAGGGTTTAGGGTAGAAAAGAGATATAGTATATTATATTATAATATTTGTTTATCGAATTTTGTTACTTCGTTTTGGAATGACACGCTTAATTAGTGTTTTAAATGATTGGAAAAAGAAAAAACTTAATTTGGATATTTCTTTAACTTTTCTATAATTACATAAACCACCCGTTTATTTGTTTATCGTATTTCGTTACTTCTTTTCGGATGAGAATTGGAATGACACGCTCAATTAGTGTTTTTAAAGGATAGGTAAAAGAAAAAACTTAATATGGATATTTTTTTAACTTTTCTATAATTACATAAACCACCCGTTTATTTGTTTATAGTATTTCGTTACTTCGTTTTGGACGAGATTTAGAATGACAGCCTTAATTAGTGTTTTTAAAGGATTGGTAAGAGAAAAAACTTAATTAGGATATTTCTTTAACTTTTCTATAATTACATAAACCACCCATTTATTTGTTTATCGTATTTTGTTACTTCTTTTTGGATAAGATTTGGAATGACACACTCAATTAGTGTTTTTAAAGGATAGGTAAAAGAAAAAACTTAATATGGATATTTTTTCAACTTTTCTATAATTACATAAACCACCCGTTTATTTGTTTATAGTATTTCGTTACTTCGTTTTGGACGAGATTTAGAATGACAGCCTTAATTAGTGTTTTTAAAGGATTGGTAAGAGAACAAACTTAATATGGATATTTTTTTAACTTTTCTATAATTACATAAACCACCCGTTTATTTGTTTATCGTATTTCGTTACTTCATTTTGGACGAGATTTGGAATGACACGCTTAATTAGTGTTTTTAAAGGATTGGTAAAAGAAAAAACTTAATTTGGATATTTCTTTAACTTTTCTATAATTACCTAAACCACCCGTTTATTTGTTTATCGCATTTCGTTACTTCATTTTGGACGAGATTTGGAATGACACGCTTAATTAGTGTTTTTAAAGGATTGGTAAAAGAAAAAACTTAATTTAGATATTTCTTTAACTTTTCTATAATTACATAAACCACCCGTTTATTTGTTTATCATATTTCGTTACTTCTTTTCGGATGAGATTTAGAATTACACGCTCAATTAGTGTTTTTAAAGGATTGGTAAAAGAAAAAACTTAATATGGATATTTTTTTAACTTTTCTATAATTACATAAACCACCCGTTTATTTGTTTATCGTATTTCGTTACTTCTTTTCGGATGAGATTTGGAATGACACGCTCAATTAGTGTTTTTAAAGGATAGGTAAAAGAAAAAACTTAATATGGATATTTTTTTAACTTTTCTATAATTACATAAACCACCCGTTTCTTTGTTTATCGTATTTCGTTACTTCGTTCTGGACGAGATTTAGAATGACAGCCTTAATTAGTGTTTTTAAAGGATTGGTAAGAGAAAAAACTTAATTCGGATATTTCTTTAACTTTTCTATAATTACATAAACCACCTATTTATTTGTTTATCGTATTTTGTTACTTCTTTTCGGATGAGATTTGGAATGACACGCTCAATTAGTGTTTTTATAGGATAGGTAAAAGAAAAAACTTAATATGAATATTTTTTCAACTTTTCTATAATTACATAAACCACTCGTTTATTTGTTTATAGTATTTCGTTACTTCGTTTTGGACGAGATTTAGAATGACAGCCTTAATTAGTGTTTTTAAAGGATTGGTAAGAGAAAAAACTTAATTCGGATATTTCTTTAACTTTTCTATAATTACATAAACCACCCGTTTATTTGTTTATCATATTTCGTTACTTCATTTTTGACGAGATTTGGAATGACACGCTTAATTAGTGTTTTTAAAGGATTGGTAAAAGAAAAAACTTAATTTGGATATTTCTTTAACTTTTCTATAATTACCTAAACCACCCGTTTATTTGTTTATCGCATTTCGTTACTTCATTTTGGACGAGATTTGGAATGACACGCTTAATTAGTGTTTTTAAAGGATTGGTAAAAGAAAAAACTTAATTTAGATATTTCTTTAACTTTTCTATAATTACATAAACCACCCATTTATTTGTTTATCATATTTCGTTACTTCTTTTCGGATGAGATTTAGAATGACACGCTCAATTAGTGTTTTTAAAGGATTGGTAAAAGAAAAAAACTTAATATGGATATTTTTTTAACTTTTCTATAATTACATAAACCACCCGTTTATTTGTTTATCGTATTTCGTTACTTCTTTTCGGATGAGATTTGGAATGACACGCTCAATTAGTGTTTTTAAAGGATAGGTAAAAGAAAAAACTTAATATGGATATTTTTTTAACTTTTCTATAATTACATAAACCACCCGTTTCTTTGTTTATCGTATTTCGTTACTTCGTTCTGGACGAGATTTGGAATGACACGCTTAATTTGTGTTTTCAAATGATTGGTAATAGAAAAAACTTAATTCGAATATTTCTTTAACTTTTCTATAATTACATAAACCCCCCGTTTATTTGTTTATCGTATTTCGTTATTTCGTTTTGGACGAGATTTGGAATGACACGCTTAATTAGTATTTTCAAATGATTGGTAAAAGAAAAAACTTAATTTGGACATTTCTTTAAGTTTTCTATAATTATATATTGTTCCCGTTTATTTATTTATCGTATTTCGTTAAACATTACGTATTTTAAATAAGTGATTGATTTGTGAAATAAAATATACAAAAGTTTCAATTGTAGTAATTACCCTTTACAAGATAAAAAAAAAACATAAGGTATTTATTAAATATGAGTCCAACTAAAAGAGATTAAATCATAATACTACCAATTAACAATCATTATTTATCCAAACAGTATAAAATAAACCACCACCACAAAGTTATTCCAAAAGTTATTATTTTTTTGTTTTTTTTTAATCAATGGGAACCACATTTTGGTTCCCATTGCGATGAGGTGTCACTAACGGGCACAACACTCAGTGGGAACCAAATACTAGTCCCCTTTAATATGTGCATATAGTGCTTTAATATATAATATGGATAACAGGCAATGGGAATGGAAATGTCGTTCCAATTAGGTAGGAACGGATTTTGGTGCCCATATTTTCGTCCCCTATGCGGATTATTCTTGTAGTGTATCTATTACAGATCTTACACTGATTTAAATACAAAGATAATACTAAATATGTAACGCATCGAATTGTGGTTGTTCGATTTGCGCCTCTAATGGTGCAGGTTCGATGCCGAGTCAATTCGATATGGTCTTGATAACACGTTGGAATGTATCGAATATTGGAGTGTATCGAACCGAGGGACGTATCGAATAAAGGAACGTATCGAATAGCAGGATTCGATGTGGTCGGGTTGGGACTCAAGTTCGATCCCCTCTGAATGCTCAAAATCGTCCTATATATAGCAAACTCGCTCTGTGAGACCCGAGGACAGCTGTAAAATACGCATCGAATCATACCGATTCGATGCGCGCATCGAATGATGAATATTCGATGCGCTGAAGGTATCGAATCAGACCAATTCGATACGCTTATGGGCCGGCCCAACTCTATTGCTGGCCCAGTCCTAAAATACCCCCATCACATAGTCCCCCCAGTTTGGAGACGTTAATAGAATGATGACGACTTGCAAACTCAAAACATATTCGTCGTAAGAAATTTTGGGCATCGAATTGTAACAATTCGATGCGTTAGTTTGCAGGCATCGAATTTTGATGAGTTCGATGCACGCATCGAATTACGAAAATTCGATGCGTTCAGAACAGTTGCGGCCCATGGGCCTATATATAAGGGACCACATGTCTGACATTTCTTGTTTTTATCCGGAGAAAGAATTTTTGCTTGCTTCTGGACCGCATCGAACGCAGTCTGTTCGATACGGTTCATATCGAATCGCCGATATTCGACACGCTACTGCTTATTTATTTTTATAGAAAAATTATTAAAATTTATTATTAGGCTGATATGGCTCGTATAAAATCTCGAAGTCGCAGCAAAATTGTGCTATCTCCTGAGAATATTCACGATGCTCAGGGAAGGAGCGAACGAAACGAGCAAAATGAGCCCTCAGGCGCGGGCCCATCTAATTTATCTTCGCCAAACGCTTCTACCATAAGGCTTGGAGGTATTAGTGTAGGCACTCGGGTGCCAATAGTGAGTGATTTTGAACGTCAAGAAAACTTTGCTACTAGGAGATTGGTGATGACTCCAACCGATACCGGTGGACGCATTAAAGTTGGCACCAACCGCGAAATTCAGATAATGGAAGACATCGATGCAGAAGACGAGAAAATCGCTGCCAACTTGGCCAAGTTTAATGCAGGTCATCCCAATTTCAGTGAAAAACGTAATGTAGAAGCAGCGAGTTCTTCCTGCTCAACCGATGAGACCTGGTATGTAACCGCTAAACGAAAATCAGAGGAGAATATATTCGCTCGCGAAGCTCAGAGCATACCTCCACCTATGAGGCCTCGACCTTCAGGGAATCCGAGACCTGCTCCGCCTGGAAGCCTTAGTAATTATGACTTTTTCAATGATGAAAATTCAGAATCATTGAGTGCCACATTGGGCGGATACCGATTGAGAGAGGAGCAGGCTGGAGAAATTATGCAAAGTTTGTGGCCGCAGTTGGATCGCCAGGCCGTAATTAACCGATTGGGGTATCAAGGTTTAGCTCGCTTTGGGCGCCTTTTCTTTGCTACTGTCATCTTAGCAGTGTATCGGGTATGCAGAGATGATAGTGGGCTAGCTGTGGTGCAAAATCAACACAATGCTGTCGTCGACAATCTGCGTACTACTATCAATAATGGAAAATACAGTCGACAAAATGCGCTGAAACGCGCTAGAGAAGCAGATCTGAAGGCATCTAAGGCCACCCGCGATAAACATGATGCCGACGTGAAGACCAAGAAAGCAGAAGAGGATGCAAAAGTTCTGCGTGCTAAAATTGACGCATTGAAAAAGGATAACGAATCCCTCAAACGCGTGAATCGTTCTTTCGAGGCTTCGAATACAGATGCTGAAAATGCCATTTCCAACTTGCGTCGTCGGATTCAGTATTTTGAATCTGAAGAATATAGATGTGTTATTGTTGAAGAATTTACGCAGAGTAATGCATATAAATTTCTGGAATTAATACGCGGTGCTGCTGACATGAAGTAACGAATGGAAGTAGGCGTTGGCCAGGCTGGGCACCTTGGGTACCTTGGAGAAGGTTTTCGCAATGACATGCTTGACTTAAGGCGTAACGCAAAAATGCAAACACCCGAGGCTAATAGCGATGATGACGATGAAGAGTTACATACACCTCGTCCTGGTGATCCATTCTATGCCGTGTGGCGGGACCGTAAAAAACCAAAGAAGTCCCATTCAAGCCCCTTTTACTCGTCATCCTAGCTATCCTATCTAAAAACAGTGTTTACGGTGTTCCCACAGACGACGCCAATATTTTGGTCTTATTTCGTCACGGTAATAGAACACGGTAATACAGTACAATGGGAATATAAATAACCAAAATAATGTTAATCCGATAGAATTAACCGGACTAACTTTGTCCGACACACCTACTATCTATTACAGATCTTACACTGATTTAAATACAAAGATAATACTAAATATGTAACGCATCGAATTGTGGTTGTTAGATTTGTGCCTCGAATGGTGCAGGTTCGGTGCCGAGTCAATTCGATATGGTCTTGATAACACGTTGGAACGTATCGAATATTGGAGTGTATCGAACCGAGGGACGTATCGAATAAAGGAACGTATCGAATAGCAGGATTCGATGTGGTTGGGTTGGGACTCAAGTTCGATCCCCTCTGAATGCTCAAAACCGTCCTATATATAGCAAACTCGCTCTGTGGGACCCGAGGACAGCTGTAAAATACGCATCGAATCATACCGATTCGATGCGCGCATCGAATGATGAATATTCGATGCGCTGAAGGTATCGAATCAGACCAATTCGATACGCTTATGGGCCGGCCCAACTCTATTGCTGGCCCAGTCCTAAAATACCCCCATCATAAACAATGAATAAAAAAATGTTGTGAAGAACTTTGCTAGTCTCTCTAGATTTTATCTTATATTTTCGACGTGGTTAAAATTTGACACACTCAAGAATAGAGATTTTACTTGGTTTCTATCAATCAATGCAATGTGTGTTGTGATCTACATCCAAGGGAGGTAATTTTTTTTATGAATGTAACGGATTACCAGATGAACAGAAAATGAATGAATCGGATCCGATTATAACACGAGTTCAACTGGATTTATAAGCAGCTAAATAACAGACTAATCTCTACTAACATACACCAAGCAAAGGAAACTGCTAACATTCGCCAACTAACATAAATAAGCGCCACCTTGATAAAACTAATATGTCCTCTCTAGGTTGTTATACCAACTCTCACAATTCTTCACCTTGATTAACAACAACAGGCAGAAATCACCTCCAAATTAGCTCCACGGGGAGCTAGCAACTGTTAAGCTTGATCAATCCAACCAATACTTGAATTTACTATTTGTTAACACCTTGGTTATCATGCTTACAGGGTTTTGATCTATTGAGATTATGTATTTTCATAGCTTCTTTAACATTCACTTCCTAACCAGACTTCTTGAGGAGTCTTCAGATTGAGAGTAATTGATGGATACTTGTTGATCAAGTAAGAAGCATTAACAACACCTTCAGCCCAGAACACCTTTGGCAGTGGGGCATTGTGCAACATGCACCTAACTCTTTTTAATATGGTTTATTTGAACCTCTCTGCTAGACCATTGTGCTAGGGTGTTCCAACAACTGTTTTTTGCCTAAAAACTCCTTGTTGTTTGGAGTACTCATTAAACTGATCATTACAAAACTCCAATCCATTATCAGTCTTTGATCTCTTGACTTTTCTTTCAGCCTGTTTTTCAATCAAAGTTTTCCAATTCTTAAAATTTTTAAAATTGTCATCTTTAGTCTCCACTCTTCAGTATGTAAACCCATATCTTTCTTGAGTAGTCATTAAGACATAGATATTATCCGAACACCAAAATGTGATGGAGTCCTAGAAAGACCCCACAAATCAACATCAATGTAATCAAGAGTTCCCTTTGTCCTACTTTGTCATGTGTTAAACTTAATTTTGGAGGTCTTTCTAAATACACAGTTCTCACAGAACCTTAGTGCATTGAGTTTATGACTTCCAAGAAGACCTTGCTTGGCAGCTCAGTCAAACCTCTTTCACTTACATGAGCCAACCTTATATGCCATAGTTCTGTCTATGATATGTTGTTTTTGGTAACTGACAGAGATACAAGAACTACCAGTCCTTGTAGAATATACAAACCATTATTCATGTGTCTTGTCATTACTACTAGAGAACCATTCATAACTTTCAAAACTCCACCATGACATTTGAACTGGAACCCCTTCCTATCTAGTTCACCTAAAGATATCAAGCTCCTCTTCACATTTGGAACATATCTAACCTTTTGAAGAAGTTTCATATTTCCATCATGAGCTTTGAGTCTAATTGAGCCTATTCCTGCAATTTCGTAAGGTTTATTATTTACCAAAATGACAAAACCTTCTTATTTCTCCTCTTACTCTTCAAACAAGGATTTATTTGGTGTCATATGAACTAAGCACCCATAATTCATGACGCACTCGACTTCAGGGTCACATTCAGACACCATGATTACATCAACAAATTCATACCCATCAAGAACAACTAGAGCGTTTGCATTTTCTTTTTGGTTTTCAAAGTTTTAGTTTTTTTTTTACTTCGCAAGGCAATACTCTCTTGTATGTCCATTAGTATGACAATTGTAGCATCTGAAACCTCCATTTTCAGATTTCTCCACTGGTTTATCTTGCTTCAAATCTACTACATCAATGTTCTCCAAAACAAGTATTAGTTTATTAAATAAATGAAGTTGTTCTTCTAGTGATTTGTCTTTTTTCATTTTAAAAGATTAAAGATCTTGCTTAAGATAGATGCAATTTACGAGAGATTTCATCATGCACAAATTCTTAAGTTTCAACCAAAGTGCTGCAGTAGATTTCTCCTTTAAGACTTGCATGAGCACCTTATCACCAAAGCTCAAAATGATTGCATTGTGAGCTTTCTCCATGATCATCTTCTTTGATTTCTCATCCATGGTTTTATCCATGCTTTGCTCGTCAAGTGCTTCGACCAAACACTGTTAAAGAGCGTTTGCATTCTCAACCACCATAACCCAAAGTCATTTAATCCAATGAGTTTCTCAACAGTGAACTTTGTAGACGACGTGATCCACGTTCACTGCACCAACTTGTGAGTCAGATTTTTCTTCGCGCATGTACGCATAACATGATGTGTCACATATCTTTTTTGAGGAATTTGTTATAGTGGAATTTGAGTCCTAGTGTTATAGCTCCTCGGTGCTGAGTTTCATTGTGAAAGTGAACTCATGAAAGTGATTTGGTACTCGTGTCCTCAGAAGTTAAAGATACAAAGCAGTCGAGCTGTCTGAGGAGAGAGCAATCATTGCGTTTCCTTGTGGTTTCAGAACTATTATCTTGTATCGTTAGTGCTTTGAGGATTACAACCTCACTTTGCGTATTGATTTTTGATATTTTTTACTGTTGTGCCCCGGCTACTACATTAGTGTGGTTGAGTTGTGTGAGGGTGCGATAGTTACTCGCACAATACAATCTTGTAAATACTTCTTGAGTAATCGAGATGACCCTGAGAGGTAGATGTCTTAGATAGCAGGTAGGTTATGTTTTTTAGCACCTCAATTGAGCGAGAGGCCATCCCGATGAAGCACTTCGGCTATAATAACAATGAAAATGACATATAAGTGATGGATCTAGTGCCAGTTAGTGAGGAGTTTCTCGAACCCAAGAGGCGAAGTTGTGCCATGCCACTTAAAGTGGATTTCTTTCGATGTGATCGATCAATATAGGGAAGACATGAATCCCGAAGCTCGAGCATTAATATCTATTATACAACTTCAATTTTTGTCTACTTGGGCATTGCGTCGCACTTGTTCAAATACTTCGTTGCATTCTTGTTTAATGATTGCTTGGTTTTTGCTTATGGCACCTTGTTCTCTTACTTGTTATTACTCAATGAGGTTGATGGCTAATTGGAGAATTGAAGTTCGTACCTCTTGAGGTAATGATACCTTTCATAGTATTCTAGATTTGTAATAATTTGGATTGATTTTCTTCGTACCATGTTGGGTAGATGTCTGTGGTGTGCCTTTGGACACGTTTTCTTTGTAGCATGATAGATGGACGTTCGTCGTACCGCTTTGGGTAGGGGTTGCATCATACCACGTGGGTCGACATTCCTAATGTAGCTTTGGACACACTTGCTTTGTACCGTGATAGATAGATGTTTGTCGTACCGCTTTTGGTAGGTTTACATCGTACCATGTTGGGTAGATGTCTATAATCTACTATGTGTAGTCTGATACAATATCCAAACTTTCAATCATATGGATATTTTGTTCGCATCATGCTTTTTCCAGCAAATGTGCATTCTTTCTGCCAAGGATATTCGATTTGCATCGTATTTCTACTAGCATATGTCCATCCTTTGATATTTTAGGTTTGCATATGACCGTGTTAGACCAATGTCCATTCTTTCGAGATTTTTAGGTTTGCATCTGACCGCATCAGGTCGATGGCCTTCACTTGAGATTTTAGGTTTGCATATGACCGTGTCAGGCCAATGTCCATCACTTTGAGATTTTAGGTTTGCATCTGACCGCATCGAGTCAAATGTCTATTTTCTATTGCGAGATTTGAAATTTACATTTGACCTCGTCGGGTCAAGTGTCCATCTCTTTTTTGTTGCGAGATTTTAGGTTTGCATTTGACCTCGTGTGGTCAATTGTCCATCTCTTTTCTGTTGCGGGATTTTTGGTTAGCATTGAACCACGTGGGGTCAAATGTACCTCTGTATTATTTGTGAGATATTAGGTTTGCATTTACCCCCGTCAGGTCAAATGTCCATCTTTGTTCTTCTCGAATATATTAGGTTTACATTTGACCACGTTGGGTCAAATGTACATCTCCTTCTCGGGTGAGACTTGCATCTTCATTCGAATGCTTTGAGCCTATGTGCTATAAACCTTTGTTGTTGTACCTAAAGAGTTATCATCCATTTTGCCAAGGAACAACAAATACCGCATAACAATGATATTGATATAAATAACGATAAGGTTGAACCCAACATAAGCCTGAGTCCCTTCTTTTTCCGAGTGGTGCTGAGCCTTGTCCAAGTGGGCTGACCCAATCTATTTTGTTGGGCCAACCTAATTTTTCCCCACCAACTCCACTTGAGGTAAGTTTATCTGATATCACTTGAGGATAAAAGTCTTTGATACCACTTACGGTAAGATTCTTTTATACCACTTAAGAGTAAGATTCTTCGGTACCACTTAAGGGTAAGATAAATTATGACATTATTCGGAGTGTAGTTGTTTGTCTCTGTAGGGGAAGTTCTTCTCATATGTCGCTGCAAAAGGACAAGGTATAGATTGTTTAGAAATCTATTGACATTTAAAAATATTGAAACGATTAAAGTAGAGGATTGGGGTTGGAGACTCTCTAATTTGTCTTATCAATGAGTGTTGTTTGTGGAGGGATGAGCTTCATGCAAAATCTAAGTCCCACGATGTATCGAAACTTATTTAGTAACGTAGTTTTCCTTGTTCGTAGTGTAGACTTGGTTATTATATTTGTTCCACTCCTTGTTTGCATAGAACGAGCTCCAAGTTGTCAACTCCGACGTTGTTACACCAAAGCTCGATATAGGTAGGATTGACTTTGAGATTGTGAGCTTGTTTCCGAGTACATTTAACGTGTTCCAGCAAACGATGCCACTTATTTGGGGTGTTTTCGTCTGCTGACTTGGCAGGCCAATAAGACACTCAACTTTGTCCTTTAAACGCCTGCACTTCAAGCATCATGACATGAGGGGTTGGGTCTTTAATGATTTTGGAGTGAACTTGGGAACAAGCCAGGCTACCTTCGTATCCCATTGAAGGAATCAAGCCGAACGCAGTTCATTTATCCCTTCTGAATAAGCCTGAGATGACTAGAATAACCTAATTATCGAATATGGGAACCGTCGAACCATCGAACATGAGCAGATTCGATGCTAGAATAACTGTTGAACATGAGCGGATTTGATGCTGGAATAACTGTCGAATTCCAGGACAATCGAACAGTCTTGAATTCGATACTGAAAACTATCAAACGGGACTGATTGATTGATAACGATCGAACTGGGGGGCAGAACGATCGGACCAAAGAACTCTCGAACAGTCGAACGGCTTGGTTCGATTGTTGTAGGGTTGTGAACAATAATTAATGATCTGGCGTGAGTCTTAAGATCCGGGGTATTTATAGACCTCAGTATGCGGGCCCCGCTACGCAAAAAGGTAATAACAATCGAACGTTATCGTTCGATCGTCCGAAAACTATCGAACCACCTACGTTCCATTCTTTTTCGTTTGGGCCGTTAATGGGCCAGACCGACCAAATTGTTTCTGGGCCACCTAAATCATCCCACCCGAGCATATCACTCCCATATGATAAGAAATATACAAATTATCCCGTTGTATTTTGTTAAATAGGCGAACATTATCTTCATTTGTATTTTTAAACATTGCTGCATAACCCTATATATGAATGGATAGCTGTGTCTCTTAACTTTATAAAAAATCAATGATATCGATAAAGATCACAATCACAATTGTCACTTGAGTATGACAGAAATTGTTATTTGTGTTGCGGACTTGCGAAAAGCTCAACTACTGCTCAAGTTATAAATATACAATTAATTAGTTATTAATTAAGTTGCAATCAACGACCAAGCGCTTGAACTATTTCGAAAATATAAAATAGTTTTATTTAAGCTATCACCTATATTTTCTACAACAACAAACAAATTAAATTAATCTAAATTAAACTCATATTATGAACGCCGAATTCTTTTTGGCAGGGAAATGAAACAGAATCAGGCAACAATTAGATTTATATCATTCAAGGTAACAGTACTACTTATCATAATATGGATTCTAATGGACAACATAAGCTCCCGGTTATAGATTTTAATGAAAAGAACTTGACTCCTGGCACAAGTTCCTGGAATTTGAGCTCCGATCAGGTCCGACGTGCCCTGGAAGTCTACGGCTGTTTCATTGTTACATACAACAAACTTAGCTCGAAGCAGCAAGTGGACACGTTCGACATGTGGCAGGAGTTGTTTGATCTTCCTAAGGAAACTAAAAAGAAGCACACGTCCGAGTTAGCAGGATTCGGATATGGTGGCATCTATCCCCTCATGCCTATGTTTGAATTTTTTGGGATTGAAGACGGTGAGACACTTGATGCTGCTCAAAAGTTCACCAATCTCATGTGGCCTGATGGACATGATAAATTCTGGTAAAAAATGCCTTTATTAACTGGTTAGCCGCGAATCATATGTAACAAGTTTGAGATTTTATTTTGAATACTATATAATGCGTTATGTCTGCTTTATGTATAGTGAATCCATCTACTCATACTGCAAGGTGCTAGAGGAATTAAGTAGCACTGTGATCGGAATGGCTACGAGTAGCTATGGCTTGGAAAAATACTGCAATTCTTTAATTGAATCGTCGTTTTACATGACCAGACTCGTGAGATATGGTGCACCAGGCGAAAATGAGAATTGTATGGGTCTTGTACCTCATAGAGACAAGAACTTTCTAGCCGTGATTGGCACAAATGAAGCAAAAGGTTTAGAGATAGAAACTCCGGATGGAGAGTGGATTAGTTTCGAGCCATCGCCTTCAAAATTTGTTGTCATAGTAGGCGAAGCATTCATGGTGAGGTGTTTAATTGCCTTCGTTTTAAGTACTACCACTACAAGAATTTTGGGCCATCTGCAACCGCCCGGGCGGTTGCAGAAGGCCCATGGGCGGTCGCCCGAAGGGTATCCGCGACCGCCGGGGCGGTCGCCGCGTCGGTCGCGGATACCCCTCGTCGTGGGCCGCTTACGACCGCCGAGCGGTCGCCCTTACAGCAAGGCGACCGCTAGGCGGTCGCCATACGAAGGGGCGACCGCTAGGCGGTCACCATACAAAGGGGCGACCGCCCAGCGGTCGCCATTTTGAAATTAGTGATTTTTGAGAAGTATCTTGATGTGTTTGTGTTTATTGAACTCAAATATCATTATTAAATGTGAATAGTAGTAGTAAATAACTACAAAACTAGTAATTAAGTTAGTAAAATGGTAGATTATGTGATTAGGCGAGTTATCAACGATATACCTATATATTATGTTCAACAACTAATCATCACACTTAGTTCTTAATGTTGTCCCTAAACTTAATTTTCAGATGAAACCTTATAATTTGGCTTGTTTTAACTATCATTTGGGTAATTATCAATTGATCAAACAACGTACCACAACATATCATACGTAATAGTAAAAAATAAAGTATGAATATTATCTGCAACCGCTTGGCGGTTGCATATATCGAGTATTGGAAACCGCCAGGAGGTTGCCATGGGATCTAGCAACCGCCCAGCGGTTGCGAGAACTTAATATTGCAACCGCACGGACGGTCGCCATATAAGGGGGCGACCGCTAAGCGGTTGCGAGGTCTGAATATCTGCAACCGCCTGGCGGTTGCAAAAACATCCATTTTGAAATTAGTGATTTTTGAGAAGTATCTTGATGTGTTTGTGTTTATTGAACTCAAATATCATTATTAAATTTGAATAGTAGTAGTAAATAACTACAAAACTAGTAATTAAGTTAGTAAAATAGTAGATTATGTGATTAGGCGAGTTATCAACGATATACCTATATATTATGTTTAACAACTAATCATCACACTTAGTTCTTAATGTTGTCCCTAAGCTTAATTTTCCAGTGAAACCTTATTATTTGGCTTGTTTTAACTAGCATTAGGATAATTATCAATTGATCAAACAACGTACCACAACGTATCATACGTAATAGTAAAAAATCAAGTATGAATATTATCTGCAACCGCTTGGCGGTTGCAGATATTGAGTATTGGCAACCGCCAGGCGGTTGCCATGTTATCTCGCAACCGTCAGGCGGTTGCGAGAACGTAATATTGCAACCGCACGGGCGGTCGCCATATAAGGGGGCGAACGCTAGGCGGTTGCGAGGTCTTATAAAAGCCTCGCGACCGCCGGTGCAGTCGCTACTTCTCGGTGGCGACCGCCTGGCGGTCGCTGTGCGGTCGCAGTTACTGGCGACCGCCCGGGCGGTTGGGGGGGGCGGTTGCAGATGCCCCCCAAATCTTGTAGTGTACTTCATGAAAGAAAAAAAGGTTGAAATATACTTCACACTGCTTAGAAACAGCTCTAGACTTTTTGTATAGGGATAAAAGCATCAAACCCCCTAACCTATTGGGTGTTTTGCGCTTTGGTCCTTAAACTATGTTTATCAGCGCTTTGGTCCCTAACCTTTGGGGTGTCTGTGCGATTTGATCTTATGGTGTAGTTTCGGTTTTTTGTGGCCAAAATATTCCTCCCTTTGAGGTGTTTTTTGTCTTTTTTTTCACCAACTATCATTATACATCTAGTACAACACATATGAGTCGGGTAGAGGAGAATATTCCGGCCAAAAATTGCCGAAAATTGCCGGAAAGGAAAAATTGGGGCAAATCGCATAGACACCCTAAAGGTTAACGACCAAAGCGCTGATAAACATAGTTTAAGGACCAAAGCGCAAAACACCCAATAAGTTAGGGGGTTTGATGCTTTTATCCTTTTTGTATATTACCTACAGCTTTCTATACACAGAAACTATTGACAATGTGTTATACAATTTATTGAATTTTTGGTGTTTTCAGGCATGGAGCAATGAAAGAATATATTGTCCCCTCCATAGGGTTATTTCACGAGGAACTAAAGCCAAATGTTCCATTGGCCTATTTTCTTTTATCCGTGGAATTTTACAAGTGCCAGAGGAACTTGTTGATGATGAAAATCCATTGAAATTCAAACCGTTTAGTAACATGGAATTCCTCGAATACTGCAATGAAGAAAAACCGAAGGTTAAAGGTGCCATCCAAGCGTTCTGTGGAGTTTGACGGCACCATGCTATAATTCGAGATGATCACTATTTATCTATGAATGGCGATGTGTTTTGTTCGTGTGACTTTATGTTGTATTTGCGTATAAATATATGATGGCTAGCGATATTGTCGAGATTATAATGGTTGCCAGAGCAATCATAGATCATTTGGAATCGATAGTTGCTTTAGCTCTTAAATGCAAAATGATTTAAGAAAAAATGTCCACTGTTTGGCACATATGTTTAATGGGATTACTTTTTGGTCATACTCATTCACTTCCAATTGTTGATTTTATTTGTAAATCGAAATACTTAGCAAAAGTAAATCCAAATGGTCCATACACAATTAGTATTTTAGCTCTCGAAAGATACTTTTCAAACTGATTTGCTTCTAGCTTTTAGATTCACCCTGGTTCATATGCGTACGTAAAGCAAGAAGAAAACAGTCATTGAAATATTACAAACGACGAAGTTGAATTATTAGTACCACTAGTCCACTACCAACTAATCCATTATTTCGTACAAGAATGTTACATGTTTGTTTGAACTTACTTGTGATGCATCATTTCATCTTTTATATTATTAAAAGTTAATTAGCATATTGCATGTACGGATTGATGGACACATTTTTAGATATGGACACTAACGAGTAGTTATTCTTTCCCTGTCTTTTAATCAATCAAGTTATAAGAGAAAAGACGAACATTAGCCTCTTTCCTTCCCAAATTTGATGTTTAATACCTATAAATAGCTCCAAACACTTGAACAACTTTGTATCAAAAGTAAAAATAACAGGCATCACAAATATTATTTCGGTCATTAATATTGAACTACCTGTTAAGTAAGAACTAACTATGGGTTCTGAAACCATCAAACTCCCTATCATAGATTTCTCCGACCTCAAACAGGGAACTCCTGATTGGGAATCCGTCAAAAAACAAGTCCAAAATGCCTTAGAACAATACGGTTGCTTTGAGGCAATATTCGAAAAAATTCCCCTGAATCTCCAAAACTCGGTAATTGATGGATTGAAACAACTTTTCGATCTCCCTTTACAGGACAAACTGCGTAACAGGTCGAACAAGCCATACCATGGCTATGTTGGACAATATGCGATGGTTCCTTTGTACGAAAGCTTGGGAATTGGAGATGCCCTTTCCCCTGGAAGTATCGGAAGCTTCACAAACCTCATGTGGCCCGAAGGCAATCCTATTTTTAGGTAGGCATCTATTCTAAAGCCTGATTTAGTACAAGTATCATTTTGCGACAAACTTTGATTTGTTTTAATTAAACTGTCGTCTCATTTAAAAAGTATAACTTTTATTGGCAGCGAAAGTGTGCAATCCTATTCGGAGCAATTATCAGAACTAGATCAGATTGTGAGAAGGATGGTCATTGAGAGCCTAGGACTCGAAAAATACTTAGATGATCACATGGGATCAACGAATTACCTAATTCGAGTTCAGAAGTACGATGGACCTCAAAGCCAAGAGACTAAGCTTGGATTAACATCTCACACGGATAAGAATATTGTGACGATTTTGTATCAAAATGAGGTTAGTGGACTGGAAGTGTTGACCAAAGATGGGAAGTGGATCACGGTTGAACCATCGCCCAACTCCTTTACTGTTATGATTGGAGACTCTTTTCTTGTAAGTTATTAAATGTGTTGCTACAAATAAATGCAAACAAAAAATTGTCAGGGTAACCTTTTAAATGTGCGTATATAACATACATGTTCAATATACAATTACGTCCATTTTGTTTTATTTTAATTCAATTCTTAATTTTTGAAGGCATGGACAAACGGGAGGCTTCATTCCGCGCATCACAGGGTAATGATGACGGGAGACGATGCACGATACTCAATCGGATTATTTTCAGTTCCAAAGTCAGGATACACGATTAAGGCACCAGAAGCAATGGTGGATGAAGAGCATCCTTTACTCTTCAAGCCTTTTGATCATGTTGAGTTTCTTGATTTTTACTACTCTGAGGCTGGCCAGAGATCATCAGCCGCTCTCAAGGCTTATTGTGGAGCTTAATTAATTTAATGTATACTTGTTGTTACTGTTTCTACGTAATCATAATGTGTGTGTATGTTTGTGATCATAAAGAATAATATTTTACCTTAGTACGAATAGATTAAAGATGTGTTTCATGACTTTTCGACCAAAATACTATGTGTACAAAATAAAGATTACCTCTTGTTAGAAATCTCAAGTAGCTTGTTGTACAAGATTATAATGAGAGTGAATTCCCCAACCCTTAGGTTGCCACGATATATATAAGAGTATTTACACGAGATTAAACCCTAATATATATAAACAATGGCCATAATAGCCTAATACACTGCCTCAAACTTTACGAGGTACAACTACGGATAGATTGCAACGATGTTTACAAAATAAATCATTGGGCAGTCCCTTAGTAAAAATATCGGCAACTTGCAATTTAGTAGGAACATGACGAACACAAAGGCCACCTTTCGACACCATCTCACGAACAAAGTACTAATCTACATCAATATGCTTACCGCAATCATGTTGAACAGGATTAGCAGTAAGATATGTAGCAGAAATATTGTCACAGCAGAAGAGTGACTGGACGGCTAAGAAAAAGACCTAGATCTGCAAGAAGTTGCCGAACCCAAATTGTCTCAGCGACGGTATAAGCAACGACACGATACTCAAGTTCTTGCCCAGAAACCACCGCAGAACCCATGATGGAATGCCGACTATCAGGACACCCTACCCAGTCGGCATCAGAATATGCAAGGACAAGATCATGAGAGCTATCGTGATGAAGAAGCAATCCAAATTTCGAGAAACCCTGCAAACACCTAAATATTCTTTTCACAGCATGAAGGTGAGTAGTACGAGGAGCATGCATAACTGAGACATCATATTGAAGTTGTTGGATCGGGATTGATACAACTTTCAAAGCTCAAATTAAGCTGGCGTTACCTCAACTTGATCTTAAAACAGTCTTCTTGATAGAGTAATAATGTGCAGCGAAATTAAGAACGCAAGAAGACAAAGTTTTCATAAGTTTTCAATATTATTAAAAATTTCCTAGCCTTAGGCAAAATAACCGAAAACGGTTTTAACAAAACGTTCCTCACAATAATTCACTCACACTCTTTGTTGATCGGACTCAACGAAGCAGACAAACACGAACTACTTAAATCTAATAACTAGACTTAATTAGTTGATGTAAAAACTTCGCAAAACCAAGACAAAACAATATAACGAAGAATTAATCTCTTGGATTATTTAGCACTATTGTCTTGTGTTTGTCTTGATGAACTTCACACCTATATATAGGTTTCTTGAAACTTGCACTCCAAGGTGTGTTGTTCATGGTTTTGGTAACTCTTGTTGTTTCCTTGTTGAATTTGACTTCCTTGTGAACTCGACCTCTTTCTTGAATAATTGTTCCTTTATTATAGTTCTAATAAGATAATACAACTTCTTCAATTCGGTGTAAATCTTGGAAAAATCCTAGTTGCAGTAGAACTCGAATTTGTTTCCTTTCTTGAAACCGTGTTGTTAACTTTTCACCTCAACTTGAATTATAGAAACTTCAAGTAAGGAATCTTCCAATGCTTCTCTTTATAATTAAGATGAGTTCCTGGACATAATCATAAACAACTAAAACTATGGAACTTGATTAATAAGTGAATAAAGGAAAAACCAAAACAAATCAGTTAAATAACAGATCTCTCGCATGTCTTTTGGTTTCAATGTTATCCGATGTTGTCCCAACATCACATAACATTGTTTCTAGAATACCTTGCACTTTCAATCTCCATTTTTTTGTATTTCTTCACAAAACCAAATCATGTTCCAATCAAGTAATATATCCAGAAGTTAAGATTTTTTTAACCAAAATGTATGCTAGAACATGATCAATTAATAATCACCAAAGTTCCAACTAGAGAAGTTAAGATTCAACAAGAAACAAATTAAAACTACTAAACCGCTCCCCCTCAATGAAAACTATCAATTTCAAAGTTAAAAAACAAAGACATTTATTAAAGTCATCATTACATCAAAGATGTGTATCCTTTAACATTCATCAATGTTTCCTCAACATTGAAACCAGTAGGTTCCTGCAGTAAAAGTTAGACAGAAAAACAGTTCTAAATTGCTTTCATAAGCAACAGCAATTAAAGCAGTTTAAAAGGAGCAATGCTTAGAGTTACAGACCATAGCAGATAACAAGGAACATACTCCTTGATCAATTCAAAATAATAAAAGAAAATGTACCAGCACACTTCAAAACACATCAGCTTAATAAGCAAAAACAGAAAACTAGAAAACAAAAAATAAAAAATTGGATCTACTCTCCCCCATTTTTGTGAAGAAGGAAGTTTCTCCAAGTTTTTAACCAAACTTTCCAGCTCCTTTAGATGATCCTTCTTATCCTCAATCTCTCTCTGAGTATCAGCAATATTTCTCCTAAACCAAGTCAGCAACTGTCCACAAAAGAGGATTTATGACCATGCAGTCCTCATCTTTGGACATTGGCACTGAAGTTCCAGCAAACTCCTAAGCCTTCTTCTTCTCTTTTCTTGGTCTAACCACTCCTTTTGGATTCCATGGCAGGTCTTTCACTCTTGATCCAGACAAGTAACTTAGAAGGATTGTAAGTTCAATATCATTCTTGGTCCATCCCACAACTTGACTTGTCTTCAATCCTTGTTTGAGAAGGATTTTAGAGATCAGTGATGGAAAAGGCAGAATGCCATTCTTCCTACCAGTAGCTTCGGGCATTGACTTCAAGATCCTATCCCCCATATTCACAGCTACCCCATTCTTAATCTTGTAAACTAAGGTTGTAGAATCCTTAGTTAGCACAGTAGCATTCTTGCTAGGCAGCCAGTTGAAATATGCAATCTTGTGTAAGATAGCACTAATGGAAGTGAGCTTAGTGGTTGGCAGAGCATCTTGCCAAACTTTCACTAACCCACGAGTCAGATATTCTATCCAATCATCTTGGTCAGGATCTTCAGACTCTTTAACATATGGAAATCCCCAGATTTTGTTGATAATAGAGGGTTCAATATTGAATACTCTCCCCCTCACCCAAGCTTTTCCATATTTTGGGGATCAATAATCTTTAGTCCACTTTGAAAGATTCAGGTAGAATTCCATAATAATCTCAGGAGCATAATCATTCAGCTCAATCACAGATTGATGAATTCCCCTTGCCTCAAGCAAGTCAACCACTTTATGTTCTTTGAAACTGGCCATCTCAATTGCCCTTTCAAGGTGGATCACCCTACTCTTGAAGGCACCCCATTTCTTCTCCAATCTCTTAGTCAGGTAATAGAGCGAGTAGACATCCTCCTATCTTCAAGATAAGCCACCCAGAGTCCATCTTAGTATTCATATGTTTGTGATGTTGCCCCAACATCAACAACAACATCCTGCTCTTCACCAGTCTTCTTCTCTTCCTCTACTTCCTCAACATCCACAAACTCAATTTCCTCTTCCATAACTTGCTTCCCTTTCCTCTTTATCTCAGCAGTAGCAGCAGTGGATTTCCTCTCTTCTTCAGCCTTTATCTCAGTCTCAGCAGCCCTTTTCTGAGAATATCTCTCTACTTGCCTTTTTCTAGCCTCTAAATGCCCCTTAGAAGTCTCAAACATTAGCCTCTCACCAACACTACTACCAACAGAACCCTTGCCCTTTTTCTTCTAAGCCCTAATCCACTTCCTCACCATAACATCCACAAAATCTGAACCCTCCCCCTCAACAGATATATCAACATTAATCTCACGGTTAGAGTCAGCCAAATTTACCTCAATTTCAAGATCATTGATGATTGGAGTGGTGGTCTCAGGTGTTGGTGCAACATTAGAAGTTGATTCTCCCTGTTTTGATTTCTTTGCGCGACGAACATAGGGAATCGCCTTCCTCTTTGTAGTAATTTGAGCATCATCAGATTTAGCAGCATCTCCTCGAGTTTGAGAGCGTGTGCGTGCTGCTGTAGGCTCACTACTTAGAGCAACATCTGCAAGAGTTTCCATAGGAGACTTGCTCACCATTGTTAGTAAGAGAGATTTGCAAAAAAAAGTTGAGAGAATTTTGAGAATATGAAGTATGATTGCAGAACTTTTAAGCACAAATAAGGAAATTAGGGCTTGTGATTCCTTTTAAGATCGTAAGTAGTGGAGAGAGAATGAATGTTAATGGGAAGTTAATGGTAGTTATCAATTAAATTCATCCCACAATGCTTTCCTGCGTACACGTGTCAATGTTTAACTAACAAGTAACCATAGCAGTTTTAAAAAATTTGAAAACTTATAAGTTACTATTTTCAATGTTGGCCTAAGACTGTGCACAGTGTTGGGATAACATGCAATAACATTCAAACCAGAAGGTGGAGGTACAGGGCTTCACCAAGGCAAATTCATGTGAGATCTTGAGATACATCCAAATTACATCTGAAACTTAACCAATATAGCATGTGAGTACCTTAGACATATTGTTCAGATCGAAATCATGAGTAAGCAACATAAATAACAAGAAACACACATAGTTAAGCAGTTATGAATTCAGGAAAAAATTCACTTCCACAACATAGAAAGTCACAAAAGTGTGTTCACATGCAGTATGTCACCGAGAGTGTATGCCTAAATACATGAATTATACTCTCCCTAGGCCCAAACCGACACAACTCAACAACAAGAAGGAAAACTATGCAGTTATAACATGAATACAACAATGTAATGTCAAATAGGAAGATGCTAAACACTTATGAAGAACTCCTCAAACCAGCAACAGTTCACATCACATCAAATCTTTATTATTTCATAACTTATCTGAACAAAAACTTAAGGTTGCTTAAATAAGGAATAATATCACCATTGAATGAGAGCAGCCTAGATTCTACACACCCTAGTAACAACATTATCAGCAGCAAGTCAGGCAAGTACAAAGCCCTTGAGTGTTAGCAATTCATTTATCATGCACCCCGGCAATTCATTTATCATGCACCCCAACACCCCAATTCCTTATGCATACTTGTTTACCAACCTGCATTCAAGAGAATTCACCAAGTGATTAGTGCTACTAAGTGTAAGAAACCTAAACCTCAAACACCTTAGTAGAAAGGATCACCATCATGTGCTCCTTGGCCACAAACAGAAACATGCAAATAAGCACAACTCGATTACACTGAAGCTGTCGACATCATGAACCCCAGCTTCTCCACATGTTCTGTAAACCTTTCATATGAATAAGACACAACTGAATAGACATCAAAATAGTGAGCTTTGTGTACCCCGGCTTCTCCATATGTTAGGTTAACACAACCTCAGACAAACAGAAGAGTTTTATTACTTTTCAAAACAAAGATGTGAAACTGATAACTAGAAATAGTTGATCATCACGGAGTTCAACCACACAAACCAAAAATGATAAAACAACAATTAATGAGCCTCTCAAAGAAATAAAATTCAAACAAAGAAAAACAATAGACTTGCTAACTACACCACTACCAATAAACTAGTGCTAGACAGTGGTGTTATGTCAACACTGGTGTTCCAACATCCTCACATATTGCACATGCTAAGAGATTTCTTCAAACTGAAGAATCTCTCACTATCTAAAGGTTTTGTAAACATATCACCAAGTTGATTTGTCGTCTCAATATGCTAAATGTTGATCACCTTGTCCTCTACCATATCTCTCAAGAAATGATGTCTTATGTCTATATGCTTAGTTCTAGAGTGCTGGACAGGATTCCTAGAGATACTAATGGCACTTAGGTTATCACAAAACATGAGGAGGGTGTCACTATCTAACCCATGATCTGACAACATGTGTTTGAGCCATACAAGCTGGGTAACACAAATGCCAGCAGCTACATATTTTGATTCAGCTGATGATAATGAAACACAGTTTTGTTTCTTACTATACCATGAACTAAATTGTTCACCAAATAGAAACAACCCCCACTTGTGGATTTTCTGTCATCCACATCACCTGCAGAGTCCCTGAAACCAACAAGGTTAGTGTTATCGTCATAAGAGTACCAAATGCCTAAAGGTGAAGGTCCAGAGATATATCTTACATTTCTCTTCACATCAATCAAGTGATATTGCCTTGGATCAGCTTGATACCTAGCACAAACACATCCAGAGAACATGATATCAAGTCTAGAGGCAGAGAGATACAGCAAACTACCAATCATGGATCTGTACAATGTTGGATCAACATTGCTGCCAGTGCCATCTTTTGTTATCTTCATAGAAGAGGACATATGAGTTTTGCAAGGCTTAGACTCATGTAGCTCAAATCTCATTCTCTTCACCATATTTCTTGCATACTTCTCTTGGTTCTGGAAGATACCATTCTCCAGCTGCTTCACTTGTAATCCCAGAAAGTAATTCAGCTCTCCAAACATGCTCATCTCAAATGTTCATGTCATTGACTCAACAAACTTGTCTGAAGTATACTTGTTAGTAGAACCATACACAATATAATCCACATAAATTTTAGCAATACAAACACCGGAGCTCTTTCTTAGAATAAACAAAGTTCTGTCTCCATCTCCTCTATTGAAACCTAGACCTAACAGAAAATCAGTTAGTCTTTCATACCAAGCTCTAGATGCCTGTTTTAAGTCATACAAAGCCTTTTCAAGTTTGTACGCATGGTCAGGATGTTTAGGGTCAGTAAAACCTTTAGGTTGTTCAACATAAACCTCTTTGTCTATCAAACCATTAAGAAAAGCCCCTTTAACATCCATTTGTTAAAGTTTGATCTTAAGACAACAACCAATAGCAAGTAGTAATCTAATAGATTCTATCCTAGCAACTAAAGTAAAAGTATCATCAAAATCTTTTCCTTCTACCTGAGTATAACCTTGTGCAACCAACATAGCTTTGTTTCTCATAATTACACCATTCTCATAAGTTTTATTTTTGAATATCCATTTTGTCCCAATGACATTCACATGTGAAGGCCTAGGCACAAGATTCCAAACCTTATTTTTGGTGAATTGTAAGAGTTCCTCTTGCATGGCATTAATCCAGTAACTATCCTTAAGAGTTTCATTCACATTCTTAGGTTCAATGGAGGACACAAAATAAGAAGCATTTTCAACAGTACATAAGGTAGACATACAAACACAAAACCTTACCATATCCATATAATTTACCCTTTCTTTGTTGTGTGTTCTCATCCTTTCAGTAATTTGACCAATTACTTGAGTGGCTGGATGATCCTTCTGTATCCTAGCAGGGGGATCTCTTCTGGATTTAGGAACTATTTCATCTTCTGAATTTGACTGTGCAGATGTTGGCCTAACACTAGATCTCTCTAGAGTTGAGTCAACATTTGTTCCAGTCTTCTGTTCAGCTTCTCCAGCTTATGTGTTCAATGTTGGGTCCAATGTTGGAGAAACATCAGAAATGATGTCTTCCTATGTACCTGCAGCAATGGTTAAATCATCGAAAATCACATTAACTGATTCTTGGATAGTATGCAATCTTGGATTGTAAACTGAAAGCAGCACTATTAGGAGAGTAACCAACAAATATACACTTTTCACTTTTAGGATCAAACTTGCTCAAATAACCTCTATCTTTCAACAAATAGCAGTCAATTCCAAACTCATGAAAATGTGCAACATTTGGTTTCAAACCCTTCAAGATTTCATAAGGTGTCATAGTAGTACCAGGTCTAAGGTAAACTCTATTACTAATATGACATGCAGTATTCAAAGCTTCAGCCCAGAGTTTCTTAGGTTTCTAGCATTTAACATTACTCTAGCCATCTCTTGAAGTGTTCTATTCTTCCTTTCAGCAATCTCATTCTGCTGAGGTGTCTTAGGTGCCGAGAACTCATGGAAAATACCTTTAGTTTCACAAAAATCAGCAAAGCTTACATTCTCAAGATCTTTTCCATGATCAGACCTAATTCTTCCTACAGAAGTGCCAGAAAGATTTTTAATGCTAGCATGTAAAATCTTGAATGTGTTGAATGCTTCTGATTTTTCTTTCAAAAATTTAACCCATGTATATCTTGAGTAATCATCAACAATGACAAAAGCATACTTCTTACCATTCAGGCTACTAGCCTCAATAGGACCCATGAGATCCAAATGTAGCAGTTCAAAACACTTGTTGGTTCTAGGAGTAGTACTCTGTACCTAATATGGTGTATGAACAGCTTTGGTTTGTTTACCTTTTAGGAAGTCTCCACAAACAATTTTACCTAGGCTAGTCAACTTAGGTAGTCCTCTTACAACTTCTAACTTCTGTAATTTCTCCAGATTTTTGTAGTGCACATGTCCTAACTTCTTGTGCCACATGACAGATTCATCTACCTTGGCATGGTAGCATTCTGCTTCATCTTGAGCAAGATAACAGTTATCCTTTGATCTTGTACCTGTCATGATACACACATTGTCACTATTAAACACATCACCTGAACTTTTATCAAAAGTAACTAGCAAGTTATCATCACAAAGTTGACTAATGCTAATTAAGTTTGCTTTCAATCCATCAACCAACAACACATCCTTGAGAGGTGGAAATCCTTCAACATCCAGTACTCATTTTCCAATGATTTTCCCTTTGGTGCCTCCTCCATATGTAACAGTTCCAACAGTCAAAGGGAGCGCATATTTCAGATTGTCAATTTTTCCAGTCATGTGCCTTGAGCATCCACTGTCAAAATACCACTTACCTGCAAGGTTAGAGTAAACAGTAGAAAAGACAACATTGTCAAAAAAAATAATCTTGGGAGTTTTTAACTTTTCAATCCAAGTTTTACTTTTCTGTCCTTAAGCTTTGTTACCAAATGTTGGGATAACATACAGATTAGAGGTTTTTCTAACATTGGTACTGCTCTTAATTACTGTTTTCTTTTCAATCACAACTTTTTATTTCTTACAATAAGGCTTAATGTGGCCAGATTGAAAACAATATTGACCGATAAATGTAGGCTTCTTCACAAAGTTGGTAGGCATTTCACAACTCAAGTTTTTACTTTACTTGATAAAACCAGCTTTCAAATAGGCAGAATTACCATCTTCAGAGGAAGGTTTCTCAACATAGCCCGAACAACTTGTACCTTGATTTCCCATACTCAGCACTTCATCAAGTTTAGAAGTAGCCGAGTTTCATTTGGCAATGGTTTGTTCAGCTTTATCAAATGTTACCTTAACCTCCTTCAGTTCAGCCTCAGTGTCAAGGTCTTTCTCATACAGTTTCAGCATCTCCTTCATGCATCCAATCTCTTCCTTCAGACTTTTGTTGCTCTTGATGAGTTTGTGATTCTCAAGCAACAGTTTGTGGTAGGTAGACTTTAGATGTTCAATGATTTCCTCATGGGACATTTCACCTTCAAAGAAATATTCTTCATCTAGATCCACTGAGCCATGAAAACAATCAAAATTAGATTTGTCATTGTTAGACACAAGATTAGGTTCAATATTAGAACTATATTCATCCCAATCTCCAAAGAAAATCTCATGTTCTGATGTTGGATCCAGAATCTTGGGGTAACATTGAGATCCGCGACAGTTCTGGGAGTCTTCTGGTGTCCAGTCAATCTGAGTGAGCAGTGCATCAGCGTGAATCTCTTATGATTGTTCTTCAGCTTCTTCAGAACTAAAGTCATCTTCATTAAAGTCATCTACACAAACCCAATGAGAATTTCCTCTTTTTCAAATAGTATTAGCACATTCATTAGACATGTGACCAAACCTTTTATATTCATATCATTGAATATATTTTAACTTATCAGCCTATAGAGGAGTAGGTTTAAATGCCATGTACTTGACAAATTTAGGAGGTAATTTTTTATAACCAGGAGAGCTATTACTAAGATTCTTTTCTTTACCTTTTCCTTTAAAGTTCAGCTTATTGAATTTCTTAGTAATTTTACCATAGTTTGAAGAAATTAATTCACACTCATCATCACTTTCATTATCAAGACTTGATCCTCTTAAAGCAACAACCCTATGTTTACTAGGTTGTAAAGCTAACTCCATCTCAAATTGTCTAAGAGTATTCATCAAGACTTGGAACTGTAGATTAGGAAGGTTCCTAGAATCACTCATTGCAATTTTCTTCAAACCAAATTTAGATGACAGTATCCTCATTTCTTTATAAACCATCTCTTGATTAGTCATGGAAAATCCTAGATTTTCACATTGGTTATCAATATCAAGAATTTTCTCAAAATAACTATCAACACTTTCATCCTCACCCATCTCAAGTTTTTCAAATTGCTGAAGCAGTTGTCTATGTTTAGAATCTTTAACAGCAAAATCCCCTTCATAATGTAATTCAAGTATATCCCAAGCATGTTTGGCTTTTGTACAATTCTGAATTAACTTGAATATGTGATGATTAACCCAACTCAAAATGGCATTAAGAGCTTTTCATTAGAGTTATAGAGACTTACCTCTGCTGCTGTCCATTTTACTTCTCGTTTTGGCACTAGATCACCTTCACCATATCTTGGTAATGTTGAAAGAAAATATCCATTGATCATAGATGGACAGGCTCTAATGTCAATGGATTTGATGTGAGATCTGATCCTGATCTTCTACTATGCACAATTGGAGCCATCCAAAACTCATATCATGTTGGTATTAGGATTGACACTGTCTATTGTGTTGTATCACCCCCAAATCACTAGTGTAGTCGGTGTTGCTCTGATACCAATTGACTTTGTTGGATCGAGATTGATACAACTTTCAAAGCTCAAGTTAAGCTGGTGTTGCCTCAACTTGATCTTAAACAGTCTTCATGATAGAGTAATAATGTGCAGCGGAATTAAGAACGCAAGAAGACAAAGTTTTCAGAAGTTTTCAATATTATTAAAAACTTCCTAGCCTTAGGCAAAATAACCAAAACCGGTTTTAACAAAATGTTCCTCAAAACAATTCACTCACGCTCTTTGTTTGATCGGACTCAATGAAGCAAACAAGCACAAACTACTTAAATCTAAGAACTAGACTTAATTAGTTGATACAAAAACTTCGTAAAAGCAAAACAAAACAATACAACGAAGAATTAATCTCTTGGATTATTTAGCACTATTGTCTTGTGTTTGTCTTGATGAACTTCACACCTATATATAGGTTTCTTGAAACTTGCACTCCAAGGTGTGTTGTTCAGAGTTTTGGTATCTCTTGTTGTTTCCTTGTTGAATTGGACTTCCTTGTGAACTCAGCCTCTTCCTAATAATGTAATACAACTTTTTCAATTTGGAGTAAATCCTCGAAAGAATCCTAGTTGCAGTAGAACTCCAATTTGTTTCCTTTCTTGAAACCGTGTTGTTGACTTTTCACCTTAACTTGAATTATAGAAACTTCAAGTAGCGAATCTTCCATTGCTTCTCCTTATGATTAAGATGAGTTCCGAGACATAATCATAAACCACTAAAATCGTGGAACTTGATAATAAGTGAATAAAGGCAAAACCAAAATTAAGCAGTTAAATAACAGATTTCATGTCTTCTGGTTTCAATGTTATCCGATATTATCCCAACATCTCATAACATTGTTTCCAGAATATCTTGCGCTTTTACATATGAACAATATAAGCAATATCTGGACGAGTCATAGTTAAACATTACAAAGCCCCAACCATACTACGATAAACCGTCAGATTAGCAAGAAGATCTTAATCAAGAAGTGACAAAGTAACTCTAAAAACAATGGGAGTATGCACAGGTTTGACTGTATGTAAATGAAATTGGCGAAGAAGATCAGAAACATTTTTATGTTGTCATAATAACAAACCCTAAGAAGGGCATACAACCTGAATACCCAAAAAATAATGGAGATCATCCAAGTCCTTTATGGAAATTTGAGAAGAAATAACATAAATTAATTTACTAACAAGATTAAAACAACTACCAATAAGGATTATTTCATCAACGTAAATAAAATAACGATATATTTGAGAGTGAACATAGAGGTGTCACAACTGCTGCAAAGAAAACCAATAGATAAATGAAAGTTGTTGAAACGAGAGAACCAAGCTCGGGGGGCTTGTTTCAAATCATAAATAGATCTACGAAGACGACAAATATGATTAGGTTTAGAGATATCAGCAAAACCCAGAGGTTGCCTCATATACACCTCCTCATGTAAGAAACCATGAAGAAAGGCATTTTTGACATCTAATTTGTTAGATTTTGTGGAGCCTAAATTACCAAAGTTTTCTAGTTTAACTGAGAGTTGTAGAGACCTAGTTCATGGGAATTGCAGAGTTTGAGTAATTCTATAATTAGAAGTTTCCTAATATAAGGAGTTGCCTAATATTAGGAGTGTGTCCGTATTATAAATAGCATCTCTTGTAATTGTAACCCTACGACATAACACATAGTGAAAATCCTGGCTTGGTATAGCCCGCAGATGTAGGCAACGAACTGGGTAAACAAATAACTGTATCTTTCTTGCTTTTCGTTCGTGTATGATTTTCTATTTATCGTATTTCTGCGCAACAAGTGATATCAAGAGCATGAGGTTTAGTGGGAGCAGTTACGATGGAAGCAAGAAAATCAATCGAGAAGTTTGATGGGTCTGGTTACGGGTTTTAGAGGATGCAAATTGAAGATTACTTGTACTGCAAGGATCTCTGGAAACCTCTGAATGATAAACCGGCAGACAAGAAAGATGATGTCTAGAAGGTTCTAGACAGGAAGGCAATAGGCGCGGTGAGGTTATCGTTGTCGCGAAACGTGGCGTTTCACATTGCAAAAGAAATGACTACGAATGGTGTGTTGAAGGTTCTGGAAGATATGTTCAAGAAGTCAACAACCAACAAATTAAATATGATGCGTTGTCTGATCATCTGAACGAATTCAGTTTAATTACACAACAACTGAGTTCTGTGAATATCGAGTTTGATGACGAAATTAAAGCCCTAATTTTGTTGTCATCTTTACCGGAGAGCTGGAGTGGGACAGTAACTGGTGTTAGTGTCTCCGCGGGAAGGGTAAAGCTGCAGTTTGACGAGGTTAGAGATCTGATAGTTAGTGAAGAAATTCGCAGGAAAGAATCAGGTAACTCGTCGAGAAATTCTGCAGACTTAGTTTTGAGTACAGAAATCAGAGGTAGATCAGATAAGAAAAAGTCGAATTTAAATCGGGGTAGAGCAAAGTCGAGGAACAGAAAGTCGACGAAGGACAAGAGTTCCATTGAATGTTGGAACTGGGGAAATAAAAGGTCATTACCAGAATAAATGTTAAGCACCAAACAAAGATGAGAGCTCAGCAAACGTGACCACCGAAGATGATGGTCAAGCACTAATTCTGGCCGCATGCAGTCTAATAGAGACTTGGGTTCTAGATTCTGGAGCATCGTTTCATTGATGTCCTGGCAAACGTTTGATGATGAATTATGTTGCTGGATATTGCGGGAGAGTCTATCTGGGCGACAATTTTCCTTATGATGTTGTGGGGAAGGGAGATATTCGTGTTAAATCTCCTAATAGATCCGTTTGGACGATGCGTAATGTGAGGCACATCCCTGGTCTTAAGAGAAATTTGGTCATTGTAGGGCAGTCGAATGATGACGGTTATGATGTTAAATTTGGTGGAGGTGCTTGGAAAATAGTCAAAAGATCTATGGTGGTAGCTCAGGGTTTGAAAAAGGGCACTCTGTATATGACCGACATCAAACATGATTGGAGTTGCTGCAGTACATAGTGACGCTGATTTGTGGCATTGTCGACTTAGCCACATGAGTGAAAAAGGAATGAAGCATATGTGTTCGAAGGGTAAGCTGCCGGGTCTGAAAACAGTTGATATAGGTCTCTGTGAGGACTCTGTGTTTGGAAAACAGAAATGGGTTAGTTTCGTAAAAGGTGGTAGAACTCTGAAGGAACATAAGTTAGAGCTGGTGCACAATGATCTGTGGGGACCAGCCCATGTCACGTCTCTCGGTGGAGCTTCGTATTACATGACTTTCATTGATGATTCAACAAAAAAGTTATGGGTATACTTCTTGAAACAGAAATCTGAATTGTTTGAGGTTTTCAAGAATTGGAGAGCACGTGTTGAAACTGAAACTGGTCTGCGTGTGAAGTGTCTGAGATCTGACAATGGTGGTGAGTTTGAACTTGCAGAGTTTAAGAAGTATTGTGTAGATAATGGCATTCGCATGGAGAAGACAGTTAGAAGAACACCACAGCAGAATGGGTTTGCAGAGCGTATGAACAGAACTTTGAATGAGAGGGCTAGATGCATGAGGTTGAAGTGTAGGTTACCTAAGATGTTTTGGGCAGAAGCAGTTAGCACTGCGGCTTTCTTGATCAACCGAGGACCATTTGTTCCACTAGAAAACGGCATTCCATAGGAAGCTTGGAGAGGAAAGGAGGTAAACCTATCTTACCTTAAAGTATTTGGTTGTGTTTCTTACGTTCATATTGATGCTACTGCTAGGAGCAAGTTAGAAACGGAATCTATGAAGTGTACGTTCATTGGATATGGTGGCGTTGATTATGGGTATCGATTTTGGGATGACCAAAACAATAAGGTTATTCGTAGTAGAGATGTTGTGTTTAATGAACAAGGTTTGTACAAAGACAGATTGGGTGCATCAAATATTGTGGGTGTTGATACTCGGTTTAAAGACCCAAAGATTGTGGAATTGGATGTCTCCAATTTTGGTGAAGACAAGATTCTGGAAAACGAGGTGACTAATAAGGAAGAACCACGTACACCAGAGCCTACTTTGAGGAGATCAAGTAGGGAACATCGTGCTCCTGAGAGGTATTCCTCTGCCTTACATTATTTGTTATTAACTGATAGCGGTGAGCCAGAGTGTTATGCAGAGGCAGTGAAAAATGTTGATTCGAGCAAGTGGGACCTTGCAATGGATGATGAGATGGATTCCTTGAAGTTGAACAACATGTGGGATCTCGTTGAGCTTCCAAATGGGAAAAAGGCGCTACATAACAAGTGGGTTTACAAAATCAACGAGGAAGCATATGGTAGCAAACGTTACAAAGCTAGGCTGGTTGTGAAGGGTTTTTAACAGAAAGAAGGGTTGCTTACACTGGCATATTTTCTCCCATGGTGAAGTTGACGACTATTAGAATGGCCTTGCGCATAGTTGCAGCGGAGAATTTATTGTTAGAACAGATGGATGTGAAGACAACCTTTCTTCACGGTGATCTTGAAGAAGACATTTATATGCAGCAACCAGAGGGGTATGTGCTTGAGGGTAACGTTGAGCTAGTTTTCAAATTGGAAAAGAGCTTGTATGGTCTGAAACAAGCTCCTAGATAGTGATACATGAAGTTTGATACCTTCATGCATGAGATTGGCTTTGGTAGATGCAATGTTGATCATTGTTGTTACTTTATGAGGTTCGATAGTAGCTTCATTATTTTGTTGTTATATGTTGATGATATGCTGATAGCAGGTTTCTGTGTTCAAGAAGTGAACAAGTTGAAGAAGCAACTATCTAAACGTTTTACCATGAAGGATCTTGGCGAGGCAAAACAAATCTTGGGTATGTGGATAAATCAGGACAAGGTGGCGGGTAAGTTGTATTTTTCGCAGTCTGTTTACATTGATAAAGTGTTGAGGAGATTCAGTATGCAAGATGCAAAGCCAGTAAGCACTCCTTTAGGTAGTCAGTTTAGATTATCAAAAAGGGAGTCACCTACTAGTGATTTGGAGCATGCAGAGATGAAGAAAACTCCATATGCTTCAACAATTGGGAGTCTTATGTATGATATGGTGTGTACAAGACCGGATATTGCGCATGTAGTGAGAGTTGTGAGTAGATATATGACTAGTCAGAGGAAGCAACACTGGGAAGCAGTGAAGTGGATCTTTAGGTACTTGCGTGGTACTTGTGATAGGTCATTGTGTTTTGAGGGAAGAAAGAGTACTACTGGTTATGTTTTCACATTGGGTGGTACGGCTATTTCATGGGGACCTAAGTTGCAAAAGATTGTGGCTTTGTCTACTACAGAAGCTGAATATGTAACGGTGACGGGAGCTAGTAAAGAGATGGTATGGTTGCAGAATTTCTTGGGTGAATTGGGAAAAGGGCAAACAAATAGTGTTCTATACAGTGACAGTCAGAGTGCTATTTTCTTGGCCAATAATCCGGCATTTCATTCGAGGACAAAGCACATTGAGTTGAAGTATCATTACATACGGTATATCTTGGAAAAGAAGACTTTGCAACTTGTGAAGATTCCGGGAAGTGAGAACCCGGCTGATATGTTGACTAAGGTTGTGACCTTATAGAAGTTGAAGCTTTGCATGACTTCAACTGGACTTGGTGCTTGAAGAGTCCAAAGATGGTGGTACCATTGTTAGAGGATTGTTATGTGGAAGAGTGAAGATGTGGTTACAATGACATTAGTCTCCAAGTGGGAGATTGTTAGATTTTGTGGAGTCTGGATTACCAAAGTTTCCTAGTTTAATTGAGAGTTGTAGAGACCTGGTTTCCTAGCAATTGCAGAGTTTGAGTAATTCTATAATTAGGAGTTGCCTAATATTAGTAGTGTGTCCTTATTATAAATAACATATTTTGTACTTGTAACCCTACAACATAACACATAGTAAAAATCTTGGCTTGGTATCGTCCCCAGATGTAGGCAACGAACTGGGTAAAATAATAACGTGTATTTCTTGCTTTTCGTTCCTGTATGATTTTCTGTTTATCGTATTGCTGCGCAACATAATTGACGAATAAGCCATTTATAAGTAACAACAAGGTTAAGAACTAAACACACAGTAGTAGGCTTAATAACCGGACTGAAAGTGTCAAAATAGTTAATATTTGCATGTTGGTGGTTGCCAAAAACGACAAGTCGGGCTTTAAGCCGCTCCATAGTACCATCAGAATGATATTTAATCTTATAAACCCACTTACAACCAAGCACTTACAATTGTAGTTACGAGGTACCAACTCCCAAATGTCATTTTGAATTAGGGCATTATATTCATCATGCATGGCTTGACGCCAACGAGAATCCTAAGACACTTGCTTATAATTATCGGGTTCAGACTCAAGAGCGTCCACATTGAAATTCATTAAAGTACGAGGTTTAGTGATACCAAACAAGACGCGTAACCATGTTGTGTGTATTGGACGACAAAGACGTGGAAACGAAAAAGGGAGAAGATGAGACCGGACTAGACCTATCACCCGAATCAACCAACAAATGTGAAGTCTCTGGATTCAATGTTACTCTAACATCGGCCCCAACATCGAAAGCAGAATGCTCATAAGAGACAGGAGCTGAAGCCATTAGTTTCAATGTTACCCCAACATCGGCTCCACCATCCAAAGAAGAAGGTAAATACGAGGGAAGCGGCGCGTTAGGCAACGGGGAAAAAGTACACGAATTCGAAACTAAAGAATCCCTAACGACTCTAGAAGTGGTGACACAAGTAGGAGACCAATTACGAAGAGCGAGAAACGGGTTGTTGGCACTATATGGCAACAAAGGACTGGGGGCGGAGGCAACTAGAGAGTGATGGGGAGATTTTGCTCAAGAAAGACAACATGAAGATTAATAAAAAAAAATCGTGACCGGATCAAGACAACGATATCCCTATAGTTTGAACCATAATCAATAAAAACACAGTGTTTTGACTTAGGCTGTAATTTGTTGATGGACAAATCGATAAGAAGAGGAAAACAAGCACAACGAAAGATTTTCAGAAAAGCATACGATAGTGGGTGGTGAAAAGGTTCAACAAACGGACTAAACCCTCCTAAAATGGAATTTAAAAGCCTATTAATGGTGTAAACAACGTATAAGAAGCATCGACCCAAAATTAAGTAGGCAAGTTAGATTGAATAATAAAAGTACGTGCCATCTCAACAACAGAGTGATGCTTCCTTTCCGCTACACCGTTTTGGGCTTGAGTTCCAAGACACGGTTTTCAAAAAGTATGCCACAATCACAAAATCATCGAAGCATATCAGTATTATCAAATTCACCCCTCCATAACTTTGAAATGTTTTAATTTTGGAGTTAAATAAATTTTCCACCATCTTCTAAAAACTTAAAAACCGCGCATAAACAACCGACTTGAATTTCAAAAGATAAAACCCATAAAATGGTGAATAATCATCAACAAAAATAACATAATTTTTAAAACCTTGGTTTGATAAAACAGGCGATTGCCAAACATCATTATGAATCAAATATTAGGGATAGGGAGAATGATAAGTCATTGTCTCAAAAGGTAAGATATGAACTTTACCCAATTTACAAGAAACACAATCGTCTATAAACTCTGAAGAACAAGAAATAACTTTAGTTTAGCATAGATTCCCTAAAACTCTAGCAGAAGTGTGACCAAGTCGTGCATGTCAACCATCACCACACTTTTTAGCAGCTAGCAAAATAGGTATGGACGACTCTGGGCAGATAACTTGAGGTTGAATAGGATAGACACCATTTTTACTGGACCCCCGGAGAAGAACCTCCCCCATTGTCTTATCTTTAAAACAAACAGAATTGACATCAAGACACACGAGGCAATTACTATCACGACAAATCTTATGAACATATGTCAAATTATGTTTCAGTTTATGGACATGGCACACGTCGGACAACATAAGAGGACGGACACGAGAAGCAATATTTAAGTTACCCAATTTTTTAATCAAGAAAATCGCACCATCACCAACTACAACAGAATGTGATCCAATATAAGCGACTGTATTTGTAAGCTTACCATTCTTAGGGGTCATGTGATACGCAACTCCAGAATCTGGATACCAAATAGAGTCGCTTGTTTCCCTACCAACAGACATAGTAGCAAAAGCACGCGTAACACCATCTGGAGAAGGAGGAACAAAACTAAACGATACAGGTGACCTGGAAACCCACAAAGACCACAAGTATCAAAAGAGGGGTTGGAGCCTAAAATGCCACTAGACAGATTATTTCCTATCGAAGACAAATTATTAGTAGCAGAGAAATGATAATGAATATGTGAACATGACAAGTTATAATAAGAACTCATACCATTCACATGTGGTCTAGAAGGTTGCCAGTACCGTTACCTCGATCGCGGCCACAACCACCCTTGTTCTTACAACAATTTCGTCCAACCCTTGAACCACGAGAAGACGACGACATGGAGGAACCAACATAGTTGGATTGAAACACAAAAAAAGCTTGTTGATGCGAATTGACCTCATTCAACATGCTAAAAGAACAAAGGCGCTGCTCAGACGCAAATTGTCAAAAGTGAGGGGAAAAGGGAATTGGAGAAGAGTGGTATCATATGCCCGATCTAACCCAAATAAAGTGTATTGGACCAGATCATGCTGCGAAACAGGAGACTGAATAGCAGCCAAAGAACGCCAAAACCTTAATTTCACAAAAATACGCATCCATGGACTGTTGTTCTCCTTTATTTAATGTGCATCAAACGGCTTTTCAATTCCATGGAGCGAGCCATACTAGCATGCATGAAACGAGATTTCAACATATTCCAAACTTCAACTGAGGTGCTCAATTCATGGACATCAGTTAAAACATCACGAGACAACGTAGCAAACAACCAAGACTTAACACGCTGATAAATCACTATGTATTAAAAAAACAGAGATTCGTAACTGAATTTTCATGTTCATCGAGAAGAGTGGACGATGGAACAGGGATGGTTCGTTCAACATGCCAAGTAACTGATGATAAAGCAAGTTGAACTGTCACGAGATTTGTCACGTTCGGCGCTGACATGTGTGGAGAGAATGGAGGCATCGGGGGCAACAGAAAATGCGGGGCTCCCGAGATGATGATCCAGAGCTAAAAGGGCTTGAAGCTGAGTTAAGGTATGCGGCAACGAAAAAGGAACTGAACAACAAAGTTGGGACGGTGGGCTGCGTTGGGAAGGATTTCGACGAGATCCACGGGCCACGAAAAGAAGACCCAGAAGAAGGCAACGTTGTGGTGTTGGACGCCGACGACGCCAGCGGCTCTTCGAGGGAAGTCGAAACTCCATTCGTGGATGATGGAGAAGTCAACATTGGTGCAAGGCAAAAAAAAAAAAAAATTAACGGCTTGGAGGTGCAGGTTTTGGGTAGCTCTGATACTATGTACAAGAATATAATTAGAGTGAATGCCCCAACCCTTAGGTTGGCATGATATATATAAGAGTATTTACAAGAGACTAAACCATAATATAAACAATGATCATAATACCCTTAATACTTGTTGCCTGTGTAAAGAATACATTTTGTTAATATATTACACAAGATTATAAAGGGAGCTTGCAATAGTTTTTTTGGGTCTTCTTTGTCTCCAATACCTTAGAGGGAATACTTAAAAACAAGTGTAGATGTACAGTTGAAATGTGTCTCTGAAATATTTTACCTTAACGTTCATACATATTTTATTGTAGCAATTAATGGGGTAAATCCCGTCCCCCCACCACCGATGTTTGGGCATTTTTTCAAAAAGTGAAAGATCCCCTCCCCTTCCTCTCCCGACGTTTGCGATTTTGTGCGAACACTCTTTTAAATTCTTTATCAGCCATTCACTTTAGAACACGTGTCTGCATTTTTGTCCGTCAGATTCAGTCTCAAGACAATATTCGCACAAAATCGCAAATGTTAGGGTGGTCATTTCACTTTTTGAAATCTTATAGGACACTTTGTGAAAATCCCCAAAGTTAAGGAAAAACGGGATTTACCCTAATTAATATCTTCAACTCAGTTTTTTATAGACTAATTGTTAATTCAAATTAGAGATGAGAAATAACATTGGGAGCTAATGTTAGAGATGAGAAATAACCTGGGGAACTAATAGAACGTTTCAAAATTTGTTATATTTATATGAAAAAAATGTAAAACTAGAATTTAGTTGAGTTGATCATGAGTTCATCACTACGAATACATTATGATGGAAATATGGAATACACACACTCATAGATACATATATATGTATGTATAGTAAAAAAATAAAACTTGAGATTTACTGAGAGGTAACCTCCATTTCACATTTTCATAAAGAAACAAACTTTGATATACCTGGACAAATAATGGGGTTAACGTACCAATTTCCAAAACTGATTGATGTCTGCAATGTTTAATAATTAGTTTTAAGTCGCTTTATTGATGTAGGCCTTACTCGATACTTCAAAAAATAAACAAAATCTTGCAGGCCTTGGGATGTAAAATTAAGTGATAAATAAAGGTAGTACGACCGGACAAAATAATACCAATTATTTGACAAGATAATTGCTTGTATATGTTACCTAAAAAGAGCAAATCGTAATCATGATTCATCTAAAATGTTGTGTAGTACTGGTACTGTAACGACGTAGGCAGTTGAAAAAATTACCAATTATTTGATCCAGAAAACGATTTTTTATAAACTGAATGAAAGATCAAAAATCATTAATGTCGTTACCAACAACATTAAACAACCTTTTGTATCTCTGTTTGAATAACGATTAATATCCGATACCTTGATTATAATAACTCGGCATCACAGATTATTGACTATGACCAATGTTGCACGGGTACGCGATACGGCGATACGGATACGGTACGGTACGGGTACGGCGATACGGATTTTCAAAAAATAGGCGATACGGATACGGCAAGGATACGCCTATATATAAATATATTAATATTAATATTACAAGAATTAAATGACACGTTCATAGTAAGTAAGAATTGATACAAAAAGCATTAGTTCATAAAAGTGATTATAACAATATAGTGAATTATAAAGGTGGTGGTGAGCGAGTAGAAGGTGGCCACAACCATGGATTTGGTGTCTTGGCGGAGGTGGATTGAGAAAGAAGAAAAATTGATTAGAAGTGAGAAAAGTGGAATTATGATCATGAGCTAGTTAATTACTAATTAGATTAAAAGATTTTGTTTTAAGTTTTAATTGTACGTGGTATTTATTGATGTTGCCATCAATTTAAAAACTTATAAAAAAGACCCAAAATATTCCCGATACGCCTCAAATATGTATCGGATACGTATCGGGAATTTTTTATTTTCTTTTAATTAACCGATACGCCACGTGGCGTATCGGATTCGTATCGGTAGTGTATCCGTAGCGTATCGGTATCGGATACGTATCCGATACTGGTACGCTAGTTTTTTAGGTGTATCCGTGCATCATAGACTATGACTCATTTAGCAGATAGCAAAATATTAAAGGGATAAAAATATCAAACCCCCTAACTCATGGGGTGTTTTTGATATTGTTTCCTCGAGATTTTTTTTCACCACTATACCCCCTAACCTTTGCCAGTTTGTGGCATTTACTCCATCGGTGTATTTCCAGCCATTTTGACCAAAATAGTCACCCACATATGACTCATACGTGTTGTATTAGATGTATTTTGACAGTTGGTTGCAAAAAATAGACAAAAAAAATATCTCAATCCGAAATTATGCCGGCTTAAAAAGGTCGAAAATACACTTGTAGTGTGATCGACACAAGCTGACAAAGGCTAGGGGTATAGTGGTAAAAAATATTATCCATGGGGCAATGTTGCGAGGAAACCTCCAATATATAGATTGTTGATATGGTGGACCTACGATATATCTAGAGCTACTTGAATGTGTAAAGGAGAAGGAAAAAAAAAAGCTAATGGAAAAACGGTCTGTATACTATGAACAACTTTAAGAAGTTCTTTATGTCGAATTTTCATACAAAATTAAAACAATTAGCAAATCGAGTTATGTATATATAATTATATATCATTTTACATTTCGAATACTATACATTTTCATACCCTTGTACATTTTTCGGTAAAAGCAATTAGTAAGAACTTGACGAAACTAGAATTTAATTCATATTCCTATCAAGAAAATCTCTTAATTGATTAATAACGCCCGTGACAACAATAAATAATCAAGGACAAGTAATACACACACTAATAATAGAGAAATCATTTCATACAACCATTTTATTGCTGACGTGGTGCAACCGCTACTAATACATGGTTGAGATGAGGTGATCGTCCTAATTAATTTTTAAAATTTAGGAGAATTTAAGTTTGTACCACGTCACCAATGCAACGGTTGCACAAAATAATTTTTTAGAATCAGTCTTAACTATTAAGTGGTCGATTATATATCTTCAGCTAGGGTTTGGGTTATTGTTACTCATTTCCAATGTAGATTGCAAAGGGCCGTGACCCAATTAAGAAAAGTAGGCCCAAAATCATAACTTCCTTTCCGTATTATATCTATACCTTAGGCCTGTAACTAATCTCAAAGGCCTGACGCACACAGAGGTATAATTAACAAAATTATTTGAAGAGATTACGTTAGAAGTTATAACTGCGTGTTGCGGAATAAATACCAAACATTATGAACCCAACAAATAAAAGAGAGGCTAAGCGTTACTTATAACCAGGTTTACTGCTAATCAGTAGTGGGCTACACTTTCACTCGTTTTGAACCTAATGTTAATTAACCTTAATAAATATAAAAAAGAAAATTATTTTCAAAGATACTTGTTGGCTTTCGCTTTTTGGTATGTCCGGAGGACCATAATTCAATAAGAAACATAAAAGGAAAAAATAAAAAATAAAAGCGGTCATTTCTCTTTACCTTGCAAACAAGTTATGAAGACATTTGGATGATTATTATATTCAATTCTTACCGTAGAATTTTGGAAGTATACTATTGAGTGAAACCTTGAATTTAAGAAACTGTAAACGCCAAAAATACAAAGTCAGTCCGATGTAATTTATTTCTTTTTCAGTAAGAAAGAAGCCACAAATAGCATTATTCTTGTGTGGCCTTTTCGAGTCTCTAGTGTTTCCTTGGTGGGAGTATTATTGTACCACCGTGATGATTGGGACGAGACACAAACTTCACTGCCATTGTTTTGTTGTGATCATAATGGTAGCAAATCAGCTAGTGGGATTCTTTTACTATAACTGGATTAATTACCATCATCAATTGACATTTTGGTCTTGTGATTAAAAAGAATGCCAAGTAACAGCCGGTAGATAAAGTATGTATCTATTTTAGAGAAAGTGATGTACAATATGAAAGAGACTGGGATTATTTATTACGGGCAATAATTTGGAAGAAGTATTTCACATTTCATTTGAAACTCATCAGACTACTTGTTGTTTAGTTAAGTCACTATTAGTTTCTTCAAGCCAATATGTTACATAAAAGAAAGCTTTATTGGAAAAGATACTTCAGGGTTTGATGTTTTTCCCCCTTTAATTATATAAAACTAATCTATTTGAGTTTAATTTCTTCCTTGTGGCATTGAACTTGACTTTAATTCAAGGGTTTTTGAGCTTGATCTCGAGTCAACAATTGACTTGAAACTTATCTTCAAATAATTTAATCTTCGTCTCGATTTCTTGAGCTTGTTGTCTGTTGAATTCTAATTTCTTTTAAAGGAAGCTTGATTTTCAAAAACGTTAACTCGAAGGCTTCACAGTTCCATCTCAAATCTAAATGTTTGAGGTGCTTTTCACAAATTTTTGCAATTAACTGGCAAGATGCATCTAATACAACACATATGACTCGCATCGGGTGAATATTTTGGTCAAAAAATTGTCGAAAATACACCGAAAGAGCAAATGGCACAAGTTGGCAAAGGTTGTGGGGGTATAGTGGTGAAAAGAATTCTCCAAGGAGAAATATCAAAAGCACCCCATAGCTTAGGGGGTTTGATGTTTTTATTCCTAATTCTAATCTAACATCTCAGGTTAAAACTGGAGCGAAGAAGCTAACGACTAACTAACAAACATGAGCCGCGTTCTTGAGATAAAACTGAATAAGAAATGCTATTTAGAAATACGATTTTACAATATAAACTCTAAGATCCCCCTGCAAAATGAACATAGATGTTAGAAAGGTTCATCTTGGAAACAATAAGGTTGAAATATTGGACACTTAGAGCCTTTGAAATAAGAATTGCAACTTCTAGAAATGTGAATGCTTTTGAGCAAATTTTGATGGACCTTTTCCCTCACAAAGTGACAGTGAATCAGGATGTGTTTTTGTCCTCTCATGGTAGATTGGATTGTTTGCAATGCAGAATGTACTCCCGCGTAGGTGAGGAGAAGTGGAGTTTTGGATTGATGAACTCTTGAGCCACATGATTTCACAGGTTGTAGAAGCTAAGTCCATGTATTCAGCTCTCGTAGAAGATCTGCTTACAGTTTGTTGTTTCTTGGCTTACCATGAAACTAAGAAGTCAGCTAAATAGACTGCAAAACTTGTTACAGTTCTTCTTGTGTATGGACAATCTGCCTAGTCACTATCACAAACTTGTTACACTTCTTTTTGTGTCTAGACAATTCAGAGTTAGATGCTAAGTGAATACCTTTACCTGGTGTACTTTTGACGTATCTTAAGACTCTGTGAACTGCAACCAAGTGATTAGTTGTAGGTTTGGACATAAATTGAGACAAGCAGTGGATGTTGTAGCTAATATCAGGTCTAGTTATAATGAGATAGATGAGCCTACCTACCAACCTTCTGTGAACACATGGATCAGGGAGTAAGGGAGCATCATCATTCTTTAACCTATTTTTGAGATACATTAGAATAGTGCTTGTTTTGCATCCTAGATATCCAGACTCCTGTAAAATGTCAAGAGTATACTTTCGTTGGCAGAGGTTGATGCCAGACTTAGATCTAGCAACATCAATCCCAAGCATATACTTCAGAGTGCCAAGACCCTTGATGGTGAACTGCTCATCAAGGTGAGATTTTAGTCTAATGGTCTCCTCTATATCATTACCTACTAGGATGATGTCATCCACGTAAACACAAAGCAATGTGAAAGAAGATGTAGATTGTTTGATGAATAAGGAGCAATCATAGATAAATTGAATATAATTAAAGGTAATTAAACAAGAAAAGATCTTAGTGAACCACTGTCTAGAGGCCTGTTTTAGGCCATATAAACTCTTCTTTAGAAGACGGGCTCTATTATCTTCTTTAGTGCAGTAGTCTGGGGGGAGGTTGCATGTAGATCTCTTCATCCAAGTCACCATGTAGGAAGGCATTGTTTACATCTAATTTATGTAAGTGCCAGTTCTTTGAGAAAGCAACTGCTAGGAGTACTTTGATAATAGTGAGCTTTGGTACAAGGGAAAAGATGTCAAAAAAGTCCAGATTTTCTTTCTGTGTCTAGCCCTTGGCCACTAACTTGGCCTTATACCTTTCTATGGAGCCACCAACTTTGAGCTTAACCTTGTAGACCCATTTGCATTTAATGCAATGGTGGCTAGGAAGCAAGGTTGTTAGTTGTCAGGTGTTAGTCTTTTCTAAATCATGTAACTCAGCTTTCATATCGTCTCTCCATTCTTGTGATTTGTTAGCTTGCAAGAATGTCTTTAACTCACTAATTTGAATGATTGAAGTGGTGAAAGCCATGTGTTGTGCTCCCAAAGAAGCATTGTACCAATAGTCCTGAATAAGATAGGTCTTACCTTTACCTAAGCAGTATTAAGGACATAGAAGTGTGATTTATGTAAAGAATATCGGAGAGAGAGTAATCATATACACTGACATAGGCTGGTGGAGCAGTCTATCTGCTGGATTTTCTTGTGGAGATGTTAGGAGTCTGAGGAGCATGAGATGCATGATCTGGTGGTATGGAAGGTGACTAAACATGTTCACGTTGTGCAGGTTTAGGTTGAGTTGGTAAAACAGATGCCAGCTGAGTTGTGGAGATCGGATGAATGTTAGTGGAAGTATGTGCTGATTCAGCAACGAAAGTGTTGTATGCTTCCAAGTGGGTGCAGATCAGGTGTGCCTGGAATTTGAGAGAAGGCATCATTGTTTGAAGTTTCTTGTTGTGGTTGAATGTCAGCATCAACTAGGGCTAGTAGCACTTGATGTGTATAGTTATTATCCTGTAAGTTAATGAAGGAATTCGTGTAGACATGTGTGCTTTGAGAGGGTGAATGGGGAGGGAGGGTTTTAGTGTGAAATGATAAGCGTTCTCATAAAATTTTACATCCCTGGAAATAAAGAGTTTGTTAGAGTAAATATCAAGTAAATAATAACCTTTTGTGCCAATAAGATAGCCTAAGAAATCAGCTTTGATAGCCCTGGCATCAAACTTGGTTCAATTAGCACATAAAGTGGAAGCAAAACAAAGACAACCAAATGATTTTATGGTAGAGTAATCAGGAGTTTTGTTGAACAATAACTCATAGGGTGAGTTGTTGTCAAGAACAGGTAATCTATTAGTGAGAAAAGCACCAGTACCAATGCAGTATGTCCAATACTCAAGTGGGATCTCAAATTGGAACCTAAGTGACCTTGCTACCTGTAAAAGATGTTGATGTCTCTTTTTCACAACCCCGTCCTATTGTAGTGTTGCAACACAAGTAGTCTGATGTAAGATGCCCAAAGAACTATAAATAGACTTGAGAAAGAATTCATGACCATTATCTGTTCTCACACACTTGATTTTGATATTAAGATGGTTAAGAATCCGATTATAAAATTAAGGCAAGAAAGTTTGAACATCATAATTATTTTTCAGAAAGTAAATCCAGGTGCACCTGGAGTAATCATCCACAATAGTTAGAAAAATATCTAAAACCTTGATGAGAAGTCACATAATAAGGCCCCCAAACATCACAATGTATGAGGTCAAATAAAGCATCTGACTTAGAAACAGTTTTATAAAAAAGGAGTCTGTGCTGCTTTGATAGGTGGCATATATCACGCTGAGTATCCTTACAATTATGAGCAGAAATGCTAGGAATAGCAAATAGTTTATCATAAGAAGGGTGAGCAAGCCTTTTGTGCCACATATCATTGTTATTAGAAGCAGAATCACAAGCATGTAAAGTGGTGTGACATTGTTATTCTTATTATTGCAATTGTTAGAAGTTTTCAGAATGTAGATATGCTTGAAGAGATTAGCAGAACCAATCTTCTTCTAAGTTTGTATGTCCTAAAAGACACACACATAAAGTAAGAAATATAGACATAATTGTGCTTCATTAGTGAGCTTAGAAACAGATAATAAATTATAGTTGAATGATGGCACATAAAGAACATCGTTAGTGTGACTGATCATGTGATTTGTGGGAACAGTATCAATGATCCATTCGTGTTTATGCATTATAATATTATTGAAATTAGTAGAGGACAAAGCAAAGGGTGTATAGGTACCAGCCATTTTGGTGGTTACTGTAGCGGCATAGTGTTGTCTAGTGGGAGCATTTGAAGCAGTAGCCCTCTCTTTTGAGCTTGTTGAAAAGCTAAGAACTACTCAAAAAATGATTGATTATCTTGTATAGTAGTGAAAGGCTGAGGTTCTTCAGGAGCTGAGATGTTGTTTGAAACAGTAAGCATGTTTGCAGAGTGAGGTGGCTGTCTTCTTCCCTTTGTTTCTTCCCAGCCAGGAGGGTAACTAATAATCTAAAAACACCTATCTATAGTGTAACCATCAAATTTTCCATGAGTGCAGTGAAGTTTCTTCTTGTCCTTGATAGATGGTTTCCTTTGAGTATTGGTTTGACATGAAAGTGCTCCTTGGTATTGAGATTTACCAGAACACTCCGAGTTGCCTTTGAACCTGGTAAACTGATACCAGTAAATTGGTCAAGTGAGGAGGACACACAAGAGAACGCTCAATAAATACTCTTTACTCAATGAAAATTCACCAATGAGCGTAGAGCCACTCGTTGCCTTAAGGAATCCACCATAAGGAATAAGAATTTAAGAAAGTCTAAGACTTTATAAAGGTAGTTATATTTCAATCTGAGTTGTTCCAAACATTACAAGACCATCACTATTTATAGGAGAAAACTGGTTTTAGAATAATCTCTTGACCTTCCAACTTCCTATGCATTAACCAACATAAATTAACTCTTTGCAATATGAATTCTGACTCTAAATCAACATAAGAACAAACTCAACTTAAAGACTAATAGAATAAAAGCTGAAATAACTAAGGAAAACAAAATGACTCAAACTAGACAGAATTCGAAGCAGTTTGCGCAGTCTGAGTAAAACCGCCATAACTCTCTATAAAAAAATTCCAAATGACCTTTCGTTTAATTCATTGAATAGAAGACTCGTAGAGCTTTCCAACCATAGGTCACACACATTCTGGAACTTTCTCAATTAGAGCAGTTTTACGAAACAAGTTGGGCTACTTGCTAGAACGAATGCTGAAATTTCAATTTTAGTACACTCATTTTATGAAGCCCCTTTGCCATGATTTCTTCTCGCATAATTTGCTTCCGCTACGTGAAAACTCGTCCTGATGCTTTGCTCTCAAATACTCCAATCATAAGATAATAAGATTAGCACAAGACCTTTACATGTATATTCCAATGTGCACAATGTTTATTACCATGTAATTCTTACAGTGTTGTTCTTTTGTAAGAAAGACACGTCCATGAATCTTGACCAAATTTAAAGCAAGCTCAACCAGTGGTGCAATTGAATAATCCAAATGCCAAGTTGATATCATTGCTAAAAGTTTCAGATGCTCAATCACCTCGAAATAACAATTTTGACGATCAACTTTGCTAGTGTCAAGATAAGACGTTCCCATGACAAAATCAATGTCATAACCATTGTCTTTAGCTATAAAGAGATCATCATTAACTTCTTGTACCATCATATTTTGAGATCCACATATCACAAGTTTAACTTGGTCACTAAAATCATATTTTGGATCAAATAGCTCAATGACTTGTGAAGCACCATCGTCAACAAAAGATATTTTCTTGACATAATTTACCATCAAAAGTTTATCATGATCTCCAAAACCAATTGCATCCTCCTCTTCTTCCAGTTCATCATAAATTGGAGGACAATCATAAACTTTTTTCTCCACTATTATATTCTTCCTCAATTTCCAAAACATCATTTTTGATATTCATCAAACACTGTTGAAGTTCATCGTCGTGTTGATCAGAGAAATTTGAGCAAGAATCATCACATGATGTTTGGTTATGATCAATAGAAACAATATCCTCAACATAGAATGTCTCATTCATCGAGTCATGAAAAATTACCTCATGTTTGAAAGACTCGTCGCATGCTACACGCCCGAGGAGGTTTTTCTCAACCTTTAGTGAAAGCTTGATTACATCGTTGTAGGTCCAATATGGCTTTAATTGAACAATGTTAGCAATTTCAGCGCGGAAACCCCCAAGGTAACGAGCTATTTTTTGCTAGCTCAACTCTACAATTTCACACCTTATAGAGAGTTGGTCAAATTCAATTGTATATTCTCCAGCTAACTTTTTTCTTTGCTTGAAGTTGTAAAGCTTGACAAAAATATCTTGTCGATAGTTCATCGGCAAGAATTTTCTCTTGAGCATCTTTTTTATTTTTTTCCCATGTAACAAACCGCTCTTTTCCTTCACGAAGTCGTTGCTTTTTAAGATTCTCCCACCATATTGAAGCATGTTTCGTAAGCTTCATGGCCACCAACTTTACCTTTCGATCTTCCGACACTTCATGATACTCAAACATCCTCTCCACCGAATGCAGCCAATTTATGAAATTTTCTGGTTGCATTCTTCCTTCAAACTCCGAAACATCAACTTTGATATTAAAGTGATTCTGAAATCTTTGCCCACGTGCAGCACTTTGTCTACCGCGTGAACAAGTACTCGAACCACGACAATGATGAAAAAGGTTGTTCACCACTTCATTGGTTTGATAATCACCCTCTGAATCATGATGCGACTCATCATATACCAAAGGTTCGCGCTCAGCTAGGAGCTGCTGGAGTTGTTGCACTTGTCTCTTCAAATCTTCCAACTCGATATCACGAAGATCACGTTCACCCCTTGGAGCTTCGCCAGGAAAAATCCTATGATGAGGGGCCATCATAAACCTCTGATCTGATACCACTTTGATACCGGTAAATTAGACAAATGAGGAGGAAACACAAGATAACACTCAATAAACACTCTTTACTCAGTGAAAATCCACCAAAGAGCGTAGAGCCACTCGTTGCCTTAAAAAATCCACCACAAGGAATAAGAGTTTAAGAAAGTCTAAGACTTTATAAAGGTAGTTATAATTTTATTTCAACCTGAGTTGTTCAAAACATTAAAAGACCATCACTATTTATGGAGAAAGCTAGTTCTACAATGATCTCTTGACATAAATTAACTCTTGTGAATATGAATTCTGACTCTAAATCAAGATAAGAACGGACTCAACTTAAAGACTAATGGAAATAAAAGCTGAAATAACTAAGGAAGACAAAAGGACTCAAACTAGACAGAATTCAAAGTAGTCTGCGCAGTCTCAGTAAAATTGCCATAAATCTCTCTAAACAATTCCAAATTAAATGACCTTTCGTTTGATTCATTAAATATAAGACTCGTAGAGCTTTCCAACCATAGGTCACACACATTCTGGAACCTTCTCAATCAGAGCAGTTTTACGAAACAAGTTGAGCTACTTGTTGGACCGAATGCTGAAATTTCAATTTTAGTTCACTCATTTTATGAAGCCTTTTCCCATGATTTCTTCCCGCATCATAAACATTGCTAAAGACTCCATAGGAGCAGTAACAAAAGACAAGGCTCTTTGATGTTCTTCTTGTAATATCGGGGAGTAAACTTTTGACAAAGATGGCAGAGCACTAAGTAAAAGAATCTGGCTTCTTAATGTAGAGAATGTGTCATTAAGCCCCATCATAAACCTCAAGACACAATCAAACTATTACCAATAACCCATTTTCTTGTTAACTTCACATACACACAGGCCACAAGGACAGTTTGCAAGAGTCCTCTGACCTGTGAACTCATCCCAAGTGCCTCTAAACAAGTTGTAAAACTCATTAATGGTCATAGTGCCTTGAGACATAGTGGATAATATTTTATGGGGTTGATACAATCGAGATCACTCAGTTCTTGCATAACTAGTATGTAGTTCATTCAACACATCAAGAGCAGTTTTAAAAAATAACAAGCTATCACAAATAGGTTTGGTTATAGAATTTGTCAACCATGACTATACCAAACTATCAGCTTTCAACCAACAAGTTTCAAGAACATGATCATTACTAGGCTTAGGAAGGAAGCTATCAATAAATCTAACTTTGTTTTTAACAGTGAGAGCCATTAAGATACCTTTGCTCCAGGAAAGATAGTTAGATCTGTCGAATTTGTCACCAACAATTGATGATTCAGTAAAGTCATGAGATCCTAAGAAGTACATCGAGTTGTAGTCTTCGCTCGAATTTTTTGTACTAGAAAAACGAGACATCGTTGATGGCATTGAAGTCGACAAATCGATTGGAGTTGTTATCGCAAAATCAGGTTTTCAGATCCAGAATCACAAAAGAGAAAAGTACAAAATCGCAAAGAACAAAATCGCGCAGAATTCGTGAAAGTTACTTGAAATTGAACACAAAATACGCAGCGAAATCAAGATCGGGTGATCATCCAGCGAATGATACCATGTTAGATTCATAAATTGAACACAAAATTCATATAAAAATGATGAAATAATCGAATCGAAAGCTTAGAGCGTGTTCTCCTTTCTCTCCCTTCTCCAAATTCTGTTACAATTAGGGGTGTTCATAAACCCTCCCACCCACCCAATCCGCACAAATTGCCACCCGCATGTTTTATTTTTTTTACTTGTGCCACGGTTGGAAACGATGGCAACCCGCCCTTGAGCGGGTGGGTTGCGGGTTGAGACGTACACCCGGCCACCATCCCCCACCCGCATATAAAAGAAAATAAAAAATATATTAGTTCATTTCTCTAAACACTTCAATGAGAAAAGAAAGTAATTGTGTATTAGAAAAATAATAGAGATAACTACACAACATTCTAGTTCATTTATGACGTGAAAATTTAATAATTTGATGCGTATTAAGGAAAGACTTTACATACATATAGTTGAAACTCGATAATAATAATGCATAAATTGAAATTGTAAATAGTATAAACATACTTAAGAAAAAACAAGAAAAAGAATGAGAGGATATTTCTTAAATACGAATAATATAGGATCATTGCGGCCTATAATTTGTGTGTTTTAAAACATGGAAGTTTTTTTTTTTGTGATTTGATGTATAACATAACTCGCCAATCCGCCCGCACCCGCCTAACTCGCAACCCGCATGGTCTTCAAAATAAATCCACACGCCCGATTGGAAAAATTGGTAAACCGCAAGTTTTGGGTATGGTGTCTTTTCTTATGACAACCCGTCAAAACCCGACCACGAACACCCCTAGTTACAATCAACTTAAATAATCTGACCATTGTACGGCTTATTTAAGCTAATGGATAGCCGATCTCACGGTCAAGATTAAAACAAATCATTCTAATCTAACGGCTCAGATTAAAACTAGAGCGAGGAAGCTAACGGCTAACTAACAAACGCGAGCTGCGTTCTTGAGCTAAAACCGAATAAGAAACACTATTTATAAATGCGATTTTACAATATAAACTCTAAGAAATTCATATGTCCGACGTAATACTGGTCTTCTTCATATATCTTTTTTCAATTAATTGAGATTACAAACTTGATTAATTGTCTCTTAGACTATATATAAAATAGGGGAAATTACATTAAACCCCTCATCGTATGGTCCGATTTCCAGTCAACACTCATAAGTTTGTTTTGTTACGGTCAACCCCCTATCGTTTGTCGAAATAGATATTTTGCCCCAAGTCAACATTTTGCACTTTTTTTCAGGGTATTTTCATCAAATGTTCAAAAAATTCAATATTTTTTAATTTTCTTAAGACAAAATCAAAGATTTATTAAATTTAACCCACTTTTTTAGTTTCTTATTTTTTTTTAAGACCAAGGGATTTAGGCTTCTTTTTCAACAAAATTCTTTTTTTTTAATCTTTAGACAATTTTTTGTTTTTTAAATATTTAGATAATTTTTTCGAATGGTTAATTGTAAAACATTCATCCAAAATAATTTTATTCCAAAGTAAGTGCCTAAGTTCCATGGTCTTAATAAAATATTTAGACTTCTTTAAAAAAAATTGTCCAAAAAAAATTAAAAAAATTATTTGTCAATTAATAAATCTTTAATTTTCTTTTTTTTTTAAAAAAATAAAATTTTTGACATTTGACGAACCTACCCCTGCTCAAAAGTGCAAAATGTTAAGTTGAGACAAAGTGTCTATTTCGACAAACGATAGTAAATTGATCGTAACAAAACAAACTTAAAATATTGACTGCAAATGGGTTTAATGTAATTTTCCCTATAAAATAATTAAAAAACTAGCGAATCTGGGGTGCAACACGTCTCGCCTTAAACCTCATATAACTGGCTCAGTGTCTCTTATTAAAATAATCTTAGTTTGTACAAAGATTTTTCTGGATCCTCCACAAAAAATTTCAGGTAGGTACGACAAGCCATGCTTTATATAAATTTGTCTGCTCCCCTATGATTTAAAGATGAAATTTACTGTTCTGACACAGTATCTCACGTTTTCTTTATCACCTCGACACCTTCTAGATTTATTTTTTGGTCCTATGGGCATGTTTTCTTAGCAAAAAGAATATGATTGATTTGGGGGAAGATAAAAAGAAGTAGCTAGAATTGCTAAAGAAGATCAGACACAAGAAAACAGTACACTCCACTAAAGCAACCCCGACAAATTATGTTCCTCCCTTATAAATATCAATTAAGAAAGGACAAATTGAACATAAAATGAGAGATCAAATAAGAAATTAAAGCATGCACTCTAATTTGTCACGAAGACAAAAAACAAAATGAAATATATATTGTTAATCGCTGTCTGGCTAACAGACCACATTAACTATCTTGTTTCAATGATTAAGCACTTGACTAAACGCACACTTGTTTTGCTGCTGTTGGCTTACAGAATAAAGTGACTTTCGCAAAGGGACAAAACAATGAAACATACTCTACAACGGTAAATTCCAATATATGTTTTCGTAATATAGTGTAAGTTATTCTCTAGAAACCTTGGAATTTCCCCCCAAAAAAGTAACAAAAACCAAGGTCCATTGTCCAATGAATAAATTGCCCTTATGTGAAGGAGCACATGCTTCCAGGAAGAAATACATACATCCTGACTCATGCACTCACAGTCCATTCACTGCAAGAGGTACTGTCAACCGAATTGTCTTTACAATAAAAGCCAAAAACATCTGTGCTGGAAAACACAAGAATATTCAAGAAATAAACTCAATGGAAAAAATGATAAATATGCATGGCCTAAATTAAATTTGTTCTGATATTCTTCTTTATCCTTATTCATACACTTGTTTTATTATATCATCAGTTTTGCCATGTTACATTGTGCAATTCACAGTCACACTTGTCTCCTATGATTTAGCGATATTTATACTCATTGGTGTCTTTTTCTGTTAAAGGTATGATTTTCCAGTATATATATCCGGTAAATACAAAAATCTCGGTATCTATTGTGTCGTGATTTCAGTACCTATTGTCCTTTACGTTGATATGCAAATGAGGAATTCTTCAATTTTCCTCGCGCTAATTAAGACCAACCAAAAACAGTATTTGTCAAATTGCCCATGTATTACAGGAAACTGGAGAATACGCGCATGGAAATATTAATATAAGTACCATACTTGGTGTAGATTCAAAATAAAATCACACTTTCATTCGTATACTATGTCAAACTTTTGGACTATATTGTTTAGTAATTTCAATTCTATTTCTCTGATAAAATTATAAGTTGTGAGTATTAAATAGCACACAAACAGGTATAATGTAAAATGGGTATTTTTCATCTACTAATTGAGATTTGATACTTTGGTAAATACCCATTTTTGTTAGATGATCATCGAGTCAACTATTAAAGATAAGGGCAACAATGTAATTTAATGTTGTCATATTTTTTACATAAAAGCACAAATTATCAAAATCACCAATAATTTATAAGTCAGCGTTATATTTGTTCCTTTCTCATGATGTGCATTATTATTATTATTATTATTATTGTTGTTGTTGTTAACATGTTAAACGAGCATTGGTTGTTTAATATTTCTATTGTTACTAAACTTGTTATGGTATTATCACATACTAGCATTTATATTTTGTATGATCACTCTTTAGAGAGCAATATATAACCTAAAAAAATGCAATTTGTCATATAACAAGACAACCAATTTTTTCATAGATGACAGCAATAAAAATACATCGTGATTTATATAGTTGTCATTAAATAATAAGCAATTTTTATTTTTTGTCCGTTATAATATCAAAAACTGCTTTTTATCCTTTATCTTTTAATTCACGCTGCAACGGAAAAAAAAAACAAAAAACAAAAAACACTACCTTAAAAAAAATCAACAAAATATGCTCATCCGGGACCTGAACGGGGATCAGACAATTTAGAGCATATTTTGTTCTACGTGGTGTCCACATCTGCTCTCCACATGTAAAAATCGGGTTATAACACAACTCTAGTTATAACGTGATTTTCGTTTTAAAATTTACAAATCAACTCTAGTTATAATACGAGAAACAACATATATATTAAATCTATGATTCCACCAAATGTTAAAAATACAAATATAAATACATCAATTTCATATATGTTGTATAATTTGAATCCACATTAATCTAAACATCATCATAGTTATAAATACTCATTAATATAAGAAATAGAAAATACTTTAAAAGTAAATAAAAAAATACAATAATGATAATATTAAATTAATTTATTGCTGTGACTTTTTAACAGCTGGCTAGATGGTCACTACCAAAAGAGGTTGTTTACGAAAGTGTCAAACCTTGCCAAAGAACCAAATCTCAAGGGAGGTGGATAAAAAATACCCTTTTAAAACAATCATACCTTAGCTTTATCCTTACATATGCATTCGATCTTTTCACAATATAAAGTATGTCAAAAGATCACTCTTATATCCTATAAAATGTCAAGTGCTAAAACGAAGACCATTAATATCATCAATGACATATCTACTTCTCAAAATATGAATAAATCGAGACCGGAGGCTCATGGGGCCAGAAGAGCTTTATCCTTACATATGCATTCGATCTTTTCACAATATAAAGTATGTCAAAAGATCACTCTTATATCCTATAAAATGTCAAGTGCTAAAACGAAGACCATTAATATCATCAATGACATATCTACTTCTCAAAATATGAATAAATCGAGACCGGAGGCTCATGGGGCCAGAAGAGCTTCGTAGGACAATAAGAACCCATGTAGCGGACGAACACTTAGCAGGAGAAGAATGAAGGCCCACGTAAAAGTAACCATCATCCCTCTCATCGTAAGTAGAAAGTTGTATCCTCATACTAGGCTATCACGCAGAAGCCTCGTATATGCTTATTAGATTCTCAAACATGACAAAATCCAGGGCAGAAAGGTCACCTTTCAGTAAAAGTCAGTGACCCACTAGATACTTATTGACCAATAAGGGAACAATAATACCTCCCACGACCCAACTTTAAGAATGTCAATAAATTTACTCACTTTTAACATTTACTAAATCTCACGCAACCTATTAATGAGGATCAAGTGACTACCATAAAAGGGATTCTCCTCAAACTATATATAGTCCTCAAACCAATTGTAATAGGGCAAATCAACACATTCACTTGTACTTACACGTAAACATATTTTCAGCATTATAGCACAAACATCCTTTGTAATATTATCAACTTTTATTCTCATAATTTTGTTCATCTTTGTGGAATTCTATATGAAAAGAGTGTTTACCAACCACCTTTATCACCTTATTTAATGTGTGCCTCATACTAATTTTATTTTATAAGGGGAATAGTTATCCCGACTAAAGAAGCAGTTGCGTCTTGTGCCAAACAAACGAAGAATCTATTGTTCATATATTCGGTGAATCTCTGCTTATTCCATTTGGATGAAATGCCTCTAGCGGATTAGAGAGTCTACAACCATTATAAATAAATCAGAGTCTCAATTCCTACAAATAACTAATCTAATGCCAAAGGAAAATGGACGTAAGGATCTTAAGTGTTTATGGGTCATGTCTATTTGGTTTATGTAATATCTTGGATCTATATTACTTGTGAAATGGATACAATTATAACTTTGTACGTAAGTAATACGCATTTTAGTTCTTAATATCTGAAAATAGTTTTAGTGTTGCAATTATGAACATTTGTAACAGTTAAACGAAAGCAGTAAAGAACACAAGGTTTTTACATGCTTCGATCCAAATGGTCTTACTCCACGGATGCACCCAAATTATGACTTAGCACGATATACCTACTTAAGAATTACAATCTTTGAATTTACTCCAGAGTAAAACTAGATTTCCTCTATTTTACTCTTGCAACACCAAAGGATCAACTATATTCGGTATATTCCTTCTGAGTTTGGGAACTTCAAGATAGCTCAAAGTTCATTTGACAATAAGTTCTTTCACTAAAACACTTTGACTCGATACAGGACGAAAGCAAATTATCGCTCAAAGCTTGTGTCCATTAGGTCTCGAGTCTTCTCCTTACATAGGCACTGGAGAATCTTCTGCAAATTGTTGTTGTAACTCGTTGTGCGATCTCACATATCTTCTTTCTTTCTCCTTGCATATCGTTTTCCCTTCTTTAATTATATGCAAGGCAATATTAGACTATATCCAATGTATACACCACAATATAAGTCTGGATACATATAGTCGAAGATAAGATCAAATAATGTGCCGTAAGGAATGTCAATCAAATAAGATATGATGAAATCATTTAGGATAACTACCATCTTTAAGATAACTTCTATCTTAACAAGATTGACACATTAGATTTGATTTCAAAAGGACGAATAATTAAATTTGCCCTTTAACTTTTTTTAAAAAGTTAATATGCCATTTTATTTTGCCTTGTTTTTATGCCCCATATCTTTTAAAAGGCCTACTAAAAATGCAATCGGCCCTTATTCGGGCTAAAATTGCCTACGTGGTAGTACAAAATTGCACTTTACATCCCAAGATAAATTACACTTTGCACCCCAAAATAATTTAGTGTGCAAAGTGCAATTTAATTTAGGGTGCAAAGTACAATTTTATACTGCCACGTAGGCAATTTTGGCCCGAATAAGGGCTGATGGCACTTTTAAAAGATTGTTTTAAACATACGGACATTTTGGCAAGGACCGAAAAAAATAGGTATTTTAACTTTTTTTTAAAAGTTAACAGACATTTTTAATATTTCGTCCATTTCAAAACAAGATTCATTTAACCAAGTAAGACCTATTGAAATCGGCCCTAACAGTTTATCTAAAATATTAATGAACGAGGTTTTGCATAAAAGTAGTTTTGTGGATATCATCGAGAAGATTAAATTCTTTTTTATTGGAATTAGATAAAAGTTCATAAACCACATGCTTTAATTTCTCGTTTACGGAATGGTGTCGTCATGATCAAATGGCATGTTCATAAATTTGTAATGAGACCTTGGATGTACTACTTGTATCCTTGCGTTGAAATAAAGTTGTTTTTGTTGTTTAAAAAATTAAAAGTATCTAATTAAGTTTAGGTTTGTATTAGTACTGAAGGAACATATAGATAGTATTTACTAATTTTCGTCATCACACATTCTTTTGATATATAATTGATGTAAAAATGACATTTCTCGCCCATAAATAAATCTCTCATGCTTTCGGATTAGGTCATTTGAACTTCACCTCCATATAAAGAGACCAACGTACTGCCTTTTCAAAAATACGTAAGGGTGATTTGCTTATAGGTTATTTAGACGAGCAATTTACAAATTTGGCAGGGTAATTCGCAAGAACGTCGTCCAAAAGACAATAAAGAAAATCCCCCTTTTTGTGATTGGATATACACTTTATAGTTTTCGCTAATAACAATTCAATCAACCTCTTATCCTTTCCTCTTTGTCCCAACCACCGAAACAAAATGGAAGCCCCCACATGACAAAAACAAGACAGTGAAATTGTTAGGATTTTCCATTTATAGTATTACTCAACATAATTCTCAAGCAATGAGACAAGTCTTAACGCTCCAATGAACATTGAATTCTATTATATGTGGGTATTTTAGGAATGACCCAAAACTAATATTGGGCCGACCCAAGAAAAAAGCCTAACTGAAATAGTACATCGAACATGTGAAATTTGATGTTGAGCGAGCGTCAAACGGACTAGGTTCGATCTAACGTCTCGATCGAACCACCCTAGTTCGATGCACTTCCCCAACAACCACTGGGGCTCGCGAGACGGGGGTTATAAATACCCCGTCACCTGATATTCTCAACACGCATTCCAACTATCATCAACTCACTCAGCATCGAACCATCAGCATTCAATCAAAGTCCCCGCGTTTGATCGATATCCCCGAGTTCGATACACCACGTTTGATCGAAGATGACCAATTCGATACTCAGCAATCCAGCTTAGTCTTACATCGAAGGACCCGAGTTCGATACATTATAGATCGAAGGGCCTCTGTTCGATATTGGATCATTAGGCAGACTCTGTATCGAACGTACCCGATTCGATACAACTTCGATCAGACTCCTGTCGTTCGATACACTATCGGTACTTCGTAATTTTGTTTATTTAGCCTAGTTAACTTGTAATAGGTGTTCGGGACCAAGCTAGTCCGAATTCTATTTGATTAGCCTTATTTTGGCAATTGATTAACCCGTTGTAACATTTTAGAGTGTTTTGTTACCCGGACGAAATAAGACCAAAATATTGGCGCCGTTTGTGGGAACACCACATTTCCAAGTTTATTAGGCATGACGTCTAGAATTACAAGATTGTGTAGTAGAACAGTGGAAAGCAAAAATGGAAAGGTCGACCGAGCAACAACAAGTTAGACTGTCCCAGAAGCTGCGGGACTATCAACATTACTAGTTGGGGTGCCAACGCCCGCAAGGCGAGAAATGCCAGGAATGCAAGTAGAGGGCGTACCTATGCCGAATGCAGGCACGACTGGAGCGACAACAACCACATTATTTCTCCCGAACAATTTGAGAGATGAAATAATGGCCATGGTCAAATCCGCATTGGGTGAGTGTTTGGCCCCCGCGCCACCGATGGAAGCACCACCGCCGTTGGGACACGCTGAGGCAATAAGGGAATAGGCTTTCGCGGTCGTACGTCCGAAAAAAGAAAACAAGGAGAAGTCCCATCGGGATGGCAGAAGAGAGAGACCTGACTCGGTAGAGGTCCAAACTAAAGAAAAATCATATAGGGAAGACCGCAGAGACAAACCAAAGTCGGTGGAAATTCAATCTAGGAGGAACAATTATGAGAGAAGAAGAGAAAGAGAGGAAAGTCGGAACGATGAACTGAGGAGAGAAGAGGAGAATGACGAGAGGAGACACGCGGAAAGCCGCGACTCTTGGAATGAGCACGATGAGGCGGTAAGAAAGCTAGAAAGGCTTGAAAGGGAAAAAATAATGGTCGAAAGACGAATGGAGTGAGTAGGAAGTGCTCTGAGGAGCTCTCCTTTGTCTGAAGAAATAGAGGCGCAGATCTTAGAACACGGGGTGAAAATCCCCGATTTGCAAACTTACAATGGAAAATCTGATCCCCGCGATCATCTCTTCCATTTAGACAGCAAGCTAACTTTGTACGGATTCAAGGAGAACGTACATGCCAGAATATTTGCCACTACCTTGGCTGGGGTAGCAATTGATTAGTTCACTCGAATTGCTCCGAGGTCAATCAAAACCTACAAGCAGCTGAGGAACATGTTTGAGGACCAATTTTCAAGTCAGACGAGATTGGTTTTGGACCATTCCCATGTGTACTCAAAGAAGCAGGAAACCAATGAAAGTCTAAAGGATTTCATGAGGCGTTTCAATGCAAAGCTGCTAAGAATAGACAACCCAAGTGGAGAGATGGTAATAAGTATACTCTTTCGAGTAACTACCAGTACAGTCTTCAGCGATGACTTACTCAGGCGGAATCCCACCATTATCCAAGAGATCAACAAGATAGCGCAGTAGGTGGTCCACGGTAGAGAGATGATGGAAACCAAGTTAGCCGTTATCGCACCCCTAAAAGAGAAGGAAAGAGTAAGGGAGGACCAGAACTGCAACAACATCAACAACAGAAATAAGAACAACAGGTACCGAGACACATCGCCAAGGCTATACACGCCCCTGAATGCTAGCATCATGACAGTGTTCGGCACAGCGAAAAGGAAAGGGTGGCTGAAAGAGCTCAAACAGATGAAGGATTCAAAGGCAACAAGGTATTCGAACCAATTCTGCAAATACCACAATCAGAAGGGTCACGATACCAAGGATTGCAAGGATCTCAAGCAAGAGATCGAACGACTAGTAAAAGACGGCAAACTCGTGGAGTTTGTTAAAAAGTTAAAAGATCAAGAGGACAACGCCGATAGAGATAGATCATTATCGCCTAGGAAGGACAACAGAACATGAATGACCATCCACATATATTGGAATATCCTCAGACTAGAAACGGTAACGTCAAAAGAGGAATGATAAATGTAATATCAGGTGGCCCAGTAGGGGCGAATTCCACTAATGGAAGAAAGAAGATTTCAAGGCTCATTGAATCAGACAGGCTTGTCAATTTCGCTAACATTTTAAGAATTGAGGAAATTCCACAGGAAGAGATCACCTTCTCAACAGCTGATCTACACAAGCTAAGCCCCCAGGCCATTCAAACAGCAAATCTGAATTCCCTGTTGGTGATAACGGTGGACATAGCCAACTTCAGCATGACTAAAATATTGGTGGACCATGGCAGCTCAGTTAATGTGCTATTCAGCTCCACCTTGGTGAAAATGGGACTGAACGATGAGACATTGGAGCCAGTAAGAACCTTGCCTCATGGATTCGGAGGCCTAGAGATAGTGCCCCGTCAAATGATATCGCTCCCTACCTCATTGGGAACCGTGCTCCTTAAAGGACAACACTGCTGGAGAGTTATGTGGTTGTTGATAAGCCTTTATCTTACAATGGTATCATAGGAAGGCCAGCGCTAAATGCGTTCCGAGCACTGCCATCAGCATACCACCAAATGGTAAAGTTTCCTACTCCTACTGGGATCGGTAAAGTGATCGCAGATCACATTGAGGGCCGAAAAAGTTATGTGCCATAGCTCTGAGCACAACCGCAGGTGAAACAAGAAGCAGCGGGTGCACTGGCCCCCATGGAGATGGGGCACATTGATTGAAGTGCCCCAATTTAAGTTTTGCAAGTCTTCAGTTTCCCGAATATCTGGAACAACTTTAATTCGTCCCCTCTGCCCTAACAAGCATGAGGGACAGACATGTACTAGCTTAAAATAGAGACACCGAAGACTTGAGCCATGAAGGCTGCCTTGAAGGACATTGGAGAGTGGATTTTGGAATCAAAATCCTCCCCTATTCTCTTTATATGAATTCATTTCCAAAAGAAACACTTTTGACTTATCAATTATATTATCATCTATATACTTATGAAATATGAAATAACTAACTATGTGGAGGCATGCAATCTCAATTTTATGCAGGACCTAAAAAAGGTTCACTCCAGAGATGAAAATGACGAACATTTTGTCCCAAGTGGCAATGTAGGATCCAAGAAGGTTCATTCCCGTGAAAGAAGGAACGAACACTCTGTCACAAGAAATAAATGTTATCCGTAAATCCAGAAGAGATGAAAAAAATGACGGCCACTCTATCCAGAGTGGCAAGTGAACTCCGCAATTCCCGAAGTACAAAAAAGCGACAGACAGTTTATCCAAACTGGCAAGTGAACGCCGCAATTTCTGAAATATAAAAAAGGGACAGACACTGTGTCCAAAGTGGCAAGTGAACTCCGCAATCCCCAAAATATAAAAAGGGACGGACACTCTATTCAAAGTGGCAAGTGAACTCTGCAATTCCCAAAGTGCGAAAAGGGGATGGACACTCTGTCCAAAGTGGCAAGTGAACTCTGTAATTCTCGAAATACAAAAAAGGGATGGACAGTCTGTCCAAAGTAGCAAGTGAACTGTGCAATTCCCAAAGTATAAAGAAGGGATGGACATTCTGTCCAAAGTGTCAAGTGAACTCCGCAAATCCTGAATACGAAAGGACGCTCTAGTTGTCAAAATAAGGTAAAATCCAACCATAACAATTGAAAGAAAAGGCCATAAATACGAGCCAAAGAAAAAACATATCATTGAAAAATAACACGCATAACCTGCGATGACGATGCAATTATTTAAATTGTTCAAAATATTAAAGGGCGACGCAACGCCAGAAAACAGAATGAAAATTTTTCATTACAAAATAAAAAGCCGAAGCACTTAGGCGTCGGCGTCATCCTCATCTTCGGAGGAAGGATAGACAGGCGACATCGGGGATGGTGAAGAAATTCCCCGATAAATGAGGTTGTCCCTCTCGAGAAGCACAACAAATTCATCTGGCGAAGCTGGGTGATCATTCATGGCCAAGCAGGGTCGAAATGCCCACAAACATATTTGGCGGTAGAATCTCTCTATTAGGCCCTAATGAAAGATCGGGCCAAGCAGGGTCGAAATGCCCACGGACATATTTGGTGCTATGGAACTGTTGCACCGTGAGCACCTGCGCTTTTCGGGCTTCCTGGGCACCGCTTCGAGCACTTATCTCTTGAAAGGTATTGCTCCAGAGGAACTCCAAAGCAATTTCAACCCGTTGCTGCGCAGAATGAAACATGGACAATGTTCGGGTTGCTGCGTGGAAGGAACCTGGACAATGTTAAAGAGATTAACAAGGAAAAATAAAACAATAAAAGAATACAGACTTATAAACAGGTAAATTAGAATTACTTTACCTCAGTGAGGCTGCGAGCATATCCAATCTTCTTGGCTCGCTCAGACCATTCTTTCTCGGCCGCCAGTTCTTTCTCAAGTTCAGCAACATGTTTCGCCAGCTCACCTTTGTTGGACGGAAGATTGCGGACTTCCGATTGAAGCTGATCGACGATCTCATTTGCAAGCCTCACTGCTTCTCTGTCACCGGCAGCTCGAGCAGCATGCTCCTTCACCTTTTGCAACGTCTTCTCCTTATCCTCAAGAGCGGCCTTCAAAGCATCAGGATCACTGCCACGAAAGTCATACCCGACCTGCTACTGTCCATGTGCCTAGACCAACCCAGCAAACATGGCATCCACTATCACGCCGCCCTAAAAAGAAAATAACATCAAAGGTTAAAAGATAACATGCAACAAACTACACATGTGATACAATGTAGCGGGAATATAAAATATTACTGCGCTTATGGGATGAAGAGCGTTATGCTCCACCATCTTTCTTTCCTCGGCATGCACATGATGAGGAACCACCAGATTTGGAAGGAGGAGTTTTAAGGCATTGATCGCCTCTTCCTCCGTAATCTTGTAGTCCCCTACGTGGGCCCGCAGTCCATGACTCGTCTCCTCCGCAGCAGCACAATCGCCAGCAGTCGCCGGACCTGTGGTACTCGACGCTGGGGGGATAACAACCCCGGTTTGAGAACGAGTCTAATTGACTCTCCTCTGTTTAGCTTGAATGACAGCCTCGGTATTGGCGCCTTCATCAGCTGCAACATCTTCAAAACCTCCTGCATGGCCAAGATCATTAATAGGGGGAGTAGTCGCGCGACCTTGCCCCAAAATATCCTCAAAAGGATCAATCAAAGCCTCAACGTGGGCCGAAGCCGATGCCTCGACTGCTGCTTTCTTACCCTTGTTCTTCCTCTTCCTTAGAGGTGGTATCGAGGGAACAACGGTAGTCTGAGAACCTTCGTTCTCAGCGGCAAGGGCTCGATTGATCCTGGCGTGTCGGTCCAAGATAAATTCGCCTGAACAGAAAGACACATATAAGCATCATCATAAGGATAAAAACGAAACACGAGCTCGACTAGAAAAATGCAAAATTTATACAAAGCGTAAATCTCCCATTATAGCGAACTGGTGGTAGCCCAGCTAAGGACAACACACGATTCTCTACCAGTCTCTTAACGTTCAACTGGTGATCGCGAACTAAGTTAGAGACAAAATTACAGTCCCATGAGGGTGGATGTACACTCGGCGGTATTGCAACTCTGGCATCGCCAAACTAGTTACGGCGATATGCCGCGAATTTCCCCCATAGCTCTCCTGAACGTATAATTAACGTTTTTTCCATAACCAGTGGCTCCGCGACTTAGAAACTTGCGATGCTTCAGAGCCTTCACGTGGTAGAGACGTACTTCCCTCCTACAAACTTCGAAGAGGGCCCAAAACTGATTGAGACCTTGAGGTTCGCCCAAAGCCTTCATCAGGATGGTAAAATTGATAATTTGCCCGAACGAGTTCGGTGTCAATTGACTCGGCACAATCCCAATGGACCATAAAATAAATTTGACCTCAACAGGTATGGGAAATTGCAATATGTTGGCCAGCTGACCCACGAAAACTGACGTGACCAGGAGTGAGTCCATGCGCTCATCCGGACTGGGGAGGACTAACTTATACTTATTGGCTATGTTAAACATTTCACGCAAGGAAGGGCGGCTATGCTGCAACCGAGATGCGTATGTATCATACGCCATCCCCGGGACCTCCGCAAAGTCATCAATCTCCCTATTGATGGCTTCCATATCTTCACATGCTTCACTGGAGGCACGATTGTCCTCGGATGAAGATGATTGTAAATTGTCGTCCCCACCTTGCGAGGACTACTGATCATTACTATCACCTATATGATCATCCCTAGGCGAGTCGACATAATCAATGTCAATGAGTTCATTCTCAGCTCCTCGGGGCATATTCGAACCCATATGAGCACTTGCAGGGCCCACCACAGAGTTGACTGAACCGGAGCTTGAGCCGCTACTAGACTCACTCCCTGAGGTCGATTCAGATCTCACCATCTTGATCGACACAAACTGAAATAAAATAAAAAGAAAATGGTTGACTAATACGTCACTCTCGGCACTTACGACATCTACGCGACATGTTCAAATAAGCATTCATAAGCAAAAATAACGTAACCCGCAAGGTAAGCACATAACCGTTTACCTTGATTACAGCTGGAAAATCAACTACGATTGAGAAGCAAATTGCGTGAAAAAGTACAAAAATTTGTTAAACGGAATTAGAGGCAAAACCTACACATTCAGCAAAAACCAGGAATTTTTTTCTAAGCCATTAGATCGAACGATATATTGTTCGATACATCCAGCATCGAACATAGGCCATTTGATGCATCCTGTATCCAACCATGCCCGTTCGATGCTACGTACATTTGAGCGTGAGTTCAGCAGAAGATAAAATGAGCTTCTCCAACAATTTCCCCCTTTATATAGATGCCAGAAAGGCATGTTAGGCCCATCAGATCAAGCATCGAATCGTTACGATTCGATATATATTTCAGCATCGAACGACATCGATTCGATCGAACAACAGAAATACGTAAAATCTACATCGAACCACCAACGTTCGATGCGCACCGACAGATCGAACAAAGAACATTTGATCGACGGCACCAACATTAATAGAAAGGTTTATGAACAATATACTGAGATGCACGTCTGTCACATCGCGCCTCCCAATCGGGGGCATAATTTGCAATGACAAACGTTTCGGTCTCTATAATTGGAACTCGATCTCTGTTCTAGACCGCCTCCCAATTGGGGGCATAATCTTCAACGGCAAGCGTTCAGGTCTCCATAATTCGAACCTGAGACCGCGTCTCAAACAAGGGCATGATTTTCAACATTATCAAAATAACAACCATAACGATACAAATCAAAAATATAGTTTATAATTTTGGAACCCACCCACTGATCGATACCATCTCCCAAACTGGGGGGACTATATGATGGGGGTATTTTAGAAATGACCCAATATTAATATTGGGCCGGCCTAAAAAGAAAGTCCAATTAAAATAGTACATCGAACAGTTAAAATTCGATGATGAGCGAGCATCGAACGAACTTGGTTCCATCTAACGTCTCGATCGAACCACCCTTGTTCAATGTACTTCCCCCAACAACCACTGGGGCCCGCGGGATGGGATTATAAATACCTCATTCCCTGACATTCTCAGCACGCATTCCAACTATCATCAACTCACTCAGTATCGAACCATCAGTATTCGATCGAAGTCCCTGTGTTCGATCGATATTCCCGAGTTCGATACACTACGTTTGATCGAAGCTGACCGATTCGATACTCAGCAATATCCAGCTTAGTCTAACTTCGAAGGACCCGAGTTCGATACACTTATAGATCGAAGGGCCCATGTTTGATATTGATCATTAGGCAGACTCTGTATCGAACGTACCCGATTTGATACAGCTTAGATAGGACTCCTGTCGTTTGATACACTATCGGTACTTTGTAATTTTGTTTATTTGGCATAGTCAATTTGTAATATGTGTTCCAGACCAAGATAGTATGAATTCTATTTGATTAACATTATTTTGACAATTGATTAGTCCATTGTAACATTTTACAGTATTTTGTTACCCGGACGAAATAAGACCAAAATAACTACTTATGTATATATATATATATATAGGTGAATTAAGTTAAACTCATTAATTGGTAACATGGACATTTCGAGTGTTACGGGTCCAATATTTCTAGATTTACTATTTAGTTTATTTCTATTATTAATGTATGTTATTTAAGTAAATTATTATTATTTATTTTTCAGATGATTAGTAAGTTAGTGGAGTAGTGTTGTTAGTGGGTCGTAGAAGTTGTTTTATTTTCTATTTATGTGAGGTTTTGTAACACTATTTGCAAGAAGAAAAATTAATCAAATAGTTTAGTTAAATTCTATTTTCTCATCTCCATTATTAGGAGTTCGTTTTCACTCGAAGTAGAACAAACCCGTTAGGATCTTTGATCCTAACAATATTGTTATGGACCTAGTTTATATTATTATATATGAGGTCTAGTTTATTATTATATTTATATTCAGTTACAAGTTATATTGTATTAAATATGTAGTATTCTAGTTTATGATGATAAATATATTAATTGTTATGTACCGTACAATAGTGGTAGTAATAGAAGTTATATTGCAGTTAGTGTTGGTGTAGTAATGGTTTAGTAGTTTAGTGGGTGGTTATATTTAATTATTTATGCTATTATATGTAAGGCTAGTACCGTGTAAATGTAATGAAGAAGAAAATAAAAGTTAATTTTGTGTTATCTCTTTCTTAATCCTCTTTTCTTAGGAGTTATTGTTCTCACTCGAAGAAGAACAAACTCGTTAGGATTCTATATCCTAACATCGAGTAGTTATGTCCGATCGATATTTTGACACCACGTTGAAATTTAGATTCCTACAAATCTACCTAAAATTTAGTGCAAATTGTTATAAGAAAGATGATAGACAATGAATATACACAGAGTACCATAGTTTGCTCTCAAAATTTCCACTAAGTCATTTACACCACAAAAAAGGTACAAAAATCTGAATTAAACGACATTTAACTTTATTACCATATTTGTTTCCTAGCCAACTTTTACACTACTATGATCGTTTGTGTCGACAAATTGATCACGACGTGGAGCACACAATCGTACTGACGTAAGTGCCTTGTCGAAATGCTTGGCCTTTGTTCCAAGATACTCACTCCAGCTGATTGGCCTGTACATTGCCGGATGCAAATTGTCTACTAATTTCTGAAGTGGGCTGACTTTGACACTCGATGGTGGGCCATAAAGGTAAGCTATGGATAACCGATGTCGGGTCCGGTTCACCACGGCCCGATGCAGCACGCTCGGGTACAGCCCGTTTGAAAGTATGTGCATGAGGTCTCCTACGTGAATCACCAACGCCCCGGGCAGTGGTGGTACCGTGACCCAACCGGGTACGCCCTCGCGCAGCACCTGTAACCCGCTCGTGTTGCTTTGGTGGAGAATCGTGAGGATTGTTGAATCGGTGTGGGCCGCTAGGCCCATGGCTCTATCCGGGTCGGGGCAGGCTGGGTACGAATTCATTTGTATTGCGGCACAACCGCCTTCCGCTCCTTTGGGACCAGCCCACTTGACGTCATCTTGCGTTATGCCCAATGACCCGAGCATCAGCCACATCAGCCGCCCCGCAAGTTTTTCCATAGCTTTCTTGTACTCTTCTATAGTCTCACTGGAATAGGATAAGAAAAGTAGTTAGAACATGTTTATTTTTATATTTTGATAATTTTTTAGAACATGTTTATTATTAGTACTTTACTTATGCTATATAGAAACAAATTAGTGATCCAATTACATTGTGTATGATAAAAACTTAATTCTTTACTTTATTGATAAAATAAAATAAAAGTGGCTGCCGATCATCGGTGGATTTCAATCAGACCACTACAAATCATTGAGCAACATCTACTATATATATTTACAACCATTAGGCTTCCTTTGAAATGCAAAGTTTCCGTCAGTATTACTAAATTTATTTAAGAGACTCGCCACCGATGAGTAATATTCATTATATGATAAGCTGTGGAAAGTGAGTTATTGATTGAATTTGTTAATTAAGATATATACCAGAATTTGTGGTAGTCTTGTGGCCAAAGTTGGGTCGCATGTTCAAGTGGCGAGCCGGCAATTGTGAACCCTTCCGACCACATAAGTTTGGAAAAGAAAGAAGAGATCCGGGCCAACCCGTAACCCGACACGCCATCCGGCTGACGAGCGGCCCGAAGTTTTTGGTGCATGGGAAGGGCGAATAGCCTTTTACCCGCCACTTCAATTTCATCAAGCAAGTTTTGGGAGATGTTATGGTTGGTGACTTGGAACACACCCCAAGTCTTGCATGCATGACCAATTTGGTTGATGGCATTCTCGTTATATAGATCGATGATAGGGACAGATTCGGAATTGCACATAGTGCCGGAGGTGGGGGAATCGTCGAGTGGCGACGTCCATGCATGCGTTTCGGGGAGTTCGGTTACGGAGTTCAGGTCTAGTTTGTTGTGAAGATTGATGGGATGAGATCTAAAGGCGTCCGAGAGTATTCTTGAAGGCATGGGGCTAGCTTTTGTCTGAAAATTGACTAGAAAAACCTGGTTGAATTTTTGGTTTTTGGAGTCCTCGTACTAGTTAAGAATGTAGTAATAGGGCAAGGTTTGTAGTGGGAAGACTAATTAGAGGAACTTTTGTTGTAGGAACATTTTGTGTGGTGTCTAAGTTTGTTTATATAGAAAGTGGATGGGATAGCGACCACTCATCAGCAAGTGTGGATTTCCAAATTCATTTTATGTGTCAGTTTTTGAGTATGTGTGCGGCAGAGGCAGGTAAAATTTGATCGAATAGATTTCGTTGGATACGTCGGGGTATTTAGTGCAGCAAATTCTGCTGTTAGATTTAGTAAATTTGTCTACGTAACTTATAAACTATAGTAAGTTTTATTATACATGGTAGAAATTTACTTGTAGTAACCATGGACGGTCTTGATTTTGTTTTCTACTTATATGTTAGCGTATGAAGTATTTGGGGTCCTAGAATAATATTTATAATAAGTATAAATCTGCAAAAGCAATTACAAACAAGAATTAAAGAGAACGGCTGCCGGCTGCTTCCAAGGAATTGTGAAATTACAAACACTACCCATGTATTATTGTGTAATTTACATATAACCTCATATATGTTACTTTATTAACAAAAATCTTTTTGATGTTAAAACAATAGCAAAACAAATGTACCACTTAATTATTTCTAACGTAATGAAATCATAAAGATTTATGCTTAATTGTTTATTTGATGCATAAAGAACTTTTGTTGTTTAAATTTAAATATATGCATATTTCTCTATCCCCTTTTTTTTAATAAAATTAGTTTCTTGATATATAAAAACATAAGCGTTTGAATAAATTAATATTATGATGTTTTTATTTAATTTCAAAAAAATATAAAAGAGTCATAGCATAATTCAAGTCTTCTATTTTAGCTAGTAAATATATGTTTTTTTTTTGCTCGGTAAAAAGAATTTCAAAAAAGTGAGTACAAGGGGTACTCAACCCTCACAAAAATCACCCGACAAAAATAATGGAACCATTACAAACAAAGGTTTGGATAAATACTCCACTCGTAATAAGACGCCTGAAAATTCTTGCTATGCGACCTCAACCAAATCCACGATTTCATTTTGACCAGCTCCAAACTATCATTCGTATTAGCCTCTTCTCCTATGAAAATAAGATTATTTCTAATCCTCCAAATATTTCCAACAACCAAGAACCATACTATCATCCAATCTTTTTCCCTCTTTCTTTCTTGGAATAGGCCTGCAAACTGTTTGAAATGTTGCTTAGGAGAATTCCACAACACTATACAAATCCCAGCCATTTAACACACCTCATCCAAATCTCTTGTGAGAAACTACACTCAAAAAATACATGTTTAAGAGATTTTGGATCTTTTTTACAAAGAGCACACATGACATCATCCGACGTATTTAGAATGCCCTTTCTCTGCAAATTATCTCTTGTAGCAATTTTATTCATAAACATTTTCCACACAAGAACTTTGAGCTTTAAAGGCGCTACAACTCCCCACATCTTCGATAGCAACATGTCGTTACTAAAACTACTCCCTCCCCGAAGATTCCGGTAAGCTGAACTGGTAGAGAAAATACCATTAGGTTCTAGTTCCCAAGTCCATCTATCTCTTAACTCGTCACTAAATTGGACATAAAGCAATTCGTGTTCCAACTCTGCAAGTAATATCTTCTCCCGATCAAATAACTCCCTTCTCCACCTCCACTCCCATTTCCAGCCACCATTAATCCTTGTTCCCATGCTAGTAAATATATGTTGATATAAGAGTGGCAATGAAAAAAAATCCCTCTTATCGATATAGTCATGGTCGTAAAACATATTATCCAAAAGTTTTTAATTAGGAAGTAGAAACTAAAGACTGAAATAAAACACAACTTTTTGTGAGCATTCATCTTTTTTAAAAGCCCCCCAAAAGCAATTAAAAAATATCTCTAAGGCTATTGTTTCAATTTTTTCTCCTCTTAATTCTTTTTCAGATTCTTGGCTCTGTGTTGTTTCAAAAAAAGAAAAAAAAAATAGCCCTCCAATGTTCGAATCTTGAATACGCCACTGGTGGTAACAGAAAAGAACAAACCATTACCATGTTAGCACTTACTATGGGAAATTCAGTAAAAGTGTATTTTGTATGCTTAGATAATATTTTCTATTAAAAGTGTATGCTTAGATACTAAAGTTTCGTTGCTAACCTCGTTTAAAAAGTTCCAGAAAATACCTTTTATATAAGTATGTAAAAGATATAATCTCTTTAGGCGCTCTCTTAACTGATAAATTATTTAATTTGAAGCAACTGCACAAATCAATTTCAAAAGTATATATGTACCATCCGACTAAAAGTTTATTTTTATTTTTTTATCAGCATCGTTCATACTAACCTGAAAAAAGAAAAAAGAAACCATGCCCAGTAATATAATTTATGGAAATGTTCATTTGATTTGACATTTTAATTTTGGATAATTATCACGAATATTATATTGGTTAATTTAGCTTTTTTTCTATCTTGTTTTTTTGCTGATGTATAAAAAGAGAATCTCAATCATGTATATGAGAATGTTTTTTATTCTATGGTGGTTGTAAATTAAAGGAAATTAAGGATTTCAAAAAAGATGATATATTGATTTGTTGGTTTAAAGACAAACAAGTACATAGTAGGGACGACATTGCATGCTTCGCATATATCATTTCTCCAAGAAGTACTCCAAAAAATAAGATTACATTACTCAGTCCAGCAAGGTTACCACCAATCAACAAAAGAAAAAAAAATGATATGAATCTTTGTTTTTCGCCTTAATACATCACATACATTAGCAGATGATGCACATCAATATCGATTTTAAATACTTCTCATCTACGTATACAATATATTAATTAAAGACTATTTATAGTACCGATTAAAAGTCTTATTATAGTTAAAGATATATACATTTCCTTAGCTATTTCGTTCAATAAAACTGATCAGGGATATATTTTTCTGTATTGCAAGAGAACTGCCATGTTTTTATATGATCCATAGGTGATAGAACTAACAACTCAAATCATCCTGACGTCCATATACAAGGGTCAATTTTGCATGAGAGGGGTATTTTTAGCACTACGTATATTTTGTCAATGTGTGTGTGTACAAAACAAGCAAAACTACAGAAGTGGAAAAGACCATATTGCGCCTATAGATAAACGCGGAAGTAATTTAAGACATATCTCAACCACACAAATCCAAGGGGTTTCAAAATAAAAGGTGGATCTTTATCCATCACCATGTGCCCCTTGTCTTGTCCAACTCAATTAGAAAAACGGCTAAAATTTCCACTTCCCGTCTTACTTGGCCTTATTGGTCCTAATCCCTGAATTGCGAAGAGACAGCATCGACCATCCTCTCTCTCGCCACCATTTTCGGGTGAAAGACTGATTTACCCTTGACCTTTCGAAGTCGATGAAACTTTTCAAGAATCTAGGACATGCCTACTAAACTCACAACCTTGTTAAGACTTGCATGTTCTATCGTCAAATGAAATGAGCCCACAACGGTACATGTTATATAATAAGTGGCCTGAATACACTTATATGTCTACAACTTTTGAGCAATATAGGTACATATATACATAAATGATCTTATCTAACTAAATAAAATTTCTATAGACTTTAAATATTTATGTGGAGACTTATAAGCTAAGAAAGATCTTTTTGTATTATATACAAGTATCATAAAAAATATTGCATTAATTATCCTATAATTGTATAAAAGTAGATTATCTTGGGCTTTTAATTTGTATATTATATATGAGGCTCTAATTTTTATATGACATCAGAACCTACCCAAGTCAATGTTGAGATTACCCATAATATTCTTCACGTGTTAGGTTGGTTCGATATAAGTGTAGGTTTATTATAGATTAAAGTTTATTTAGCGTGATTTACGTACTTATTTTCTTAATTTTTTGATATTTATTTAGCGCATAATTATTGTTTTTAGTATTGTTTTGTTATTTAGTAGTTATGAGTTGAGTTAAGACAAAACGAAGAAAAAAATAGCATAACGGGATAGTTTTTGGAAAAGGTTGCATTTGGAGTGCTAGGAAGCCACGACCGAGCATCACGATGCTACGAGAATGAATAATACAACCCTGGATCTGAACGTAAGGAGAGCCCGCAGCGCGACCTGCACAACACACATCGCGATTTGCGCGCCGCATTCGGCAAATGGCACAACCTGCACGATGGAGCGACGCAACACACAGGACCCGCGCGACACGGGTTTCACTACGCGACTTGGGGCAGTACAACTTATCTATATAAGGGGAGGACGGTCAACACCTTAAACATGAGCTTTACATTGATTTTCTATTGCTTGAAGGAAGTTTACATTGTGAAAGAGAGAATTGCGAGAAAAGTGCAAACAGAGTTGAGAGAAACACAATAGTAACTCTGTTTCCATGGTTTGGTTCTTAAATTTGAGAGTCTATAATTGTGAGGGAGATGATAAAGCAAAGGATTCTAGAAGATTAGAGAAGTCAACGTTCCTCTGGATCCAATAAGCTTTTATAATCTCTACTCTCTATTTATGTTGTGAGGGAGAAGACAAAGCTAAGGATCCTAGAAGATTAAAAGAGTCAACGTTCCTCTGGATCTGAGAAGATTTTCAAATCTCTGCTCTCTTTTTATGTTATTTAATTCCTTATTTGTTGTTGAACTTATGACAATGAATAGCTAAACTACTCCGTGTTTGGAGTAGGGCGGTAACTCTGATATATGAAAATGCGTATTAATTTTATTTGAGACTTGTTTGATACGTTCATGTCTCTAGGTTGATTTGTGTATATGATGCATGTTAGCATTAACTCTCTTTGGATGAACGGAAGGACTACTTGTGCTAAAAGAATAAGGGTCGTTTGCAACCGCCTAGTTGTGATCTTTGAGCGGTTGCAACATATACCGATTATCTTGCGACTTCTTGGCAGTCGCTATGTCATATAACGACTGCCAAGCACTCACTACCATTTGCGACTGCCAGACGGTCGCTAATATTATCCTAACATTTGTGACCGTCCAACGGTTGCAAATGAGGGTCATTTGCAACCACTCAGCGGTCACTAATAGTATTCATATTAAAAATTTAAGCATTTGGCATGATAATTTAAGGCATATTGTTGGTTTCATTGTTAATTACAACAATAATAGGTTCAAATAAGTTAAATAAACACAAATGATAGGATTCATTGCATACTCAAATATCGTTTAAAGAGACGATTCTTAATGACACATCTAACTATATATAATGACAATGACTACATATATATATATATATATATATATATATATATATGTTTTACATGGGATACTAATTAAATAGCATAATGACATCTATAATTACATTTATAACGAATATCAATCGCATATGAGACTATTATAAACAGTTCGTATGATTAGTTGTAGAACGTATAATAGTTTAATCGTTAATAACTTGGTTAATCACATATAAATTAGTATTTTGATAACTCTATTACTAGTGTACTAATTATATATTATTTCAATTCACATGTATTAATGAGATTCTTTATTAAAAATCACAAACATATCAAAATCGTATAAAGGAAACTAAAAATAGGAAAATAATTGTGCCAGAATTGTAACCGTCGAGCGGTTGTAAATTATGGTCATTTGCAACACCATGTGGGTCGCAATTGACATTCACAACCTTCTGCGACCGCCTGGCAATCGCAGGTTATGGGAATGAGCCGTTTGCAACCTCTCGACGGTTGCAATTGAGGGTCATTTGCAGCCACCGAGAGGTTTCTAATAATATTCATAATAGGAAATTAAGCATTTTACATGATAATTAAAGGCATGTTGTTTGTTTAATTGTTCATTACAACAAAACTAGGTACTGATAAGTTAAATTGACATGCACATTTAAGTATGATTTACAGGGACGGTCCATAATGGCACTTCTAACAAATTATAATGACGATGTGCGTAATGACTATATATATGTGTGTGTGTATATATATATATAAATAATAAAAGTCGAGTTAAAAAAGACTTCGAGTTAAAAAAATTGTTCTTAATTCAAGAAGAAAATTCGTGTGCGATGCAATGAAAAGAACAAGGCGTATGGATTGCAAGAAGGTAACGAGATTTCAATATGGAGAAAGATTCTTTTCATAGAAGACTTCAATATGGACACGGACTCTTTTAATTGAACACTTCGAGTTGGACAAGGAAACATTTCCTTATTAAAGAAGATATGCTCAAAACAAATATTAGAGCCACACAAGGAGACCTAAAACATTCCAAAAACGTGCACAATATATGTAAACGTTGGACATCAAAGAAGACTACATTATAAATAAACATGTTGGGCATCAAGAAAATACATGAAGATAAGAGCGATAACACCCAAAGAGAAAATTATTATAGCCGGGTGTCTCTTTGTCTTGTGTTTTCAAGTTTTGTTTAGCGAATTAAATCAACTTTTGTTGTTAGAGTTAGTGAGCTGCATTGTAAGGAGTAAAATTCTTTACAACTTGGTTGTTTAACTTGATTATTCTTAGAGAGGATCTTAAAATAGTTAAATGTGACTTTGTACAATCATTATTATATGGTGATTATCTTGCCTAAGGCTGGGCATATTCTATTTATATAATCTACTTAATATTAAACTTTTGTTGTGTTCTGTTTTATTCCACGGTGTCTTATTTGGTAAAACATGTGTTAGGATAACATTGTGTGAGTGTTAACGTAATACCAGTGTTAAAGTAGTAAGTCCCAATCCATACAATTTAATACTAAACACGTTAAAATATACAATCACTTAAATCTTAATAACCTCAGCCGCACCCCTTATATGCGAAAAGTAAACTGACACTAGAATATTGGCCAAAATCTATAGGGACATCCTTACAAAGATATTTGACTTATGACTAGCTTCTGTATTATTGTTCTGTTGATTGTTGGACCTGTGCGATCCAAACCTTAGAGGGTGCCACTCATATTATAGAAATGAAGGGGATGTTTGTGATATTGGTCGAAACCTCATGGGTTCTTCAATATATATTTTTGGCAAAATTGCTAAAAATGCCCGATATCTTTTTTCAACTTTAGATTTTGCCATCTAACATTTTAGGCGTGAGTTTAATTATGCTCAGTAACTTTGCCAAAAAATGCCTGAAACACATATGTGGCTGCCCATGTCATCAAGTTTTGCATATGTGGAAGAAAAATGGCTAACATGTCATCCAGTTTATAATTTTTATATTTTTTATAATTAGTTTTATTATATAAATTATAATTTTTATATAATTCTAATAACTATTAATTCTAAAAATAAGGAAAAATAGATATTTAATATTACACAAATATAATTTCAATTAATTTCTTTCCAATTAAAAAACTTAAACAAAACAAATATAGAAAAATGAAAAAAGAAAAAAACAAGTTATCACTTTCCCCCCCTCCGCCCCATAGCCCACCACAACCTCCATTTGCACTGCCGCCGCACCACACCACCACCGCCTCCACCTGCACCACCGCCGCACCACACCACAACCACCACAACCTCCACCTACACCGTCGCTGCACCACCACAATCCGAGATCCGCCGCCGCACCACAACAAAAGTGATGAGATCTGGAATTTAGAATGAGCCGTGATGACCTTAAAATCTAGGAAAAAATAACGACCGAGATGGAGGTCATGGTGGTGGTGGGCTGGGTAGGTTGGTGGGGGGAGGGGAGGTGGGAAAGTGACGACCTAGGTTTCCTTTCTTCTTTTCCTTTTTTTTATTTTTTTATGTTTTTAAAATTTATTTTTAATATATGTTTTTTAATTTATTAGTTATTAAAAAATCATTTTTTTTAATTTAGAATACACAAAAATATAAATGAGGGCGAGGGGGGTATTTTCTTTTTTTTTCTATTTTTTATAAACGTTATAAAAAATTATAATATTTTAAGAGTTAATATTTTAAAATCAGAATTATAATATAAGTTTTTTTATAATATAGTTAATTATAAAAATTATAAATTTAATGACATGGTAGCCACATTTTTATCACATATGACGCGATTTGATAATTTGGCGGACACCGGGCAAGAAACAATATTTCGGGCATTTTTGACAAAGATAACAGGCGTAAACTCAAGCTTAAAAAGATTTTGGGCAAAAAGTAAAGTGAGCAAAAAATAACGGGTATTTTTTACAATTCTGACTATATTTTTTATCGGCAAAAGGAATTTATTAAACCTCAAAGAAAAAGAAGTACAAGTTACAAAACGATAAGAATGGCCATTCTGTACCAATCCACAAAAGTTGCAAAAAAGTGATTATAATCTAACCCCATGTTCTCACCGTAATTTCACCAACCATATGGATTATTATTGATATATCTCTAAATGATATATCACTTTATCTGTCCATCATGGGTTTCCAATAATGATGAATATAGGGTGTGCGGTTCGGTTTAACCGAACCATTGGTTCGATTTTTGAATAGGGGATTCGATTTTGGTTTTCTCCAAAAGAAAACCATAAACCAACCATTTGATACGGTTTGGTTCGGTTTAAATTACCACCGGTTTGGTTATTTTTACAACAGATTCGGTTTTGTTTTGCTATAAACCCTCTCATTTATCTATTAAACAATCAATCTTTGAATTAAAAAATAAATTTATAGGCAATGTATAAAAAAATAAATTATAAATAACTTAGTAATTATATAGATCATTCATCAACCGCAAATTATTAATCGTCAGTAATTTAAAAATCGCAAAGGTAGTAGTTGCAATAAAAATCGTTTTTCTTTTCTTTCTAAAATCATACCATATATATTCCTTTGCATGCACAAAAACTATCGATTTATATATTTGAACAATACAACGTCAATATAATACATTTTTCTTATAATTATAAATTACAACGGTTTTTATTTAAAATAAATTTTAATGATTTCATCTACATACTTAGTTTTACTCATGTTAAATATAAATGTAATAGTACCTTTCCTGCAAAAAAAAAAAATATAGATGTAATAATTTAGAGTAGGACGAAATATTAAAAATGCCCAATAACTTTTTTAAAAAAGTCAAATGCCCATTTTTTTTTGGTTTTGCCAAATTTCCCTTATGTTTAAAAACATCTTTCAAAAATGCCCTCGGCGCTTATTCGAGCCAAAATTGCCTACATGGCGGTACAGTCAACAAGTTGTCAATGCCACGTCATATTGTATTTGCACCTCAAAAAAATTGCACTTTGCACCCCAATATATATAATATAATAATATTAATAATAAACACATATATAAAAACATATATATAATTATTTGTAAAAATAATAAATATAAATAAATAATAATAATAAACATATATATAACTATTCGTAAAAATAATATACATATATATAAATAATAATAATAAACATATATATAACTACTTATAAAAATAATAAACATATATATAATAAACATTTATATATAAATAATTATAATAATAAGCATTTAAATAAATAATAATAATAAACATTTTAACAATAAAAAAAATACAAAAAACACAAAAAAAAAAATCATCATCTTTATCACCACCACCGCTGCATCCCCCCCCACCCCCACCCCGACGCCGTCGCGACTACCACCACCACCATCTGCAACACCACCGCCTGCCGATTACACTTCCTCCAACACCACCACCACCTGCAACACCACCGCCTGCCGATTACACTTCCTGCAACACCACCACCACCACCTGCTACACCACAGCCCGCCAATTACACTTCTTGCAACACCACCACCACCACCACCTGCAACACCACATTCGCCGATTATACTTCCTGCAACTCCACCACCACCACCACCTGCAACACCACCGCTCGCGATTACACTTCCTGCAACTCCACCACCACCACTCAATTTTTGGGGGAAATTGAACCACAGCAACCGGTGGTGGTGCTATTGTGGCCGGCGATGGCGAGGGGGGGGGGGGGGGGGGGAGGTGCGAACTAGACAATTTTTTTTGGGGGGGGGGGATTTTTGATTTTCCTGTTTTTTAAGTTTATTATTTGTTGAAAATTAAGTTTATTAAACATTTTCAGACAAAGTATATTTTTATGATTTAAATTAAATATATTTTTGAATTAAGATTTAAGATTTTATATATGTTTTTTTTACAAATAGTTATATATATATATATTTATATATATATATATGTTTATTATTGTTTTATATATATATGTTTTATTTTTACAAATGATTATGTATATCTATGTTATATATATATATATATATATATATATATATATATATTGGGGTGCAAAGTGCAATTTTTTTTGGGTGCAAATATAATATTTAAAATTAGAAGAGTTTGTTTAAAAAATATTTTTTGGCTGAAAAATATAACGTGGCGGAGCACTTATTGACGTGGCAGCCACTGTACCGCCACGTAGGCAATTTTAGCCTAAATAAGGATCACGGGCAGTTTTGAAAGTTTTTTTTAAACATACGGGGCATTTTAGCAAGGTTTGAAAAAAACTGGCTTTTAATTTTTTTTAAAAAGTTAGCGGGTATTTTTAATATATCGTCCTTTAGAGTATTAGATTTTATACTACTAAGTAATTAGGCTAATAAAAATGCAATTTCGGTTTGTTTCGGTTAATCGATGGTATAAACCAAAACCAAACTATATATGATTTTGGTTTTGACTACCAAATCATAAACCGCACCAATCATCCGATTCGGTTAAAAAAATAAACCACCGATTCGGTTATTGGTCAATTTAGTCGATTTTTGTTTTCTATGCACCCCTCTAGATGAATACAATATTTTGGTTTGTTATTGTGAATTGATAAATAAACTTATAATTATGCGGTCACTATGTGTACACGCGAAAATTATACATATATACTTTTATTTGACATATAAAACTTAGAGATTGCCTTTTTAGGTTCTGCCGCTAAATTGGAAGCTTTTGTCCTATAACTTAGCTAGTGGACTCCCCAATCATCAATTTTATTAATTAAATAACATTATCCATTACATATTTGAGTCCTCGTTTGGATCTTCGATTTGGAAGACGATGAATCCATCATACGTTATACGTACCCATTATCTTTTCTTGATTCTAATTATCAATCTCCAGACCAAAGAGCAAATAAAGTTTATTGAAATGATTCTATAATTACCATCGAATTCCTTTTTGTTTTCTTTTACTTTTTATGTGGTGCAAGGCTAAGGTGACCACAGTAGAATGGGAACAAACAAAAACGTATCACGTTTTGGCATGCCAAGAGATAACATACATGGGACATGTGCTTTTGTGGACGTATACACATGCATAATGATCATCATTGAGATGCATATGCTCATCACATGCTGCGAACGTGATTAAGTCTTATTGTGGTAAGCTGTTTCTTTGTACATTTCTGATAATAAACAATGTGACTTTTTTTTTCTCCTCATCGCTAGACAGTTTCCAAGAGCTAGGGAGATGATGTTCTACGTAGCTCGATCAAGCTCTCAAATATCAATTTTTAACTTTCTTTGGGATTTGGCCTGAACTTCGAATCGAATTTTGGAAAACTCCTCTTTGTTTTTTTCCGTATGTCGCCTAGTCTTCATTGAGACGGGAAAATAGGCAGAGCAAAAACTAAGGCGCGTATCCACCCCACTAGAAAACTTTTGGGTAAAGCTTTTTGTAAATTAAAGTCGGTCATTCAACTTATTATTAATCACGGCTTTTATGCATGTAAAGATCACTATCATAATAATGATGTTGATCAAAATAATCCTTGATTGGCTATTACTCGAATATTATGATGAAAATTTGAACATAAATATCTCAGATCAATTAACATATGTGAAGGTGAAGAAACAGGTCCACCTGAGATAATAAAGGATTTTTTGCCGGAAGGAAAATCAAATAATCAGTGGCAGTCTTTCATTTCAGGAATTGAACCGGTGGTAGGAGAACAAATGGAGCCGAAGGCTGAAAACTTTAAAAAGAGAAGGAAAAAGGCAGAGACGGGAAATCTCACGAAACCAGTGACGATTCGTGGCAGAAAGCGCAGAGTAAAAGGTGGTCAAAGCAAGAAGAAGCAAAGCAAAGAGGTAGGTCCACCTTATTTGGATAATTAGGTCAGCGATAGTCTTATAGCTAGACGAAATGAACTCATAAAGAGGAACGATTTTGAGTGGGAAGCCAAAGAGATCTGGGCTTTCGGGAAAAAGATAGGGATTGTAGGGAGAGGGAATGATGATGAAATTATAAAGAAATTATGTGAAATGAATAAAAGAGAAAATGAGATGAAAAAAGAAAAAGAGAAAAAGAAAGATGGAGATGGGGCTAGTAATAGTTTGATATGAAGATGGTAACCTTTAATTGCAGAGGATTATGAGGGAGGGTGAAAATAAAAGCAGTCCGAAAGCTGGTTAAGGAAAATCGGGTGGATGTGCTATGCTTACAGGAAACAAAAAAGGAGGAGGTGAATGATAGTTTTTGCAGAAAGTTGTGGGGGGATGAAAGTTGTGGATGGGCCTTCTGTGAAGCGACGGGTAACTCAGGAGGAGTGCTAACTTTGTGGAGAAAAGATAGTTTTGTGGTTGATAATCAATTTGGATGGCAGAATTTGTTAATTATATCGGGTACCTGGAGTTGTAATGGGTTGCATACTTATATTGCAAATACATATGCACCTTGTGTTAGTAGAGGCAGAAAAGAACTGTGGGAAAAGCTCCTCAGTATTAAAGCTATTGTTAGTCCAGGAGCTTGGTGCGTTTTAGGAGATTTCAACGTTGTAAAAAAGCTGGAGGAAAGGAGAGGAAGAGAGTTATCACAACCTTCAGGTGATATGATCGAGTTTGAACGCTTTATCGAAGAAATGGATCTTCACGACTTTCCACTTGTTGGGAGAAAGTTTACTTGGTACAGGACAGATGGGTCGTCAATGAGTAGGTTGGACCGAATTTTAGTTTCGGATGAATGGGTGAGAAAGTGGACGAATTTATCTCAGTGGGGTCTTAAGAGGACAATATCTGACCATTGCCCAGTTTTGCTAAAGAATGAAGAAATGGATTGGGGTCCGAGGCCTTTCAAATTTCTCAATATTTGGATGGAAAATAAAGAGTTCAAGTCATTTGTGAAGACCCAGTGGGAGGAGATGCAAACTGATGGTTGGGCAGCTTATAGGATCAAAGCCAAACTAAAAGGTCTCAAAATGAAACTTAAGGAATGGAATAGAGAGGTATTCGGTCGAGTTGAATTGAGAATACAATCACTTGAAAATGATATAAGAGAGTCAGATTTAAGAACTGAAAATTGTAATCTGTCAGTTGAAGAGATCATGCAAAGAAAAGAGAAGATAGCTGAACTTTGGCAGAGTATGAGATCAAAAGAAAGCTTACTCGCGCAGAAATCCAGGTGTAATTGGCTAAAAGCAGGGGATCAGAACACTGGCATCTTCTACAGATGCATCAACGGTAACAGAAAAAGGAATGAGATAAGGGGTCTGCGAGTTGAGAATCAGTGGATTGACAGTGTTACCGAGGTCAGAGCAGCAACTAAAAACCATTTTCACAGTTTTTTTTCTGAAGTGCAGTGGCAAAGACCTGGTCTTGACGGTATTGAGTTTGTTCAAATTCTGAATGCTGAAAATGAGATGTTGGTTCAGCATTTCTCAGAGGAGGAAATTCACCGTGCTATTTTGAGTTGCGATGGTAGCAAAGCTCCGGGTCCGGATGGGTTTAACTTGAAGTTCTTTCAGGAATGTTGGGATACGATTAAGATGGATTTTATGAGATTTATTGAAGAATTTTTTACTAATGGCAGATTGGTGAAGGGTTTAAACTCATCATTTGTTGTTCTTATCCCACAGTGTGAAAGCCCCCAGTGCTTGAGCGACTTTAGACCGATCTCATTAATCGGTAGTCTGTATAATGTGGTGGCAAAATTATTAGCTAACAGATTGAGGGTGGTCATGAATCGTATAATAGCTAAAGAACAGTCTGCCTTTGTGAGTGGAAGACATATTATGGACAGTGTTCTGGTTATTAACGAAGTCATTGATGATGCAAAAAGTAAAAAGAGGCCGTGCTTGATTTTCAAAGCAGATTTTGAGAAGGCATATGACAGTGTAAATTGGAATTTTGTCGAGCAGCTACTGTGTAAGTTTGGGTTTGATATTAAATGGAGAAAGTGGGTTAGAGAATGTATTACTTCAGCATCCATGTCAATCTTGGTTAATGGTTGTCCTACAGAAGTGTTTAACCTTCAAAGAGGCTTGCGTCAAGGAGATCCGCTATCTCCTTTCTTGTTTCTCTTAGTGGCGGAGGCTCTTGGGGCTATGATCAAGAAAGCTATGGAGTGTGGTCTGTTTGTGGGTTATAAAGTTGGAGATAGGACTTTCGAGGTTTCACATACACAATATGCTGATGATACAATTATTTGTTGTGAACCAATTGATGAAAACGTGTTTGCCATCAAGAGTATTCTAATGAACTTCGAGTTGATTTCGGGATTGAAAGTAAATTTCCGAAAAAGCCAGCTGCACGGAATCAACATTGAAGAAGACAGAGTTGAGGAATGGGCAACATACTTGAATTGTAAGAAAGGTAACTTGCCGTTTATGTATCTTGGGGTTCCTGTTGGGATCAACCCGAGAAGAAAGGAGTCCTGGAATTCTTTGATGAAATGTTTTACAAACAGAACTGGATTCTTACAAAACAGGCATCTTTCATTTGGCGGTAGAGTTACTTACCTAAAAGGTGCACTTTCAGGTATACCTACGTATCTCCTATCTTTCTATAAAGTCCCGATTAAGGTGTTAAAAGAACTTACAGCTGTACAACGTCAATTTTTATGGGGTGGACAGCAAGGAGTGAAAAAAATCAATTGGGTAAGTTGGGAGGTGATTTGTAGAAATAAAGAAGATGGTGGTTTAGGAGTAAAAGATATGTACCGATTTAATATGGCACTACTTGGTAAATGGTGGTGGAGGATACTTACAAAAGAAGATTCAATTTGGAGAAATGTTCTAGTAGCAAAATATGGTGTTCTTGATCCTGGGGATGCGACATACAGAACAGTAAATAGAAGGGGTAGATGTTCTTTTTGGTGGAGAGACATATGCTCTATTGTATGTGCTGATTTAAATGAGGATTGGTTTTCAAGAGGTGTGAAAAAAATTATAGGAGATGGAGGAGACACAAGTTTCTGGAATGATGCTTGGATTGGCACAGAAACCTTGAAAGAAAATTATGCGAGACTGTTTAGTATCTCACTTGATAAAAACAAGATGATTAGCGAAATGGGATCATGGCTGAATGGAGTGTGGGAGTGGAAATTTACATGGAGAAGAAGTTTATTTTGCTGGGAGCAACAACTTTTTGAAGACTTGAGGCAATTGGTACAACACATTCAGCTTGACAACAACAAACATGACTCCTGGAAGTGGAATCCAGATCCAACCGGTTGTTATACGGTAAAATCTGCCTACCTCATTTTAAGTCAGAATAGAAATAACTCTTTTGATGGTTTTTTCAACTCTTTTTGGGATATGTCGGCACCTCATAAGATGATGTATTTTGCTTGGAAGCTCATACTTGATAAAGTTCCAACAAAATCAAATTTGGAAAAAAGAGGATGTGGTGAATTGATAACTACAGGGGGTTGTTGTTTTTGTGGTGCTGAAATGGAGTGCTTGGGGCATTTGTTTTTCGAGTGTGATTTTGCTTATAGGGTTTGGATGTATGTCTATGAGTGGTGGGGTTATTGTACTGTGCTACCGAAGGTTTCATCTACTCACTTTGAACTTCACACTTCATTGTGGCGTGGGACTAAGGCGAGAAAATATTGGAAAGGTTTGTGGTGTGTTACGGTATGGATGATTTGGATAACGAGGAACAAGGTGGCGTTTCAAAATGAAGAATCACACATCGTAGGAACGGTGGAGCTAATCAAACTTAAAATGTGGGCGTGGATTAAAGCAAAATCTGAAGATTTTATTTTTTCTTTTTATGATTGGTGTATGCAACCTAACCTTTGTATGGGGAGTAACCGTTGATAAAGTAATTTGTGTAAGGGGTTGAAGCACCTCTTGTGCTTCGTATTTTTTTCTTTTAATGATAAAAAAAAAATATATAGTACATACGTAGATATTGGTACATTAATTTTGCAGTGGGGAACTTTAGTGAATTACCAAGTTAGTGGTTAATTTTATTTTTTATTCCCTGCATTTTTAATTAATCTACTAATATAAGAAAAGAGCCTCCGATATGGAAATATCAATGGATGAAGAATGTAGCTGTTTAATTTGGTGAGAAACTCTGAAGTGTCTATAACCTCAGATTTACTTATTCATTGTGTTGGGTATATATATATATATGTGTGTGTATATATATATAGGATAGGATAGGATAAATTAACATGGAGTAACTTTAATCTACTAATATAAGAACAGAGCCTCCGAAGTAATAATTAAATGTGGAATTAGATTAATGGATAAAGAATGTAGCTGATTAATTAGGTGATAAGTTTAATTTTGCTATAACCGCAGATTAACTTAAGTAATTGTGTACGTTGGGTATATGCAACGTACACTACGAGAACGTTGGCATTTAATTGTGCAACATTTCCTAGCTAATTAAACAGCAAAATCCCTTGGTGATTTCAAAATTAGCAAACAAAATTTTGGTCAACATATTTCCCAGCAAGGCAGCAGTAGGTGTCAATGGTAAGATTTACCAACCGAAAATCTGAATGAAACACACGTGGAACATTACCTAGCCAAAAAAAGCACTTGCAATACTCCAGCGTGGACCACGAAGCGAATTATGCGCTGAAAGGTTCCAGCATGGATTACCAAGCGAAAATTCGTTTGGACGGCCACGTGAAAATAATTATATATATATATATATATATATGGTACCAAAATTATCAAGCGAAACTTCGCTTGAAAAGAATTGATATATACATATTATGTATTCAATATTGTACTATTTTGCAAGCGAATTTTCACTTGACAAATGTTTATATATATATATAATATAATATAATACGTATTGGTATTCAGTATTGTACCAAAGTTACCAAACGAATTTTGGCTTAGTAATTGAAATAAAATATGCGGCAATATTTATATTTGAATGGCGCGTAATTTTTATATTTGAATGGCTTATGTTCCAGATTATAAAAAAACTGGTGCATAATAACGCGCCATTATAATTCATTAATAGCTCAATTATATTGTTAACATGTTGGATATTATAACCTAACTAACAGAGTTTATTTAGGGGTTGGAACGCCATGCCCATGGTTCAAAAGCTTGTAATATTACGAAAATATCCCTCGTTATATTCACTAAATTTCACTCTGAATGCTCTATTACATTTGTTATGTACTTGTTTTTCTGGATCTGGCTCTGTCTTTCTTCTTCTTCTGTCTCCCTTTTTATAGAGGTTTTTTAGGGACACGTGTCGATATGCATGTTTAGATAAATTACATGTGTTGCTTTGTGCGTACTGAGGAAGATATCTTTTATCTTATCTTTTCATTCTTCATCTACTAGGCGCTAACTAGGATTAACTTTGATCTCTTCCGAGGACTTCAAAGGTTCCGAGGGGTGGCTGTAGTCTTCGGAGTGACTGGATCATTTGGGCAGTATGTCCATGGTAGCTTATGCGGTGTTTGTCTCTTTTGGAGGGTGTACTCCGAGGGGTATATCTGTTTTACTTTGTTCGTTCCGAGGGTCCTGTTGCTTCAGTAGGGTCAGTTCTTGTTCTGGGAATTTAGTTACACGTACTCTGACGGCTTCCGAGTTTTAATATAATCTTGTTCTTCGGGTTTGAACTTCGTGGTAGGTGTTTCGAGGGGTTTTATGCCTTGCTAGGTCATTATTTTCTGTATTCGGCCTTCGGGGGAAATATTCCGAAGGCTTTAGGATCATAGAGTGTTTAGTGAGGGGATATTCTTGTACTTTCTGGGACTCGGGGTCCGTTGTGGTCCCTCTTGGCGCATTGATGGATATTCGAGTCGCGCGGATCCATCGGGGTTGGTTCTTTTTTCGATGCCACGTGGATATCTTTTCTTTACTCATCGTTGACTTTCCATGGGACGCTTTGGTGTCTCCTCGGGTGTCCCTTTATACCGCTTTGAGTTAGTGACCAAGCGGATTGGTAACACTCCGAGGGCCTCCTCGTGGAAGTGGGTACGCCTCCTCAGAAGTACTCGTGACAATAGTATTGTCCGTATACTAATTCCTATATTTAGGACTAATATTCTCTTTAATCTCGTATTTATTTTTTACGGTTAACATTAGCCCCCCCCCCCCCCCCAAATTTCGATCGCTTTCGTAGAGGCGAGGGAAATTTTATTTCGTGTCGGTGAGGCGAAGGGTTTTGTTCTTTTTTTCTCCTTCGTTTATTTTTATTTTCAGTAGTTTTCCGAGGGGGTGTGCATATATTTATAGATATTAAAAATGAATTATAAGGAAATTACCTTATTACCCTTGGGGGTATCGTCCTCAGGTAGGCAGCGGTTTTGGGGCATTTATTGCAGGCGGGGAAGGTGGAGGTGTAACGGCCGTTGACTGGTTAGTCGCAGTTCAAATATCTGACCGTTGGTAATGGTCAGATTTTTCAACTCGTTGTGCATTCTTATTAGTGATGTTCAAATATGCTTATAATTGTGATGTTTAACTCGTTGTGCATTCTTATTAGTATCTTAAAGCTACTTGGTTAATAGTGTCATATTAAGGGGGAGTAGCTTAAGATATTAATGATGTTGTGTTGTTGGAGCACTGTGCATAGTACGAATTGTGAACATGTTTGGTTTTGTGAAGAAAGGCAAAAAGGGGGAGATTGAAAGTGCAAGTATTTAGTCAATGTTAGATCAACAATGTAAGTGCAATGTTAGGGTAACACTGAACACAGAAAAACTGCACATTCATGATTATTGCTATAATTGTGTTTTGCCTTTATTCACTTACTAACTTAGTTTCACGAGTTGTAGTTGGTATTTGTATGTGCTCCAGGTCAAGAGACTTCAAGGAAGGATTTATTTCCTTAAAGAGAAGTTGCCATTCAAAGAGAAGTTTCCAAAGAAGAACTTTCCATAATTAAATAAGGAAAGATGTGTGCGTTGCAATGGAAAGATCAAGGCGTGTGAATTGCAAGAAGGAAAGAAGATTACTTGCAGTAGGATTCTTTTCATAGAAGACTACAAGATGGAGAAGGGTACTTTCCTTAGAAGACTTCAAATTAAAGAAGAAAACCTTTCCATTGAAGACTTCTAGTCAAAGAAGGAAACTTTTCCATTGAAGACTTCAAGTTGGACAAGGAAACCTTTCCCTATTGAAGGAGACTTGCCATGAACGAAATTAGAGTCATACAAGGAGATCTAATAGCAATCAAAAACGTGCACAACATGTCTTGGCCATCAAGGAAGACTACACTATAAATAGGCATATAGGGCATCAAGAAAAAGACACGAAGACAAGAGCGAAAATCTCCCGTGAGGAAATCTTTATAGTCGAGTGTCTTTGTCTTGCTTTAGCAAAGTTTGTGAGTTGTTAGAATAGATCTAAGACTGAGGAGATTTTAGAGATAGTCGAAGCAATTCTTGTGTGCTTTGCTTAGTTCGATTAATTTGAGAGTGAGGAGCTTGAAAATTGAGAGAACGACTTTTGTTAAAACCTTAACGGGTTATTTTGCCTACGGCTCGGAAGATCATATTAATATATTATCTTCTTAAAATTATATCTACTTGTGTTCTTTATTTATCCGCTGCGTTATATTCTCTGTCAAGTAGATTTGTGCTAACGGTTAACTCCTGTTAAACAGATGTTAAGATAACATCGAGAGTCCAACATCAGCTTAACATTGGAAGAGCTGATCAGTATTAGACTAACAAGGAAGGGTTAACGCTGTGCGACAAGTATCAAGTCCCGATCCAACAATTTCACGGTTTTAGATTCTTATGTATTTTTTTCTTTTTCGTAGGTCAGGAAAATCCGGGACGCAGCGGCTGCAGTAGAGCAGGGGTATCACAAGGAGGGGGAAGAAGTAAAACTTCTCCGAACACAAGTGGCGTCCCTTCTGTCCTGGGACAAAGAGAGCAAGACGAGGGAGGATGTGCTCCACACAAAGATTTCGGATCTCGACTTTCTTTGGCAAGAGGCTCAGAAGGAGAAAGAGGGTTTGCGCCTTAAGTGGGAGCGGGCAGAGTTCGCATACGAGCGGGTGGAAGCGTCTGAAAAGGCTGCCAAAGAATGGATTGCTCTTTTGGAGAGAGAGAAGAAAGAGTCCGAGGGGGCTCTTAGGGCTCAGATTGCCGCTCTCGAAGGGGAAAAAGCAGAGGTGTTGGCAAGGGAAAGAGAACTCCAGGGGTTGCTAGGCCAACTTACCGATCGGGCCGAGTCGGCCTAGGAGAAATTGGCGAAGTCCCTTTCTCCCGAGGAGGTGCAAGCTAAGATTGACGCGGCGGTCCAGTTCGCTCAACAGGAGACCTTTAGACAGCACTCGGAAACTTCTGATAGGCCGCCACAAGAGCTTTTAACAGGTCTTATGTTATGGGGTTATTTGGAGTGTGCTAGATTGGCAAAGTCGCTATTACGGTCAGACGTGGACTTCTCCAAGTCCTTTGACATTTGTAAGCTGAAGAGGCCCTCTTTCGAGGATTGGTGCGTCCTCGTAGGGAGATTTAGTGGCTTGTTGTCTCCCCGGGATTCTCCTACATCCTCTCCAATGCGTTCAGCGAGTAGCCTGAGTCCGAGGCCTAGTGGCTCAGGAGGGGTACTATCACCGATCTCTCGCCTGGCTCCGATGAATACTTCTTTTGAGGCGATGACCCCTTCGTATCCCGCCCCGCATCCGTCAACCACGGGGGCATAGTTTAGGATTTTTATATTTTTGCTCTTAATTTTAGTATATGTAAATGTTTAATTTCGTAGTCTTCTACTTTTTTTTTAATATAATATATGGTCATTAAAGGACTTCTCGAGATTTATTAATGAATAATATATTTCGCCCTTCTCTATTTTGTCTTTTTACTTTTTGAGCAACAATAAAGTTTTAGCAGCTATAAGTGTCTGAATCTTAATTATTACTTAAGGATAAGTTACCAAAAACCTTGTTGGCCAAGTAAAATATAAACAGGATGTGTCTTTACGCATGGAATTTCACCATTCTTAATAGACATTTTACTAGACACGTAGCTTTAATAATTAAAGGACTTGGGCAGCTCATGCTTCTATCTATGGGCGGAAGTATATATATGTAAGTGCTTAGTGAATTCTATTATACTCATTTCAAAGGAAAATTCCTTTTAGCTATAGTGCTCACTAAATCTCTTGCACACTCTCTTCTCGGCTTTTGCATAGCTAGCTTTAGCCTTTCGTTTTTCTTTTTAATTTTCAACTAACCTTGCATAAGGAGTGAGAACTTACCTGGCAATATGATGCCCCCACATTACAGGCAAGGAGGGTCAGTTTCTTCTCACAACTCCACTCGGAATTCGGTTCGGACTCCTCCGTTGGCGCTAGGGGTTTGTCATGCTTCCTCGGCTAGCTTTTCTTCCAAGCGAGATAGTTTGGACGATGATATAGTGGCTCTCTTGGGGAGTTCTTCAAGGGGAGCCGTTTCCAGGTCCGTGAATGCTGAATCTCGCAGGATGAATCACATTCGAGAGGTGTTTATGGGCAGGGGATCTTATACCCTGGCGGACCAGTCTTCGGAGTTTGATATGCTTCCTTTGAGTCCCGCGAAGTTAATAGGCTGAGGCCGAGTGGGGAGTGTTGTGAGTAGCGAGCACGAGGGATCAATTATGACCCTCTTCACTGAGTATAATTTAGATTATACCTAGTATGATGTGGTCATACCACACTCCGAACACAGGGCTTATGATCCCCCCTCGGGATTCTTGACGGTGTATTATGAATAGATGCGGTGTGGGATGCGAGTGTTTTTCCACCCTTTTATTCAAACCCTCTTTCAGTATTGGCAACTATGCTCGAGTCAATTGACGTTAAATTCTTACCGTCATTTGGTGGGGTATATCCTGTGTTGTGAGCTCTTGAACCTCCCTATGCCTCCTCATCGGGTAGGGGCCATTTTTGCCTTGCGCCCTTGTGCGGGTGGCCCCCATTTTTTCAGCTTGGCTTATCGGGATAACAATAGAACTTTTACTCATGTATCCAACCCGCGCTCTCGTAGAGGGTATTGGAGGCGGAGGTTCTTTTTTGTTCGCCCGAGGGGCTAATCAGCTGATTTATGGGGGGTACCTCTCCGATGGGGTCTTGGCTATGTTACTCCCAACGCCGAGACTTTGATAAGTGAGGAGGAGGTGTTGTCCCATTGTGGGCTGTTCTCGGGTACCTATGATACAAGTGGCTTATTGGAGTTTCCCGAGTCTCTGATCTTGGCGGGCCTTCAAGAAGGGGTAGAGATGTTCAATCTCCATGTTCAGCCGCTTGTTTTGGGATATTCTTCGTTGTTTCGGGCTTATAGTATGCTAGTCTTTTTAATAGGTTCGTAGATGCAGAAGTTTGCGATCAAACCTTTCGATAAGGTCTTTTTGGCGCAAACGCTAAATGGCGGGTACGCCTTTTCGGAGGAGGGTGGTTTCGATCAATTAAGCTTCGAAATCATGACGAGTCCTTCCTCAGAGGGGAGGGATCAAGGGGTCTTGTTCGCCGCAGCCCCCCAGCTCCCACTGTCTCCGAGGATCCCACCGCTGCTCTTCTCCGAATGGATTTTCCGATACCTTAGTTGGTATCGCGCTCTTTTTCAGGAGATGCGGTAAACATGGTGGAGGAGGGTTTTCCTTCCCTGTTCCTGGTGGGTCTTAAATCCCAGGGGAATGTCCTGACCGTGTTGTTCGTCCACCTCTCGAGGGCCATCCTCTTCTTGCAGGGATCCGTCCCCTCGGAGAGGGAAGTTTCGTTCCTTCGTCCTCTTTAGTGGCAGACTTTTGTCGAAATTACTTGAGCGGATTATTGAATGCAACAGACTGCGAATTGATGAGGACCTTTCCTCTATCCAGTCTTCAGGATCTAGCCTGTAAAGATTTGTGCGAGGTATAGCAATTTTTCATATGTTCTATTTAGCACTAACCTTTGTTATCCACTTGGTGTTGACGGGCTGATTGGTATGCAGATTTATATGGTTTTGAACGCCATTGGATCCCGAGGAGAGTCTTCTTTAGATCCTAATTTGGTGTATCGCCGCCGAGATGAACTGGAGAAAGGCTTGCTTGAAGCTCACGAAGAAATAGCCCAGTTGGCTACGAACAAGAAGACCGATTGGGAAGTTCACGATCGGGTTTAGAGAAGAGGATGGAAGAATTATGGGACCAGATATGGTTTTCCGATGAGCGGTTGATACACGCCACAAGAGAGAGAGATGCGGTGAATCAACAGTTGCTGGAGATATCTCGTACTCACGAGGTTGCACTAGTGATGGCTCAGGTCCAGGCGGTGTTGGAAATGGTAGGTCCGTCTAGCCCTCATGAGTCTCTTTGGAGTGAGATGTGCGATTTGGTCCGTATAGGCTATCGATTGTGTCGAGATGCAGTTCAGGCTCTGCCAGGATTTCCTTCGGGCTTGGTTGTTCCCGAACTTAGCATTCGCCAAGTTTTTGCAGAAGTTTCTCCCTCGGTTATCGGGGATCCGGAAGCTCCGATGGTTTTCGTTGATGATCCTGTTTCTCTATCCGAGGAACAGCGTCGTCGACTTATTAGGGAAGGGAAGCGTCCGATAGGGGGCCTTAGTTTGTAAATGCCTTTTTTTGTTGGTATAAGGGCCTTTGTATAGGATATGGTCTGATATACCTATAATGTGTGGGACTTCGTGGTTTGTATCAAATGGGCCCTCGGGTTAGGTTGCCAAGATGACTTGTATGTAAAGTCATCATTTTGTTGGGCAACCCTATTTCCTTTTGTATTGTAAGGGAACCATCTATGTACAAACAACTTTTTTATTTATGTACAAACTGTTGTATTACATCAAGCACAGTATTTTCTAAGATTGATTGAGTTCCAGGTGTTGTGGAGTACTGCACCTTCGGAATTGGCGAGAAGATAGGTTGCGGGTCCAACGATCCCTGCTATCTTGTAGGGTCCTTCCCATCGGGGGTCGAGCTTGCCCACATTCTTGGAAGCTCCGACCCGTTTCATCACTAAGTCTCCAACTTGAAAGGTTCGAGGTTTTACCTTAGTGTTGTAGTATCGTGATATCCGGGTTTTGTACTCTTTAATCCGGATGGCGGTTCTTGCCCTTCTTTCTTCGAGGAGATCAAGGGCCAGGGCTATGTTGGAGCTGTTGGCGACTTCCTCGTATTTTCGGACTCGCCAGCTCTTTATGGAGACTTCCGAGGGTAGGACCACTTCGCAACCGTAGGCTAGGCTGAAAGGAGTTTCGCCCGTGGCAGTGCTTTGCATGGTACGATAAGCCCACAATATGCCAAGTATTTCTTCAACCCATTTGGCCTTATGCCAATCGAGTCGGGCCTTCATGTTCTTTAGGAGGGTTCAGTTGGTTCTTTCCACTTGTCTGTTTGCTTGGGGGTATCCCACCGAGGCAAAGCGGGGTTGATTTCCCAGTGGTCACACCATTTTTCTAACTCTTGGTTCATGAATTGCACACCGTTATCACTTACCAGGCTTTGAGGGATGCCAAAGCGGCACATGATATTCCTCCATAGAAAATTTACGATGGCGCCAACAGTGATTCAGGATAGGGGCTCCACCTCTACCCATTTGGTGAAGTCGTCTACCGCTACAAGTAGGAACTTCTTTTGGCCAGCGTCAGGGATGAGTGGTCCCACCATATCAATGCCCCATATGGAGAACGGACACGGGGTTAGATGGGGTTCCCACAGGGCTGCGGGCTGATGGATTCGAGGGGCGTAAGCTTGGCACGGTTTACACCTTTCGGCATGGATTTTACTATCTTTAGCCATCGTGGCCCTGCCGAATTAGGCGTCCGACCATGCTTTTGCCGCCGGTATGGCTTCCACATGTTCCCTCGTGAGTTTCCGCTAGAGCAAGTTGGGCTTCTTCTTCATTGAGGCATCGGGCGTGGGAACAAGAATATGTCCTTCGGAATAGTATTCCATCCTTGGGGAAGTATCGAATGGTTTTCTTGGACATTATCCATTGTACGGCCTTGTCCGAGGAATATCCTTCTGGATCCCGTAAGTAGGCTTTGATGGGAGTTACCCTGCTAGATGGGGGATCCATAGTAGCATTTACTTCTTTGCCCTCGGTCTTCTCGGACTCGTTGATATGGATTAGGGTGATCCTTCGGGTATGGATGGTGGTCATTTGAGTGGCCATTTTAGACAAGGCAATCGCCTCTTGGTTTTCTTTTCGGGGAATTTGGACTATATCATACTCCTCGAACCACACTTGCCTATGATGGACTATCCGAAGGTACTCCTGCATCCTTCTTTTGCTTCGTATGAACCATTAACTTGTTAAACAATCAATTGAGAATCGCTGTGGAGGAGTATTCTCCTTATTCCCCCTTCCTTTGCAAGTCTCATGCCAATGAGTAGGGCTTCATACTCAGGCTCGATTTTGGAAATGGGGTAATCAATTATGACTGCGAAGTGGAGCCTTTCGTCTTCCACTTCTTGATTTACAAAAACTATTCCCGCGCCCCCGTGCGTGCTTACAGAGGAGACATCTACATAGGCGTGCCATAGAGGCTCTTTTTCGTCGGACCCGATGCATGTTAGCTCTATTACGAAGTCCGCCAATACTTGCACTTTGATGGAGGGCCTTGGAGCGTAGGAAATATCGTATTCGGTGAGTTCCACGGCCCATTTTATCAATCTTCCCGATGACTCGGGTTTATTGAGAATTGCCCTCAAAGGGTGTTTTGTCAATACAGTAATTGGGTGTGATAGAAAATAGGGGCGCAGTTTACGTGTCGTGGTAACCAGAGTTAAGACGAGTTTCTCAGTTAGGGTATACCTAGTTTCTGCTCCGAGGAGAGTCTTGCTGACATAGTAAACGGGGTGATGTTCTCTATCCTGTTCTTTGACTAACACGGCACTGATGGCCTCTTCTCCGACGGACAGATATACAAAGAGCTCTTATTGAGGTGAAGGTTTTACTAGCAAGGGCGGTTTTACCATATACCTCTTTAGTTCTTCGAGGGCTTCTTCGCACTAGGGGGTCCACTGGAATTCTTTGATATTACGGAGTATCTTAAAAAAGGGGAGTCCTTTTTCTGCTGACTTAAAAACAAATCGGCTCAAGGAGGCCATCCGACCTGTGAGCTTTTGAACATCTTTGACTGTCTTCGGAGTAGGTAGCCCTACGATGGCCTCAGCCTTCTCGGGGTTGACTTCTATTCCTCTTTCCATAACCATGAATCCTAAGAACTTTCCTCCTCAGATGCCAAAAGAGCATTTTATAGGGTTAACCTTCATTCCAAATTTATCCATGATGACCAGTGCTTTTCGCAGGTCCTCGGGATGATCTTCCGCAGTATTACTCTTAACCACCGTGTCGTACACGTAGACTTCCATAGACTTTGCGATGAGTCTAGCGAACATGAGACTTACCAGCCTTTGGTAAGTTGCACCGGCATTTTTGAGTCTGAAGGGCCTTACCAAGTAGCAGAATGTGCCTACGTCAGTAATGAAGCTAGTTTTGCCCTAGTCAGCTGCCGCCATCGGGATTTGGTTGTACCACTGGTCTCCATCTAGGGTTGATAGCAGAGCGCATCCAGCAGTGGAGTTGACTAGTTGATCTATACTGGGCAAGGGATAACAATCTTTCGAGCATGCTTCATTAAGATTCGTAAAGTCCACACACATCCGCCATCTTTCTCCATGTTTGGGGACTAACACTACATTAGCCAACCATTAGGGGTATATTACTCTCCATGCTTAAGGCTAAGGAGTCGTTGTATCTCTAACCGAATAATTTTGTTGCGCTCTGGTCCCATCTTTCTCTTTTTCTGTTGCATTAGTTTAACCCCTGGTTTTACATTAAGAAAGTGTTGACATACCTTATCGCTGATTCATCCAGGGGGTCCTCCTTCCCAAGCCAAGAGGTGATGGAATTGTTGGAGGATGGAAGTCAATTGAGCTTCTATCGCCGGTTCCATGGGGGTACCCATCTTAATCACCTTCTCGGGGCTTCCCTCTACCAATTCCACCATTTTTAATTCTTCTACGGGTTGAACTCGAGCCTCTTCAAATTTGCATTTTGTATTATTCCCGAGGGGGAGCTCGTCTTCTTCCGATGGGATGGCATTTATGCGGCATTCTCTAGCCTTAGATTGGTTTCCTCGGACTTCTCCAATACCTGAGAAGGTGGGAAATTTTACCTTTAGATGAAAGGTAGAGGGAATGGCTTCGAAGGTTCGGATGGACGGCCTTCCACATATGGCGTTGTACGTCCGTGCAGAGGCTTCCACTACCCAAAACTTGGTGGGTTCCGTCCTTCGAAGGGCTCCCTCTCCCCATGACATCGGAAGGGTCACAGTCCCGAGGGTATGGCAGGCTTCTCCAGAGAAACCTATTAGGGGGACCTCAGCCATTTCCAACCTTTCTTTTTTTAGTCCCATAGCAAGGTAGGTGGGAAAGAAGAGTACGTCCACAGAACTACCCGTATCAATGAGGATCCGCTGGATTTCACATCTGTAGATAACGGCTGAAATTACAAGGGGGTCCTCGTGAGGGTAAATTATACCTGCTAGGTCATCGGGTCCGAAGGTGATACTAGGCAGCTTTGATCCTTGAACATAGCATACATGGAGTCCTTGTTCTACTCGTTGGGCCTCTTTCAGATATTTTTTCTTCTTACCTTGGGTGTTATCGAGATATCTCCTCCTTCTATCATATTGATCGTTCGCCCGGAGGGGGCGTTATCCTCATATGAGTCTGAGGAGGAGATAAGTTCTGATACCCTATAGTTCTTTCTCGGGAGTTCCGTCGACGTTCCGCGGTCCATCCTCTGGACCGACAGTGTTCTATGGTCCTTCCTCGCGACCGGTGGCTGGGATCCCCTCTTCATCTTCTTGTTCTTTTCGTGACCTTTTCCATACATTTGACTTGGGCTCCTCGGGATTATTCTCTTTGAGGTAGTTCTTCAAGTATCCTGCTTCTAAAAGGTAGAGCACTTCCCTATGTAGCGTAGTGCATTCCACGGTGGTATGTCCATAGGTTTTATGATATTTGCAATATTTCCCCATGTTTCTTTCCCGATTGGAAAATTTGGCCGGTTTGGGCCAGTGTAACTCATCGCTGCCTCTTATTACGTTGAGTACTTCTTGAGGAGCGATAGTCATCGAAGGCAACGGAACGGGCCAGAGGAAATTTTTAACCACCCCTCCATCGTCTTTTCGTGGGGCAGGTTTCCCTTCCTTACCCTTTTCCTTAGCTTTCCCCTCTCATTATGTGCGCTCACGGTGCTCGTTGTCGTCATGATCCATGCGCCTTTTCGTTCCTTCCGCTTCCTCCATGAGGATATAAACTTCTGCCTTTTGAATAAGTTCATTCATGTCCGTGACATGGTTTCCCATGAGGTATCGGAAAAAATCCCCTGTTCGAAGTCCCTACGTCAATATGTCTGCGTCAATATGTGAAACGTTTTATGTATCCTTGCAAAGGTTCATTCTTCTGCTATTTAACCGTGACGAGATGAGTGGCCGATTTGGGATATCGTCGATTACATGCAAACTGTCGCATGAACAGGTGGGCCAACCGGTCAAAGCTTGTTATCGAGTTAGGGGGAAGGTGGGTAAACCAAGCTTGTGCTCGTCCTACGAGGGTGACGGGGAACACACGACATAGGACATGATCGGGACCGGAGGATAGGTCCATTCCAACCAAGTATTGGTGGATATGATCCTGTGGATCCCTTCCATCAGCATCCCCGGTGTATAAGGGAAAATTGACAGGCCGCATCCCTGAGGGAATGGAAGCTAGAGAAATTTTGGGAATAAAAGGGGAGGTCTTAAATGTAGGATCCTTCTTAGGGGCCATGGTTTTCTTGATGTCGCTCATTTCTTTACGCAAGCCATCTAGCATCCCCCATAAGGCATGATTATCGACCCTAGGGTATTCCCAGGGACGGGGTATCTCTTCTCCTTGGCCTCTCCTCGGAGTTTCTTCATAATTATCATACCTTGGTGATTCTCGTAGAGGTTCGCGGTGCCAGGAGACAGGAGTGGGGCTCCATCTATTGTGGGGTGAATCTTCTTTCAAAGGTGGATTCCTCCGCCTGAGGGATTCGGAGAGTTGGTTGTCAAAATTTCTTCGTCCTCGGGGTATTCTCCGAGCCGTAGCTTCTACGAGTCTTTCGAAGATAGAACAGGGAACATTGATGAAATCCCTTGTACCGGATTGGTGGTTGGACAAAGTTTCTTCCGAATCGCCTTGACGGGTTTCAAGACTTTCACTTTCGAATAGATCCTCCATAATAAACAATACTTTGTTGAACACGCTCAAGGACAAGTTCTATGTCGTTCCCACAGACGGTGCCATTTTGTTAACATGTTGGATATTATAACCTAACTAACGGAATTTATTTAGGGGTTGGAATGATATGCCCGTGGTTCAAAAGCTTGTAATATTACGGAAATATCCCTCGTTATATTCACTAAATTTCACTCTGAATGCTCTATTACATTTGTTATGTACTTGTTTTTCTGGATCTGGCTCTGTCTTTCTTCTTCTTCTGTCTCCCTTTTTATAGAGGTTTTTTAGGGACAGGTGTCGATATGCATATTTAGATAAATTGCATGTGTTGCTTTGTGCGTACTGAGGAAGATATCTTTTATCTTATCTTTTCATTCTTCATCTACTAGGTGCTGACTAGGATTAACTTTGATCTCCTCCGAGGACTTCAAAGGTTCCGAGGGGTTGCTTTTCCTGGTTTATTTTCTACGAGGGGCTGTAGTCTTCGGAGTTACTGGATCATTTGGGCAGTATGTCCATGGTAGCTTCTGCGGTGTTTGTCTCTTTTGGAGGGTGTACTCCGAGGGGTATATATGTTTTACTTTGATCGTTCCGAGGGCCCTGTTGCTTTAGTAGGGTCAGTTCTTGTTCTGGGAATTTAGTTACACGTACTCTGATGGCTTCCGAGTTTTAATATAATCTTGTTCTTCGGGTTTGATCTTCATGGTAGGTGTTTCGAGGGGTTTTATGCCTTGGTAGGTCATTATTTTCTGTGTTCGACCTTCAGGGGAAATATTCCGAGGACTTTAGGATCATAGAGTGTTTAGTCAGGGGATATTCTTGTACTTTCTGGGACTCGGGGTCCGTTGTGGTCCCTCTTAGCGCATTGATGGATATCCGAGTCGCGTGGATCCATCGGGGTTGGTTCTTTTTCCGATGCCACGTGGATATCGTTTCTTTACTCATCGTTAACTTTCCATGGGACGCTTTGGTGTCTCCTCGGGTGTCCCTTTATACCGTTTTGAGTCAGTGACCAAACGGATTGGTAACACTCCGAGGGCCTCCTCGTGGGAAGTGGGTACGTCTCCTCGGAAGTACTCATGACAATAGTATTGTCCGTATACTAATTCTTATATTTAGGACTAATATTCTCTTTAATCTCATATTTATTTTTTACGGTTAACATTGGATTTTTGCTTACTAAGCTTCCAAGCTAAAGTTGAACATTCTTGTAGTGGTAATATAATGAAATGTTCCATGGAGTAAATTTGGGGCTCAAAATTAAATGAATCGTCATTTTGAGACATGTTTGTAATAAAGCTAACATAAAACTTTTTAGAGAAAAAATCACATACCTCCCTATCCTATTGCCCAAAAATCACTTACCTCATATCCTATTTTTTTTATCACTTACCCCATATCCTATTCTAATCTCATTACATTTTTCCCAAAGACAAAATTAACCAATTAATCTCTCCAAATTGCGCATGTGCACCTCGTGTGCCACACTAATCAGGGGCAACTTTGTCCATTCAAACACCCCAACACATTATAATGGTATTTTAAAAAATCTCAATTTCGTCTTTTCAAGTGCCCTAGTTTCAATTTTACCAAAAAAACAAATCCCGAATTCAATTTAGGGTTCATAAAATCAACGAAATTGATAAATTTTAACTCCCAAATTATCGCCGGGCAGCTCAAAAAATATCATGGACTAATCTTAATCCCGTAAGAAGGTTTGTTACATCCTCCAAGAATCGGTAAAGCCTCAATTTCAATCTCTCTTTTTTTTCTTTTTTTTAGTATAATCTTGTTTTAAATTACACCAATTAAGTTTGTAATGTTTGTCACTGGTAGGGCCGTTCCTCACACTCGGACTAGGCTTAGATCCAATCGGCCCATTCTTATCATATTGATATTGTTTTGTTTAAATCATTAGGTTAAGAATAATCTTTGATGTTAATTGTCTTGAATATATTTCCTTATCATTATAAGATATTATTCCATCCTAAAAGATTAACTTACTCTTATCTCCTTATTATGTATATAGACTTATTTAGTAGGCATGTTCGTTGCAGATCTTTTATGATATTGCAGGAATCTTTCGGATAAGGCACGGAAATATAATTAGGTTGCAACCGGATAATCAGACGCGCTTATCTACAACGAAGGAAGAGATCTTACGGATTGCAACTAAAGATATGATGAAGATTTTGCCATGCCTATATAAAAAGAAGACTCGACACAATTGAAGGACACTTTGAAAAAGATATTAGTGAGTCAGTCCTGTCTCGAGTCAAAGCCTTTTTTGAAGAGCATTAAGTCAGAGGATCTCTGTAGTAGCTTAGTGTGTTCTTCGATTCAATCGAGTATTCTGAAAATAAGTTAAGGGATAGGTGTTGCAATTTCAAATATTAGAGAAGTCTAAGTTTTGGGTTGATGTAAAACCTACATTATAAATCTTAAGTAGGATATTGTTTAAGTCAAATATTTGGGTGCAAGCCTCGTGGACTAGGACCTTTTGGATCGAACCACGTTAAAGCTCTTTGTGTTCTTTACTTTTTTATGTTTAACTGTCTTCTATTAGTTACAACAGAAAACTGGTTTTAAAACATTAAAGTACAGTTGTATGTCTTACTCATGAGTGCAGTTGTAACTACTGTCAAGTGCAGCTGCATTCAATAACGAGTAACATAGACCTAAGATCTTTCAATTAACATCAAGAGCGGGTCACTATATTACATAGTGTAGATTCTGTATCAAAGATCTTTTTGTTTTGTTTAAGTATTTGTTATGGAGGAAATGAGGGAAGGTCTGTCGACCATAAAACTCCCAATGCTAACGGCAACAAACTACTCCTACTGGAAGAATCCCATGCGAAACTTCATCAAACAGCAGGACCAAAAGGCGTGAAAAAGCATCCTAAAATGGTGGACTCCACTTACTGACGAACATGGAAGAGTCAAATCCTAACTAGAATGGACCGACACAGAAAAACTTCTTGCAAATTATAACTCTACACCCTTAAATATATCTTAGTTGCAGTAGATTATGACCAATATAAGAGTATTTCTAACTGTGAAGTTGCAAGAGATGCTTGGCAGGCTATTGTGAATGCACACCAGGGAAAGGCTAAAGTACGTGCATCCAAGTTGCAACTGCTCAATGACCAGTTCAACTTTATATGAATGGAAGAAACAGACACATTTGCGCAGTTCCATTCCAAACTCAGGCACTTAGCAAGTGAAGCCACCATCCTTGGATCCAACTTCCCAGAATCCAAAATTGTGTTAAAGCTACTAGGATCGTTTCCAAGAAGATTTGCAATGAAGGTCTATGCCATTGAAGAGGCAAAGGACATCAACACTCTACCTCTAGCTAATCTCATGGGTCTCGTCACTGCATGGGAAATGAAACTCAAGAGAGAAGGAGACACTATCTCCAAAGGAGTAGTGTTACAAGCAAACCTCCCTCAGAACAGTTTCAACTCCGAAGTGGTTCAGTCTCTGGCTCTCCTCACTAAGAGGTTCAATAAAATGAACAAACACTAGAGTAAAGGTAACACTTCTAGTACTGTTGCAAGTCCCTCTGATAACTTTAAAAAACTTTTCGCTACTAATAGACTTGACAACAAAAGGGCAGGCAAAGGTATTCAATGCAGTGAATGCCTAGGTTTTGGACATATTAGGGCTGACTGTGCGAACCTCCTTGAGAAAAACAAGAACCGAGTGTTGCTTGCATGGAGCGACGACAAATCCGTGGAAAGTGAAGAGGAGTCAGAAAAAACGGCTGATGTTGCACGCTCATCCTTCATTCCATTCACTAGAGCAAATATGGCTGAAATTGTAGGACCGTGGATTGACACAACACTTTTTGAGAGTTAAGTTGGAATTGCCTTAACTCTATTTTGATCTTCTTGATAATAATAATGTGCAGCGCAAGTAAGAACACAAGAAGATATAATTTTAAGAAGCTTTCAATATTATTAAAAACTTCCGAGCCTTAGGCGAAATAACCATAAAGGTTTTATCAAAAACGTTCCTCACAACAATTCACTCACACTCTTTGTTGATCGGACTCAACGAAGCAGACAAGTAAGAACTACTTAACTTCTATGAACTAGACTTAAGCAGTTGATACAAAAACTTTGCAAAACATAATGAAGACAATACAAAGAATAATTAATCTCTCGGATTATTGGCACAATTGTCTTGTCTTCATCTTGATGAACTTCACATCTTTATAGATTTCTTGAGTCTTGAACGCCAAGATGTGTTGTTCACAGTTTTGGTAACTCTTGTTGTTTCCTTGTTGAAAATTGCCTTCTTTGTGAACTTCATATATTTCCAGAATATGTGTTTCCTTCATTACTGATTTTAGCAAGGTAACACATCTTCTTCAATTCGGAGAATCCTGGAAAGAATCGCGTTGCAAAGAACAACTCACTTGTTTCCTTCTTTTGAAAGCGTGTGAGTTGACTATTCAACTTAGCTTGAATTATGGAAACTTCAAGTAAGGAATCTTCCAAAGCTTTTCCTTATGTTTAAGATACTTTCCTGGACATAAACATAAACAACCAAAACCGTAGAACTTGATTAATAAGTGAATAAAGGCAAACTTAATTTTGGCAACTAAAGAACAGTTTTCGCAAATGCTCTCGGCTTTCAATGTTATCCTCAATGTTAACTCAACATCGTCTACCATTTCACTGTCTAACATTGATTCCAGAAAACCTGCACTTTCAATCTCCCCCTTTTTGCCTTTCTTCACAAAACCAATACATGTTCCAATCAAGTCTTATATCCAGAAAGTTAGAATCAACAAGAAACAAATTAAACTACCAAGCTGCTCCCCCTTAATACAAAATATCATATTCAAAGTTAAATTAAACAAGACAAGCATTAAGGTCATCACTACATTCACATATGTACACATGTTCAGACCTCAACATTCATCAATGTTGCCTCAACATTGAAACCAGTAAGTTTCCTGCATAAAGGTTATTAAGAAAAACAGTTCAAAAAGTTCCTTCATAAGAAATAGCAATTAAGGTTAGCTAGAGCAGTTCATCAGCAGTACTTACATTTACAGGCCATAGCTAAAATATCAAGGACATATCCCTTGATCAAATAAAATCAAAATGTACAAGCAGTTCAAAGATATTAGCAATTTAAAGAAACAAACCATAAACTAGAAGACTAAAATTAAAATTGGAACTACTCTCCCCCTTTTTGTGAAGAAGGGAGTTCCTCCAAGTTTTTCACAATGTCCTCTAGTTCTTTGAGGTGTTCCTTCCTCTCCTCGATCTCCCTCTGAGTGTCAGCAATCTGCCCCCAATACCAATTCAGCATATGATCCACAAAAGCAGAAGTAATGACCATGCAATCTTCCTCCTTGGACATAGGCACTGAAGTTCCAGCAAACTCTTGAGCCTTCTTCTTTTCAACCCTTGGTCTCACCACTCCTTTTGGGTTCCATGGGAGGTCTCTCACTCTTGATCCAGACAAGTAGCTTGGGAGAATAGTTAATTCAGAATCATTCTCCCTCCAGCCCACAGTGACACTTGTCTTCAATCCTTGACTGCCAAGGATTTTACAGATGAGTGAGGGATAGGGTAACATCCCATTCTTCCTTCCAGCAACTTCAGACATAGACTTCACAATCCTCTCCCCCATGTTTACAGCTAGCCCATTCTTGATTTTGTACACCAAGATTGGTGATTCCTTGGTAAGTACAATCACATTCTTGCTTGGCAACCAGTTGAAACAAGCTATCTTGTGTAAGACAACACTCAGGGAGGTGAGTTTTGTGGTTGGCAGAGCATCTCTCCAGATTTTGACCAACCCTCAAGTCAAGTCTTCCATCACATCATCATAATAGGGGTCCTCAGATTCATCAGTAGTAGGGAAGCCACAAATCTTGTTGATGGTGTAGGGGTCAATGTTGAAGACTCTCCCCCTCACCCAAGCATTTCCAAATTTTTTAGATATGTAGTCCCTAATCCATTTGGAGAGATTAAGGTAGAACTCCATGACAATCTCAGGAGCATAGTCACTCAGCTCCATCACTGACTGTTGCAGCCCTCTTGCCTCAAGCAAGTCCATCACCTTGTTCTCTTTGAAACTGGCCATCTCTATAGCTCTTTCAGTGTGAATCTCCCTCCTTTTGAAAGAATCCCACTTCTTCTCCAACTCTTGAGAGAGATAGTAGGGAGAAAAGTAGCTTCCCTCATCATCAGGATAGATCACATATAGCCCATCAGTGTACTCCTCTGTTCCTAATGTTGCCCCAACATTAGCAGCAACATCCTGCTCCTCCTCAGTTTCCTCTTCCTTCTCCTCTTCTTCTTCCTCATCCTCAACATCCAACACCTCTACTTCCTCTTCCATCACTTGCTTTCCTTTCCTCTTTCTCTCAGCAGCAGCAGTAGCCTTCTTCTTTTCCTCAGCAGCCCTCTTCCTAGCTGATCTCTCAGCCTGTCTTTTCCTGGCCTCAGCCCTAGCCTTAGCAGACTCAGACATATTTTTCAATTTCTCCCCATTGCCCTTTCTCTTTTTCTTTTGAGCCCTAATCCACTTCCTCACCATCTTGTCAACAGACACATCCGCGGATATCTCCACAGATTTTTCAACAGAGCCACTACCCCCCCCCTCAACAGGTATATCAGCATCAAATTCAGGGATGGGTTCAGCAGTGTTTACCTCAGTTTCAGGCTCATTGGTGATGAGAGTGGTTGGTTCCACTGTTGGCTCAACATTGGAGGTCGATTCTCCCTGTTTGGTCTTCTTTCCTCGTCGCACATAGGGAATCGCCTTCCTCTTAGTAGCAACACGGGCCTCAACTGTTTTTGCAACAGCACTTCTAGTGTGTGAGCGAGTGCGTGCAGCAGTGGGTTCACTTCCTAGGGCAACATCTGCAAGAGTTTGCATGGGAGACTTGATTGCCATTGTTAGTAGAGAAGGTTTGAGAGAATTTGCAGAGAGAAAACGAGAGAATTTGAGAGCAGAGAGAGTAATTTTTCAGAGTAAGCACAAATAATAAACTTGCAAGCACAAATAAGGAAAATAGGGTTTTGATTTTTGAATTAATCGTGAATTAAGGAAAAAGAATGAATGTTAGTGGGCAGTTACCAAATTTGAACCATGTAAAATTTTCCCACTATGTTTCCCCGCGCACACGCTTTGATATTTAATTAACAGTTAACCAGAGCGGTTTTCAGAAAAAACTGAAAACTTATAAGTTCATGTTTTCAATGTTGACCTGCGACTGTGCACAATGTTGGGATAACATTTGATAACATTCAAAACCGAAGGTGGAGGTACAGGCTTCACCAAGGCAAATTCATGTGAGAGCTTGAGATACATCCAAAAATACATCTGAAACTTAACCAATATAGCAAGTGAGTACCTCAGACATATTGTTCAGATCAAAATCATGAGTAAGCAACATAGATAACAAGAAACACACAGAGATAAGTAGTTATGAATTCAAGGAACAATTCACTTCCACAGCATAGAAAGTCACAGAACAGTGTGTCACCTGCAGTATGTCACCCAAATTGTATGCATCAACACATGAATTATACTCCCCCTAAGCCTAAACCGACACAACTCACAAACAAGATAGAAAACAATGCAGTTCTATATGAATGCAACAATGTAATGTCAAATAGGCAGATGGTAAACACAAATGAAAAACTCCTCAAACCAGCACAGCACACCTCTTTAAAATCTTTATTATTTTCATAACTCATTTGAAATAAAACTGAAGGTTGTTAAACACAAAGTTAATGTCACAACTGAATGAGGGCAGCCTGAACTTTACACACCCAGTAACAACATTAACAGCAGCAAGTTAGGCAAGTACAAAGGCCTTGAATGTTGGCAGTTCTTTTATCATGCACCCCAACACCCCAATTCCTCATGCATACTTGTTTACCAACCTGCATTCAAGAGAATCACCAAGTGATCAGTGCTACTAAATGTAAGAAATCGAAACCTCAAACACCCTAGTAGAAAGGATCACCCTCATGTGTTCCTTGGCCAAACAAACAGAAACATGTAAATAAGCACAACTGAGTAACAGTGAAGCTGTCAACATCATGCACCCCAGCTTCTCCACATGTCTTGTACACCTTCCATATGAATAAGACACAACTGAATAGACATCAAAGTAGTGAACTTTGTGTACCCCAGCTTCTCCATATGTTAGGTAATCACAACCTCAGACAACCAGAAGAGTTTTATTAACTTTTTCAAAACAAAGATGTGAAACTGATAACAAGAAAGAGTTGTTCATCAAAGAGTTCAACCACACAAACCAAATATGACAAAACAAGTATTAAATGAGACTCAAAAAGAAATGCAACTCAACAAAGAAATAACAACAGAATACCTACTACACCACAACCAATATACCAGTGCTAGTCAGTGGTGTTATGACAACACTGGTTTTCTCAACATTTTCACATATCACACATGCCAAGAGATTTCCTCAGGCTGAAGAATCTCTCACTATCTAAAGGTTTTGTAAACATATCAGCTAGCTGATTTGTTGTCTCAATATGTTCAATGTTGATTACTTTGTCCTCTACCATATCTCTTTGGAAATGATGCCTTATGTCTATATGCTTAGTTCTAGAATGTTGGACAGGATTCCTAGAGATACTTATGGCACTTAGATTGTCACAGAATATGAGAAGTGTATCACTATCTAGCCCAAAATCTGAAAGCATGTGTTTGAGCCACACAAGTTGGGTAACACAGCTGCCAGCTGCTACATATTCTGATTCAGCAGTTGATAATGAAACACAATTCTGCTTCTTGCTATACCAGGAGACCAAATTATTCCCCAAATAAAAACAGCCCCCACTTGTGGATTTCCTATCATCCACATCACCTGCCCAGTCAGAGTCACTGAAACCAACCAAGTTAGTGTTAGTGTCATAAGAGTACCAAATGCCTAAGGGTGAAGTTCCAGAGATATATCTAAGAATCCTCTTCACAGCAATCAAGTGAGATTGCTTTGGATCAGCTTGGTACCTAGCACAAACACATACTGAAAACATGATGTAAGGTCTAGAGGCAGAGAGATATAGCAAACTACCAATCATGGATATGTACAATGTTGGGTCAACATTGCTACCAGTGCCATCTTTTGTTATCTTCACTGAAGAGGACATAGGAGTTTTGCAAGGCTTTGACTCTTGTAGCTCAAATCTCTTCACCAGATTCCTTGCATACTTCTCCTGGTTCAGGAAGATACCATTCTCCAGCTGCTTGACTTGTAGTCCCAGAAAGTAGTTAAGCTCACCAATCATGCTCATCTCAAATGTTCCTGTCATAGACTCAACAAATTTGTTTAAAGTAGACTTGTTAGTAGAGCCAAATACAATATCATCCACATATATTTGAGCAATGCATAGATCAGAGCTTTTTCTAAGAACAAACAATGTTCTATCTCCATCTCCTCTATTGAAACCTAGGCCTAACAGAAAATCAGTCAGCCTCTCATACCAATCTCTAGGGGCATGTTTTAAGCCATACAAAGCCTTTTCAAGTTTGTACACATGGTCAGGATGTTTAGGGTCAGAAAAGCCTTTAGGTTGTTCTACATAAACCTCTTTGTCAATTAAACCATTCAGAAAGGCACCTTTAACATCCATTTGGTAAAGTTTAATCCTAAGACAGCAAGCAATAGCAAGGAGTAATCTAATTGATTCTATCCTAGCTACTGGAGCAAAAGTCTCATCAAAATCTATACCTTCTACCTGAGTATAACCTTGTGTAACCAACCTAGTTTTGTTCCTCATAATTACACCATTCTCATCAGTTTTATTTTTGAAAATCCATTTTGTACCTATTACATTCACATGTGATGGCCTAGGTACTAGATTCCAAACTCTGTTTTTGGTGAATTGTAAGAGTTCCTCTTGCATGGCATTAATCCAGTAACTATCCTTAAGAGCTTCAGTTACATTCTTAGGTTCAATGGAGGACACAAAACAAGAAGCATTTTCAACAGTACATGAAGAAGACATACAAACACACAACTTAGCCATATCCTTGTAATTTACCCTTTCTTTGTTGCGTGTTCTAACTCTTTCAGTAATTTGATCAATTACTTGAGAGGCTGGAGGATCTCTTTGTATTCTAAGAGGGGGATCTCTTCTGGATACAGGAACCACTTCATCTTCAAAATCCGACAGCACAGATGTTGGCCTAACATTGGGGGTTTCTGGTGTTAAGTCAACATTTGTTCCAGTTTCCAGTTCAGCATCTCCAGCGCCAGTGTTCAATGTTGAGTCCAATGTTGGAGTAACATCTGAACCAGTGACTTCTTCAGTACCTGCAGAAACAGTTAAATCATCAAATATGACATTCACTGATTCTTGAACAGTATGCAATCTTGGATTGTAGACCCTGAAAGCAGCACTATTAGGAGAATATCCAACAAATATACACTTTTCACTTTTGGGATCAAATTTGCTCAAATAGTCTCTATCTTTTAGCAAATAGTAGTTAATACCAAATTCATGAAAGTGTTCTACTGTTGGTTTTGAACCCTTGAAGATTTCATAAGGTGTCATAGTAGTACCAGGTCTAAGATAGACTCTATTACTAATATGACATGCAGTATTCAAAGCTTCAGCCCAGATTTTCTTAGATAGGTTTTTAGAATTCAACATAACTCTAACCATCTCTTGAAGTGTTCTATTCTTCCTCTCAGCAATACCATTTTGCTGAGGTGTCTTAGGTGCAGAGAACTCATGGAAAATGCCTTTAGATTCACAGAAATTAGCAAAGCTTACATTTTCAAACTCTTTTCCATGGTCAGACCTAATTCTTCCTACAGAAGTGCCATAAAGATTCTTAATACTAGCATGCAAAATTTTGAATGTGTTGAATGCCTCTGATTTTTCTTTCAAAAATTTAATCCATGTATATCTTGAAAAATCATCAACAATAACAAAAGCATACTTCTTACCATTCAGGCTACTAACCTCAATAGGACCCATGAGATCCATATGTAGCAATTCAAAGCACCTATTAGTTCTAGGGTTAGTACTCTGCACCTGAAGTGGTGGATGAACAGCTTTTGTTTGTTTACCTTTCAGGCAGTCTTCATAAACAATTTTACCTGGGCTAGTCAACTTAGGCAGTCCTCTTACAGCCTCTAACTTCTGTAGTTTCTCCAGATTCCTATAGTGCACATGTCCTAACTTCTTGTGCCACATGACAAATTCATCTACCTTGGCATGGTAGCATTCTGCTTCATCTTGAGCAAGATAGCAGTTATCCTTTGATCTTGTACCTGTCATGACACGGACATTGTCACTATTAAACACATCACATGAACTTTTATCAAAAGTAACTAGCATATTGTCATCACAAAGTTGACTTATGCTAATTAAATTTGCTTTCAATCCTTCAACCAACAACACATCCTTGAGTGGTGGAAATCCTTCAACATCCAGTACTCCTTTTCCAATGATTTTCCCTTTAGTGCCTCCTCCATAGGTAACTGTTCCAACAGTCAAAGGGATTACATTTTTCAAGTTGTCAATGTTTCCAGTCATGTGCCTTGGGCATCCACTGTCAAAATACCACTTACCTGCAAGGTTAGAGTAAACAGCAGAAAAGACAACATTGCAAACAATTTTAACCTTAGGAGTTTTTATCTTCTCAGTCCAGATTCTACTTTTATGTCATTCAGATTTGTTACCTAATGTTGGGATAACATTCAGATCAGAGGTTTTCCTAACATTGGTACAACTATTAATTACTGTTTTCTTCTCAATCACAATTTTATATTTTTTACAATAAGGCTTAATGTGACCAGGTTGAAAACAATATTGACAGATAAAAGTAGGCCTTTTCACAGTGTTGGAAGAGATTTCACAACTCAAGTTATTGCTATCCTTGATAAAACCAGCTTTCAAGTAGGCAGAATTAACATCTTCAGAGGGAGGTTTCTCAACATAGCCCAAACCATTTTTACCTTGATTTCCCATACTCAGCACTTCATCAAGAAGAGATGTAGAAGAGTTCCATTTGTTAATGGTTTGTTCAGCTTTATCTAATTTTACCTTTACCTCTTTCAGCTCAGCCTCAGTTTTGTCAAGGTCTTTCTCATACAGTTTCAGCATCTCCTTCATGCATTCAATCTCTTCCTTCAAGCTTTTGTTGCTCTTGATGAGTTTGTGATTCTCAAGTAGCAGTTTGTGGTAGATAGACTTCAGGTCTTCAATGATTTCCTCCTGGGACATTTCACCTTCAAAGAAGTATTCTTCATCTAGATCCACTGTGCCATGAAAACAATCAAAGTTAGATTCATCAAAGTAGGACGCAAGATAAGGTTCAGAATCAGTATCATATTCATCCCAATCTGCAAAGAAGGTCTCCTGTTCTGATGTTGGATCCTGAATGTTGGGGTAACATTGAGATCCGAAGCAGTTCAGGGAGTCTTCTGGTGTCTAGTCAATCTGAGTGAGTAGCGCAGCAGTTTGAACCTCTTCTGATCGTTCTTCAGTTTCTCCAGAACTAAAGTCATCTTCATTGAAATCATCTACACAAACTCAATGAGAATTTCCTCTTTTTCTAAGAGTGTTAGCACATTCATTAGCCATATGACCATATCTTTTATATTCAAAACATTGAACATCTTTTAACTTATCAGCTTCTAAAGGAGTAGGTTTTGATGCCATGTACTTCACAAACTTATGAGGTAATTTCTTATAACCTGTGGAACTATTACTAAGGTTCTTCTCTTTACCTTTTCCTTTAAGATTCAACTTATTGAACTTCTTAGTAATTTTCCCATAGTTTGAAGAAATTATTTCAAAATCATCACTTTCATTGTCAAGATTAGAACCTCTTAAAGCAACAACCCAATGTTTGCTAGGTTATGAGGCAAGCTCCATCTCAAACTCTCTAAGAGTATTCATCAAGACTTGAAACTGTAGATTAGCAGGGTTTCTAGATTCACTCATTGCAATTTTCTTGAGAGCAAATTTAGATGACAGTGTTCTCATAGCTTTATAAACCATTTCTTGATTAGTCATAGCAAAACCTAGATTTTCACATTGGTTAGCAATATCAAGAATTTTCTTAAAATAACTGTCAACACTTTCATCTTCTCCCATCTCAAGTTTTTCAAATTGCAAAAGCAGTTGTCTATATTTAGAATCTTTAACAGCAGAATCTCCTTCACAATGCAATTCAAGTATATCCCAAGCATGTTTGGCTTTTGTACAATTCTGGATTAACATGAACATGTGATGATTAACCCAACTAAAGATAGCATTAAGAGCTTTTTCATTAGAGTTATAGAGACTTACCTCTGCTGCTGTCCAGTCTGCTTCTGGTTTTGGAACTAGATCACCTTCACCATCTCTTGGTAATGTTGGAAGGGAGTATCCATTGATCACGGATTGCCAGGCTCGAATATCAATAGCTTTGATGTGAGACCTCATCCTGATCTTCCAATATGCATAATTGGAGCCATCCAAAACTGGAATCCTGTTGGTATCAGGATTGACATTGTCCATGGTGTTGTATCACCTCCAAACCACCAGTGTAGTCGGTGTTTGGCTCAGACGCCAATTGATATTGTAGGACCGTGGATTGACACAATACTTTTTGAGAGTTAAGCTGGAATTGCCTTAACTCTATTTTGATCTTCTTGATAATAATAATGTGCAGCGGAAGTAAGAACACAAGAAGATATAATTTTAAGAAGTTTTCAATATTATTAAAAACTTCCGAGCCTTAGGCGAAATAACCATAAAGGTTTTATAAAAAACGTTCCTCACAACAATTCACTCACGCTCTTTGTTGATCGGACTCAACGAAGCAGACAAGTAAGAACTACTTAACTTCTATGAACTTGACTTAAGCAGTTGATACGAAAACTTCGCAAAACAAAATGAAGACAATACAAAGAATAATTAATCTCTCGGATTATTGGCACAATTGTCTTGTCTTCATCTTGATGAACTTCACATCTTTATAGATTTCTTGAGTCTTGAACGCCAAGATGTGTTGTTCACAGTTTTGGTAACTCTTGTTGTTTCCTTGTTGAAAATTGCCTTCTTTGTGAACTTCATATCTTTCCAGAATATGTGTTTCCTTCATTACTGATTTTAGCAAGGTAACACATCTTCTTCAATTCGGAGAATCCTGGAAAGAATCGCGTTGCAAAGAACAGCTCACTTGTTTCCTTCTTTTGAAAGCGTGTGAGTTGACTATTCAACTTAGCTTGAATTATGGAAACTTCAAGTAAGGAATCTTCCAAAGCTCTTCCTTATGTTGAAGATACTTTCCTGGACATAAACATAAACAACCAAAACCGTGGAACTTGATTAATAAGTGAATAAAGGCAAACTTAATTTTGGCAACTAAAGAACAGTTTTCGCAAATGCTCTCGGCTTTCAATGTTATCCTCAATGTTAACTCAACTTCGTCTAACATTTCACTGTCTAACATTGATTCCAGAAAACCTGCACTTTCAATGGCAGTTGCAATTCAGAATCTTGTAGAATTCGATTTCGGCTTACTAGACAGTGATGAAGAGGATCCTGCAAACGGTCTGGATACCATCCTCAAAAGGAACTCAGAACTAGAAGCGTAACTTAAAATTGTATCTTCGTTTGGCAGTCCTGTCAGGATGAAAAATAAGATCATGGAACTTGAGAGAAAAGTACACTCACTCACAAGAGAAAGAGACCTCATATCCATCGATCTTGACACAACACTTAATGCACACAAAGCTCTGTAAGATGTGTGTGATCTCACTCGAAAGGAACTGAATTCACTAGTTAAGAATGTAAAGTTGCTCGCACCTGGAACCGACAAACTGGAGAAAGTTCTGGACACTCAAAAAGTCGCAACTGGGAAGATTGGGGTAGGATATGTTGATTCAGTCGATCCCATGTTCCTTGGAGACACTAAAATTACCATATCCAAGAAGAAGCAAGTACCCAAAGGAGTGGACATTCCACTTAACTACAATCAGATTCAACCCCTTCAGGATCAGGTACATCCAAATCGCAACTCATCTATTCCTCTATCTAATCTTGACTATGTCAACAGATTTCCAAGAGGGCGCTTTGTTCCAACGTGCCACCATTGCGGAGTACAAGGGCACATCAGGCCATAATGCTACCAACTATGGGAACCACACCACATATCCCATCCAGATAAGGCTGATGTAGAGATCAAGAAAAAAGGAACCGTAGGAAGAAGAAAGTCAAACAGACCAGAATAGCTGTTGCAACAGCGAAACCAATGAAACAAGTTTGTGTTGAAAAATTACCCAGCACTTTCACATGCCTTACTGCTTGTAATTCCACATCTCAACGTGCATCTTTTTCTAACTCTTGGTTTTCTAATAGTGGTTGGTCCAGGCACATGACAAGAGATAAAAGCATCTGGACAAACCTCGTTTACGAATGAAGAGGCGATGTGGTTTTTGGAGATGGAAACCGAATAAAAATCCTTGGAAAAGGAACACTAAATATGAAAGGTTTTCCTAAACTCAGCGATGTATTCTATGTTGATGGGCTGCATGCTAATCTCATTAGTATTAGTCAATTGTGTGATGATGACATATATGTTCGTTTTACCAAAGATGAATGCCAGGTTATTGATCAAGATCAAAACAGGGTACTACAGGGATTAAGAAGTACTGAAAATTGCTATACTATGACAAATTGTAAAGCTGTTATTAGGTCCGTAACTTGCAACTTTAGTGCAGATACTCTTGCAGATATCTAGCACCAGAGACTTGGTCGCATCAACTATAAGTCTTTTGCTCATCTTTTCAACAAACAAAGTGTGAGAGGACTACCCAAGCTTAGTCGTAAACCTAAACCTCTTGGGAAATATGGATCATGTCTTTAGGGAAAACAGAAGAAGGTGAGTCATGCAGTGTTGCAACACACCTCATCTGTAAGAATCCTTAAACTCCTTTACATGGATCTAGTAGGACCAATTTAGAAGGAAAGCATCTCGGGTAAACGTTGTATATTTGTGTGTAGATGATTTCTCACGATTCAGTTGGGTCGAATTTCTAAAAGAAAAAAATGAATCTTTCGTGGTTTTCAAAAACCTTTGCAACACTATTGCAACTGAAAAAGATTTATATGTTTAAAGGATTCAAATCGATCATGGGAAAGAATTCAAAAATTCCAGTTTTAACAATTTCTATTCTGACAAAGGCATATTTCATGAATACACATCTCCCATAATTCCAACAAAACAATGTAGTGGAACGAAAGAACAAAACATTGGTTAAAATGGCCCGAGTTATCTTGAACTCGAAAAAGCTTGTTATTAAGTTCTACGCAGAAGTAGTGAATACTGCATGCTATGTTACTAACCGTGTTTACCTACGACCAGGTACAACTAAAACTGCATATGAACTCTGGAAAGGTAAACGTCCTAATGTTCAATATTTTCATGTATTTGGTTGTGCTTGCTATGTACTCAATGATAGAGAATCTAGAGGTAAGTTCCAATCCAAGTCTGACTTAGGAATTTTTGTAGGTTATTCTCGCAATATTCACTCCTATCGTGGGTTCACCATTCGTACCCAAACTATTGTATAATCATCTAATGTTGAATTTGATGACTACATGGATTTTTCTTCAACATCCTTAGAGGTTGAGATAACAGAGTTGGTCTATTCTGAAGAAGAGGAGGATGAACAACGACAAAATATTTCCAAGAACTCAAGCCGAGTTGCAACTGACCCAGTTGAACCACAAGTTGTGACTACCCCAGAAGTCACAGTGGAAGTTGATTCCCCACCAGAGACAAATGAAAGAATTGATCACCTAGAGGCACCCCCTCACATCTGGAGAAATCACCCACCTGAATCAGTCATTGGTGATATTATTGATGGCATTCGTACACGAGATCTTCCTCGTAAAAGGTATGATCAGATGGTGCAGTTTGTCAGTTACACCTCCAGAATTGAGCCCAAGAACGTTAAGGAGGCACTTTTGGAAGAAGCCTGGATTGAAGCTATGCAGGAGGAACTGAATCAGTTCGGAAGAAATGATGTGTGGGAACTAGTACCTAGACCAGCAAAAGTAAACATCATTGGTACAAAGTGGATATTCAAGAACAAGAATGGTGAGTTGGGAAACATTATTCGAAACAAAGCAAGACTTGTTGCACAAGGCTACACACAAGTCGAAGAAGTAGATTATTATGATACCTTTGCACCAGTTGCAAGACTAGAATCTATTCGTCTCTTACTTGTTGTTGCATGTGTCTTGCATTTTAAACTGTCTGAAATGGATGTTAAAAGTGCTTTCTTAAATGGGTACTTAAATGAGGAACTTTCCATTGAACAACCAAAAGGGTTCATTGATCCCCACTTCCCCAATCATGTACTGAAACTCAAAAGAGCACTTTACGGACTCAAACAGGCACCTCGTGCGTGGTACGAGAGACTCACCATTCACCTTCTTGAGAAAGGATACACCAGAGGAAGTGCATATCGAACCCTGTTCTATAAACACTTTGGCACACACATTCTGATTGCACAAATATGTGTTGATGACATTGTATTTGGTTCCACTTCCACTAGTGAGCTGCAACAATTTATTTATGTCACGAAAAAATGAATTTGAAATGAGTATGGTTGGTGAACTCACGTACTTCCTTGGATTACACGTGAAACAGCAGGATGATGGGATATTTATCTCAAACAAAGTATGCCAAGAATCTGATCCAACGATTCGGGCTTGAACATGCCAAACCAATGAAGACCCCCATGGGATCAACTGACTGACTCAGCAAGGACGAGAGCTGCAACTCGGTGGATGCTAGTCTATACAGGAGCATGATTGGTAGTCTGTTGTATCTCACGTCTAGCGGACCGGACATATGCTTCAATGTTGGAGTATGTGCTCACTATCAAGCCAACCCTAAGGAGTCACATCTGAAGGCTGTCAAAAGAATCATTCGATATATCGTAGGTACAGCTGATTTCGGCCTGAGTTACAACTTTAACAATAACCTCTCACTTGCAGGTTACAGTGATGCCGACTGGGTTGGATGTGCTGATGACATGAAGAGTACCACAAGAGGATGCTTCTATCTTGGCACCAACCTTGTGTCTTGGTTCAGTAAGAAACAACAATCAATTACAATGTCTACTGCAGTGGCGGAATAGATTGTTGTAGGGAGCTGTTGCACCCAACTAGTTTGGATGAAGCAAATGTTGGAAGACGATGGTATCATTCAAAATGAGATACTCTTTTACTGTGATAACGCTAGTGCCATTAATATATTAAAAAATATTGTTCAACACTCACGCACTAAGCATATTGATATAAGATATCACTACATCAGGGAACTGGTAGAGGCTAAGACTGTTGAGCTACATAATGTGTGTACTGGCCTTCAACTTGCAGACATCTTTACAGAGGCTCTGGATGTTACGCGGTTTGAGCACCTTCGTAAGTCATTAGGCCTCTGCCTTATGTGAATTGCAACAGGGACACTGTTGCAACTAAGGGTGACAATTCTGGCTTTATTTACTCACTTCATTGATGAACAGTCCTCTTAGTTATTTTCTTCTCTTTTTTCTCCTCAGTACCAACTGATGTTCAAACAAAAAAAGGGGAGATGAAACGAAACAAGTTGATATGTGTGCCAAGCATGAACCCCACTCAGCAAGCCAGTTCCACAGGCTTGCAGTCGCAGCTGGAAAAAGCTACCTCACCTAAAAGAAACAAGAGTGAAAGCTATCAATTCTTATCCCACGCGTCCACTCATTGAAAAGAGCTACCTTGATCACAAATGAGTCAGCGTGAAAGCTACTAGTTGCTTGCACTACAGTTGTAACTGAGGAGATAATGCAGTCTGGTTTCTTTTTGGACTTAAGTTCTTTTATGGAGTTTGTAAGTTCAACTCAGCAACTTTTCTCTCCTTGGGGCACAATGACATTGTTTTTCAATTTTACTTAATTGTTGAGCCCTGATTATTTCACGATGGAAATTATTTTCGTGTAACATTAGGAAATTTTGAATTTTGTTTGTTAAGATGGGGATATTACCCTATGATTAGCTCTACATGATTTACCTCTATCCTCTCTCTGATTTTGGCATATCTTTCTCAATTAATTAGGTTTTATTCTATTATGCTAAGATTGCATTTTGAAGGGAAAGTTTCCACCCTTTTCTAGGGTAAAGAGTTCTATTGATTACAACTTGTTCCCATTACCAATTACTCTTGCAATTACTACTCTTTACTCTCAATCTCTCACCGCCTCTTGCAAGTTTTCTTTTCTCTCTCTTTCTCGCAGATGGGTGGTTCAATGTAACGATCGGAAACCATGCACTCTGACACCGACGAGCCCATCACCCTGGAACCACTGCAGACTCTCCCTCCTTCACCCTCACCGACCGTCGTGCATTCTGATGACACTGATGATCATGTTTCGCCTCCTGATCACTCCACTCTGAACTTCAAACCGTCGCCTTCTCCGCTACGATCGCCTGCTATGGCTTCTGCCAAGGCCAAGGGTAAGGCCAAAGTCAGGGAATCGGCTACTGCCCATGAAGAGTTGGGTGATGCTGTGAAAGATACACCTGCCCCTCCTCCATCTGCTTCTGGTGTTGCAACCAATAAGCGTACCAAGGTCCTTGCTCGCAAATCAGTTCGTCCGAGGAGACTGCACAAAATTTATGTGCAATCTGCATCTGAGGGTGATTCCGATGAAGATGCCCCCACTGAACCCACTGCTGCTGATGATGAACCAGCACCCTAGAAGCGCCGCCAAGCTGTCGCCCCAAAAAAGACAGTCCTACCCCATGTTCATAAACAGTTTGCCTATTCTGAAGTTGCACCTGCAACACTTGCCTTGAAATCCGTGTGAGCGTACTCAGTCCGATTCTACACTCGTAAAGCCCAGGTCCACTTCACGGCTATCTAAAACGCACGTTGGTGGAAGAACGACCACTTGAAGAGAAGTCATATTCCAACACGGACATCCTTGACTTGCTGACTGAGAGGGGTTGGCTGGTCGTAACTCAGAAGGCCAGCAGCTACTCCAAAGTGTTAGTGCAAGAGTTTTATGCCAACTTAACTCCACAATTGGATGTTGAGGGTTCCCTCCAAAGGCACATGATCTATGTGCACAAGCATGTGTGACCTTTCACCCCCGCCATTATATCTGCTGCCATGGGTGTCCCTGAGGTGGACACTGGAGATCAATCCGAGTTGCGACTGGAGCACAACATGAATAAAGTTGCAGCCGAGCTCACTGGTGGGCTCATCCGCTCTTGGCCCTCATGCCCCCTCACCAATAGTGACCTCATCAACAGGTACAATTTACTTTTCCTCGTTCTTGTATGTCACTGGATTCCTTGCACCCACGTCTTCTCCATGAATGCGGACATCGCTAGAACCCTTTACTACATTGGGACGGGTGCTGCAATTGACCTAGGTAAGCTCGTGTTTGAGCATATCTATAGGGAGGCCTTCCAAGACGTACATCTCTCTCTTGGTTTTCCATCACTTATCTACTGCATCATCATTGCCCATGTGCCATCCCTCAATGCCAAGAAAGAGGAACTCACCAGCGTTCAAGCCATGCGGGCCAGTCCCAAAGTGGTGAACAAACTACTCCCTCCCCAGCTGCAACTGGCAGCTACTCAAAGAAGGGGTCGGGCTCTCTTCTAGATGCCACTACGAGTCTTGATGCCCTCCACATGGAACTCCTCCGCCTCAACGGCCTAGTGGAAGCTCTGAGCAAATCTCACGAGGGCATGAACACCTCCATGGCGTTAATAGACTCCAAATTAGACCGCTTGGAGGCATTTTTGCAACAGGGTGGGACCTCTGGCACCCTTTGATTTCTTGTGTCAAAAAGTGGGAGAACCAGTTTGAATGGGAGCCTATCCTGGTTTTTAAGACTTTTATTTAGTATGAACAATTGTATCTTTTTGTCATTTTGTCGAATGGTTGCACCGATGTTACAACCGCTACTTTTTTGGCACTACTTTGTTATTTGCATTGTGGATGTTTTGATATTTTATCATGAGGTATTCTAACCACTTGTGCAGATTGGTCAATGATTTTGACAAAACAAATCAAAGGGGGAGATTGTTAGGGTCGTACCTCACACTCGGACTAGGCTTAGATCTGATTGGCCCATTCTTATCATATTGATATTGTTTTGTTTAAATCATTTGGCTACGATTAATCTTAGATGGTAATTATCTTGAATATATTTCCTTATCATTATAAGATATTATTCCATCCTAAAAGATTAACTTACTTTTATCTCCTTATTATGTATCTAGACTTATTTAGTAGGCATGTTTGCTGGAGATGTTTTATGATATTTGATTTGGAAATAGATTGTATTATATATATATATATATATATATATATATATGAGTTGGTTACAAGTGAGTGATCTAATAATACAACGAATCTACCTCAAATCAGGCATACACTATGTATCTCACGTAGACTTGGTCCGGAACACCTCGAACTAACGCTTCGATGGTTGGACGGCAGTGGTATATCAGTGACTAGATCAGACGTATATCGGTGATTGTCTTCGACATGATATCGGGGATGCCCCTCGATGTGATATCGGTAGTGTGGTTGTATGACGTATCAGTAGAGCACCAGGTTATTCCGATCACGAGTACGATATCGAGAGTGAGATCGGGGATTTGTTTCGATGTGATGCGTGGTAGCTAAGGGATAATAATTGCTTACTTTGGGATCCGGGTACCGCGTATTTATAGACCTCGGGATCCGGGGACCACAGTAACATATCGGTGATTATTACGGATGTGATATAGAAAGTGGTCCCCGATATGGTAAAATATGGGCCTGGTTTGGGCTAGGCCCAATATGCGAAAAATGCCCATATCAATATTGCAGAAATCTTTCGGATAAGGCAAGGAAATATAATCGGGTTGCAACCATATAATCAGACGCGCTTATCTACAAGGAATAAAGAGATCTTACGGATTGCAACTAAAGATATGATGAAGATTCTGACATGCCTATATATGGAGAAGACTCGACACAATTGAAGGACACTTTGAAAAAGATATTTGTAAGTCAGTCCTGTATCGAGTCAAAACCTTTTTGAAGAGCATTAAGTCGAGTATTTTGAATATAAGTTAAGGGATAGGTGTAGCAATCGCAAATATTAGAGGGAGTCTAAGTTTTGGGTTAATGTAAAACCTACATTGTAAATCTTAAGTAGAATAGTGTTTGAGTCAAACATTTGGGTGCAAGCCCCGTGGACTAGGACCTTTTGGTCCGAACCACGTTAAAACTCTTTGTGTTCTTTACTGTTTTATGTTTAACTGTCTTCTATTAATTACTGTTTTAGAGACCTTGAAGGTCATAGTTTTCTGTATCTTCTCTGTCGTTAGTTTAACCACATCGGTATGTATATCGGTAATCAGATTCGATATATTCCCCGACTGGATTTATTTATTATTATTTTCTCATGCTGATACTCTGATTATTCTGCAGGTGCATTATATTTTTCTGAGATATTCCGTCAGAATGGGTTTCAGACTATTGATGCATAAACTTCAAGCCGACCGTGATTCTCAGAAAGCTGCTCAGACGGCAGCAGTCGCGGTGGCGACTGCAACATGGTCTGCGTCTAGCTTTGACCTGAATAATCCTGCCACTGAGGTTCTACCAGAGGCATCGGGAGTTGAGCAACCTCCCCCTAGCACTGTAGTACCTGAACGTATTAGTGAAGAATGTTTCGAAAATGTTCCTGCAACGGTTGGGTCCTTTAGCCAGGACATTCTTGATGTTGTGAGAGGCATGGACGGTGGGCCAATCTCTTGGAGGTGTTGACCTCGAAACAGAAAGGTGCGGTTCATCCGCCTGACGGAACTATATTGACGGAGAGACCAGTTGCTAGGTCTCCTTCTGGTGAGTACGTAGCTCCACGTTCTGAGTCGATGGCCTACATTCCTTTGACCGAGAATGTTGGAGGTTCGGAATCGAATACCCCTGTCAACTTGGGTGCTTCAGTGGATGCGCCTTTTATCGTGGGGTCGGGTTCTTCAAGCCCGAACCCTATTAGCGGCAAGGGAAAGGCGCCTGCTTCAGGTACAACTGACAAGGGTAAAGGGCCACTGCAAGAGCCCTCGATATTGGGGGGCTTTGCCCTTGTATTTCCTGGGATTCCGATTACGAAGCCTGCCGTTGACCTGGCTAGGATATGAGGTAATAAAAGGTCTCGTGAGGGGACTATCCACAATGTCCACTCGTCTTCGAGTTCGGGCCCCAGGAAGGCGGGTGCAGTCAAATCCTTCAAGCGAGTAGAATTCCCTGAAGCAGATGATGTACGGGGAATGATGCGGGCTTTTCCTCCTCCTGCAAATGTGCGGGTGCTCACCGAATTCGAGCGAGCCTAGAATATACGCCGCAGCACTCACCTATTTTAGAGGGTACATATCTTAACACGACTTTGATTGATTTTATTTTGAGTGTTTAACATAATGTTACGTATTGTATTATGCAGACGGCAAAGCTGGCGGTCTCATGTCTGAAGACAATTCGCGAGTCCAAGGGTGACCTTGATGTTGTCGCTGCCGATCTCGAAGCTGATATCTTGAGGCTGGGGGAGTTCAACCCATGATGGTAGAGAAGTTGGAGGCTGAAAAAGAGGATGCGCTGAAGACATGTCGTAAGCTCCGGGAGGAGTATGATTTGTTGAAGGGCAACTTCAAAACCTTAGTGACTGAGATTGACCACGGAAAAGCGCGTGAACTTGCGGCTAACAAGAAGCTGGAGAAACTGAAGGCTGAGGTGTTGGCGGTGAAGGCTGCTAATGAACGTCTCTCGTTGGAGCTCTCCACTGCCAAATTAGCTCATTTGGACTTGGTATATATCTTGTTTATCATATATGTTTCTATTTTTTCCTCTTGTATTTAATAGAGTACAATTTGTAGAAACGTTGTCCTGATCTCCTCCGGGTTGGAGCGGAGAAGTTTATGGAAAGCTCGAGCTTCCGAAATCTAATTTCAAAGGTTCGAGAGGCAGCATTTCATGCTTGCGTAGGGCAAGTATTGAGAAATAATGGTTTCCAAGGACTCCCTCGAGTTGAGTGGGTTGAACCCAATGCATGATTATAACAACCTGTCGATTGGTGGCCTAGATGAGGTGGAGGATGGTCCAGTCGACCATGTATTTTCCGAGGTCGTTGAGAAGAAGATTGAAGGGTCCTCGTGGGAGTAGCTGTTTTGCTGCCTTTACTGTAATTCAAATTTATCCCTTTCCGGACTATTTCAGATTCGTGGTTCTGTAACTGAATGTTTATTTCTCTGTTATCTTCATAATCTGTGACTCTGCGTGATCTCGTTGTCTAAGAACTTGTTGATTTTTATTGTCGCGATGATAGAGTGTGTGGTATTTCGATATCTGACACTGCATTCATTTCGTTCTCGTATCGATGAGATTTCTTTACTTTGCTTGTCGTCAATAAAGGATGATTTGAATTCCCTCGGTGTTGGTGGAAACATGGGTAATCTGCCACCACTCATTGGCGGGAGCCCATCCCATTATCACAGGGAAACCGTTATTTCTTGAATGTTTATGATCGACCCCGTTATCCTAGAGGATATTTTTCTCGTGGTTAGGGGCGCATCCCGTTATCACAGGGAACCCGCTACCCTTGAAATGTTTACGGTCGACCCCATTATCACAAGGGATATTTTTCTCGTGGGTAGGGGCGCATCCCGTTATCACAGGGAACCCGCTACTGTTGAAATGTTTACGGTCGACCCCATTATCAAAGGGGATATTTCTCTTTGTAGATGATACGTTACCACTCATGGGTAGGAGCCCACCCGTTATCACAGGGGAACCCGTTACCGCTCATGGGTAGGAGCCTTTTCTTTGTAGATGATCTGTTACCGCTCATGGGTAAGAGCCCGCCCGTTATCACAGGGGAACCCGTTACCGCTCATGGGTAGGAGCCTTTTCTTTGTAGATGACCTGTTACCACTCATGGGTAGGAGCCCGCCCGTTATCACAGGGGAACCCGTTACCGCTCATGGGTAGGAGCCTTTTCTTCGTAGATGACCCGTTACGCTCATGGGTAGGAGCCCGCCCGTTATCACAAGGGAACCCGTTACCGCTCATGGGTAGGAGCCTTTTCTTTGTAGATGACCGTTACCACTCATGGGTAGGAGCCCGCCCGTTATCACAGGGGAACCCGTTACCGCTCATGGGTAGGAGCCTTTTCTTTGTAGATGACCTATTACCACTCATGGGTAGGAGCCCTTTCTTTGTCCCTTGGTGGCTCTGTCGTCGTGGAGTATATAAGTCGTTAGGCCATGTAAAACATCACAGACAAGCAAGATTTTTTGAGGTAAAAGATTATGTGACAGCACAAAATGATGCGCATGTGTCATCTGCGAAAAGTTCCCTCAATCTGGGAATTTCAGTTTCATGAAAGAAAAGGTGTATCCATTGTGTCCTAACGTGCCTGTTGTACCTGTTTGTACATATTTAGATGGATAATATTGAATAATCTGGAGCGATGCTCCCAGAATCCCTTCTTTAAAAAAAACGAGGGTTTAATATTCCCTGTGTCCTTTTTGGACATAGTAATGTGTGATCCTTCGGGTTATGTACCTGTAAGAGGGCGATGTGTTAAACATATATCTATGGGAATACTCCCCAAATTCTTCGTGCAATTCTCTGCACTTCCGTAATATCCGATTAGGACATATCCCTGCATGAAATATGAGATTCCATAAAGCAAAAATAAAAAGTAGTGACGGATAATAGTCGAAGGCTAGGTAAACCCAACCCGCCTACGTATCCCGTTGAATGGGGAATCAAACCGGCGTAGTTCCCCCGGTTTTAGTTACATGCCGACCCACGAAGGGGAAAAATAAAAGATAACGATCGAAGGCTAGGTAAACCTAACCCGGCTATGTATCCCGTTGAGTGGGGAATCAGACCAGCGTAGTTCCCCCTGTTTTAGTTACATGCCAACCCACGAAGGGGCAAAATAAAAGATAACGGTCGAAGGCTAGGTAAACCTAACCCACCTACGTATCCCGTTGAGTGGGGAATCAGACCGGCGTAGTTCCCCCTGTTTTAGGTTTACAAACTAACCCACGATGGGGCAATGCTTCAATTGTTCAAGCATAATTTAAAAACTACTGAAATTTAAAATATTGTTCTGTTTGTTCCTCATGGTGATCACTCCGTGCGCGGAATGTATTCTTGGTGTAGGACTTGTATATCCTGTCTTCTTCTGATTTTAGGGTGCTTCAGCGAGTCCACATAGCACATCCATCCCTGTACCTGGTCACCTAGAATTTCGCCGACTCCTTGAGGTGTCGGGAATTTGATCTTCTGGTAATAAGTAGAGACCACTGCCCTGATCTGGTTGAGTGTCGGTCTGCCAATGATGGCGTGGTAGGGGAGCGGAATGTCGACTATTGTGTATTTTATCGGCGTCACCCGGGTGCGTGGGTTTCTCCCGAACACTGTGGGCAATATAACTTGTCCGAGTGGAACTACCTCTGCTCCGCCAAATCCGGTCAATGGGGTGGATATCGGCTCTAGCCGGCATGGGGCTATCATCATGTGCTCGTAGGCTTTTGAGAATATCAGGTTTGCGGAGCTTCCGCTATCCACCAGAACTTTATGCACCTGATATCCATCCACATTAATAGTAATAACCAAAGGGCAGTCTAGTTTACCTGCGGTCAAGGCCAACGGACTAAGTTTTTCGAAGTCTCTCCTGGTGAAAGAGATCTCCTGCTCTGCCCTGGACTAAGTTTTTCGAAGGCTTCTAGCATGATTGCATTTGTGTACCTAATGTAGGCTCTGCCCTGGACTCTTCGTGTTATAGCTTCTCGGCCACGAGCAGTGTCGGCTCCCAAGGCACCTCCATTGATCATGTTTATGATGCCTCTGCTCGGGGCATTCACTATGGTCCTACCACGCTCCTCGGGTGCCTCAATCATCTTCTGCTTTCCTCTCTTGGGTGAGTAATCTCTTCTAGGGGATAAGGAATGTTCTGCCCCCCTATCATCTTCCTTGGCGCTTTTGACAAACTCGACCAATTTTCCTTCTTTAATCAATCTTTCAATTTCATTCATCAGGTGCGTACAATCCTCCGTCCTGTGTCTAGGTTGACGGTGGTACGCGCAGTATTTGCCCGACGACTTCATCCCGGGAGTCTCATTCAACGGCCTGGGTTCCGTCAACCATCTGTTTCTCTTTTCCACGGCCATCACCTCCAGAATGCCTCTATTCAACGGGGTGTATGTCCTTGGAGGCCTTTCTCTGTTGCAATCTATGTCCGCGTTCCTGCTGGAAAATGAACCTTGACGCATTGCCATCATCTCGTCCTCGTAAACCATTTGGTTCGCGAGCATATTGATCTGTGCTATGGTGGGCTCAGTCAATTTGATTAGCTCGCCGGTGAACCTGCGATGGGTCGTACCCTTGAACAGCATCATCATGACCTATCCGCCATGCGGCTCGTCCACCTTTAACAATTCATCATTGAACCTCTTCATATATTCACGGAGGTTCCCCTTTCCCTCTGCTGCACCGCGCCGAGGTGTAACAGGTTGGTTTTCATTCTCTTTTGGCTAGAGAACTGGTTCTCAAACTTTTCCCTTAGTTGCTCGTAGTCCGTTATGGATCTGGCCTCCAGCCTAGCGAACCAATCCAGTGCAGCGCCCGTTAAAGTGGTGGATAGGATCTTCGCCTTTATGTTTCTTGAGTAGTTGTGCAGATTCAAAATGCTATCGACCTGATGGGGATGATCTGTAGGATCACTTCTTTCGTCATATGGCTTGATCACTGGGATCTTGTCCCCTCTTTGCAATACCTCAGCCTCTATCTCATCCGAAAATGGGGTCCTGCTGCGACCCTTCCAATGACTCTGAGTCACCTTCCTCGTCAACTCCGCCCTCTCGCGGTCTAGTTGTTCCATCCTCCTCGATATTACCTGCAGTACTTCTGTATCCTCATTCTTTGAATGTGCAATCTCAGTGCGGTCGCGACCGCGTTCCATTCTCCTGATTATTTCTGCCCTCTCGCGGTCAAGTCGTTTCATCCTTCTTGTTATCTCTCGGTCCAGGGTCCTAGGGTCCCGTCTCTCTGACCTATCGTAAGCAGCGGGCGATATCTCTCTGAATGAGTCCCCCGTATCGTCATGTTCATCATATCCTTGCCTTGCCCTTCTCTCACCCACTCGGGATTCATGGGGCCTTGCCCGAATGTCCCTTGTCCTTTGTTCCGCCAGTCGTGGAAGCAAAGTCTTCAATGTAGTGTCAAGCGCAGCTTTTATAGAGTCGTTGATCTGCGCTAGCATCACCAGGTTATGGCGGCAGGGGGAAGGGCGCTTCGTCCCGCGGCCATCGTCTCCTCCTAGCCGGGAAGATCCTCATTTGGTGCCTTGGTCATTGGAACGTCTGGCGCGGGGTTCTCATCGGTCGGGCCCTCAGTCGCAGGTTCCGCCGTATTTGGTGTGGCAAAGGTTGGATCTGCATTCATGGCTCGCGGCGGCCTCTCAAGCCCGCGCGTTCGTCGCGGTTCATTCTGAGCTGGAGGAAGCTCTATCTCGGCTCGGGTCACTGTCTGCTCTTGGTCAGTCGGCTGTTGAGGGAGTGGCGTGTCCTCTATCCTCGCGTTCCTAGTCACTACTCCGTTAAACTCGGATCGGGTCCTCCTTCCTTGCATCTTGGCGTCCTCGTCCGTGAAATGGCGTTCCCACAGACGGCGCCACTGATTTGGCAATAGATCGTATTATATATATATATATATATATATATATGTGTGTGTGTGTGTGAGTCGGTTACAAGTGAGTGATCTAATAATACAATGAATCTATCTCAAATCAGGCCTACACTATGTATCTCGCGTAGACTTGGTCCGGAACACCTCGAACTAACGCTTCGATGCTTGGACGGCAGTGGTATATCGGTGACTAGATCAGACGTATATCGGTGATTGTCTTCGACATGATATCGGGGATGCCCCTCGATGTGATATCGGTAGTGTGGTTGTATGACGTATCAGTAGAGCACCAGGTTATCCCGATATCGAGTACGATATCGAGAGTGAGATTGGAGATTTGTTTCGATGTGATGCGTGGTAGTTGAGGGATAATAATTGCTTACTTTGGGATTCGGGTACCGCGTATTTATAGACCTCGGGATCCGAGGACCACAGTAACATATCGGTGATTATTACCGATGTGATATCGAAAGTGATCCCCGATATGGTCAAATATGGGCCTGGTTTGGGCCAGGCCCAATATGCAGGAAATGCCCATATCAATATTGCAGAAATCTTTCGGATAAGGCAAGGAAATATAATCGGGTTGCAACCAGATAATCAGACGCGCTTATCTACAAGGAATAAAGAGATCTTACGGATTGCAACTAAAGATATGATGAAGATTCTGACATGCCTATATATGGAGAAGACTCGACACAATTGAAGGACACTTTGAAAAAGATATTAGTGAGTCAGTCCTGTATCGAGTCAAAACCTTTTTGAAGAGCATTAAGTCAGAGGATCTCTGGAGTAGCTTAGTGTATTCTTCGATTCAATCGAGTATTTCGAATATAAGTTAAGGGATAGGTGTAGCAATCGCAAATATTAGAGGGAGTCTAAGTTTTGGGTTAATGTAAAACCTACATTGTAAATCTTAAGTAGAATACTGTTTGAGTCAAACATTTGGGTGCAAGCCCCGTGGACTAGGACCTTTTGGACCGAACCACGTTAAAACTCTTTGTGTTCTTTACTATTTTATGTTTAACTGTCTTCTATTAGTTACAACAGAAAACTGGTTTTAAAACATTAAAGTACAGTTGCCTGTCTTACTCATGAGTGCAGTTGTAACTACTGTCAAGTGCAGTTGCATTCAATAACGAGTAACTTAAACCTAAGATCTTTCAGTCACAACAAAATGGGTCGTGCGAGTATTGGGTGTGGATTGACCCACCCATATGCAAGAGACGGGTTATTGAATTTGCGGATTTACGGTTTTTCGAATTTGGGGAAAACATTGTAAGTGTTGATTTGAGTGAATTGGAGGTCATTTTCGATTGTAATGTGTTGGGGTATTTGAATGGACAAAATTACCCCTGATTAGCGTGGCACACGAGCCGCAAGTGCACAATTTAGAGAGATTATTGAGTTAATTCCGTCTTGGGGGGAGGGGGAATGTAGTGAGATTAGAATAGGATATGGGGGTAAGTGACAAAAATAGGATAGGGGGTAAGCGATTTTGGGGCAATAGGATAGGGGGTATGTGATCTTTCCCCAACTTTTTATAATAGCTTACAAGCGACCAATATTGCCGACCAAAAATTCTTGACCAAACACGAAAAAGAAGTTTTAAACACTTAATCTGAGCTGCAAAAGTCGGAGCTCAAAACCTAAGAAACTAAAAGAAAAAAAAAAGAAAAAATAATATTTCTTGGTTGCAAAAGTCTGAAATGTATTGGTGACGGAGAAATCCATCGCCAGTACGTACTCCAAAAATGAAATTTAAAAAATTATAAAGACGATAAACAAACTATAGAAGAGAAAAATAAAATTAATCAAAAGTTATACAAAAAACTCTGGTTCCATTTTTTTTACACCAAAAACTTTAAAACTATTAGTAGGTGAGTTTTGCCTAGTTTCATCAAAATTGAGTTACGAAATACGATAAACAAACTCTTGGAGAGACAAATAAAATTAATCAAAAATTATAAAACGCCTATGATTCCATTTTTTCACTAGAAACTATAAAATTATTAATAGGTGTATTTCGTCGAGTTTTATCAAAATCGTAGTTATGAAATACAAAAAATGAACTCTAGTGGAGAAAATGAATTTACGCAAAAGTTACAAAACAACCCTAATTCCTATTTTTCACCACAAACCTTACAAATTTTAATAGGTGTCTTTTGCATAGTTTCATAAAAAAATGGAATTTGGGAATGCGATAAATAAAACATTTTTAATTACTCAAACCATAGACATCAAATATCAAACCCCAAACACTACAAACACTACAACTAATATTGAGACTTGTTTGGTTGCAAGAGGCACTAAAAGACGAGTAATGATTAAAACAAAGTTGTAAAATAACTTCGATTCTACATTTTCTTTCATCATAAACTTTGTTGTTTTAATTAGGCGTGTTTCGCTGAGTTTCATAAAAACAGACTTATAAAAGACGAAGAAAAGATTTTAAGGGGAAAATATGCAAATATACAAAAGTTACAAAATTAAACAACCTCGGTTCCATTTTTTTACAACAAAAACTTTAAAACTATGAATATGCCTGTTCCTTCGAGTTTCATCAAATATGGAGTTACAAAACACGATAAATAAACTTCAGAGGAAAAAATACAATTATGAAAAAGTTACAGAACAACCTCGATTCCGTTTGTTTTTTCACCAAAAACTTCTGAACTAATAATAGGCGCATTCCTTCGAATTTCATGAAAAACAAAATTACAAAAGACGATAAACAAACTTTAGGAGAGAAAAATCTAGTAATATGCAAAAGTTACAAAGCAACTACAACTGTATTTTGTATTCATTAAACCTTAAACTATTAATAAGTGTGTTCTTTCGAATTTTATAAAAAATATAATTAAGAAAAATGATAACCAAAACAATTTTTATGGTATATATATACTATGGGATGCTAATTATTTGCATCTCATGTATTATATACCTTTATTTCAATTACGGGGCAAAGCGTGAAATGCGAAATTTCACATTCTACACTGATTAAATATTATTTTTAATGTGGTCTCGTCACATCGGAATTCGGATGCACAATTTTACCATCCATATCTTCTTTTTTAAATTATTAATCCTTACAATGCGAAATTTTCACATCCTTAGGCTTAGAATGCAAATTCACATTCTAACGTTTTTATTCTGATATGCAATTTGGAGTTGCATTCCATAACTCTCGCATTCTATTATTACCCACAATTTTTGTAGTAACACTTTAAGCGGCTAACATTGTCGTCGCTCAAAATTCAAGCATAAAAAATAGTAACAGCAACCGATTAGCAGTGGCAATAAGCCAATAGGTATTGATGACGGATTTTTTTGTCACCAATTTTGAAAATAATAATTAAAAATAATTTTAAACATAAATAATTGCAGCTCAAACGCAAGTTAAAGAAACCAAATAGATAGTGTTGGTGACTGATAATAGGCCCCTTACTGAAAAAACAAAAAACTGATAAATGAATAATGAACGTATAACTAAGTATTAAACTATTAATATTTGATTACTTACTCATTTATTAACAGTAAACTAATATATTGTAGTTTAACCACTTATACGAGATTATTTAACTGGTTTTATCAATCTTATCCGTATATTACTTAATCACCAACACGAAAATTCAACTAATATCTGATTTATAGACGTATAATTGTTTGTTAAGGACTTATATATTTGGTTACTTAATTACTCGTCTTTTGAATAACAAACTAAATCTAACCACTGATATCGATTTTCAACTAATCTTATCAATATTCTCCTTATATGTTTACTTAATTTCTAATATATGATTTCAGCTTATATTTTATTCCTAAACCTATATTGGGGGTGTTTGCAAGAGCTTGTAAAAGTAACTTATGGGCTTTAAGTCATTGAAAAATATTTATTTATTGTTTGCAATTCATGTTTTTCCTTCTTCTTCTCTTAAAAAACGTATAAAAAAAACAAACAAACAAAAAAAAAGCAGAAGCCAAGATGCATGTCATGAGGTGCTTCTATAAACTGCTTCTACTTATATATTCTTTAAATTTCACTAAATATCCTATTAAAGCCTTAATTAATTAGAAAAAAAATCTCATGATTTATCTCTTTCCTTATTTACGTGACATTCTGTATAATTTTTAATTGTGGTGTTTTTAAGAGTAATAAATTAAGGGGGAATTACTTTTTTTGCCCTTTTAATTGGGCTAAGTTTGTCTTTTGCCCGTTAACTTTTTTGGTTTCAATTTTGCCCTCTAAGTTCAAAAAAAATTGCAAAAAATGCTCGTTGGGCTATTTTGAGGCCTGATTACTGTTGGGCTGACGTGGCAGCTGACTGGGACGCCATTGTACTGCCACGTGGCGCCACGTAAGATTATAGGTGGATTAAAAAAAATTATATATTTTTTTGACAAATAAAAAAATCAGCGTCTTCTTCATTTTCCACCAACACCACCACCGGCGAACTGCCATTCCACCACCAGTCCACCACCAGTTTGAAAAAAACTCTAACAATCAAATTCAAACCAACCGCCACTGCCATCACCTCCGGCAAACCACCACTGCCATTCACCACATCCCAAACCCACCGCCATCGGATTTGTCATCATCTCCGTCGAACAACCACCACCAACACTGACCTTTTCACTAGCAACGCATCCTCTATATTCTTCACACCTCTCAACTACCTCCTTCGATTCATCCTCATCCTTCACAAATCCCAAATCCGACGAAAGCTTCAAATTAAATGGCATGTAGTCCTCCCATTTCTCGATTGCACGTCGGTTCATCGATCTCCTCACCACGCCGCTCACCAGATCGAAAAAGTAACCCGACGAGGTAGAATTCGGCGTGTTCTGGCCCTGCGCAGCCGCGGCGTCCTCGTCCTCCTCCTCCGCGAGAATCTCCTCTGAGTTGATGTTATTGTCCAATACGGCGTCATCAAGCTCGTCGATGCGGTCGTCGTTGGATCTCAATTTAGTGTGTGTGTGTGTGTGAGGAGAGAAATAGAGAGAGAGCTCATCGTTAATGGCGGATCGGAGATTAAGCTCAATGAAGAAAGTGTCGGTGATTCGTGGTGGTGGAGGTGGCGGCAACGGTGATTCGTGGTGGTAGAGGTGGTGGTGGTGGCGCCGGTGTAGGTAAGTTACGATTTGTGTGTGTATATATGTGTATATATATATACATGTGTGTATATATATATATCTGTGGGTGTATATATATATATATATGTGTGTGTCCGTGTGTGTATGTGTGTGTGTGTGTGTGTGTGTGTGTGTGTGTGAGAGAGAGAGAGAGAGAGAGAGAGAGAGAGAGAGAGAGGCAAGTCATCAGAAATAAAAATTAAAAAAAATTATGTGGCGCCATGTGGCAGTACAGTGGCGTCCCAGTCAGCTGCCACGTCAGTCCAACAGTAATTGGGCCTCAAAAATAGCCCAACGGGCATGTTTTGCAACTTTTTTTGAACTTAGAGGGCAAAATTGAAACCGAAAAAGTTAACTGGGAAAAGGCAAACTTAGTCTAATTAAAAGGGCAAAAAAGTAATTCTCCCATAAATTAATAGTAAAAACTAATTAAAGAAAAGTAATAATGCAAAAGAACTACTTCACAACAACATATTTATATTAACAACTTTCAGATAAAGTTATATTTTTTAAAAATAAATGCTTACACCAAATAATTTGTGCAATGTAATTTAATAAACGTATTAATTTAATTATATAAAAACTTAAATTATTTTATTTTTAAATATAATCATCATTTTGTATGTGTGAGTGAAACATTAATATTTTGTATACTTTAAATAAGGATAACTAAATCTTATTGCATTTTAGTCAATATTCAAAAGATGCTTTTCACTAGCTATTGCAAACACCACAAAACTATTTTAACTACTTTAAGTAACTTTTAAAAATACATTTGCAAAAACTCACTGCTTTAAGTCAAGCGCGGCTTTAAGTAACTTTAAGTAAAAGTTATGAAGAATTAGCTTTCATAAGCTCTTGCAAACACCCCCATAATTGATTATCAAAACACTTATATTAAATTACTTATGTATTTGTTGAATAATAACCAATATGAGCAAATTTAACCACTTATATGAGTTTATTCAACTAATTTAATCGATTTTAGACCTTAATAATTACTTATTCGCTAATATATGACACTTCAACTTATATTTGACTTTTATACTTATAACTGAGTATTAAACCGTTTATTTTTTACCACTTACCCATTTGTTGAATAATAAACAATTATATGCTAATTTAACCAGTTATATGGGTTTACTCAACTAATTTAATTAATGTTGTCAAAATGTAATGTAGTTAAAGTTTTTTCGGTTTTTGCAGGAAAATGAGATATCGTTTTTTGCTTCTCCAAAGTCCTCAAAATTACTCTAATTCCCAATACAAGTCTATATTATGAGTGCATTTGCTATCGTCAACTAACATCCTATTGATTTCAATGTACCTGATGACACTACAAGAAAAATGGGTAAGCCAACAGCGACTGTCGAAGCCAACAGCGACTGCTTAACGGTCGCCAAATCTCACCAGCGACCGCTAAGCAGTCGCTAGCTTATTTGCGACTGCCAAGCCGTCGCTATTGTCCTTATGGACAATCAGCGACTGCTTAGCAGTCGCTACCTCGTTCAAAACTTCTGGGCCACAGAGTTGGGCCGAAATGTGGACCCATTTTAGGGTCGAATTTACCCTAATTCGGCCCTAAATAAATCAGCGACCGTTAAGCGGTCGCTGATTTAAGGGTATAAATAAATAAATAAATAAAATTTATTTCACGCCATCTTCTTCCCCAAAAGCAGTGATTGCCGCCGTCGTCGCGATTTCACCTGTTTTATTCCCCGATTTCGAGCCGATTTCACTCATTTACGACCGTTGAGCTCACGTAGCGACCAAACAACGGTCGCCAACTCATTTTCGCCTCATTGCGCCGCCTCCGCAGCCTCCGCCGCCTTCTTGCGCCGCCTCCGCCTCTCCTTGCGCCGCCTTCGCCCATTTCCGGTAATGGCCATGCTCGATTTTCCTTTTTTTTTGTGTTTTACTAATATTTTAATTTAAATCCGAAAATTGCCTAATTTAAATTCGAAAATTGGTATTGTTAGATTGTTAGATTTGTTGTATGATTGTTAGATTTGTTGTTAGATTTGAAATAGAAATAGAAATAGATTATTGTGAAATTAGAAATAGATTAGAAATATATTATTGTAAAATTGTGAAATTAGAAATAGATTAGAAATAGATTATTGTTAAATTGTGAAGTTATAAATAGATTAGAAATAGATTATTGTAAAATTGTGAAATTAGAAATCGATTAGAAATTAGATTAAGGAAAAAAATAGAAATAGATTAGCAATAGATTAGGGATTAGATTAAGGAAACAAAATAGTAATAGATTAGAAATAGATTAGAAATGAGAATAAGGTAAAAAAAATATAAATAGATTAGAAATGAGATTAAGGAGAAAAAAAAAGAAATAGATTTGTGAAATTGATTAATGAATGATTAAAGGAAAAAAAATAGAAATAGATTTGTGAAAATTAGATTATATATTAGATTAAATTAGATTAGTTTTTACTTAGATTTTTTAATTAGATTGTAAAAATGAGATTAAGTTTATACTTAGATTCTTTAAATAGATTGTAAAAATTAGATTAAGTTTATACTTAGATTTCTTAAAATAGATTGTAAAAATTGAATTGTTCAATTTGAAATAGTTTTGTGTTAGATTGTTAAATTGTTAAATTAGATTCAAATGTTGATTTGATTTTCTAAATGTTATATTTTTATTTTTACAGTATATAGTGATTTTCGGCATGACGTCACGTAAGACCACTAGCGGTACTGGAGGTCGAGGTCGAGGTCGAGGTCGTGGAGACGGAGGTCGTACTGGGGTGTCGGGTACTCGTAGCGGTGGACGAGTCACGAGTAGTGGCAGTGTAGGTCGTGGCAGTGTAGGTCGTGGTGGTGTTGGTCGTGGTGGTGTTGGCCGTGGTGGGGTTGGTGCCAGTGCTAGTGGCGGAGTAGGTGATAGCGGTGTTGGCCGTGGTGATAGTAGCAGTCGGGGGGGTCGAGGTAGCCTCAGACCTGTACGGATTGTCCGATCGGCGACTCGTGCATCGGATGGCCATGCAGCCGAGCCATCCGATGCGGCACTAGGGTCAGGTGACATCTCTACGTCGAGGACACCAGTGTTGCAGCGGCAGTTATTAGCAGAGTTTGAGATCGTCGAGGTGCCAGAGGTGCCACTACCCCGATCATCAGAGTCCACCAGGTCCGAGGTGCCACGACCACCTACTTCAGCTTCAGTAGGGACTCACGTGCCCCCATCTGCCGAGTCTATCAGACTTCAGACTCCATCACTTGTACACGACATCGGAGCTGGACAGAGTGAGAGGTCGAGTGAGTCACCACTACCGAGCCAGTCTCGCCCACCGAGGGGACCAAATGCACCATGTACGACGGTCCCGGCGGGACAGAAGATTCCTCTTATAGAATTGCATCGGGGTTGTTTTTCCAAGCCCCCTAGTCGTGAGATCTCGAAGGTGATCACTGGCCTCATTCGTCAGTTTATGACTGAGTTTTGGCCCTCCTACACAAAGATTCCCGAGGATATACGGAAGGAGATGTATGCTCGATTTACGGTGAGTTTTTAATTTATTGTTTAATATCTCTTAATTTAGTTTATTAAATTAGGGCTTTTTTAAAAAAAAATATGTTGAATTTAGTTTATTAATTTATTATCGTAATTAATTGTTGAATATTAATTTTTTTTTGCAGAATAGGTTTGGGATTCGTTACTCCGATAGGGGTGCAGTACACAGGGCATACCAGGAGAAGGCGAGGGAGCTTTACAAACGAGCGATGAACAAGGCGCATAGCTATTACATGGAGAGGAAGGATTTGGAGATGTATCGCGACAAGACAAAGACGTCGTGGATGAGCGAAAGTATTGAGAAGGCGGCGGCAAAACATTGGGAGACGGAAGAATTTAAGAAGAAATCTGTCAAGGGAAAGAAAGCTAGGAGAGGCGGTAAAGAGGATGGTCCGGCGCCCGCCACCTTTTACGGTGGTTCTATTGATTACGAGGAGATCCGGCAGCGCCTGGTATTTTTTTTTTAATTATATATTTTTAATTGTTCTTATGTTATATATTTTAAGATGTTAATTTTTTAAAATTATTGTTCTTAAAAAGAAATCCATTGATTAGTATTTTTAAGATAATTTTAACCCCACTTTTATTTTCAATTTAAAGATGAGGAATCAGCCCGGTCGCACGCACCCTATCAGGCACGACGAGATATACAAGGCGGGACATACTAAGAAGGTGTCGGGGACTGGGAGAGGTACCAACCAACCCTTGAGGCGGATGTGGAAGTCAGAGGCGACGAGACTGATTTACGTAAGTGTTTCGAATTTTGTACTTGTTTACCGCTTATTAATTCTAATTTAATTTTAAATTATATTTCGAACTAATTCATCTTTTTCATCACATTTTTGATAATTCAACAGAAATTATACAAGAGGGAGTTGAGGAGGAAAAATCCTGACGCCGTGGAGGACAAGGATTTGGATGAATGGGACCCCGAGGCGTGGAAGAAGGCCATAGGGACGATCAGCAAGGGGAAAGCGAAGGGTTTACCGACTTAAGCCGATCCACGTGACTGGGACATTGACATGACGCGGGCGAGAAACTGGGATCGGGATTTGCTCAGGCAGGTCCAGTCCGAGAACCTAGAGTTGAGGACGACACCGGACCCGAGAGTCGACGCACTGACGACATGGGCACATGGCTTTGTCGAGGACCAGATTGTAGAGGGTCGACCAGTGCGAGAGCTTCCTAGTGAGTTGTTCATGGGGAGTGCTATTAAGACCGGAGACGCATTCAGGGTTCCGAGAAAGGTCCGTCAGAGAGCTGATCCTTTTGCTCCAGGTACTTCTACCGCCTATCAGTATGTTGATGATTTTGAGGCTGATGAGTGGTATAGTGATTGTGATGGTGTTGCTGGTGATGAGGATCCCGAGGCCGGTGTTGATGGTGAGGAGAACCTAGATGAGATGTATAGAATGTGGGAGAGTTCCGGTGATGAGGGGGTCGAGTATCCGCCTAGCGATGATGAGGGGGGTGATGTTGGGGACGGTGATGTTGGGGTCGGTGATGTTGGGGACGGTGATGTTCGGGTCGGTGATGTTGGAGACGGTGATGATTGGGAGGGTGATGATGAGGGGGGTCATGATGACCCGGCTCATTGATCGGGTGGATGTTAGTGGTTTGTATTTTGTTTGGGATTATGATACTATAGTTTTTTGATTATCGCGTTATGAGCGGTGATTGTAATTATTGTGTTGAAACAGGTTTTTAACTATTATTAGGTCCAACTCATGCCAATTTTTTTTATGATTATCGCGTTATGGATATGATTGTGTTTTGAATTGTGATTGTGATTGTGTTTGGATATACAAGTTTGTGATTAGCTAGCGATTTGAAAATTATTGTGTTGAAACAGGTTTTTAACTATTATTAGGTCCAACTCATGTCAAATTTTTTTTGAAAATGTATTTTTTATCGGTTGCAACAGATTTCCGTTATGAACTATTAGTTGAAGTAGTTTGAAACAGGTTTGTGATTAAACAATGAATATGCAATAAATGAATAAGTATAAACCCATAATACATAAGTAAGTATATGTCTTCATTATATGACATTAGGGACAAGTGATTAAGAGAAGAAAAAAGAAAATAACTAGTCTTTTTCTGAATATTCATTGTTCTGAAAAAAAGAAAAGAATAGGGACCGCCTGGGCGGTCCCTAATGATAGTAGCCGTTGTCATTAGGGACCGCTTGGGCGGTCCCTAATGATAGTAGATGTTGTCATTAGGGACCGCCTGGGCGGTCCCTAATGATAGTAGCCGTTGTCATTAGGGACCGCCTGAGCGGTCCCTATTGACAGTTCCGTTGTCAATAGGGACCGCTTAACGGTCCCTATATGTTTAATAGGGACCGTTAAGCGGTCCCTATTGACATATTAGCGACCGCTTAACGGTCCCTATTGTCATATTAGGGACCGATTGGCAGTCCCTATTGTCAATTTAGGGACCGCTTAGCAGTCCCTACTAATATTCATACATCAAAATTATGAATTTTTCGATGGTTCGAGGTGCCGCGTTGTATGTTTAGTTCATAATAACCATTGGAATAGTTAAAATAACAATAAGTACAACGACACATTGTATATCCAAACATTATACAAGGAGAACGGGCCGCTTTGAAGATTCTCCTACTATTTTGTACGACGAATGACATAGTGACAAATTAATTCGATCTACATATATAGGTATAATTAATGAATACTTAATCTAATGATTATGCCTCATAATCGTATCTATGCTAACGTTTGTGAAGTAAATCATAAACACGGATAACAATTACAACTAACTAATTAGTTAGTTGTACATTTGTGAAATATATCTTGAACGTTAATAACTCGATCAATCGCAATTAATCTATTATTTTACAACTAACCTACTATAAGGTTGGTTTTGCAATCATTTATTACTTAAATTTACATGGTACAATGAGTTTGGTTGCTTACAATCACAAACACAACAACATCAATAAAAAAAAAATCGATTTTTAAATACGAATAGTAGTAGGGACCGTTAAGCGGTCCCTATTGACATATTAGCGACCGCTTAACGGTCCTTATTGTCATATTAGGGACCGCTTGGCAGTCCCTATTGTCAATTTAGGGACCGCTTAGCAGTCCCTACTAATATTCATACATCAAAATTATGATTTTTTCGATGGTTCGAGGTGCCGCGTTGTATGTTTAGTTCATAATAACCATTGGAATAGTTAAAATAACAATAAGTACAATGACACATTGTATATCCAAACATTATACAAGGAGAACGGGCCGATTTGAAGATTCTCCTACTATTTTGTACGACGAATGACATAGTGACAAATTAATTCGATCTACATATATACGTATAATTAATGAATACTTAATCTAATGATTATGCCTCATAATCGTATCTATGCTAACGTTTGTGAAGTAAATCATAAACACGGATAACAATTACAACTAACTAATTAGTTAGTTGTACATTTGTGAAATATATCTTGAACGTTAATAACTCGATCAATCGCAATTAATCTATTATTTCACAACTAATCTACCATAAGGTTGGTTTTGCAATCATTTATTACTTAAATTTACATGGTACAATGAGTTTGGTTGCTTACAATCACAAACACAACAACATCAATAAAAAAAATCGATTTTTAAGTACGAATAGTAGTAGGGACCGTTAAGCGGTCCCTATTGACATATTAGCGACCGCTTAACGGTCCTTATTGTCATATTAGGGACCGCTTGGCAGTCCCTATTGTCAATTTAGGGACCGCTTAGCAGTCCCTACTAATATTCATACATCAAAATTATGATTTTTTCGATGGTTCGAGGTGCCGCGTTGTATGTTTAGTTCATAATAACCATTGGAATAGGTAAAATAACAATAAGTACAATGACACATTGTATATCCAAACATTATACAAGGAGAACGGGCCGATTTGAAGATTCTCCTACTATTTTGTACGACGAATGACATAGTGACAAATTAATTCGATCTACATATATACGTATAATTAATGAATACTTAATCTAATGATTATGCCTCATAATCGTATCTATGCTAACGTTTGTGAAGTAAATCATAAACACGGATAACAATTACAACTAACTAATTAGTTAGTTGTACATTTGTGAAATATATCTTGAACGTTAATAAGTCGATCAATCGCAATTAATCTATTATTTCACAACTAATCTACCATAAGGTTGGTTTTGCAATCATTTATTACTTAAATTTACATGGTACAATGAGTTTGGTTGTTTACAATCACAAACACAACAACATCAATAAAAAAAATCGATTTTTAAGTACGAATAGTAGTAGGGACCGTTAAGCGGTCCCTATTGACATATTAGCGACCGCTTAACGGTCCTTATTGTCATATTAGGGACCGCTTGGCAGTCCCTATTGTCAATTTAGGGACCGCTTAGCAGTCCCTACTAATATTCATACATCAAAATTATGATTTTTTCGATGGTTCGAGGTGCCGCGTTGTATGTTTAGTTCATAATAACCATTGGAATAGTTAAAATAACAATAAGTACAATGACACATTGTATATCCAAACATTATACAAGGAGAACGGGCCGATTTGAAGATTCTCCTACTATTTTGTACGACGAATGACATAGTGACAAATTAATTCGATCTACATATATACGTATAATTAATGAATACTTAATCTAATGATTATGCCTCATAATCGTATCTATGCTAACGTTTGTGAAGTAAATCATAAACACGGATAACAATTACAACTAACTAATTAGTTAGTTGTACATTTGTGAAATATATCTTGAACGTTAATAACTCGATCAATCGCAATTAATCTATTATTTCACAACTAATCTACCATAAGGTTGGTTTTGCAATCATTTATTACTTAAATTTACATGGTACAATGAGTTTGGTTGTTTACAATCACAAACACAACAACATCAATAAAAAAAAAATCGATTTTTAAATACGAATAGTAGTAGGGACCGTTAAGCGGTCCCTATTGACATATTAGCGACCGCTTAACGGTCCTTATTGTCATATTAGGGACCGCTTGGCAGTCCCTATTGTCAATTTAGGGACCGCTTAGCAGTCCCTACTAATATTCATACATCAAAATTATGATTTTTTCGATGGTTCGAGGTGCCGCGTTGTATGTTTAGTTCATAATAACCATTGGAATAGTTAAAATAACAATAAGTACAATGACACATTGTATATCCAAACATTATACAAGGAGAACGGGCCGATTTGAAGATTCTCCTACTATTTTGTACGACGAATGACATAGTGACAAATTAATTCGATCTACATATATACGTATAATTAATGAATACTTAATCTAATGATTATGCCTCATAATCGTATCTATGCTAACGTTTGTGAAGTAAATCATAAACACGGATAACAATTACAACTAACTAATTAGTTAGTTGTACATTTGTGAAATATATCTTGAACGTTAATAACTCGATCAATCGCAATTAATCTATTATTTCACAACTAATCTACCATAAGGTTGGTTTTGCAATCATTTATTACTTAAATTTACATGGTACAATGAGTTTGGTTGCTTACAATCACAAACACAACAACATCAATAAAAAAAATCGATTTTTAAGTACGAATAGTAGTAGGGACCGTTAAGCGGTCCCTATTGACATATTAGCGACCGCTTAACGGTCCTTATTGTCATATTAGGGACCGCTTGGCAGTCCCTATTGTCAATTTAGGGACCGCTTAGCAGTCCCTACTAATATTCATACATCAAAATTATGATTTTTTCGATGGTTCGAGGTGCCGCGTTGTATGTTTAGTTCATAATAACCATTGGAATAGTTAAAATAACAATAAGTACAAGGACACATTGTATATCCAAACATTATACAAGGAGAACGGGCCGATTTGAAGATTCTCCTACTATTTTGTACGACGAATGACATAGTGACAAATTAATTCGATCTACATATATACGTATAATTAATGAATACTTAATCTAATGATTATGCCTCATAATCGTATCTATGCTAACGTTTGTGAAGTAAATCATAAACACGGATAACAATTACAACTAACTAATTAGTTAGTTGTACATTTGTGAAATATATCTTGAACGTTAATAACTCGATCAATCGCAATTAATCTATTATTTCACAACTAATCTACCATAAGGTTGGTTTTGCAATCATTTATTTCTTAAATTTACATGGTACAATGAGTTTGGTTGCTTACAATCACAAACACAACAACATCAATAAAAAAAATCGATTTTTAAGTACGAATAGTAGTAGGGACCGTTAAGCGGTCCCTATTGACATATTAGCGACCGCTTAACGGTCCTTATTGTCATATTAGGGACCGCTTGGCAGTCTCTATTGTCAATTTAGGGACCGCTTAGCAGTCCCTACTAATATTCATACATCAAAATTATTATTTTTTCGATGGTTCGAGGTGCCGCGTTGTATGTTTAGTTCATAATAACCATTGGAATAGTTAAAATAACAATAAGTACAATGACACATTGTATATCCAAACATTATACAAGGAGAACGGGCCGATTTGAAGATTCTCCTACTATTTTGTACGACGAATGACATAGTGACAAATTAATTCGATCTACATATATACGTATAATTAATGAATACTTAATCTAATGATTATGCCTCATAATCGTATCTATGCTAACGTTTGTGAAGTAAATCATAAACACGGATAACAATTACAACTAACTAATTAGTTAGTTGTACATTTGTGAAATATATCTTGAACGTTAATAACTCGATCAATCGCAATTAATCTATTATTTCACAACTAATCTACCATAAGGTTGGTTTTGCAATCATTTATTACTTAAATTTACATGGTACAATGAGTTTGGTTGTTTACAATCACAAACACAACAACATGAATAAAAAAAATCGATTTTTAAGTACGAATAGTAGTAGGGACCGTTAAGCGGTCCCTATTGACATATTAGCGACCGCTTAACGGTCCTTATTGTCATATTAGGGACCGCTTGGCAGTCCCTATTGTCAATTTAGGGACCGCTTAGCAGTCCCTACTAATATTCATACATCAAAATTATGATTTTTTCGATGGTTCGAGGTGCCGCGTTGTATGTTTAGTTCATAATAACCATTGGAATAGTTAAAATAACAATAAGTACAATGACACATTGTATATCCAAACATTATACAAGGAGAACGGGCCGATTTGAAGATTCTCCTACTATTTTGTACGACGAATGACATAGTGACAAATTAATTCGATCTACATATATACGTATAATTAATGAATACTTAATCTAATGATTATGCCTCATAATCGTATCTATGCTAACGTTTGTGAAGTAAATCATAAACACGGATAACAATTACAACTAACTAATTAGTTAGTTGTACATTTGTGAAATATATCTTGAACGTTAATAACTCGATCAATCGCAATTAATCTATTATTTCACAACTAATCTACCATAAGGTTGGTTTTGCAATCATTTATTACTTAAATTTACATGGTACAATGAGTTTGGTTGCTTACAATCACAAACACAACAACATCAATAAAAAAAAATCGATTTTTAAATACGAATAGTAGTAGGGACCGTTAAGCGGTCCCTATTGACATATTAGCGACCGCTTAACGGTCCTTATTGTCATATTAGGGACCGCTTGGCAGTCCCTATTGTCAATTTAGGGACCGCTTAGCAGTCCCTACTAATATTCATACATCAAAATTATGATTTTTTCGATGGTTCGAGGTGCCGCGTTGTATGTTTAGTTCATAATAACCATTGGAATAGTTAAAATAACAATAAGTACAATGACACATTGTATATCCAAACATTATACAAGGAGAACGGGCCGATTTGAAGATTCTCCTACTATTTTGTACGACGAATGACATAGTGACAAATTAATTCGATCTACATATATACGTATAATTAATGAATACTTAATCTAATGATTATGCCTCATAATCGTATCTATGCTAACGTTTGTGAAGTAAATCATAAACACGGATAACAATTACAACTAACTAATTAGTTAGTTGTACATTTGTGAAATATATCTTGAACGTTAATAACTCGATCAATCGCAATTAATCTATTATTTCACAACTAATCTACCATAAGGTTGGTTTTGCAATCATTTATTACTTAAATTTACATGGTACAATGAGTTTGGTTGTTTACAATCACAAACACAACAACATCAATAAAAAAAAAATCGATTTTTAAATACGAATAGTAGTAGGGACCGTTAAGCGGTCCCTATTGACATATTAGCGACCGCTTAACGGTCCTTATTGTCATATTAGGGACCGCTTGGCAGTCCCTATTGTCAATTTAGGGACCGCTTAGCAGTCCCTACTAATATTCATACATCAAAATTATGATTTTTTCGATGGTTCGAGGTGCCGCGTTGTATGTTTAGTTCATAATAACCATTGGAATAGTTAAAATAACAATAAGTACAATGACACATTGTATATCCAAACATTATACAAGGAGAACGGGCCGATTTGAAGATTCTCCTACTATTTTGTACGACGAATGACATAGTGACAAATTAATTCGATCTACATATATACGTATAATTAATGAATACTTAATCTAATGATTATGCCTCATAATCGTATCTATGCTAACGTTTGTGAAGTAAATCATAAACACGGATAACAATTACAACTAACTAATTAGTTAGTTGTACATTTGTGAAATATATCTTGAACGTTAATAACTCGATCAATCGCAATTAATCTATTATTTCACAACTAATCTACCATAAGGTTGGTTTTGCAATCATTTATTACTTAAATTTACATGGTACAATGAGTTTGGTTGCTTACAATCACAAACACAACAACATCAATAAAAAAAATCGATTTTTAAGTACGAATAGTAGTAGGGACCGTTAAGCGGTCCCTATTGACATATTAGCGACCGCTTAACGGTCCTTATTGTCATATTAGGGACCGCTTGGCAGTCCCTATTGTCAATTTAGGGACCGCTTAGCAGTCCCTACTAATATTCATACATCAAAATTATGATTTTTTCGATGGTTCGAGGTGCCGCGTTGTATGTTTAGTTCATAATAACCATTGGAATAGTTAAAATAACAATAAGTACAATGACACATTGTATATCCAAACATTATACAAGGAGAACGGGCCGATTTGAAGATTCTCCTACTATTTTGTACGACGAATGACATAGTGACAAATTAATTCGATCTACATATATACGTATAATTAATGAATACTTAATCTAATGATTATGCCTCATAATCGTATCTATGCTAACGTTTGTGAAGTAAATCATAAACACGGATAACAATTACAACTAACTAATTAGTTAGTTGTACATTTGTGAAATATATCTTGAACGTTAATAACTCGATCAATCGCAATTAATCTATTATTTCACAACTAATCTACCATAAGGTTGGTTTTGCAATCATTTATTTCTTAAATTTACATGGTACAATGAGTTTGGTTGCTTACAATCACAAACACAACAACATCAATAAAAAAAATCGATTTTTAAGTACGAATAGTAGTAGGGACCGTTAAGCGGTCCCTATTGACATATTAGCGACCGCTTAACGGTCCTTATTGTCATATTAGGGACCGCTTGGCAGTCTCTATTGTCAATTTAGGGACCGCTTAGCAGTCCCTACTAATATTCATACATCAAAATTATTATTTTTTCGATGGTTCGAGGTGCCGCGTTGTATGTTTAGTTCATAATAACCATTGGAATAGTTAAAATAACAATAAGTACAATGACACATTGTATATCCAAACATTATACAAGGAGAACGGGCCGATTTGAAGATTCTCCTACTATTTTGTACGACGAATGACATAGTGACAAATTAATTCGATCTACATATATACGTATAATTAATGAATACTTAATCTAATGATTATGCCTCATAATCGTATCTATGCTAACGTTTGTGAAGTAAATCATAAACACGGATAACAATTACAACTAACTAATTAGTTAGTTGTACATTTGTGAAATATATCTTGAACGTTAATAACTCGATCAATCGCAATTAATCTATTATTTCACAACTAATCTACCATAAGGTTGGTTTTGCAATCATTTATTACTTAAATTTACATGGTACAATGAGTTTGGTTGTTTACAATCACAAACACAACAACATGAATAAAAAAAATCGATTTTTAAGTACGAATAGTAGTAGGGACCGTTAAGCGGTCCCTATTGACATATTAGCGACCGCTTAACGGTCCTTATTGTCATATTAGGGACCGCTTGGCAGTCCCTATTGTCAATTTAGGGACCGCTTAGCAGTCCCTACTAATATTCATACATCAAAATTATGATTTTTTCGATGGTTCGAGGTGCCGCGTTGTATGTTTAGTTCATAATAACCATTGGAATAGTTAAAATAACAATAAGTACAATGACACATTGTATATCCAAACATTATACAAGGAGAACGGGCCGATTTGAAGATTCTCCTACTATTTTGTACGACGAATGACATAGTGACAAATTAATTCGATCTACATATATACGTATAATTAATGAATACTTAATCTAATGATTATGCCTCATAATCGTATCTATGCTAACGTTTGTGAAGTAAATCATAAACACGGATAACAATTACAACTAACTAATTAGTTAGTTGTACATTTGTGAAATATATCTTGAACGTTAATAACTCGATCAATCGCAATTAATCTATTATTTCACAACTAATCTACCATAAGGTTGGTTTTGCAATCATTTATTACTTAAATTTACATGGTACAATGAGTTTGGTTGCTTACAATCACAAACACAACAACATCAATAAAAAAAAAATCGATTTTTAAATACGAATAGTAGTAGGGACCGTTAAGCGGTCCCTATTGACATATTAGCGACCGCTTAACGGTCCTTATTGTCATATTAGGGACCGCTTGGCAGTCCCTATTGTCAATTTAGGGACCGCTTAGCAGTCCCTACTAATATTCATACATCAAAATTATGATTTTTTCGATGGTTCGAGGTGCCGCGTTGTATGTTTAGTTCATAATAACCATTGGAATAGTTAAAATAACAATAAGTACAATGACACATTGTATATCCAAACATTATACAAGGAGAACGGGCCGATTTGAAGATTCTCCTACTATTTTGTACGACGAATGACATAGTGACAAATTAATTCGATCTACATATATACGTATAATTAATGAATACTTAATCTAATGATTATGCCTCATAATCGTATCTATGCTAACGTTTGTGAAGTAAATCATAAACACGGATAACAATTACAACTAACTAATTAGTTAGTTGTACATTTGTGAAATATATCTTGAACGTTAATAACTCGATCAATCGCAATTAATCTATTATTTCACAACTAATCTACCATAAGGTTGGTTTTGCAATCATTTATTACTTAAATTTACATGGTACAATGAGTTTGGTTGCTTACAATCACAAACACAACAACATCAATAAAAAAAATCGATTTTTAAGTACGAATAGTAGTAGGGACCGTTAAGCGGTCCCTATTGACATATTAGCGACCGCTTAACGGTCCTTATTGTCATATTAGGGACCGCTTGGCAGTCCCTATTGTCAATTTAGGGACCGCTTAGCAGTCCCTACTAATATTCATACATCAAAATTATGATTTTTTCGATGGTTCGAGGTGCCGCGTTGTATGTTTAGTTCATAATAACCATTGGAATAGTTAAAATAACAATAAGTACAATGACACATTGTATATCCAAACATTATACAAGGAGAACGGGCCGATTTGAAGATTCTCCTACTATTTTGTACGACGAATGACATAGTGACAAATTAATTCGATCTACATATATACGTATAATTAATGAATACTTAATCTAATGATTATGCCTCATAATCGTATCTATGCTAACGTTTGTGAAGTAAATCATAAACACGGATAACAATTACAACTAACTAATTAGTTAGTTGTACATTTGTGAAATATATCTTGAACGTTAATAACTCGATCAATCGCAATTAATCTATTATTTCACAACTAATCTACCATAAGGTTGGTTTTGCAATCATTTATTACTTAAATTTACATGGTACAATGAGTTTGGTTGCTTACAATCACAAACACAACAACATCAATAAAAAAAATCGATTTTTAAGTACGAATAGTAGTAGGGACCGTTAAGCGGTCCCTATTGACATATTAGCGACCGCTTAACGGTCCTTATTGTCATATTAGGGACCGCTTGGCAGTCCCTATTGTCAATTTAGGGACCGCTTAGCAGTCCCTACTAATATTCATACATCAAAATTATGATTTTTTCGATGGTTCGAGGTGCCGCGTTGTATGTTTAGTTCATAATAACCATTGGAATAGTTAAAATAACAATAAGTACAATGACACATTGTATATCCAAACATTATACAAGGAGAACGGGCCGATTTGAAGATTCTCCTACTATTTTGTACGACGAATGACATAGTGACAAATTAATTCGATCTACATATATACGTATAATTAATGAATACTTAATCTAATGATTATGCCTCATAATCGTATCTATGCTAACGTTTGTGAAGTAAATCATAAACACGGATAACAATTACAACTAACTAATTAGTTAGTTGTACATTTGTGAAATATATCTTGAACGTTAATAACTCGATCAATCGCAATTAATCTATTATTTCACAACTAATCTACCATAAGGTTGGTTTTGCAATCATTTATTACTTAAATTTACATGGTACAATGAGTTTGGTTGCTTACAATCACAAACACAACAACATCAATAAAAAAAATCGATTTTTAAGTACGAATAGTAGTAGGGACCGTTAAGCGGTCCCTATTGACATATTAGCGACCGCTTAACGGTCCTTATTGTCATATTAGGGACCGCTTGGCAGTCCCTATTGTCAATTTAGGGACCGCTTTGCAGTCCCTACTAATATTCATACATCAAAATTATGATTTTTTCGATGGTTCGAGGTGCCGCGTTGTATGTTTAGTTCATAATAACCATTGGAATAGTTAAAATAACAATAAGTACAATGACACATTGTATATCCAAACATTATACAAGGAGAACGGGCCGATTTGAAGATTCTCCTACTATTTTGTACGACGAATGACATAGTGACAAATTAATTCGATCTACATATATACGTATAATTAATGAATACTTAATCTAATGATTATGCCTCATAATCGTATCTATGCTAACGTCTGTGAAGTAAATCATAAACACGGATAACAATTACAACTAACTAATTAGTTAGTTGTACATTTGTGAAATATATCTTGAACGTTAATAACTCGATCAATCGCAATTAATCTATTATTTCACAACTAATCTACCATAAGGTTGGTTTTGCAATCATTTATTACTTAAATTTACATGGTACAATGAGTTTGGTTGCTTACAATCACAAACACAACAACATCAATAAAAAAAAATCGATTTTTAAATACGAATAGTAGTAGGGACCGTTAAGCGGTCCCTATTGACATATTAGCGACCGCTTAACGGTCCTTATTGTCATATTAGGGACCGCTTGGCAGTCCCTATTGTCAATTTAGGGACCGCTTAGCAGTCCCTACTAATATTCATACATCAAAATTATGATTTTTTCGATGGTTCGAGGTGCCGCGTTGTATGTTTAGTTCATAATAACCATTGGAATAGTTAAAATAAAAATAAGTACAATGACACATTGTATATCCAAACATTATACAAGGAGAACGGGCCGATTTGAAGATTCTCCTACTATTTTGTACGACGAATGACATAGTGACAAATTAATTCGATCTACATATATACGTATAATTAATGAATACTTAATCTAATGATTATGCCTCATAATCGTATCTATGCTAACGTTTGTGAAGTAAATCATAAACACGGATAACAATTACAACTAACTAATTAGTTAGTTGTACATTTGTGAAATATATCTTGAACGTTAATAACTCGATCAATCGCAATTAATCTATTATTTCACAACTAATCTACCATAAGGTTGGTTTTGCAATCATTTATTACTTAAATTTACATGGTACAATGAGTTTGGTTGCTTACAATCACAAACACAACAACATCAATAAAAAAAATCGATTTTTAAGTACGAATAGTAGTAGGGACCGTTAAGCGGTCCCTATTGACATATTAGCGACCGCTTAACGGTCCTTATTGTCATATTAGGGACCGCTTGGCAGTCCCTATTGTCAATTTAGGGACCGCTTTGCAGTCCCTACTAATATTCATACATCAAAATTATGATTTTTTCGATGGTTCGAGGTGCCGCGTTGTATGTTTAGTTCATAATAACCATTGGAATAGTTAAAATAACAATAAGTACAATGACACATTGTATATCCAAACATTATACAAGGAGAACGGGCCGATTTGAAGATTCTCCTACTATTTTGTACGACGAATGACATAGTGACAAATTAATTCGATCTACATATATACGTATAATTAATGAATACTTAATCTAATGATTATGCCTCATAATCGTATCTATGCTAACGTTTGTGAAGTAAATCATAAACACGGATAACAATTACAACTAACTAATTAGTTAGTTGTACATTTGTGAAATATATCTTGAACGTTAATAACTCGATCAATCGCAATTAATCTATTATTTCACAACTAATCTACCATAAGGTTGGTTTTGCAATCATTTATTACTTAAATTTACATGGTACAATGAGTTTGGTTGCTTACAATCACAAACACAACAACATCAATAAAAAAAATCGATTTTTAAGTACGAATAGTAGTAGGGACCGTTAAGCGGTCCCTATTGACATATTAGCGACCGCTTAACGGTCCTTATTGTCATATTAGGGACCGCTTGGCAGTCCCTATTGTCAATTTAGGGACCGCTTTGCAGTCCCTACTAATATTCATACATCAAAATTATGATTTTTTCGATGGTTCGAGGTGCCGCGTTGTATGTTTAGTTCATAATAACCATTGGAATAGTTAAAATAACAATAAGTACAATGACACATTGTATATCCAAACATTATACAAGGAGAACGGGCCGATTTGAAGATTCTCCTACTATTTTGTACGACGAATGACATAGTGACAAATTAATTCGATCTACATATATACGTATAATTAATGAATACTTAATCTAATGATTATGCCTCATAATCGTATCTATGCTAACGTCTGTGAAGTAAATCATAAACACGGATAACAATTACAACTAACTAATTAGTTAGTTGTACATTTGTGAAATATATCTTGAACGTTAATAACTCGATCAATCGCAATTAATCTATTATTTCACAACTAATCTACCATAAGGTTGGTTTTGCAATCATTTATTACTTAAATTTACATGGTACAATGAGTTTGGTTGCTTACAATCACAAACACAACAACATCAATAAAAAAAAATCGATTTTTAAATACGAATAGTAGTAGGGACCGTTAAGCGGTCCCTATTGACATATTAGCGACCGCTTAACGGTCCTTATTGTCATATTAGGGACCGCTTGGCAGTCCCTATTGTCAATTTAGGGACCGCTTAGCAGTCCCTACTAATATTCATACATCAAAATTATGATTTTTTCGATGGTTCGAGGTGCCGCGTTGTATGTTTAGTTCATAATAACCATTGGAATAGTTAAAATAAAAATAAGTACAATGACACATTGTATATCCAAACATTATACAAGGAGAACGGGCCGATTTGAAGATTCTCCTACTATTTTGTACGACGAATGACATAGTGACAAATTAATTCGATCTACATATATACGTATAATTAATGAATACTTAATCTAATGATTATGCCTCATAATCGTATCTATGCTAACGTTTGTGAAGTAAATCATAAACACGGATAACAATTACAACTAACTAATTAGTTAGTTGTACATTTGTGAAATATATCTTGAACGTTAATAACTCGATCAATCGCAATTAATCTATTATTTCACAACTAATCTACCATAAGGTTGGTTTTGCAATCATTTATTACTTAAATTTACATGGTACAATGAGTTTGGTTGCTTACAATCACAAACACAACAACATCAATAAAAAAAATCGATTTTTAAGTACGAATAGTAGTAGGGACCGTTAAGCGGTCCCTATTGACATATTAGCGACCGCTTAACGGTCCTTATTGTCATATTAGGGACCGCTTGGCAGTCCCTATTGTCAATTTAGGGACCGCTTTGCAGTCCCTACTAATATTCATACATCAAAATTATGATTTTTTCGATGGTTCGAGGTGCCGCGTTGTATGTTTAGTTCATAATAACCATTGGAATAGTTAAAATAACAATAAGTACAATGACACATTGTATATCCAAACATTATACAAGGAGAACGGGCCGATTTGAAGATTCTCCTACTATTTTGTACGACGAATGACATAGTGACAAATTAATTCGATCTACATATATACGTATAATTAATGAATACTTAATCTAATGATTATGCCTCATAATCGTATCTATGCTAACGTTTGTGAAGTAAATCATAAACACGGATAACAATTACAACTAACTAATTAGTTAGTTGTACATTTGTGAAATATATCTTGAACGTTAATAACTCGATCAATCGCAATTAATCTATTATTTCACAACTAATCTACCATAAGGTTGGTTTTGCAATCATTTATTACTTAAATTTACATGGTACAATGAGTTTGGTTGCTTACAATCACAAACACAACAACATCAATAAAAAAAATCGATTTTTAAGTACGAATAGTAGTAGGGACCGTTAAGCGGTCCCTATTGACATATTAGCGACCGCTTAACGGTCCTTATTGTCATATTAGGGACCGCTTGGCAGTCCCTATTGTCAATTTAGGGACCGCTTTGCAGTCCCTACTAATATTCATACATCAAAATTATGATTTTTTCGATGGTTCGAGGTGCCGCGTTGTATGTTTAGTTCATAATAACCATTGGAATAGTTAAAATAACAATAAGTACAATGACACATTGTATATCCAAACATTATACAAGGAGAACGGGCCGATTTGAAGATTCTCCTACTATTTTGTACGACGAATGACATAGTGACAAATTAATTCGATCTACATATATACGTATAATTAATGAATACTTAATCTAATGATTATGCCTCATAATCGTATCTATGCTAACGTCTGTGAAGTAAATCATAAACACGGATAACAATTACAACTAACTAATTAGTTAGTTGTACATTTGTGAAATATATCTTGAACGTTAATAACTCGATCAATCGCAATTAATCTATTATTTCACAACTAATCTACCATAAGGTTGGTTTTGCAATCATTTATTACTTAAATTTACATGGTACAATGAGTTTGGTTGCTTACAATCACAAACACAACAACATCAATAAAAAAAAATCGATTTTTAAATACGAATAGTAGTAGGGACCGTTAAGCGGTCCCTATTGACATATTAGCGACCGCTTAACGGTCCTTATTGTCATATTAGGGACCGCTTGGCAGTCCCTATTGTCAATTTAGGGACCGCTTAGCAGTCCCTACTAATATTCATACATCAAAATTATGATTTTTTCGATGGTTCGAGGTGCCGCGTTGTATGTTTAGTTCATAATAACCATTGGAATAGTTAAAATAAAAATAAGTACAATGACACATTGTATATCCAAACATTATACAAGGAGAACGGGCCGATTTGAAGATTCTCCTACTATTTTGTACGACGAATGACATAGTGACAAATTAATTCGATCTACATATATACGTATAATTAATGAATACTTAATCTAATGATTATGCCTCATAATCGTATCTATGCTAACGTTTGTGAAGTAAATCATAAACACGGATAACAATTACAACTAACTAATTAGTTAGTTGTACATTTGTGAAATATATCTTGAACGTTAATAACTCGATCAATCGCAATTAATCTATTATTTCACAACTAATCTACCATAAGGTTGGTTTTGCAATCATTTATTACTTAAATTTACATGGTACAATGAGTTTGGTTGCTTACAATCACAAACACAACAACATCAATAAAAAAAAAATCGATTTTTAAATACGAATAGTAGTAGGGACCGTTAAGCGGTCCCTATTGACATATTAGCGACCGCTTAACGGTCCTTATTGTCATATTAGGGACCGCTTGGCAGTCCCTATTGTCAATTTAGGGACCGCTTAGCAGTCCCTACTAATATTCATACATCAAAATTATGATTTTTTCGATGGTTCGAGGTGCCGCGTTGTATGTTTAGTTCATAATAACCATTGGAATAGTTAAAATAACAATAAGTACAATGACACATTGTATATCCAAACATTATACAAGGAGAACGGGCCGATTTGAAGATTCTCCTACTATTTTGTACGACGAATGACATAGTGACAAATTAATTCGATCTACATATATACGTATAATTAATGAATACTTAATCTAATGATTATGCCTCATAATCGTATCTATGCTAACGTTTGTGAAGTAAATCATAAACACGGATAACAATTACAACTAACTAATTAGTTAGTTGTACATTTGTGAAATATATCTTGAACGTTAATAACTCGATCAATCGCAATTAATCTATTATTTCACAACTAATCTACCATAAGGTTGGTTTTGCAATCATTTATTACTTAAATTTACATGGTACAATGAGTTTGGTTGCTTACAATCACAAACACAACAACATCAATAAAAAAAATCGATTTTTAAGTACGAATAGTAGTAGGGACCGTTAAGCGGTCCCTATTGACATATTAGCGACCGCTTAACGGTCCTTATTGTCATATTAGGGACCGCTTGGCAGTCCCTATTGTCAATTTAGGGACCGCTTAGCAGTCCCTACTAATATTCATACATCAAAATTATGATTTTTTCGATGGTTCGAGGTGCCGCGTTGTATGTTTAGTTCATAATAACCATTGGAATAGTTAAAATAACAATAAGTACAATGACACATTGTATATCCAAACATTATACAAGGAGAACGGGCCGATTTGAAGATTCTCCTACTATTTTGTACGACGAATGACATAGTGACAAATTAATTCGATCTACATATATACGTATAATTAATGAATACTTAATCTAATGATTATGCCTCATAATCGTATCTATGCTAACGTTTGTGAAGTAAATCATAAACACGGATAACAATTACAACTAACTAATTAGTTAGTTGTACATTTGTGAAATATATCTTGAACGTTAATAACTCGATCAATCGCAATTAATCTATTATTTCACAACTAATCTACCATAAGGTTGGTTTTGCAATCATTTATTACTTAAATTTACATGGTACAATGAGTTTGGTTGCTTACAATCACAAACACAACAACATCAATAAAAAAAAATCGATTTTTAAGTACGAATAGTAGTAGGGACCGTTAAGCGGTCCCTATTGACATATTAGCGACCGCTTAACGGTCCTTATTGTCATATTAGGGACCGCTTGGCAGTCCCTATTGTCAATTTAGGGACCGCTTAGCAGTCCCTACTAATATTCATACATCAAAATTATGATTTTTTCGATGGTTCGAGGTGCCGCGTTGTATGTTTAGTTCATAATAACCATTGGAATAGTTAAAATAACAATAAGTACAATGACACATTGTATATCCAAACATTATACAAGGAGAACGGGCCGATTTGAAGATTCTCCTACTATTTTGTACGACGAATGACATAGTGACAAATTAATTCGATCTACATATATACGTATAATTAATGAATACTTAATCTAATGATTATGCCTCATAATCGTATCTATGCTAACGTTTGTGAAGTAAATCATAAACACGGATAACAATTACAACTAACTAATTAGTTAGTTGTACATTTGTGAAATATATCTTGAACGTTAATAACTCGATCAATCGCAATTAATCCATTATTTCACAACTAATCTACCATAAGGTTGGTTTTGCAATCATTTATTACTTAAATTTACATGGTACAATGAGTTTGGTTGTTTACAATCACAAACACAACAACATCAATAAAAAAAAAATCGATTTTTAAATACGAATAGTAGTAGGGACCGTTAAGCGGTCCCTATTGACATATTAGCGACCGCTTAACGGTCCTTATTGTCATATTAGGGACCGCTTGGCAGTCCCTATTGTCAATTTAGGGACCGCTTAGCAGTCCCTACTAATATTCATACATCAAAATTATGATTTTTTCGATGGTTCGAGGTGCCGCGTTGTATGTTTAGTTCATAATAACCATTGGAATAGTTAAAATAACAATAAGTACAATGACACATTGTATATCCAAACATTATACAAGGAGAACGGGCCGATTTGAAGATTCTCCTACTATTTTGTACGACGAATGACATAGTGACAAATTAATTCGATCTACATATATACGTATAATTAATGAATACTTAATCTAATGATTATGCCTCATAATCGTATCTATGCTAACGTTTGTGAAGTAAATCATAAACACGGATAACAATTACAACTAACTAATTAGTTAGTTGTACATTTGTGAAATATATCTTGAACGTTAATAACTCGATCAATCGCAATTAATCTATTATTTCACAACTAATCTACCATAAGGTTGGTTTTGCAATCATTTATTACTTAAATTTACATGGTACAATGAGTTTGGTTGCTTACAATCACAAACACAACAACATCAATAAAAAAAAATCGATTTTTAAATACGAATAGTAGTAGGGACCGTTAAGCGGTCCCTATTGACATATTAGCGACCGCTTAACGGTCCTTATTGTCATATTAGGGACCGCTTGGCAGTCCCTATTGTCAATTTAGGGACCGCTTAGCAGTCCCTACTAATATTCATACATCAAAATTATGATTTTTTCGATGGTTCGAGGTGCCGCGTTGTATGTTTAGTTCATAATAACCATTGGAATAGTTAAAATAACAATAAGTACAATGACACATTGTATATCCAAACATTATACAAGGAGAACGGGCCGATTTGAAGATTCTCCTACTATTTTGTACGACGAATGACATAGTGACAAATTAATTCGATCTACATATATACGTATAATTAATGAATACTTAATCTAATGATTATGCCTCATAATCGTATCTATGCTAACGTTTGTGAAGTAAATCATAAACACGGATAACAATTACAACTAACTAATTAGTTAGTTGTACATTTGTGAAATATATCTTGAACGTTAATAACTCGATCAATCGCAATTAATCTATTATTTCACAACTAATCTACCATAAGGTTGGTTTTGCAATCATTTATTACTTAAATTTACATGGTACAATGAGTTTGGTTGCTTACAATCACAAACACAACAACATCAATAAAAAAAATCGATTTTTAAATACGAATAGTAGTAGGGACCGTTAAGCGGTCCCTATTGACATATTAGCGACCGCTTAACGGTCCTTATTGTCATATTAGGGACCGCTTGGCAGTCCCTATTGTCAATTTAGGGACCGCTTAGCAGTCCCTACTAATATTCATACATCAAAATTATGATTTTTTCGATGGTTCGAGGTGCCGCGTTGTATGTTTAGTTCATAATAACCATTGGAATAGTTAAAATAACAATAAGTACAATGACACATTGTATATCCAAACATTATACAAGGAGAACGGGCCGATTTGAAGATTCTCCTACTATTTTGTACGACGAATGACATAGTGACAAATTAATTCGATCTACATATATACGTATAATTAATGAATACTTAATCTAATGATTATGCCTCATAATCGTATCTATGCTAACGTTTGTGAAGTAAATCATAAACACGGATAACAATTACAACTAACTAATTAGTTAGTTGAACATTTGTGAAATATATCTTGAACGTTAATAACTCGATCAATCGCAATTAATCTATTATTTCACAACTAATCTACCATAAGGTTGGTTTTGCAATCATTTATTACTTAAATTTACATGGTACAATGAGTTTGGTTGCTTACAATCACAAACACAACAACATCAATAAAAAAAAAATCGATTTTTAAATACGAATAGTAGTAGGGACCGTTAAGCGGTCCCTATTGACATATTAGCGACCGCTTAACGGTCCTTATTGTCATATTAGGGACCGCTTGGCAGTCCCTATTGTCAATTTAGGGACCGCTTAGCAGTCCCTACTAATATTCATACATCAAAATTATGATTTTTTCGATGGTTCGAGGTGCCGCGTTGTATGTTTAGTTCATAATAACCATTGGAATAGTTAAAATAACAATAAGTACAATGACACATTGTATATCCAAACATTATACAAGGAGAACGGGCCGATTTGAAGATTCTCCTACTATTTTGTACGACGAATGACATAGTGACAAATTAATTCGATCTACATATATACGTATAATTAATGAATACTTAATCTAATGATTATGCCTCATAATCGTATCTATGCTAACGTTTGTGAAGTAAATCATAAACACGGATAACAATTACAACTAACTAATTAGTTAGTTGTACATTTGTGAAATATATCTTGAACGTTAATAACTCGATCAATCGCAATTAATCTATTATTTCACAACTAATCTACCATAAGGTTGGTTTTGCAATCATTTATTACTTAAATTTACATGGTACAATGAGTTTGGTTGTTTACAATCACAAACACAACAACATCAATAAAAAAAATCGATTTTTAAGTACGAATAGTAGTAGGGACCGTTAAGCGGTCCCTATTGACATATTAGCGACCGCTTAACGGTCCTTATTGTCATATTAGGGACCGCTTGGCAGTCCCTATTGTCAATTTAGGGACCGCTTAGCAGTCCCTACTAATATTCATACATCAAAATTATGATTTTTTCGATGGTTCGAGGTGCCGCGTTGTATGTTTAGTTCATAATAACCATTGGAATAGTTAAAATAACAATAAGTACAATGACACATTGTATATCCAAACATTATACAAGGAGAACGGGCCGATTTGAAGATTCTCCTACTATTTTGTACGACGAATGACATAGTGACAAATTAATTCGATCTACATATATACGTATAATTAATGAATACTTAATCTAATGATTATGCCTCATAATCGTATCTATGCTAACGTTTGTGAAGTAAATCATAAACACGGATAACAATTACAACTAACTAATTAGTTAGTTGTACATTTGTGAAATATATCTTGAACGTTAATAACTCGATCAATCGCAATTAATCTATTATTTCACAACTAATCTACCATAAGGTTGGTTTTGCAATCATTTATTACTTAAATTTACATGGTACAATGAGTTTGGTTGCTTACAATCACAAACACAACAACATCAATAAAAAAAATCGATTTTTAAGTACGAATAGTAGTAGGGACCGTTAAGCGGTCCCTATTGACATATTAGCGACCGCTTAACGGTCCCTATTGTCATATTAGGGACCGCTTGGCAGTCCCTATTGTCAATTTAGGGACCGCTTAGCAGTCCCTACTAATATTCATACATCAAAATTATGATTTTTTCGATGGTTCGAGGTGCCGCGTTGTATGTTTAGTTCATAATAACCATTGGAATAGTTAAAATAACAATAAGTACAACGACACATTTTATATCCAAACATTATACAAGGAGAACGGGCCGCTTTGAAGATTCTCCTACTATTTTGTACGACGAATGACATAGTGACAAATTAATTCGATCTACATATATACGTATAATTAATGAATACTTAATCTAATGATTATGCCTCATAATCGTATCTATGCTAACGTTTGTGAAGTAAATCATAAACACGGATAACAATTACAACTAACTAATTAGTTAGTTGTACATTTGTGAAATATATCTTGAACGTTAATAACTCGATCGATCTCAATTAATCTATTATTTCACAACTAATCTACTATAAGGTTGGTTTTGCAATCATTTATTACTTAAATTTCAATGGTACAATGAGTTTGGTTGCTTACAATCACAAACACAACAACATCAATAAAAAAAATCGATTTTTAAGTACGAATATTAGTAGGGACCGTTAAGCGGTCCCTCTTGACATATTAGCGACCGCTTAACGGTCCCTATTGTCATATTAGGGACCGCTTGGCAGTCCCTATTGTTAGTTTAGGGACCACTTAGCAGTCCCTACTAATATTCATACATAAAAATTATGAATATTAGTAGGGACCGTTAAGCGGTCCCTAATTTGACATTAGGGACCGTTAAGCGGTCCCTAATTTGACATTAGGGACCGCTTAACGGTCACTAAAATCGTAAATTTTGAATTTTTGGCAAAAAAATTTGGCAGAAATGAGGGGGAAATTTGAATTTCACCAAAGCAATCCTCAACCGTCGATTAAATCCTAATCTACGGTCATAAGTACCCATCATGTCTTTAACACGGATCGCCATCTCAAACCGTCGATCATCTAAAATCATCCAACGGACAAAAACTAATTGAATCCTATATATAACCTCACAACTCTTACACCCATTTCATTATCTCCAAAAAATACTATCTTCTTTTCTTCTTTTCACCAACATAAAAACACTATCTTTTTTTCTTCTTTTCAACAACACAAAAACACTATCTTTTTTTTCTTCTTTTCACCAACACAAAAACTTTTCTTCTTTTCACCAACACAATCTTTTCTTCATTTTCTTTTCTTTCACTTTCTTTATTTTGGATTTTTTTTTCTTTTTTTGACCAATACAATCTTTTTTTCTTATACTTTTTTGATTTTGGATCTTCATTTACTATTCTTCACTTTTGATTTCATTCATGTTTTTTATTTAATTCATTTTATATTATTACTTATTTTATTCATATTTTCACATTCTTTTATTCTTTCATATCAATTGTCATTATATTAACTTTTTATTCATCATTTTATTGTTTTGATCTTGTTAAAATTACAATTTTACAAAAAAAAAAAAAACAATTATATTCCGGAATATAATTGTATTTTTTTTTCTGGAGGTCATTAGGGACCGCTTAACGGTCCCTACTAATATTCATACTATGAATATTAGTAGGGACTGTTAAGTATGAATATTAGTAGGGACCGTTAAGCGGTCCCTATTTTTGATATTAGGGACCGTCAAACGGTCCCTGTTGTTGGTATTAGGGACCGTTCGACGGTCCCTACTAATATTCATAGAAAATCTACGAATATTAGTAGGGACCGTTAAACGGTCCCTATTGTAAAATTAGGCACCGTTAGACGGTCCCTAATTTTTTTTCAGAATATAGCAACCGTTGAACGGTCGCTAAGTTCTGAAGAACATTAGGGACCGCCCAGACGGTCCCTATTGTAGAAATTAGGGACCGCCTGAGCGGTCCCTATTGTTAAAATTAGGGACCTCCTTCCCCACCCTCCACCGCCACCGCAAGCCTCCTCCCCACCCGCCACCACCATCCATTAAATAATCCAATTCGGCCCTAAACCCACCTCCATCGCCACCGCTAGCCTCCCCCCCACCGCCATCATCATCCTCGACCCGACCCGACCCAAATTCGAACCCGATTCGCTAAAATTCGTATTCCGCGTCCTTCTCGTGCCATACGTTCACCGCTTCACTCCTCCACCGCAGCTCGTAGCTTCGTCGGAAAATTATTAGTTTGTTTCGATAATTTCTCGATTTTATGTTTAATTGTTGGTTATTTTTGATTATTTCTCGATTTTATGTTTAATTGTTAGTTTATTCGATTATTTCTCGATTATATGTTTAATTGTTAGTTTATTTGTTTAATTGTTACTTTTGTTGTTTAATTGTTAGTTTAGATTGTTTAATTGCTAAATGTTAGTTTAGATGTTAATTAAAGAGTTAATTTAGTTTAATTAAATTGATTACTTAGTATCGATAAATACTTTTAGAAATTTTATATTACTTTAGTTTACCTTTGTAACTTAGACGTAATGTTATTTTTAGGAAAATTTCATAACTTAGTAACGATAAATACTTTTAGGAAATCTTTATTACGTTAGTTTACCTTTGTAACTTAAACGTAATGTTATTTTTAGGAAAACTTCATAACCTAGTAAGGATAAATACTTTTAGTAAATTTAACTTAGAAATTTGTCTTTAGTTTATTAGTACATCATGTCAGACGATCCTCCGCGCCGGCCACGTACGTCTCGTGGTGTCCCTCCTTCAGGAGTTGGTCGTGGTCGTGGTCGAGGTAGTGGACTTGGAGGCCATAGTGCAGATAGTCAGGGTAGTGGACCTGGAGGCCGTAGCGCCGAGAGTGGTCTAGGTAGTTGTAGGTCGGCAGTGTGTATTGTCCACTCGGGTCGTGGTCCTACAACTAGTGGTCCAGCCGAGACATCCTTACCGCCGTTGTCTCCTACCGTACCGCGCTTGCTTACGTATGACGATGACGAGTCCCCTCTTGCAGATTTAGCGCACTCGGCTCACCATCCATCGTATGCATCTGGGGTTAGACCACAATCATCATAGTCGACCGAAGCTCATCGACCACGATCATCAGAGTCGACCGGAGCCCATCGACCACGATCATCAGAGTCGACCGGAGTCCATCGACCGCCATCTGTCGAGTCTAGCGGAGCACAGAGGACACCACCCACAGCAGGTGGATCGAGCCAGAGGTCGACAAGGACACCACCCACATCAGCTGGATCGACCCATAGGTCGACAAAGATTCCAGCCACTGGAGCTGGATCAAGCCAGAGGTCGACAGGGATACCAGCCACCGGAGCCGGATCGAGTCAGTGGTCGCCACAGATTCCAGCCACCAGAGCCGGATCGAGTCAGAGGTCGACAGAGCCGAATCAGATTCCAGACACGCAGTGCCGCCCTACTAGGGGACCTACTATAGGACGTACAGCACCCCGACCGGTGAAGGATAGGGAGCCCATCATATTGAGGCGCGAATGTTTTTACCAGCCCCTAGTAACGAGATAGCGCAGACGATCACTTCCCTCATCAGACAGTTTATGAGTCAGTTTTGGCCATCCTACTTAGCGATGTCGGCGACTGTACGAGAGGCGATGTAGAGACGATTTATGGTATGAAATTATTTGATAATAATATAATATTAATTGGTGTATTAATAAAGAAATAAAGAAAATACTCACAATTTTGTTGTTATAATTCAATTGTCGCAAATCTATGGGGTCCGTTAGTTGAAGATGGCCGATGTGAAGAAGGCCTTCACCGCGAAGGTGAAGGCGTGCTACAAGCGGGGTATGAGTAACGTGAAGGCTCTTTACTTTTCTAGATTAGAGTACCCAGCGTATGCGGGGAAGCCGAAGTCATGGATGAGTAGTACTTTGGAGGAGGCGGCAGCCATTCACTGGGGGACTCAGGCTCATCGAGACTATTCCGATCGGACACGGATTGCTAAGCGAGGAGGACACGATCCAGCCGACTGTCCTAAAGCCCCGCCCACTTTTTTTGGAGGATCCATTGATTACGAGGAGATCAAGCACCGGATGGTATTTAATTTTTTAATCAACAATATAATATAGTCGTGCAATTTAGGATTCTTATTATTAACATAATTATTCTTTAAATTTCTAGGCTAGGAATTAGCCGAACCGCAAAACCCCCATTCGACACGATGAGGTGTACAAGGTTGGACATACAAAGAAGGTGTCCAAGACTGGCGGGAATACAGGTGTCCCATTGAGGCGAGAGTGGATAGATGACGCTTCCAGACTTATTTACGTAAGTGTTTTCCATTTTTTACTCTTTAGTTTCTGTAAATTCAATCATTTTTATAATCTAAATACTGATTTTAATCTTCATCTCTAATTTCTTGTCTTATATCAACAGAAGAAATACATGAGGGAGCTGAGGAAGAGGTTTCCGCTGCCAGCCTTGTTGCCCGAGTTCGATAGCGACTGTTCGAAGAAGGCGATAGGGGAGGTGAAGAAGGGGAAGGCAAAGGGGCTACCGAGTGATGGTGATCCGACAAACTTCGGTATCCTGTACAGGAAGGGTACTAACGACACGCCAGAGTTGGTTAAACAGTTGTTGAGCGAGAACCACGAGTTGAGGACTACACAGGATCTGATAGTGCCTATGCTCCTTGACTTCGTCAAGGAGTTTCACGCGGATGTGGCTACCACTACAGATAGACCGATACGCGAGATACCTGAGGAGCTATTCATGGCTTGCAAGTCGCGACATTTACCACGAGATCCATTTGCTTCTAGTACTTCCACAGCGCCATCGTATGTTTACGGCACCGATGATGATGAGGAGGAGGTTGTAGACGATGACATGATGGACGCCGATCCCGCACACGATTTAGGTGGTGACGATGAGGAGGCAGAGGATGCAGCGGACGCAGATCCCTTGGCGACCTTGGATGATACATATGATGTTGGGCAGAGTTCGGGTGATGAGGATGTTGAGTATCCTGACAGTGATCACTAGAGCGAGTTTATTTTAATTATGTTGGACTTTTATTAATTCCGTTGGACTGTATTTATGTTGGATTTTATTTATGTTGGACTTTTATTAATTCTGTTGGACTGTATTTTTGTTGGATTTTATTTATGTTGGATTTTATCTATTAACAAACAAATAAACATAAGGTAGAATTGAATCACGAATTGTATTATTTAAAATAAGAATTTGAGATAGTTAAGGGAAAAAAAACATAAATACCTTAAGAAATAGTGAAAATTAGAATGAATGTTTGAAGAGGAGGGAAAGGCCTTTATGAAGGCCAAAATTAGCTTTCTGCAACCGCAACGCGGTTGCAAAAACAAACGGTTGCAGTTGCAAAAACAAGTATACGTTAGTTTTTGCAACCGCTTTGCGGTTGCAGAAACAAGTATACGTTAGTTTCTGCAACCGCAAGGCGGTTGCGGAATTCTAACCGTTACTATTTACATTCAATCTACTCTTTCATTCCTCAATTACTTGTTTTGTAACCATTTATTAGTTTATATCACATGTAGCATTGAAGTTTGTTGTTAAAAAACAGAAACGCATTGAGAAAGTCCCATAAAATTGTGATTTTCATGTATGAATATTTTTTGCAACCGCAGTGCGGTTGCAGAAAGAGGCTATTGGGACCGCAAAGCGGTGGCAAAATCTAGTATTTGCAACCGCAATGCGGTTGCTGAAAACATTCATACTTTTAAAATGCCGTTTTTTTTATGATTTGAGGTGCCACATTGTTATTTTGGTCCATAATTACAATTCTCATAACAATTTCAAGCGTTATATATATGGGACAAGCCGTGATATATATGATTTCAAACGATAATGTTTGTATACACACACACACACACACACACACATATATATATATATATATATATATATATCATCCCTAGATACATATAAAAATAAACGTAATGTGAAAAATTTATCTACTAATTCAACCAATTAATCATATTATTAGTGAAGCAAATCATAATAACAAGAAGAAATATGATGATGAGTAGTAAATAGAACATACATTATGTTCATGGTCTAATAACTCCTTCGATTATTTCACATTCAATCTACTCTTTCATTCCTCAATTACTTGTTTTGTAACCATTTATTAGTTTATATCACATGTAGCATTGAAGTTTATTGTTAAAAATCTGAAACGCATTGAGAAAGTCCCATAAAACTGCGATTTTCATGTATGAATATGTTTTGCAACCGCAGTGAAGTTGCAGAAAGAGGCTATTGGGACCGCAAAGCGGTTGCAAAAGCTAGTATTTGCAATCGCAATGTGGTTGCTGAAAATATTTATACTTTCAAAATGCCGTTTTTTATGATTTGTGGTGCCACATTGTTATTTTGGTTGATAATTATCCTAATAATGGTAAAAACAACCATAATTACAATTCTCATAACAATTTCAAGCGTTATATATGTGGGACAAGCCGTGATATCTATGATTTCAAACGATAATGTTCGTATACACACACACACACATATATATATATAAATATCATCCCTAGATACATATAGAAATAAACGTAATGTGAAAAATTTATCTACTAATTCAACCAATTAATCATATTATTAGTGAAGCAAATCATAATAACAAGAAGAAATATGATGATGAGTAGTAAATAGAACATACAATATGTTCATGGTCTAATAACTCCTTCGATCATTTCACATTCAATCTACTCTTTCATTCCTCAATTACTTGTTTTGTAACCATTTATTAGTTTATATCACATGTAGCATTGAAGTTTGTTGTTAAAAATCAGAAACGCATTGAGAAAGTCCCATAAAATTGCGGTTTTCATGTATGAATATTTTTTGCAACCGCAATGCGGTTGCTGAAAATATTCATACTTTCTGCAACCGCGTCGCGGTCCCAGAATGTGTTCATACTTTCTGCAACCGGATTGCGGTTGCAGATACTATTATTTTAAATTTTTAAAACTTTCAGCAACCGCTTTGCGGTTACAATTTGTTCAAAATTTTTGAAAATTTGGGAGGGCTAGAGGGGGAATTTGAATTTTCGCGAAAATTCAAATTTTCACCCCATTTTCTATATATACCCACCAACACTTCTCTTCTTTTTCTAAATCCAAAAAATCACCAACACTTCTCTTCTTTTTCCAAATCCAAAAAATCACCAACACTTCTCTTCTTTTTTCAAATCCAAAAAATAAAAAACAACCCAACACTTCTCTTCTTTTCTTTTCTAAATCCAAAAAATAAAAAAACACCAACACTTCTCTTCTTTTCTTTTCCAAATCCAAAACAAATGACTCCTAACACTTCATTTTTTGCTTTTTTATTTCTCTTCTTCTTTTTGTTTTTTTGTTCAACTGTTTTTCATTTTTCATTTCATTTTATTCATTGTTTTTCGTTATTTAATTACATTTGTTCTTGTATATTCACTATATTAATTTGCTGCCATTATCTATTTGTAATTTTAACAAACACCAATAATATTTCGGTAAATTACCAGAATATTATTGGTTTTTTTTTTTTCGTTCGCAGGTCATTTGCAACCGCAACGCGGTTGCAAATGGTATGAATATTTTATGCAACCGTGTTGCGGTTGCAGATGCTTATTGGACTTTCTACAACTGTAATTGCTCATTGGACTTTCTGCAACCGACATACGGTTGTAGAAACTCCAAGAACAATTGCAACCGCGAGGCGGTTGCAATTGTCCAATAAGAAACTGCAACTGCATCGCGGTTGCAGAATCTGCAACCGCGATGCAGTTGCTGATTTTCTGGTCGCAGATGCTCATTTGCAACAGCGATGCGGTCGCGGATGACAAGTAACCGAGGCTTTATGAGACCTCGTCATCTGCAACCGCATCGCGATTGCAAATGTCTATCTGCAACTGGATTTGGGCCTTTGGCAACCGCAAATGCGGTTGCAAAAGACCCTGCAACCTTGTAGTGAGTGTAACTCACCTTCATCTGTATAATTATTGGAATTTAAGTTGACTGGATTGACATTGATGTTCGTAATATATAGGGATAACTACAGTTACACCCCTTGAGGTTTGGCATTACAAAGATCTTCTCTGAGGTTTGAATAATTACAATGACCTCCCATCAACAAGTAATTATACGGGATAATTACAATTACACTCATGAGGTTTAATATAATTACAAAGACCTCCATTGGGTTTGAATAATTACAATGACCCCCTCTTTAACTAGTAATTGTAAATGCATTTTCAATTTTGCCCTTGATCAATGCGTTTGTTCAAATGAGGTTAAATGCTTTGTTTAAAATACATGATGTTTTATTTAATTTCAAAAGCGTGCCTGTAATATTAGATAAATGAATTACTGAATAAAAAAGTATTAGAATACACTAAATTAATTTTAATTATTCTCACATACATTTAAATTTATTGCTCCTATCAAAAACAATATTTAATTTTATTACTCATTTGATGAGAAAAACCTCTTGGTGCAAGAATAAAAGATAAACCATTATGTCATTGTGGTAGAAAATGTTTATTTTAATTTTATATTCCAAAATAGTTTCTTTAGTAAAGTATATTTCTTAAATTTAGTTATTCTCCACTTTAAAATAATTGTAAGAAATGTCTTTCAAACTACATTTAAAATTATTCATTATTAAATAAATTGTTTTGTAATATAAAATTACAATTAATATTTTCTACCACTATGTCATAAGGGTTTATCTTTTATTTTCGCACCAATGGATTTTTTTCGTTAATAAATAATGAGTAATAAAATTAAATATATGTGACAATGAATAAAATTAATTTAGTATATTCTTTAATACATTTTTATTCAGTAATTCATCTATCTAATATTACATGCAAGTTCTTGAAATTTAATAAAATATTAAGTATTTTCAACAAGGCATTTACATTCATTAAAACAATAGAATTGATCAATGCCAAAATTAAAAATACATTTACAATTACTAGTTAGAGTAGAGGTCATTGTAATTATTCAAACATGAGGGACGGTTCTTGTAATTACACCAAACTCAAGGGGTGTAATTGTAAGGACGAATTCTCAAAAATGCCCGCTATCTTTTGCTTTTAATCCTAAATGCCCTTTTTTCCAAACCTGCTGAAAATGCACGTTAAGCTTTAAATTTTCTAACAAAAATGCCCGATTTTAAAAATTCGGACATTTTATCCGACGTGGCATCCGAATCAAAGAGGTGCACTGCTGAATCAAAAAGTCGCATTTTAAAATTCGGGCATTTTTGGTAGAATTTAAAAAGATACAGGGCATTTTTAGCATTATTTTTCTGACAAAATAGGTTTTTTGTGCTTATTTTTTATTTCGGGCATTTTTAGTAGAAATTTTAAAAGATACAGGGCATTTTCAGCAGGTTTGGAAAAAAAGAGCATTTAGGATTAAAAGCAAAAGTTAGCGGCCATTTTTGATAATTCGTCCTAATTGTAATCATCCCTAACAATTACTTGTTATAGGGTCTAGAGGAGGTCATTGTAATTATTCAAATCTCAAGGGAACCCTTTGTAATTACACAAACCTCATGGGGTGTAACTGTAATTATCCCTAATATGTATTAAAAAAGAGCCTACTAATAGCTTTACATTTTTTGATATTTTTGCTCTCATTATTTTATGCTTCTCTAGAAACTTTAATACCCAGAGTCACTACAACAAAACGCATCAATTGTATGGAAAAAAAATTTATGCAATTGGGTATATTTTCCATGCAATTGATCAATTGCATGGAAAAAAATTCGATGCAAGAATTTCATGCATTTGGTGTCCATGCAAGAGAATTGCATCGAAAAATTCCTATGCAATAGGGCCCTGCATCGAAATTTTCGGATGCTAAGTTGCATGGAAAGTTTCCCATGCAAAATGCTCTGCATCGAAAAAATCCGATGCAGAAAGGGCCATGCATCGAAAAAATCCGATATATATATATATAACATGTATATGAGAGAATTATTGGATGTATACTCAAATTTAGGCTAACTCATTTTTCAATTGGCAAGTTTGCCTCAAATAAATACAAGAGATATATATTGGCATAAATAGCATATTTCAAAACTCCACCTTCTCTTTTTATTACGTTTGTTTGCTGCTTGTTTGATTTGAATAGTGAAAAAGGCAAAATATTATTAAGACGAGTAATTAAAATAATGAGGAGAAATTATTATATATATATCCGTTGTATGTACAATCGATTCTAATCTTCTATTTCTAATCTCGATTCTCATCCCTATTATTTTAAGCAATGACATGTGGCATTTGAAAGCACAAATAAATCAACCAAGATCAATGCATCAAATTAAATTAATATATTATGGAATTAATTAGTTTTTTCTCCATATAAAGTTATGGAAAGCAATAAGTAATCATAAACTAAATAGTACAATTGAATCGTTGTTAATAGCCTGAAGGCCATCCTTCAATTTTTCTATTGATTAGTTCTTGCAATGGGCAAATCCATTCTGAAAAAAAAAACACAAAAAGGAGAGAAAAAATGTTGAAGCCTAAAAATAATTTTAAGCTTGAAGGATGAAACAAACTATTGCTTGAACTGCTTATTAAAGCATTTCTGGGAAAAAAATATTAATTAGCAATTTGTAGGATTCTTTTCTTTGTCATTATCCTTATTCAATAAAAAAAAAAAAACAAGTTTTTCTTTTGTGCTTGTTTATGTACTAACTTGAACGTGTTTTTACTTCAGAAAAAATGGATAAGCATTATTTTTCTGTGTTATAAAGTTGTGTTATATTTTTGTAAAGAATTTTTACATGTAACTTATATATTAATATAATTTGATGGATCGGTTTGTGTCCATATTATATCAAGGGAGAGCTTTCAAATGCCACATATTATTATTTAATTGAAAGAATAGGGTGGGAATACGAAATGGGAGTAGAAAATTTTGGACGTGAAGAACACCACTCAAAAAGTGAATAAGAGAAATAATTAAAATGTAATTAATTATCTTAGGAGAATGACCGTCGATATTTTGATAGTGTGATTCTGCCTAGCTATTAGTCTAATATCGTAATTTGTGTATGTGTAATTGACAACAATTGATCAAACGGATTATATCATTGCATATTCCCCATTAGTAAATAAAAGTAGTCGAACCAACGATTGTTGGCTCAAGTAGTAAGGGACTTGAGTTCACTTAAGCAAGGTCTCGGGTTCGAGTCTTGTGGATGTAAAAAACACCGTTGGGAGAGTCGCCCCCTCAAAAAGGGCCCGACAGTGCTCGGCTGGATTAGTCGCCTAAGCGGACACCAGTGTAAAATAATAAATAAAAGTAGCCGCTCTCAGTAAATTTTGAAACGTATTTAAATTGGGTAAATAGCAAAAACTACCCATGTTTTATTCCTAATTGGCAAATAACCCCCTTGTATTATTTTAATTGGCAAAAAACCCCTTGAATTATTCCAAAATTAGCAAAAATCCCTATACTACACTGAGTTAATTCGCATTACTGAGATTGATCTCAAAATATGATTTTTATTGTATTTCTTTGATACATATAGAACAAATGATGTTCAATTAAATTGTATGCATATTTTTGTTTATTTATTTCGAAGAAAACACTAGTTTTTAGATATGTAAAAAGATAATTACGGTATCGATTTATTTTATTATATTTTTATACAATTTTAAAAAAATCCAAAAAAATTATAACACGATTTATATTATTAATTGTAATAAGTATATGTTTATTATAAAATCATAATACTCATAAATCCTTAGTTATTGGTACTATCATTATAAAATATGTCATGAAGGAGGTTTTTGCTAATTTTTTAATAACACGTGGAGGTTTTGCCAATTAAAATAATACAGGGTGTTATTTGCCAATTAGAGATAACACAGGGGTAATTTTTGCTAATAGCTCTATTTAAATTTTGAGGAAAATGCATAGCATTTTATCTTCTCCTGTCGAGTACAGGTAAATTTCCTGCATACCTGCATAGTATTCTTTAATAGAGCAAAGACACATGATTGACTGGACAAAACAATTCCTTTTCCTGCATAGTATTCTTTAATCGTCATATCCTGAGAAACATATATAGTGGCATGTGTGTTATTTCACTTACCGAAAAGTTTTTTTTTTTTTTACAATATATATTGTGATCCACATAACTTGACTTGATGGTCTATTATTTTCTACAATTTAAGTAGATATTGAATATACGAATGTAATATTCATTGTTTTTTTTATATATTCTTTCACTACAAGACTGGGCGGTCAATAGGGACCGCCCAGTAGCGACTCAAATGTGGTCGCTGGTCTTCAACGACTGCTGAAGACAACAACGACCGCATTTGAGTCGCTGAATGTCCACGAGGACAACAGCGACTCAAACTGAGTCGCTGAAGGCCCTAATTCCTTGGGCCAAACATTTTGGCCCGAATTGGGCCAAAATGTGAGCTAAAATTAGGGCCTCAATTGCCTTAATTTTGGCAGAAAAATTATTCCACAAAACTGCTCCCTCTCTTCTCTACCCGTTCCGCCCGTTTCACCCGACCCACCGCCATTAGCGACCCAAATTGAGTTCGCACTCCATTTTTGCGACCCAAATTGAGTCCCCAAACTAACCAAAGCTACCCCGCCCCATTTTTCGCCCCATTTCCGCCCCTCTCCAAGATTCTGTCCATTTTCGCCGTCGGTGCTAAGGTAACTTCGTTTTTTATTTATTTGTTTGGTTTATTTTCTTAATTTCTTGTTTAATCCAAAGATAATGTTAATATTATGTTAAGAAATTTTTAGATTGTTAATTTGTGTTAATTTTGTGTTAGATTGTTAATTTGTGTTAATTTGTATTAATTTTGTGTAAATTGTTAATTTGTTAATTTTGTGAAGAATTATTAGTTAATATTGTTAGATAATTAATTAGTGAAGAATTTAGGATTGTTAAATTAGATTAGTGTATGGTTAAGGAAAAAAATAGATTTGTGAAGATTTTTAGATTGTTAATTTGTGTTAATTTGTGTTAATTTAGTGTTAGATTGTTAAATGTTAATTTTGTGAAGAATTATTAGGTAATATTGTTAGATAGTTAATTAGTGAAGAATTTAGAATTGTTAAATTAGATTGGTGTATGGTTAAGGGAAAACAATAGATTTGTGAAGATTTTTAGATTGTTAATTTGGGTTAATTTGTGTTAATTTTGTGTTAATTCTGTGTTAGATTGTTAAATGTTAATTTTGTGAAGAATTATTAGTTAATATTGTTAGATATTTAATTAGTGAAGAATTTAGGATTGTTAAATTAGATTAGTTTATGGTTAAGGAAAAAAATAGATTTGTGAAGATTTTTAGATTGTTAATTAGTGTTACTTTTGTGTTAATTTTTGTTATAATTTATAGATGTTGAGTGTTAGATTAAATGTAATATTTGTATTTAAATGTTGATTTGATATTTAAATGTGATATTTTTATTTTTACAGTATATACATATATTCGGCATGTCGTCACGTAAGACCACTAGCGGTACTGGAGGTCGAGGTCGAGGTCGCGGAGGTGGAGGTCGTAGTAGGGTATCGGGTATTGGTAGTGATGGGCGAGTTAGTGGTAGTGGTAGTGTTGACCGTGGAGGTGTTGGTGGTGGTAGTGTTGGCCGTGGAGGTGTTGGTGGTAGTGGTAGTGTTGGTCGTGGAGGTGTTGCTGGTGTTAGTGGTAGGGACGGTGTTAGTGGTAGTGGTCGTGGTCGTTGCCGACCTATACGGATTGTTGTGTCGGGTCTTCGTGCAGAGCCTAGCAATCCAACCGAGCCATATGTCCCGCCACTAGGGTCAGGTGACGGATCTACATCGAGGACACTTGCGTTGCAGCGACAGTTATTTGTAGAGGATGAGGCGACCGTCCCCAAAGCTGGTGATAGACCCCGATCATTAAAGTCCACCGCATCCCAGCTGCCACGACCACATACTTCAGCTTTAGTTGGGACTCACGTGCCCCCATCAGTCGAGTCTGGCAGACTACATACTCCACCACATGTAGATGATACCGGAGCTGGACCGAGCCAGGGGTTGATCGAGACTCCAGGACCGAGCTAGACTCGATCCCCTAGGGGACCAAATATAGAGGTTACGGCGCTTAAACCTGGGCAGAAGAAGCAGGTTATAGAATTGAAGCGGGGTTGTTTTTCTAAACCCCCCGGTCGTGTAGATCGCGAAGACGATCAGTACACTCATTCGACAGTTTATGAGTGACTTTTGGCCCTCCTACTTGAAGGTTCCTGAGGATGTACGGAAGGAGACGTACGTGAGATTTACGGTGGGTTTTTAATTTATTGTTTAATATTTTTTAATTTAGTGTATTAAATATAGTGTTTTTCAAATATTGTTTAATTTAGTTTATTAATTTAGTGTATTAATTTATTGTTTTATATTTATCCTTTTTGTAGAATATCTATGGGATCCGGCGGTCAGAGAGGGGAGATGTACATAGGGCATACCAGACGAAGGCAATGGGACTTTACAAGTGTATGATGAACAAGACGAAGGAGCAGTACTTCAAGAACAAAGACAATGAGAAGTATCGGTGCAAGAAAAAGACGTCGTGGATGAGCGAAACTTTGGAGGCTAAGGCGGCAGCACACTGGGACACCGAAGATCATAAGAAGAAGTCCGCGAAGGGAAAAAAGCTAGGCGAGGCGGTGTGGAGGACGGCGAGGCGCCCGCCACCTTTTACGGTGGTTCCATTGACTATGAGGAGATTCAGCGGCGACTGGTATGTTTTTTAAAAATTAAATATTTTATTTATAGTTAAATTTTTAATTTTTAAGATTATTGTTTTTTTAGAAAATGGTTGATTTGTTTAATTTAAGAATTTTAACATTTCAATTATAAAAAGAATTTTAACCAACTATTACTTTAAATTTAAAGAAGAGGAATCAGCCCAACCGCACGCACCCTATCAGACATGACGAGATTTACAAGGCGGGTCATACGAGGAAGGTGGCGGGCACTGGCACAGGTACAGGCAGACCGTTTAGGCGGAAGTGGAAGTCTGAGGCGACCAGACTGGTTTACGTAAGTATTTTAAATTTTGTAGGCGTTTACCACTTATGAATTCTAATTTAATTTTAAAATTATCTTTGAACTAATTTATCTTTTTAATTATCTTTGAAAAATCAACAGAAGACATACAAGAAGCCATTGAGAAAGAAAAATCTGAACGTCGTAGAAGACAAGGACTTGCCCGAATGGGAGCCGATTCGTGGAAGAAGGCCATAGGAAGGATCAAGAAGGGGAAGGCGCAGGGTATACCGAGCTATGCAGATCTACGGGACTTTGACATGGAGTGCGGTAGGGAGCCAGACTACATGCGGGAGTTACTCAGGCAGGTACAGGAGGAGAACAGAGAGTTGAGGACGACACAGGACCCGAGAGTCGAATCCAAGTTGTCCTGGCTCCAGGGTTTTAGAGAGGACATGCAGACGGAGACAGGCCGACCAGTGCGAGAGCTTCCAACAGACTTGTTCATGGGGAACGCTATTTGGAGCGGAGGCTCATTTAGGGTTACGAGGTCGATACATCAGAGACCAGATCCTTTTGCTCCAGGTACTTCCACCGCCACCGAGTATGTCGAGGATTTTGATACTGATGAGTCGGGGAGTGGTGATGATCCCGATATAATGGTTGATGAGGCAGAGGACCTTTGTGTAGATGATGAGGGCGCTGGTGTTGATGAGGGTGGTGATGGTGTTGATGATGATCCACTGGCGACCCTGGATGAGATGTACGATTTGGTGGAGAGTTCTGGTGATGAGGGGGTCGTGTATCCGCCTAGTGGTGATGAGGGGGGCCAGTGATCATACTTTCGGTTTTGTATTATTTCTTTTAAATTATGATATTCTGGTTTTTCAACTATTTCGTTTTGATTTATGGATTTTCCAACTATTTCGTTTTTCGTTTTGGTTACGATTGTGTTGGTTATGATTGTGCTTTAGTTATGGTTGTGTTGGTTATGGTTGTATGGGTTATGGTTGTGTTGGTTATGATTGTGTTTGTTTTTCGTTTTGGTTATGGTTGTTTTGGGTATGGTTGTGTTGGTTATGGTTGTGTTGGTTATGATTGGGTTCGTTTTTCATTTTGGTTATGGTTGTTGTGGGTATGGTTGTGTTGGTTATGATTGTGCTTTGGTTATGGTTGTGTTGGTTATGGTTGTGTTGGTTATGATTGTGTTCATTTTTCGTTTAGGTTATGGTTGTTTTGGTTATGGTTGTGTTGGTTATGAACAAATAATGGTTTTTTTGGTTATGGTTGGGTTGGTTATGAACAAATAATGGTTGTTTTGGTTATGGTTGTGTTAGTTATGAACTATATTTGTGATGGAACTAAGGTTGTCAATAGGGACCGCATCGCGGTCCCTATTGACATTAGCGTTGTCAATAGGGACCACAACGCGGTCCCTCTTAACACTAAGTTGCCAATAGGGACCGCAATATGGTCCATATTGTCCATATTTGTGACCTATTTGCGGTCCCTAATGATATTAGCGTTGTCAATAGGGACCGCAATGCGGTCCCTATTAACATTAAGTTGTCAATAGGGACCGCGATGTGATCCATATTGTCCATATTTGTGACCTAATTTCGGTCCCTACTAATATTCATACTTTAAAATCGATATTTTAAGATGGTTCGAGGTGCCGCGTTGTTTGTTTAGTTCATAATAACCATTTTAATAGTTCAAATAACAATAATTACAACGACGCATTGTAAATCCAAATATTATGTGAGGAGAATGGACCGCTTTGACGATTCTCTTACTATTTTGTACGACTAATATCATAATGACAAACCAATTCTATATACATATGTAAGTATAATGATTACTTGATCTAATGATTATACCTCATAATCATATCTATTCTAACATTAGTGAAGTAAAGCATAAAAACGAATAACAACTACAACGAACTAGTAGTGATTAGTTGTAGAACATGAAATATATCTTGAACGTTAGTAACTCGCTCAATGTCAATCAATCTATTAATTCACAACTAAACTACTATAAGGTTGGTTTAGCAATCATTTATTACTTCAATTCACATGTTACAATGATTTTGGTTGCTAAGAATCACAAACACACCAACATCAATAAAAAAATCGATTTTAAAGTATGAAAACTAGTAGGGACCGCAATTTGGTACATATTGAGTCAATAGGGACCAAATTGCGGTCCCTATTGACTCAACAGGGACCGCATTACGGTCCCTACTAATATTCATACTTTAAAATCGATGAATATTATTAGGGACCGCACTTTGGTCCATATTGACTCAACAGGGACCGCGTTGCGGTCCCTAATAATATTCATACTTTAAAATCGATGAATATTATTAGAGACCGCACCTAGGTCCTTAAAATAGCAACAGGGACCGCACGACGGTCACTACAAAACTTTAGTGACCTAAATACGGTCCCTAATTTTTATTAGTGACCTAAATGCGGTCACTGAATCCAAAAATTTGAAATTTTGGCAAAACTTTTGGGCGGGAAATTTGAATCTGCCAAAAAATTGAAAATGTCACCCTCCCCTCTATATATACTCACCACTTTTACACATCTCATTTCATTATCTCCAAAAAATGCCCAACACAAAAATACTATTTTATTTTCCAACACAAACATACTATCTTCTTTTCTCCATAAATCACCCAACACAAAAACTTTTCTTCTTTTTATCAACACAAATCTAAAAAACAAATCACCAACACAATATTTCTTTTGTTTCTTTTCTTTCACTTTCTTTATTTTACCACTTTCTTTTCTTATTTTCCTTTCACTTGTTGTTTTATGCATTCATTTTTTTTTTATTTTCATTCATATTTTATTTTCTATCATTAGTCATTTTATTCATCTTTTTACAGCCATTAATACTTTCATGTCATTATATTAACTTTTTTTTCATTATTTTATTGTTTTGATCTTGTTAAAATAATAATTTTACAAAAAAAAAAAACAATAATATTTCGGATTTAATCTGGAATATTATTGTTTTTTTATTTTTTATGGGGGTCAATAGGGACAGCAATTCGGTCCCTACTATATTCATACAGTATCTATGAATATTAGTAGGGACCGAATTGCGGTCTCTGGTTTTGTTATTAGGGACCGCATTTAAGTCCCTAATATTCAATCAATAGGGACCGCATGACGGTCCCTATTTTTTTTCAAGAGGTAGCGACTTAAAAGCAAACTCTACTTCATGAAAAATAATAGGGACCGCCTCGCGGTCCCTAATTTTTAAGGCAGTAGGGACCGGAATGCGGTCCCTATTGATATTAAGTTATCAGGGACTGGAAAGCGGTCGCTGATTTTCCGGTCCCTATTGACCCTCAATAGGGACCGCCTTGCGATCCTTGATGACAAGCGGCCATGGTCAATAGAGACCGCACAATAGCGACCAAAAGGCGGTATTTATTGATCATCAGGGACCGCTTGAGGGGTCAATAGGGACCGCTTTGCGGTCCCTATTGACCCCTGAATCTTGTAGTATTTTTTAATTTGTTCCTTTTTTTGCTCTACCGTTGATTGGTTCCACGTCGCTATCATTCGGGCATGCAAAAACAAAAGATAGAAAAAATGTTCAGCTTCAGATTTGACCTAGATCAGATAAAGATGGAATCATAAAAAAAAAATTACAAATGTTCTAATTCCATGATTTATGGACAAATACTTAAGATAGAATTGAAATGCAAGGTAAGCCGAATTGATAATTGAGGATACTCTTAACAAAAAAAAAAAAAAAAAAAAGAAGAAGAAGAAGAAAGAAAGAAACCTGATACCTAGGAAGTTGCGACTGATCGTGATACCTCCACAAATAATATGAACGCATTAGATTCTAGCTTTCATAAATATATGGATTACATTATAGCTCCACTTTATGTCCATTCATGCTTAGTTTGTCACTTAGCTAGGATATAGAACTAGAAGATAAGGTTCAGGCAAATGAAGGGGCCTATATAGTCACATGACTATACATTCAAAAACCACGACAAGTTTATTACAAAACATACTTTAATACGTGTACCTTAGGAAATTATTAATGACGACCTCCATTTGTTGATTTGCATCAGACGGTCGAGTCTATTTGCAAATAGAGAACCTAGCTAGCCTATGATGTGAAGCACTACAAAACAAATAAATTGTAAAAGAGAATTCGTCTACTCAGGATGACAATATATAATTCACTCAGCTTTAATTTATCATTCACGAGTTAAACTTATTGTAACGATACGAAAAATGTAAAATTATGAAACATGAATAGCCAAAAGTCATGAATATTTTTTCTAAGATTTTGCAAAATCCTATGTGATTGAAATAACTGTTGGTTATCGTGCGTGCACGTAAGCGTAATAAACAATAGAATAATTTACAAAACACGTATCAACAATTCATAGAAGAAATACTTCCATAAACATGCATAGATATGAATTGAAACGCAACAAAAAATTAAAACTACCTCTCAGCAACTGATGATAAATCTTTGGAGTGGATTAGACGAGTCAGAAAATTCCTTCGAGAGAATTGGACGAGTTGGAAGTGAGACCTCATCCCCTTAAGATCAATTTGCCGGTTCAGCTTTGAACCCTCGATGGCAACGACCTCCTAAGGTACAACGTCCGTCGCAGTGGAATAGTCTTGAAGCTAAGAACGATTCCTCTATCGAACTTTGTAATACTTGCGGAACTCAAAAAATTATGTATGCTATGTTATGCAAAAATAATGCTTTGTTTTGTATGCTTGTTGGATGATTTTGACAAGAGTGGAGGCCTCCTTTTATAGGTGAAAAAATATGTAACAACCACAAACATTAAAGGGGGTGTATTAATCTTGTCATTCAAAATATTTGAATGTCATCAAATATTTTGACCTCATTCAAGTAATACAATAAATGTGCCTTTCAAATTCAGATTTTTAATTTAATCTTGAATTTTATTTTAACAAATAAAATTGCTTCTCAATAAGCAATTACAATTCACACACTTTGCACATCTATTTGGACTCAATTCCAAATTTTTCCAACAATCCCCCACATGAATGTAATTGGTTGAAATGCACGTGAGCCTAGCAATGCTAAATGCAATTTCCGAGTTCCGCGGGAACTTGTTGCATCAGGAAAGGTGGTTTTGGGCCTTGAACCTTCCTTAGTGAAATACCATCGGATATACTTGCCAACCAGTGGACGTGATGCCTTGAACTGTTCGGCGTTTTGTGTATACCAAGACAATGATACTCACACAACTCATTCCAGTATTACTTTTCGTCCTTTCGTTGTTGTCCATTTCGGCCCTGGACTTGCCTTGGCAAAATTCATCGAACGCTCTAGAGATTTAGCCCTTTAACTCATCTCAACGAAGCGGCCCCTTCACATTCGACATAGGTGATCTCTCATTAAGGGTATCCCCGCTCGTGTCACAAGCCATAAGGATCATTAGAACCTCAAGTTCTCCTTCACTGTACAGGTCTATCACTCTCTCATCATAGAAATGGGTTGGGAACTCAATTTCACGAGTACTTTGTTCGACCTCACCTCTCACAATTCGGTTGTCCCTTTGAACCTGCAAATTGGGGTTTACAATTCAGGTAGGGTTGCCATCGTGGTTGGAGGTCATTTTCATGGGCTTCAATCCCATTCCCCTCGATGAAATTTCTACTTGGTCTCTCGCTAGACCTTTCGTCAATGGGTCTGCAATATTTTCTTTAGACCTCACAAAGTCTAAGGAAATTACGCCAGTTTTCAACAACTGTCGTACACTCTTATGTCTTCGACGTATGTGTCGAGACTTCCCATTGTACACATTGCTTTGTGCTCTACCTATAGCTGTCTGACTATCACAGTGCACGCTAATAGGAGCCACTGGCTTTGGCCACATCGGAATATCTTGAAGGAAGCTCCGAAGCCAGTCAGCCTCATCAGTTGCAAGATCCAACGCTATGAACTCAGATTCCATAGTTGATCTTGCAATGCACGTCTGCTTGCACGATTTCCAAGAAATCGATGCACCTCCAATTATGAATATGTATCCACTCGTAGATCTTATATTCTTGGAGTCTGCAATCCAGTTCGCATCCGAATAGCCCTCTATGACCGCTGGATGTCTGGTATAATGCAATCCATAGTTAGCAGTGTATCTTAGATATCTAAGTACTCTAACTATCGCTTTCCAGTGCTCAGTACTGGGATTGATTGTATACCTACTCAGTCTATTCACCGAGTTCGCAATATCAGGTCTAGTACAGTTCATGAGGTACATGAGACTGCCTATGATCCTTGAATATTCTAACTGATGCACACTATCTCCATAGTTTTTGTGCAAATTACACCCCACTTCTATTGGTGTTCTCGCAATAGCATCGCTTCCCTTGTCCAACTTGTCAAGAATTTTCTTGACGTAATGACCCTGGGACAGTGCATAGCCATCTGGTGTCTTGGTGATTTTCATCCCAAGTATGACATCTGCAAGACCTAAGTCTTTCATGTCAAAGTTTCGTGACAACATCTTCTTGGTAATATTAATGTTATTATTATTACCGACAATGATCATGTCATCTACGTAGAGACAGACTATAACACAGTCTTTTTCCTCTCATTTCACGTAAACACATTTGTCACTCTGATTTATACGAAATCCATTTAAAAGCATAACGCTATCAAATCTTTCGTGCCATTGTTTAGGTGCTTGTTTTAACCCATATAAGGATTTGACAAGTTTGCACACCTTTTTCTCTTTACCTGGAACCACGAACCCTTCGGGTTGTTCCATGTAAATCTCCTCTTCTAAGTCTCCATTTAAGAACGACGTTTTCACATCCATTTGATGGATCTCAAGATTAAACAAAGCCGCGAGAGCAATGATTAAACGAATTGACGTTTTACTGGAAACAGGAGCATACGTGTCGAAATAATCAACACCTTCTGTTTGTCTATACCCCTTGACTACAAGTCTCGCCTTGTACTTGTCAATAGTACCATCAGTTTTCATCTTCTTCGTGAAGACCCACTTGTGTCCTAGTGGTTTATTTCCCGGAGGAAGATCCACTAGCTCCCACGTGTGGTTTTGTAAGACAGAATCTATCTCATTGTTTACCGCTTCTTTCCAAAGAATCGAGTCCGAAGAGGACATTGCTTCCTTGAAAGTAGTCGGATCGTTTTCTAACATGAATGTTAGGAAATCTGAGCCAAAAGATTTCTCTTTTCTAGCTCTTTTACTTCTTCTCGGGCTTTGTTCTTCTTCATCTTCTTGAGATTCTCTCACCCCCACATTTCTTCTCGTTTCCTCAATGAATCGAGTTTTGTGGGGAAATATCTCCTCGAAGAATGAAGCGTCTCGAGCCTCAATGATAGTATTCACACTCATCTCAGGGTTATCTGACTTGTGTACCAAAAACCGATAGGCGCTACTATCATGCGCATATCCAATGAATACACAATCAACTGTCTTAGGTCCTATCCTAGTCCTTTTAGGAGGAGGAATTGGGACCTTTGCTAGACAGCCCCAAACCCTTAAGAACTTGTAGCAAGGCGCGCGTCCTTTTCACAATTCATAAGGCATTTTATCCAACCTTTTGTGCGGTAGGCGATTGAGCACATGGTTGGCGGAGAGCAAAGCTTCCCCCCACATGTTCTGAGGTAGACCAGAACTTATGAGCATCGCATTCATCATCTCCTTCAACGTTCTATTCTTCCTTTCTGCAATACCGTTTTGCTCGAGAGAATATGGCGCTGTAGTTTGATGAATGATCCCACTTTCTGCACAAAGTTGTGCAAATGGCGACTCATATTCGCCTCCTCGGTCACTTAGAAGATTCTTGATCTTCTTTCCGAGTTGGTTCTCAACTTCATTCTTATAGTGAATGAACATGTCTATTGCTTCATCTTTATTTCTCATTAAGTAGACATAGCAATATCTTGTACAATCATCGATAAACGTTATAAAATAACTTTTACCGCCTCTAGATTGTACATACTTAAGATCACATACATCAGTATGGATCAAACTCAGTGGTTCAGAGCTTCGCTCAATAGAGTGGAACGAGGACTTTGCCGTTTTCGCTTCGACGCAAGTCTCGCACTTGTGCTTATGGTTGATGTTAAATTTTAGTATTAAGTTTAGTGAACTTAATCTTTGTAAAGATTTAAAGTTCACATGACCTAATCTACCATGCCATAATGAGGCACACGAGTAATCTCTCACAGTTACTACATCAACGGACGTGCTAGCCTCATTGCTAGTCTTAATTTTAGCTTTAGGCGTTATTGTCGTTACAGACATCTTAAACAGATTGCCCGACAAATAACCCTTGCCCACAAAGGTTCCACCTTTAGATAGGATGACCTCGTCTGACTCAAAGACAAGTGTGAACCCTTTCTTGTTTAGCACTGTACCAGATATTAGATTCCTGTGAATCTCTGGAACATGAAGCACCTCTTTCAGGGTCAACTCTTTCCCCGAGGTCATCTTCACCACAACCGTGCCTTCGCCCTCAACCTTCGAGATAACAGAGTTCCTCTTATAACCCTGCTCATTCTCTACTGGTTTATAGGTCTTAAACATCCACCTATTGGTGCAGATGTGTCGAGTAGCCCCAGTGTCTACCCACCATCCGTTCGAGTTGTTCTTTGAATTTTCAGCCGCCATTACTAAATAATTCTCACAATTATTTCGATTAGTATCGCTGAGAATTCTCAACTCAAATATTTATACAGATATTATATTAGGTTCCCAGGCCAGTGGAGGGACAAGTCCGCTTACACTCCACCTTTCTGCGACAGAACCGTCTGTATAGATATTCTCACTTTGAATTTCCTTCGAATTCACAAGTCTCAATACTTGGAATTATTTTGAAATTCTCTTTATTGATCCACGTGCAATTATGGACTTTTCACGAGTCACTTTGCAATTTCTTCTCAATATTCAATGGCTCACGTGCAATATCACAAGCATATAATCGACTAATTCTCTTTTTTTTTCTCTCTAAAAGCTTAAAGCTTTTAATAATTTTTTCACAATTTAATTTAGTCACATAAGCATGCAAAAGCAATATCCTATATAGCAAGGGAGTTAAAGATTTAATACTAAATAATAAACTGCAGCACTATAGTCAAGTAAACATTTACGCATGCATTAAACAGAATTAATAGCTGGTCTAACGGTGGGGATTACAGTAAGGTATCCTGAGGTTACAGGTTCGAATCCTGCTTGTAACGCCTTTGGAAATTTTTTTTTTTAATTCAGCAGTTTTATAATGTAATAAATATGTAACTGCGCAATTAATCCTCAAGAAATGTAACAGCCTAACGGTAAAGATGGCAAGCAATTAGTAGGAGGTCTCGTGATCGAATCATATTTTTGGAACTTCCAGATATAGTTTTCAATCCGTTAAAACATAAGCTCTCAGCAATTGGAAAACAGAAAAAGATTAAATATGAGCAACAGAACCAAATTTAAATTCTGAAATTAACAGAAGCAGATTAATCGGTTTTTTTTTTCCAAAACCAAAATTAAACTAAACAAATTCTGGAAATTAAAATCACCTTCAACGTGCAACACACGAAATACTTAAATATAAAGTTGATCTTAAGATTGTTGGTTATCGTGCGTGCACGTAAGCGTAATAAACAATAGAATAATTTACAAAACACGTATCAACAATTCATAGAAGAAATACTTCCATAAACATGCATAGATATGAATTGAAACGCAACAAAAAATTAAAACTACCTCTCAGCAACTGATGATAAATCCTTGGAGTGGATTAGACGAGTCAGAAAATTCCTTCGAGAGAATTGGACGAGTTGGAAGTGAGACCTCCTCCCCTTAAGATCAATTTGCCGGTTCAGCTTCGAACCCTCGATGGCAACGACCTCCTAAGGTACAACGTCCGTCGCAGTGGAATAGTCTTGAAGCTAAGAACGATTCCTCTATCGAACTTTGTAATACTTGCGGAACTCAAAAAATTATGTATGCTATGTTATGCAAAAATAATGCTTTGTTTTGTATGCTTGTTGGATGATTTTGACAAGAGTGGAGGCCTCCTTTTATAGGTGAAAAAATATGTAACAACCACAAACATTAAAGGGGGTGTATTAATCTTGTCATTCAAAATATTTGAATGTCATCAAATATTTTGACCTCATTCAAGTAATACAATAAATGTGCCTTTCAAATTCAGATTTTTAATTTAATCTTGAATTTTATTTTAACAAATAAAATTGCTTCTCAATAAGCAATTACAATTCACACACTTTGCACATCTATTTGGACTCAATTCCAAATTTTTCCAACAATAACAGCATATATGAATATTATTTCTTAAGAGATTATATTTACAAGTTCACAAGGAATAGACTTAATAAGTAATAACTAATAACTAATAACCGAGACCAAGAGTACCCATATATATTTACGGAAACATGAATTATCATCCGAATACTTTAGGGAAATACATTTATGACCAACATTTTACATCTTGAAATGTATACTCTTGATTGATTAATGAAAATCATATCAAAGAATATTATCTTTGATTATCCCTTTCACACTATAAGGCCAAAAACGCAATACAACGCTGCTTTTAGAATGAAGATTTCAATCCTCTGCCACTAATATAATATAGCTATAAATTAACTAGCAAGGTTTCCTTAGGTGGTTAGGTTTCACTTCAAACAAGCCTGGCTACAACATTTGCACGTTCAATTCATTAGTAAGTACAGTGAAACAACAGCAATAATTAATTAATAGTACAGGCTAAGCCAAAATATTTATAAGAATGTGGTCTATCATTAATAATTGAATTATATTGGCAGTACTTGCTTTGTTAACTAAAACTCACATGACATTAACGGAATAATGATAATGGGTGTATTCTGCTTCTAACTACTTTTCCATAGATACACCATTTTTACTTGTTCATTTAAGCCTAGTTTGTTTCCCCGAAAAATAAAAGAAAAAAAAATCGGGAAAAATCGAAAAATAAGATTTTTCAAGAAATTTCTTAGGGAAAATAAGAATAGATTTTCCAATATTTTCCTCTCTTTTTCAAAGATTTCTTTTCTTTTTCAGGAAAGAGTCAAATTGTCAAACACTAGGAAAAAAAGATTTTTCTTCTCCCATATTTTCCGGAAAAACAAACTTAATCACCTAAAAAAAGAAAGGAAAGCTTTTAAGGTGTCCATGTTGGAAAAATAATCATTTTAGATTCCAACTCCAAGACTTACCGCACATTTGGATCCCATAAGAGGCCAAAACAACACACATTATTTAATATCCTGGTTAATATATAAATAAGACACTAGTATAACATTTGGTTGCAAAGTGAAACCCCAAATTACCTCCACTATCTTCTTTAAAACCACCTTTGATAGCATATAGAAACTAACATAAACTTAAGTTACTCAACTGCCCTTAAGTAATTTGAGGGGGTCATTTATTTAATTAATAACTCTGTTAAGGGCATCCAAATTAAATGTGCCGTTACTCTAGTTGATGGTACTTGAACTTAATAACATTATATTACATGGCCCAGCTTGGCATAATTTGCCGTGGGACTTGCTCCTTGACCTAGCTATATGGAAAATCTCCTCGTGACCTATTATGTTAATGCGTTAAATATCCCGTTATGGGCACAGAATGAGATTTAAGGGGGGAATTAAAAGAGAAACTACAAATTAAAACAGTTTTCATGAAAGAGTGGCGAGTTTTGTTTCTACTCGAACTCATTTCCAATGGACAGCATAAGGCAAAAAATACGAATAGTAATATACATTACCAAATAGGAAGCGCTCAAAATCCAAATAACAGGAAATTGTCCTAATTGTCCTAATAGATCAGAAAGTACAGCCATCTCAGGTCGTGATGTAAGTGCTGATGATATAATATAGAAAGATGACTGAAGCACTTCTGTTTTCTATTAAATTCATTAAGAACAAACTTCGCAGGGTGTCTAAATCATATTTGCCAAAGAGGTTTTGTAGAAATTAAAGCCCCTCATATTTCCTCCTAAAAGTCTTTATTAGAGAGAGAGGTGAAATTATGGTATAGTCTCCAATCAATGTGGGATAAGTAATTCAACACTCCTCACGTGTAGGCGTGGACAATACCGAACGGAACTACACGTGAGAGAAATAGATGGGCAAGCCCAACATTGGCTGAGGTAGGCACTGATACCATGTAGAAAATTAGAGTCCCCTCATATTTTCCCATATAAGGCCTTATTAGAGAGAGCGGGAAAATTATTAATAAACAGAAGTTCATGGTAGTTCCCAACCAATGTGGGATAAGTAATTCAACAGGTTTACTTATTTATTTCTCTCTTTGATCGTTTATGGCCATTCTTTTACATGTTTAAATGGTTATGTATAACTTCGGGAAAATGAAGTAAAATCGCAAAGACCTTGTCACAGAGGCGCGAGTACTTGAGGCGTCACCACAGCGCACCTAGTACTCTAGTATATTAACGGAGTGCTATTGGAGAAAACGCGTTGAACGTGTAGGGTGTTTTTGGGATGAAAATAAATATGAAAAATATTTGGGGCTAAATATTAATATAGCCGTATTTAAGGAGAGAAGTTGCGATTATTTTAATGCAATTCATATTGTGATAAGATATGAAGCCTACGGCATTTTTCTTCTCCTCTCTCCTTATTACAAATCACAACTTAATCCCATATATCAGGAGATTTTTTTCTTTATAATTTACTTACCAACAAAATTCATTTAATTCACAGTGATTATTAAATAAACCGCTCTATCCGAAATAGATTTTTTTGTAAGATTATGACTAGTATGATTGTACGATGAAACCATAGTATAGTCATAACCAAAGCGCCACTAGCACTTATGACCAAAGACAAGTGAGACTAGCAATGTAGAGGGTGCGACGAGAGTGCATCCCCTTCATTGATTCATAGCTTCATCCCCTAGTTCAGTCGCAGTCAAAGGGCTAGACACTAGGGGCGTCACACCCGGTGCTCCTCGCATCGACGTTAAATAGATGTGGAAAATTACTATTCGAGGGGAGTTCAAACCCAACAAGATGGAGATTGCAGCAAACCAAAAAGAGTATAAAGAGGACACAATTGGATTGAGAGTCATGATAGATTGAGTGATGCGAGAAGTAATCAGTTGGGAAAAAGAACTTAATTAACAAAATTAGTTAACAAAAATTTCAGTATAACCTCCCAACTTTGTTCAAAAACCTATTTCGGTTGAGAAGGTATGAGAAGATATTCACCATTTGTTTTGGGATTGGTGCTAATCTACCTATTAAACACAACAAATGTTGTTATTTGCCACTTTCAAAAAGGATAATGCTTGCATATACATGTTCAAGAAAAGTTGTCTCCTTTATTTATCTTATTGCATTTGAGTGTGGGTGAATTGCATAATTTGCATTGAGGCCTTAATTAATAAAATATTGACCGGGCTGATTGCCATGATCAATAACATTAATGTAGCTGGTCTATAAATATAATTAACCCAATTTCACATTTTATTTTAAATAAAAAAAAATCCTGATTATTGGCCCTGCACGTATGCATCGCCTCTAGTTAGCTGGCAGAAACAGGAAGATAAGATTCACGTCTGCCATGAATTATGGGGCTACATACTTTGCATTGCTTGTAATTGACCAAATGTAAAAATAAAGATTTTTCCTTAAAAAGATTGGAGTTTCTGGAGGCTGGCCAATAATAATTCTGAAAATCCTTGTCCTTAACTTGAAGTATTTGTATATGATTGAATTGGCACTTGGCATCAATGTTATCAACATTATAAAATTTTCCTGTTTTTTTCAATTTGTCTATATATGTATTATGGCAGCCGAATACAATGAGTTTATATAAAAATGATCTAGGTATAGATGATATATGTGCATGCACCTTATTGAAAAATGCAAGATATATATATATATATATATATATATATATATATATATATATATATATTAAATACGTGACGTTACGAGCCAGATTAATATATAAGCGTTAATCCGTGCATGCATATTACCTAGAATCCTAGTTCTATATATTATCTTGCATTTTTCAATAAGGTGCATGCACATATATCATTTATGTATAAGTTTTTATTATAATCGTCTCGATTTTCTGTGGACAATAGTTTTTTGTCGGACTCACAGAATTGATTAGGAATTTTGTTTAACCAGTGTTTGTAAGTCCCTGGACGTGCTTCTGAACCGAAGCCAAATCATTTAAATAAACTTGTTGACTGACTGGTTATATACGTGATTAAATCGTTTTTTTTTTTATAAGCAAATGAAATTTTATTAGAGAGGAGTATAAGTTATACTCCTACGGAGAAAATATCAAATACAACAGTCAAGCGGATTGTTGGACCATTCGCAAAAAGAATACGTAAACCCTCTCTCCCTACTTTTAATCCAACTCCAGCTTTTCACCTTAATCGCCTCAATTACTTCGCTAACGAGAGACTTTTTATTATTGAAACAGTAATTGTTTCTCGTGACCCAAATTTCCCACAACGCGAAAATCCAAATAATGCTCCAGAAATTATAATTTCTTTTGCAAGGTATGATTCCAACCAGCTGGTGCAATATGGATTTGAGATTTCCCGCCATTCCGGAAACGATGCCAAGCCATGTGAATAAACCAGACCAAATTTGATGAGCAAACGAACACCTGCAAAAAATATGATCATTGCTCTCGACTTCTTCGTTACACATCGAGCAATTTAAGTCACCACTCAGTTGCAAGACGCCTCTTCTTTGCAAATTTTCCTTGGTCGGTAATCTGTCAAAAATCGCTCTCCAAATGAGAGCCTTCATCTTCATTGGAGCATCAAATTTCCAAAGCAAACGAATGAGAGGATCAGCTGGGCAATCTTCATTGCGTGACACGCAAAAATAAGCAGATTTCACTGAGAATTCGTTATTTTCTCCTTTAGTCCAGATCCATCTATCCACTTTATCAAGTTGTGGGCAAAAATCGCATATCAATGAACGAAGCTCTTCAAGCAATGTAAGCTCCCACTCGAAAAGATCCCTTCTCCAATACCATTTCCAAGACCAGTTTTGATTAAGCCACTCGCCCTTTTCCGCCACTGTTGAATCTTTATCAGTAGCAATACTGAACAACCTACTGAATTTAAGGTACAACGGTTCTTCACTTGCCCAAGTATCTTTCCAAAACGAGGTACCCCTCCCATTCCCCACAAGCTTTCGAATGCTTTCAGTGAACCATGCTTCATTTACACAACCCTTGTCAAGACTCAACAAATCTTTCCACCAAACCGAACAGTTCTTCATCTGTCTTCTATTAAGCTTGAAATCTGATGGCTTTAGTATTTTGCCGTACTTGGCTTCGAGAATTTTCAGCCAAAGTGATTCCTCTCCTTTCAGAATTCGCCATTTCCACTTGGATAAGAGAGCTATATTAAATTGCTCGAGATCCTTTATACCCAAACCTCCTGAATCTTTTTGCTTGCATAATTGCTCCCATTTAATCCAAGAGATTTTATGCGAATTAGCATTTCCACCCCAAAGAAATCGCCTCTGTATTTTTGTCAACTCCTTAATTGTTTTCTTTGGCGCTTTGTAAAGTGACAGAAAATAGAGTGGCGAATTAACCAACACAGAATTTGTGAGAACAATTCTCCCACCGAAGGAGACATGGCTGTTTGTCCAACTGGAGAGCTTGTTGTTGAGAGAAACATGTGCTGATCTCCAAGTTTCAGCACGTCTAGCGTTTGCGCCAACCGGTAAGCCGAGATATTTGATTGGGAAACTGGAAGTTTTGCAGTTGAGGATTTCTGCATATCCATTGACCATGTGATCCTGAACATTAATGCCAATGATATTGCTCTTAAGGAAGTTGATTTTTAATCCGGAAATCAGCTCAAAATTTCTGAGAATAGCCTTGATCACCATAATATTAGAGACTGAATTTTCACAAAAAAGAATGGTGTCGTCCGCGAACTGCAAGTGCGTGATCTCCAACTCCTCATTCCCAAGAGAAATTCCTTTCAGTAAATCTTCACGGACTGCTGCTTTAACTAGAATACTCAGCCCCTCCGCTGCAATGAGAAATAACAGGGGGGAAAGCGGATCCCCCTGTCTCAGCCCCCGAGAGGGCGTGAATTGCTCTGTAGGACTGCCGTTGACAAGAACAGAGACTGTCGCTGACTGCATACATTCCATTATCCAATTCCTCCATTTCTCGCTGAATCCCATCAATCCCATCATCTTGTAGAGGTAACTCCAGTTAACACTATCGAAAGCCTTTTCAAAATCAATTTTCAGCATCAACCCTTGCTTTTTCCTCTTCCGAACATCATCAATAATTTCATTTGTTGCAAGGATGCAGTCAAGGATGTTACGCCCTTTGACAAAAGCTGCTTGCTCTTTTGAGACGATGTTGCTGATCACCTTGCTAAGTCTTGTTGCCAAAAGCTTAGCAAGGATTTTATAAGGGCTGCCAATAAGAGAAATAGGCATGTATTCCGATAAGCTTTGTGGGTTCAGTCTTTTTGGAGTCAGCACAAGAAAGGATGGATTAAAACCACGCACAAGCCTACAATTGCTGTGAAACTCCGAGAGACAGGTCATGAGTTCAGTCTTCAGCACTTCCCAGAACTTTTTATAAAAGTTCATATTAAAGCCGTCTGGTCCGGGGCTTTTCGCTCCATCACAGCTCCAAATTGCACTCTTTATCTCATCTTCTGTGAATGGTTGAGTAAGACAATCATTCTCAAGTGTGCCAATGCTATTCACTTCAATATTGTCGAAGAACGGCCGACACCACTGCTGATCCATGAAGAGATTTGCATAGAAGTCCTTGATCCCACTTCTAATACGTTGAACATCCTCCGTCCAGTAACCGTTAAGATAAAGACCACGGATAGCATTAGTAGCCTGTCTCTTATTTATGCACTTGTGAAAATACTTGGAGTTAGTGTCACCTTCCTTTAGCCATTTGGATCTTGCTCTCTGGTGCAAGAAGACTTCTTTGTTTTTGATGGCTTGCCACATCTCCCCGGTTGCTTCTTTTCTTCTAACAATATCATGAGTTGAGAGGTTACCATTTTCTCCTTTAGAATTTATAGCTGCTATGACTTCCTGTGCATTATTAATTTTGGAATCCAGATCACCAAATGAGGATTTATTCCATTCCTTAAGAGCAACTTTCAAAGCCTTCAGCTTTTCCTTAAGAATGTAGGTGGCACGACCCTCGACATTAAATGTAGCCCAGAAATTAGATACAAAAGAATACAAAGATTTGTCATTTAACCAGCAATCCATAAACCTAAAAGGTTTTGCGCCCCAATTTTGAAGATGAGATTTGAGAAGAATAGGACTATGATCAGATATAGACCTCGCAAGACACTGCTGGACCAGATTGTTCCACTCTTCAAGCCATTCTTCCGAAAGAAGAAACCTGTCAATGCGACTCATACAAGACTCGTCAGTTCTTCCCCAAGTAAATTTTGACCCCGTTAAGGGTAGATCAATCAGCTCCATATCATCGATGAACTTGTTAAACACTGCCATGTCGGTTGAAAATCCATAATTGTTTGCGATCCCTTTTCTTTCTTGTGAGGAACGAACAGAGTTGAAATCCCCTACAACACACCATCTTCGTTCAGAGGACTGCTGCTTCAAGGCGATAAGCCTATCCCACAAGACTTTTTTCTCCGAGAGAGCACAAGGGGAGTAAACGTTCAGAATGCAACACTTGACTGCTAAAGGTCCCCATCCACCAACAAGCATAATAAAATTTTCCTCGCACACAACACTATCAATAGAGAAACTGCTTTTGTTCCAAACCACCAATAGACCCCCTGCTAATCCTACTGCGCTACTGAACGCCCAATCACAATCACGACTACCCCATAATGTGTAAATCTCCTTTGAAGAAAAGCTGTGAGCCTTCGTTTCTTGAATTGCGAGCATATCAAGCTTGTATAAACGGACCAACTTACTTATTTCCCTCTTCTTACCCAAAGCACCACACCCTCTTACGTTAAAAGTCATAATATTCATGAATACTCAGCACATCCCTCCTCTCCATTGATTTGCTTTTCCTTTTCCAAAAGGTAATTCAGTTTGTCCCTTTCCTCCATAGACTCAAGTTTGCGTATAATTTCTGACTCGTTATTGTTATGCCCAATCCCCAGCTTTTTTCCAACACTCCATATGTCAATAGCTTCCTCGTGCCTATCTTTTTGAAGGATTTTGTCTTGATTGTTGGAGTCAGACATTGAAGTACTAAGAGCACTAGACATATTCATACCTTTTTGAGGATCAGAAGCCGCAACTTGAATCGAATTCTTCATCTGGTCTGATTGAAGTCTACGGATGTCTTGTGGCATGGTATCCTGCTCGATATGGATACCTTCAACAAATTTCATGAATAGAGCTTTTTCTTTATCTTCAATGGCGTCTTCTTTTTCAGAGTTTTTTGCTTCTTTTGGTTTCTGTCTAAATTAGCGAACTCAATTCGCCCTTCAGGTGTGATTATTTTAGCACTAGAGTCACTGGACTCTTGCCCATCCTTATCACAAGGTTTCTCCTCATTATTCTGATAATGGCCCGATTTTGACAAAGCTTGTTTAAGATTGGGCTTCTCAACATCTTCTTGGCCCAAAAGAGGTTGCGAGGCCTGCTCCATTTGGTTGTCCATAGAGGTGCTGTTCCTCATCGACAATATCTTTAAATCAGACTCTTCTTTTGACATATTAGTTTTCAAGACCGTTGAGCAGCGCGCTTTTTGTCGTCTGACTTCATAGCAATTACCTCGATTTTCATCTGTAGTTAGCGCATGCGCTGGGGAGAGCTGTTGTCTGTCAATGTCCGCCGCACCTATCTCGTTGAAAGAATCCGACACCACCTCATCTCCGAGAGAATCGGCAGCGAGAAGGTTCTCATCACCAACAAAGCTGAAGCCGTCAAGATCATATTCCGACGAGTACAAATCCGAGGCCTTCTCAAAATTCCCTACAAGGGAACTTGATTGAAACTTTAGTCTTCTTTCATTGTAACAATCTGTGGCATCCTCCACTATTCTGATTGAGTACTTTCTATTATCAATTTTATCTTGGATAACCTTTTGTATCCAATCAAAACACTTGGTGGCGATAAGGATTCTTGCTACATGCAGTCTATCCCTGGTCCTTGTTAATTCATCCATCTTGACAAAATTCCCCAAACTGCTAACGATTTTGTTGAAAAAATTTTGGCTCCATGCATGCAGCGGTGTACCTTGACACAAAATCCAAACAAGTCTTTCCTTCGTTGGATATTCAATGTCCCACGGTTTGATTGATTCGAAAACTTTCCTCCACCAGCTGTTCTCCTGCTTGATCTTTACCCGAAAGTCGTCCGGGTCATCCGATGAGAGAAGGAGAGAACCATCCCCCAAAGGAATCGCTTTGACTGAATATAAGCCCTCTCTTTGGATCTTCTCATTGATTGAAAAAATATCTTCAATGTTCTTCAGCTTTCCAATAAATTTATCTTTAAGCCAGAAGCATTCCTCTTCGCTGGTATTGTATGTCAAACCACTCCACTTCAATTCGGGCTCCACTCTACGCTTGGGTAAAGGAGGAAAGGTTGAATCCTTGTTAAGAACCGCCTGCGTGTAGCTTGTATCTCCTCTGATCCTACCATGATTTTCTGTGTTGAAGTTGCCATTAAAATGCTGGTGTTGAGCTGATTTACTTCTGCCATACTTTGCTAGGTTCACATGCAACTTGGTACTTCCTATTCGAATTGCGTCAAGCCTTCTTTCCAAATCCTTCTCGTTCTCAACGTCTTTGAACCTTGCGAAACCGAATCTGTTCCCGGATCTGTCCTTTTTAAGCGGAATGACAACCTCAGCTACACTTCCATAGCGAAGGAACACCACCCAGAGATCGGACGCCTTCCAATCATGAGGGAAATTTGAGACGAAATAAGTTGAGATCCTCCTGTTGCCCCACATGCTAATGTTTTTTAATTTTCTCTAGTAAATTTACGTGATTAAATCGTTATCCTTATCAAATGTGACATAGTTTTGAACATTTCCAATCATCCACAAAAATATTGTATATGACTTTTCAGTTTAATTCCTCATAATCTTTGAATTTGCGGGTAAAAGAAACCAAGTAATCAGAGATCTTAGAGATCCTTGCTTTTGAATAAACAGATACATTTTTCTCAGATATGTAAGTAATTTTTATTTTTTTTTGGTTAGAAGATCTATAAGTATAATTAAAAGATAGGACTTGGGCATATTAACTATTTGGGAGAATTACACACACTACCCCTTAACCATGGAGTAATTACACAAACTACCCCTCATGTATGAAAAATTACATAAAAACCTTTATGATCACTTTTTCTATAAAATTTATTTAATTATCCTCCTCAATTATTTTGCAAGAGAAACAAACAAAAAAAAAATTTGCTCAGTAGACAGCCATTTAAACAAATAATATCTTGTTGCTTGATGTAATTACTTTGGTCATGTGGTATCTAAACAAATAATATCCTATATTTTGTGTAATTACTTTGTAGTTCAGAGATAGTTTGTATGATTCTCCTAACTATTTTGGTCAAGTGGTGATCACAGTAGTACTTTCATGTGGACATTTTTGTTATTTCCTGATATTTATTCGTATGACTGGTAGCAATTTGCAAAAAAGGTACCTTCATTGTAAGTGGCTGCATTATCACTATCTGATGTTTTTTGATGGGCTTATTTGGCGGCTATGTTCAAGATTGGTGATAGCAGAATTCCAACGATTCCATATTAGGATCTTTTTCTTTTGTTAGGATGTTGCACTACTATTGGTTGACCTCTTTTATTAAAGTACAGTTAATGTCTTTTATGCAGTCGTTGTATGGTTCACCTAAGTACATCCAACTATCAAATATGAGACCTTTTTCTTGTTGTATGAACAAATGATCCCCATAATCTCTTCTCTACTGTATATAGATAATTGATACATCACGTCATTGTGTAACTAAATATTTTTTCTTTTTCATTGGATTGGAGTTGTTCATTGCCTTTCAAAATGAAATTCTACTGGTCTTAACGTATTGCAGCCCATTTAATATTGGAGCAAACATTTTAACTCGGCCCAATCCAAACTTCAACCTCAAAATACTAGAAATGAAAAATGAAACTTGCTCCAATTTAGAAAAGATATCGAACAGTGTATTAAATTACATAAAAAAAAACTCGCAGTAACTCAAACACTGTTTAAATAGCTCCATGTATAAATTTAGTTACACAATTATGAATCAGAAAATTTTCTATATTATTAGTTTAGAGCCATGTATTATTGAATAACTATTTTTTATAAATATATATATAGAGACAGAGAGAGAGAGAGGGCTATCCACTTTATATTCTCAATAATATCTGAGCAGTATTAATCGTTTTTAGGCTTTAGCTAATGATGTGGTATTATGTGAATAAAGGACAGGATTAATGCAGATAACATTAAGCCCATCGTCAAAATATAGCCCCTCGAGCACTTGGAAATATTATTTGATCCTATATAAGAGAAAATAAAGTCAGAAAATTAAACTTAAAGCAACAGTTAGCACATATATCTGAATTAAACAATGTTATTTAAGAATATTTTTTAAATCACAAAACATTTCACTAAAGTGATAATGATGGTGAAAATAACCACAATGTACCACTTGATTTGGATGGTGGCGGTGAAAGTGTTATATGTGGACCAAGCTGAAGCCCACCACAATCTGCTCCAAGAGAACCTGAAAATCATATAAAAAAAATTCCACAATTCTGAATTTTCAGAAAAATATCTATATATATATATATATATATATATATAGCTACTAATTTTATAATGCTTTCACTTTAATATTGCACAAAAAAAAAAAAAAGTTTGACGTGAAAATATTACATTGCTGGAAGCATGGTAAGCCTTTCAAAGTGAGTAAATTGGCTGACCCTTCATAACATTGACAATAATGGTCCGTTCCATTTGCAACGCAGGTTCCCTCATTACACCATACTAGATTACAAGCTGTAAGACAGTAGCTTTTTTATATGATTAAAGTATGTACAAAATTTATTTTAGTACTATAATTAGGAAAATAAATGAAGAAAATAAGAATGTCCAAATTAAATTACGGTTTGTAAGATCGAAAGGAGGCAGCTCAAATGGTGGTGGTGGTGCATTGTTTCCACATTGGAAGTCCAAAGTGCCTGCAATTATATATTTAATTTGTTATATTGATGAGAAAATAAATACATAAATTGGAACCATGCATGCTGCCAAACTATTCCTCGCACTATGCTAATCTAATTTGACAAATTATCATGTTAAAAAAAGGCTATTATCTTTTGATTTTATACTTTACCTTTTGATCACGAAAGAAAAAAAAAACTTAATTAAGTTAAGCTACAACTTTGTAAGAACTTAAACTTAAATATATATATATATATATATGAATATTTTTATAGAGACTTACAGTTTGGAATGACACAAGGAGGCAAGGTTATAGGCCCGAGTTGAAATTGCTTCCATCCATTGTAACACACACAATCAAACCCTATGATTGAAGCATTATTAGGCACACATGTTCCTTGCGCACAGTTCACTTTTCCACATACATCAACTGCATACAGATTAAAGAAGAATTAATTAATTGAAAAAATAATCAACTTCAATATTCAATAAAATAAATGCAAAAGGAATGATATAAAGAGTGATCAACTTACCTTGTGCTTGTGAAACTTGGAGGAGGAATACGATGAGAAGAGGAGGAATGTTAATGAATAAGTTGGGAGTGACAATTTTTAAGTAATTAGTTCCCATTATTTTTTTTATTTTATTTTTTGGTGTTGGAAAATGTGATATAACGAGTAGAGAAAGAGACTCCTAAGTCCATACTTATATACGTAATAATCTATGATTTGTATTGTAGCAGATTAGTAGTTAGTGTTCAAAGAATACCAATAGTGTTTATAGCCATTTTCAAAATGTGGAATATGCTATAGTTTTGAAATCATCGAGAATTTTTGAATTCAAAAAACGAACAAATTAGGTTGGCTAATTATGATATTAATGAATACCTTAATTAGAGTCTTGATAATATGTCAGAATCCTCAAAGCCGTATCTCATCAATATCGAAAATAAATAAGAATATTTATGACATATTATTATAATATCAATGTACTAAACAAATAACAATTATGGGCAGGCCAAATTATCTGCCCTTCAGATATAGAATTTGAGTATTTTCTTCTTAAAAAAAATCATTCAACTTCAATATCGGTATTTATTGGTTGTAAAAACTAAAAAGCATACAGCATAATTCAGTTTCATTTCATTATATATCATTCTTGCAAACTACACCTAAGCTTCATATATATCATTGATTAACAAGAACACACAATAGGTTTCATATATACATATATGTGTGTGTTTGTGGATATATATATATATATATATATATATATATATATATATATATATATATATTATACACACAGTAAGATTCAGAATTGCTGTCCTTGTACCGCCGATCAAAATGCCGAATCATCAGATCTTCCCCCCTACAAAAACTTGTGTCTATAACATGGTAAAGTACGTCCATTAATTAACTATAGTATTATCTCTTGACACTTCACGAATAAAGAAATATTTAATGAGCCTTATTACTTCGATTAATTTGAAGATATTTCACACTGAAATTAACTTTGTGGAGAAACCAATGAGAGAAAGGGTGGAATCTTTAAGATCAATACCAATAAAAATGAGCCATTTTTATCCAAAAATACTACAACATACGACAAAACCATAAGATGACAAAAGTATGGTGGTTTAGACGAAGCAAAAAATAATAATGATTTAGCATTAGTACATGAAGGTAATTAATATCAAGTTCAACAAAAAGAAAGTTACTGATACAAAGAACACAACAATTTGAGACCTCTTGAACACACCTCACCACCACCAAATTCAGTCCACAATCTGACAAATGACCTAAATAGCTAGGAATCTAAGGTCACAAATTTGTCCATTTTCAGCCAAAAAACTGAAAACCAGTGTAAGGGGTGAGTGGTGACTGACATCAAATTGAAGAAATCACCAAAACCGAAGAAGATGGTATACCGTATACCCCAAAAGATAACAAATTGCCGATGGATATCGCTATGCAGATCCAAATTCATTAGACCACTTCTCGTGTTTTTCAATATCAGCCGCTGAAACGCTAGGTTGAACCTTAGTCAAAGCTTCTAGAAAGTCGCACATCGCCACGGGATCGTTTGAAATTTCATCCTTGGACATGCTCTTGATCTCATCGCGAGTCTTTCCTGCTATCTTGCGTCTCATACCATTTAATGAAGCATCTCGGCAAACATTTGTCAGATCATCTCCACTGTACCCCTCTGTCCTGCGAGCCACTTCATCGATATCCACATCTTCGGAAACCTGGTATTCGGAAGAAAGAAAGAAAGGAAACAATTGCATTAAATGCGTATAGAACATGATAATAAAGATTGGAATGAAGTCAACGTCCATCAGCAAAAAGATTCAAGGTGATAAGATGAATATTCATTTCCAGTATTTTGAATATTATTTCTTGGTGCTTTCTAGCCCTTATTTGTTCAAAGTTTTAATACAGGTACACATACAAGGCAACTGTTTTATTGTTGGACAACATATGAGATTTATTAAGTTGTATCTCCAAAATCTCTCATATCCTCCTCTAATTCTTTCCCTGAATCTTCAAGTTCTCCCTTTCTTCCATTTCTCCTTTCCTAATCCCTGAATCTTTCTTCAATAGACTCCCCGATCTCTATCAGATAGTCGATCCACAAAACCGAATGAAGAATCATTATTCCAATCCTACTAGTTCTACAATATGCCTGACCCTAGGCAAAACCTTTTATCGCAATAAGGGTATGGTGTGTTACCAAATTTCAATATTGAGTATGCTAGACCAAGTTCCAATATTGAGTATGCTACACCAAGTTTCAATATAGAGTATGCTAAAATATGTTATTGTTTAAATCTTACTTCATTTATGGCTATACGGCCTAATAGCTTGTGTAAGTGATGTGGATAGGAATCAAGATGAAACGGTCACAATACTATCCAATGAGATTCTAGACTACATAACTTTGAAAAAGTATGATAACCAGTTAGTTCAGATCCACAACTACGGTCAAAATTATGGAATGCTATGTTAACAATTTTCAAGTCAAAATTGCCTCAAAGAGATATTAAGCTATGATATATTAATCCAAAAACCTATACGAATATAGAAGTCCAGGCAATAAACTTAGCTTAGCTAACTTGACATTAAGAAGTTAGTAGTCGGTAATGGATATAATAGGTCCTGACTATTTAAAGATAACGACTAACAATCATAAGCACTCACATGACCTATCACCGCTCTGTATTACAGACATCTTCTTAAGATAAATAAAACATTTCAATGGTTTTCTCTGTAAAGCAATTATAACTTTTATAGTTGAAAAGAAATTTACGTCCCGTCCAGGTACAAATGAATACATTGCCAGATCTCACAAAGCATTACATCATGAAGTTTAATGTCTAAAGTGAAATTAAACTGTAAGTTGTTACCTCCACAGTTTTCAGATTTATCCTTATGAGTGACTTACGACTCTCAAAATTTGGTAGTGGGATGTAGATTCTCTTCTCCAGCCGCCTCCTGCATTTTCCAGGAATAAATCAGTTAGAGAAACACCTCATTAGAGCGGAAGACAAAAGCTACATAAAAAGAGAGCACATAAAGCAAGGGCAACCTCAATGCCTCATCGATATCCCAAGGAAAGTTTGTAGCTGCTAAAACCATAACTATCTTGCGAGTACCATCTTCATTAACTGAAGTTGCGTTAACACCGTCCACCTGAACTAAAAGCTCAGATTTTACTCTTCTAGATGATTCATGTTCCCCTGAAGCCCTGCAGGTTAGCAAATGGATTATACATCAAGAAACTCCAGCTAAATAATGTATAATAACCTAAAGAAAGATCCATGTTGATGTGACCTTCAGATCATAAGATCACATCTAGACAAATTCCACAAAAAGATAGAAATTTCACTTTATCACAATTTCATCCACGAGCAGTTTGGCGACAAAAAAATAAAGTAAAATCGAACAAGCTATGCAGTGCATGTGTTTAGGCAACTGAATGCAGAATAGGTTGTAAAAAAAAACAAAGGACATCAGTTTAGTTCAGCTAGCGTAACAATCAGTTGGTAAAAGATAATCTTGCTGGTACCAGAAGTAAGTTTCTTACCCTCGAGAATTGCAAAGAGAATCGATCTCGTCTATGAATATCGTGCTGGGTGCATAAGCTCTTGCTAGATCAAATAAACACCGAACCATTCTCTCACTTTCTCCACGCCATTTTGAGGCCAAGGTTGCTGAAGAAACATTAAAAAATGTTGTCCCACACTCAGTTGCAACTGCTTTAGCAAGAAGAGTCTTCCCAGTTCCAGGAGGCCCAAACATGAGGACACCTTTCCATGGCCTCCGGATTCCCTGGGAGAAAAGATATGTAAATAATTAAAGACCACAAGTTTCCAGATTCTTATGTTTATGAAAACACATCAGGCATTTCTCTGCATTTCATATATTCTTTTGAAATAACTGTCAACTCCATATATTCTAGTCCACATAAGCTACACGTTAGATTAGCAATATTAAAGACTATAATTATGAGCATAGCAAGATTAGATCACAAGAGTGAACTTAGAGAAATTTAAGTAAAACAATTCACTCAAAATTAAATCTTCTCATTTTTAGCCAATATCTGGTACCTGGAAATATTCGGGCATCCATAGTGGGAGAACCACGGCTTCCTCCAGAAGTCTTTTTGCTTCACTTAGCCCAGCCACATCATCCCATCTAACACCAGGGGTGGTTTCCAAGACATCCCTTTCAAGCATAGCAGCTAAGTCCCCGTCTGGCCCTTCATACTGCACCTTTTTGGTCTTTCCTTCCTCACTATCACCACTCTGACAAGCATCCAAAACAAAAAGGAAGACAAAATAACAAATAAGAAACTTTATAAAACCAATATACCAACTAGTTATAAAAATGGAAAGTGTTGTATAACCTATTTTCCATGGTTAATAAGCCAACCAGTAACATGTACGGGGTTTCTAATCCCCTTTTACATTAACTATATATTCAACTCATTGACAGTTTTCTAGGAACGATTCATACTTAGAACGCCGTCTCTAAAAATACATAACGCCAAATCTCAACAAATGAATATAAAAGACCGGTGTATACTCCTTAATAAAGCGAATCAGAATGTTAAATTATGTAACTGAAAAATAAAACCATTAGATTAAGAGAAAATAAGCTGGTTAATCAGCATCAACGACGCCTCATTTCCACAATTATCAAGCTAAGTAACCGATAAGAGAGACAAAGCGCTATAATAACTCACAACTGACTCCGCTTTCCCAGATGTCGACTTCCCAACTCCTTTCTTCCCCGTACTAGACGCCCGCACTCCAGCATTCGCCCTACTAGACCCGCCCGTCCTCCCCCCACGCCCACCACTCCGAGCAGAACCACTACCACCACCACCACCGCGAGACCACGATCCTTCCTGCGGCGACCTCCTCCCGCCCATTCCACCAGGCCTCGTCGACCTCCTACTCGATGAATCCTGACTAGGCGGCCTCCACACATCCGGATCATCAAACGACCCGCCCGATGACGCAGGGTACTCGTCCAACGGCTGAAACACGAAGGACGACTTAGTGGAAATAGGCGGCGATTTCGGCCTCCGACCAACATTAACCTCCTTAAACGATCTCTTCTCCGCATCCAGCTGCTTCACCACCTCCGCCTCCTCCGAAATCCCCTTCTTTACGTTCATCCATTTGGTACGGAGCAAAGGGTCGTCAACCGTGTTCAAATGCCTGTAAAAGAACCAACATTACACAAATTTCAGCTACCAGGGGCAAAATGGTAAATAGGCAAAATGGCAAAATGGTAATTTACTTGTTGATCTGAGCAATGGCGCCATCAAAGAAGATGATGGAGGTGTCGTAGAGTCCTTCAACTGCGTATTCCCTTGCTAATTTCAGGTGATCTTGTAAACCTGCAAGCCCCATTGTTACATATATGTATATATATATTGCAAATCCTGTATGTATATGCGCGATTTAAAAAAAGGGGTTTTGCAAGAATTAGGGTTTGTAATTGAAATCAAATTAGGTCAGGTGAAAGTGAGAATAATTAAGGGGGTGGAAACTGAAAATGATTGGGAGACAGAAAGAATAATAAAATGCAGTGGAATTTGAAGCTGATGAACCAGTGGGGATTTGGGATTTGTATTATTAATACGGTGTCGTTTTAATGGTTACTCAGTAAAGATTAAATATATAAGGTTAGAGAATTTATATAGAAATTAAAAAATTTTAAATTTTGAGAAATTAAATCCCTAACACCATAATAATTGTAGTTAATGATTTTACTTAAATCTTAAGTCTAGATTAGGAACTTAATAATAAATTATTATCTCAATACTAAACTTATAAGTTATAAGCCTAAAGTCGGATATTAAAAGTTGTGTCACTGTTTGTCTTTCTTTATACTAGAAACGCTGGCACGCGGTCCCCGCGTGATTAAGAATTTATTTTAATTTATATGGTAAAAGAATAATTTGAATAAGTAAAGATTAAATAAATAAGGATAGAGACTTTATATAGAAAGTTTTAAATTTTGGGAAACTAAATATTCAATCACAATAATTACTATAGTTATTGATTCTACTTAAATTATAAGGCTAAATTAGGAACTCAATAATTAAACTATTGTGCTAACAATAAAATTATAAGGCTAAAACCGGAAATCAAAAGTTTGGTGTCACAGTTTGCCTTTCTTTATATAATAGTATAGATAATAGTAGAGATCATAATATGTAGTTCAATATGTTACTTATGATGTTTAGTGCATTTATCCAATGCGCATCTAAGAGTAGCGAGTCACAAAAAAATAGTTGCATCTAAAGAGTATAGGTTAAGGGTTCTCACGACAAAATAAACATTCAATGTTTATGATAATGCATACTAAGCAAAAGTGAAGATTTGTACTAGAAGATTTAGAACAAAAACACTTAATTTCTGTTATTTTGTATGAATAATGTAGTGCAACTAACAATTAATTAGTATTTCAGAAAGAAAAAAAATAGAAACTAACTATTTTTTAATCCAATTTTGATGCGCATCTGTACTGTTATATGTATGCTCTAGCCATCAAACAACAGTTGCGTGAAATAATATTTTCTTGTAACGATTCTAAAAACCAAGCCTTTGTCTGAATTAGTCACGAGTTTAAACAATAATAGGTAGATGAAGATAATTCACATTAATTACTATATTGCATCTGTAATTGTTAATTAACTAGTGATAACCGTTGAGGATTCCGTCGTCAATTATACTCGAGAGATTTGATTTTACATAATTTCTAGTCCCATTCCAACAAATTGTGAAGCACTCATCCGATGGAGAACATTATTATGATGTGAGTAGACCCAGTTTCTAAATTCAAAATTTCAAACAATTGGCATTCATTAAGTGGTGCCTAAAGCTTCTTGCGGGTACCTCTTTTTATCCACAAAAGGCAGAAATAATCTATTTAAGTTATAAAAAAATGTAAGAAAGAATGGAAAAGCATGAAGTCGATCTGCTTTCAGCCCTTACCTTTTCCTTAATTGCACTTGTAGCTCAAGTTGCTTGAATTTGAAATAATAAACCTGATTCAGATATTAAAATGTTTGATTGAATTGGACTGAAATGGCATATTTTAGCTTATGTTTGTATAAAGGAGCTTGAAATGGATTGGGAATAGATTCATCTTCTTGTTTTGAACTTGGATATCTTTCCAATGGCAAAAGTCATGACTTATATAAGTTATACTACTAGCTTATGTCAAAGCCAAAGCAGCAAGATTGCATTTTAGATCGGAGTTCAATGAAGGATAATTAATATTGTCTGTCATTGAATAATCACAGGTGTAACTTTGTATTTTTGAGCTTAAAAAAATTGCTAATTGTGTGGGACATAAGCTTCTTTGCTCCAATAAATTGAACATTTGAAAACTTATAGCCAAATCGATTAGTTCTAAGCGACAAAATCTATCCGTAGTTCCACACGATAAGGGTCTAAATTAGTCGTACTTGTATTAAAGTTGTTGCACAAAAGTAGATTATTTGAAGGAAAACTAAAGTCAAGGACTATATAAATTTCACTTGCTCATTATTCCATCTTTCAAATACAATAAATTACAGAACATCCAATAGTACTGCTTGTTACTGAGTGAGAAGTAACAGAAAATCTTGAGCAAGAAATTTAGGCACAACCACAGCAGCATATGTCTAAACAACATTCACAAGTCTCGAAACAACAAAAACAGCAACACAACGCGAACAAACTGCACCAAACAAAGTTAAAATATAATATAAATTAATAGCTAAAAACAAATATTAACGTAAAGATTAAATAAGAAATATATATATATATATATATATGATTTGTATAATTGCATTAAAAGAGATTTTGTACAAACCAGGCATAGAGGCATCCCTTCTCTTCATGACGCCTTTTAACATGATCGGTGTAAGACATTTCTTGGTATCCTGGGGCATCCATTTTAATTACTTGTTGACTGGTGATCGATTTATGAAAATGGATATATAGTCATTATATATATATATATATAGGTGGAGTTTAGTGGTTGCATATGGGTTAAGGATTCTGTGTAATTGATATTGACATATATATAATTTTGGTACTTCACCTTAAATTAATGTGACATATAATTTGTTGGTGTTACTTGGGGAGATACAGCAAATTACAAGTATATATCATTATCATTATCGGCCCTTGAGATCGCATCTGAAGATATATAACGACATTTTTAATTATACCAATTGTCTCTTTCACGAGTGTAAATATCTGGTTCCCGACTTTTTAATGCCACGAAATGAATGCTCAATAGATTAGCGTGGCTGGACTAGAATTATTTATGATATAGGGGGGTAGCAAATTTATAAATGCGTACAAGAATTATTTATGATAGTCCATGATTCGATTGTTGAGGTGTCAAACATTTCAGTGTGAATAAATTACAGTAACAATTAATGTTAAGTTAACACATTGTCACGTTTCACATCGGGGTGGTGGCGCAGTTGGCTAGCGCGTAGGTCTCATAGCTATGTTGAGTGATCCTGAGGTCGAGAGTTCGAGCCTCTCTCACCCCATTTTTTTTTATCTTTTCTTTTTATTGCACTTCGTAACAGACAATATCTTTTTATGCACCGATACCCCTGAAAATTAAATTATGTCATATTGGATATGCATCAAATATCGATACATCTCTGATACGTAAATAAAATGGCATATTTGTTAATTTGTAAACAATAAAGAAAAATTGATCTCCAATACAGATTTAAGGCGTATCGACCATATTTTTAGATCTGTTTGCAAGTTTTAAATTATTGACAGGTTTAAAGCATAAATTACACCTAAAACTTTTAGAACAAAACCTTTGAATTAAATTACACCCCATTTTTTTATCTTTTCTTTTTATTGCACTTCGTAACAGACAATATCTTTTTATGCACCGATACCCCTGAAAATTAAATTATGTCATATTGGATATGCATCAAATATCGATACATCTCTGATACGTAAATAAAATGGCATATTTGTTAATTTGTAAACAATAAAGAAAAATTGATCTCCAATACAGATTTAAGGCGTATCGACCATATTTTTAGATCTGTTTGCAAGTTTTAAATTATTGACAGGTTTAAAGCATAAATTACACCTAAAACTTTTAGAACAAAACCTTTGAATTAAATTACACCCCATTTTTTTTATCTTTTCTTTTTATTGCACTTCGTAACAGACAATATCTTTTTATGCACCGATACCCCTGAAAATTAAATTATGTCATATTGGATATGCATCAAATATCGATACATCTCTGATACGTAAATAAAATGGCATATTTGTTAATTTGTAAACAATAAAGAAAAATTGATCTCCAATACAGATTTAAGGCGTATCGACCATATTTTTAGATCTGTTTGCAAGTTTTAAATTATTGACAGGTTTAAAGCATAAATTACACCTAAAACTTTTAGAACAAAACCTTTGAATTAAATTACACCCCATTTTTTTTATCTTTTCTTTTTATTGCACTTCGTAACAGACAATATCTTTTTATGCACCGATACCCCTGAAAATTAAATTATGTCATATTGGATATGCATCAAATATCGATACATCTCTGATACGTAAATAAAATGGCATATTTGTTAATTTGTAAACAATAAAGAAAAATTGATCTCCAATACAGACTTAAGGCGTATCGACCATATTTTTAGATCTGTTTGCAAGTTTTAAATTATTGACAGGTTTAAAGCATAAATTACACCTAAAACTTTTAGAACAAAACCTTTGAATTAAAGGCACAAATAGAGATAGAGATAGAAAAGGCCATGAAAAGTTAAATTCAAGTGAATTTCACGTGCAGCAAACAAAGTTGCGGATTGCTTAGCTAGAAATAATTTGAATATTAATGAGAGGAATATTCTTGGATATGCCTCCCTCCTATGTTGTAAATTTGCTGAATTTCGATATTGTGTAGTACATATGGTCGTTTTTCTAATTTTCTCCATTTATTTACACACAAAAAAAAGGTACCGTAATCCGGTTCAGGAAGAGGAAAAATTTGGTTCCAATTGATGTTGGTGTTCTAGGAATTGCAGATTTGTCTTGTTGATGAATCAAAATTTGAATCGCTTTTGTCGGCTAATGAAGTTAGTGCAGAATCAATTGCAAGATCGTAATGATTGGTTGCATTTTAAGTGGAATTACTTGAAAATATTAATTGCTAATTTACTATTTTGTTATTATGACTTTTATGTGGTAAAGTCTTTTAAATGGTTTTTTTTATTTACGAATTGATTTAGTTATTATTATGAAAGTGGCATTTAGATATTAAATTATTTTATATAGAGGTATCACAGTCGTATCAGTATCGCGTGTTTTCTGAAAATTTGTATCGCTATATTCGTATCGTGCCATATCCGTGGAGGCATGTTCATACCCATACAACATGGGACATCATGCAGGATTCATCCCAAACATCGTGCACAAATCGATCAGATACATAATTTGTAAACAATGTTTCTGATGAAGTGTCTTTGGATATTATTGAAATTGGGAAATAGTCTAGACAAAGCCAACAAAAAATATTCTACTATGGACTATTGAATGACAGAATATATTTGCTATAAGAGACATTATTGAGTTGTGAAATCAAAGACAACTACTTGTTGGGAAAATAATTTTTAGGATATCAGACGACGTGCCGTGGAATGTGACTTTAATAATACTTTATTGTAAACAAATGTTCAATTTCATCATAATTCATATAGATAGAGTTACAAACAACTGAACAAGTATTATATTGTGAATTAAAATTGAGTACATGTAAATCAAATGCAGCAACAACAAATGCCATCCCAACATCTCTCACAAGCCTCCGCACAACAGCAACAGCAACACATTGTAAACAAGCTGCACCAAAATAACAACCATGTTTAAAAAAATCACGTAATTTGGAGTGACGTACTATATTAGTCACGCTTGGTGGACTATATTCATAAGGCGAAAGTAGAAAATAAACTATGGCGGTATAACGTCTATGCAGTCATGCAAATATCAAATTATCATCGACTATCAAATAGTTTTCCTGACCCCATAAATACGTCGAACAAAATAGCATCAGCCTTTTCATGATTAAATACAAAAAAGTAGTGGAGATACGAACCAAGCATAGAAGCATCCTTTCTCTTCACGACGTTTTTGAATATGGTCCGAATACGACATGCCCTGCTGTGCCGGTGCTCCTTGCATTTTCTTCTATGTGCAATTTCTTCAGAGTTGTGAAAAACTTGATGAATGAAATGAATATTGTACTTGCTAACTACTTATTGGTATTATGAAATAGCCTGTTGTATTTAATGTACAGCTTGTGTTGGTTAGCAGCTGCACCAAGTAACCAGCACCTCTCACATTGATTAAACTACACCTAGGCTAAATGAATAAGGTGATCTCTTTTATTCATCTAAACTAAATTGACCTCCCAAGAGTTATTCTATTTACAAGCTTTTGATTTTTATTAAGTTGGTATTTACTTCAGAACACTTGTAAGAATCATAGTTTTTTTTTACTTCCTTAGTATCTTTGTTGGTAAAACATGAGCTTATCAATTCTTTATCAATCAATTAGGCCACTAGCTGCTTTACAGGCTGGACTCTGCTAATGCTACTCACAAAACTCTTGAGACAAAAAGAGGCACATGAAGTTGTTGAGTTGGATTCTGATGTTTGTGACTACTACATGAGCTGAACTTTTACCAAGTTTTTTTGTCCTCCAGAAGTTAATTCATATTACTGAGCAGATTTCAACAAGGTTGTAGGATTACTAGCTCAAAGCCACAAAAGAACGAGCCGGTTGCGCAATTACTGAAGTATAACTCTAGATCATACGAGAGTACGAGACTAACTTCAACCAACTTCTGTTATAGCTAATCAAATACTTACTTGGCTGATGAAGAAAATGCAAGGATCCTTTATATAACATAGATCATATTAAACCACCACGTTAGAGCATCCAACGGAAAATGATCAGCTCCACATCGTGAATAGACAACAAAGATAGATTATTATTGCATAAAGAGTTTAACTTTGAACAAAAGACAATACTATAGCAATTGTAATACACGAGTGATTTCAGATACAACGTGATCATCTCTAATTCATCTGTGTAAGTAAGCTAACAGAATATTAGAACAAATGGCTCACTCTAAATGATATCCTTCACAAATATGATATTCCTAAAAATCAAAGTTTCTGCTATAACAAATCGAACAACAATAATACGGTAAGAGTACAAGATAGTTGGTATTCGGATACTCTCGTAATCCAACATTACCATCGGCAACCAGCCAATCACATCGGATAACACATACACACACTAACCTAATCAACGTTCTTATTCAAACTCTTCTTATACTCCTCAAACTCATTCAACCAAAGCTCCCCAAACTCGCAATCCTTCCACTGCTCAAACCACGGCCCTCCAAGCGTATAATGTATCGACTTAGGAACCGTCCCCTGATCCCCCTCGACAACCTCATTATGCCCCACAAGAAAGTTCCAAACAAACGGAACCTCCCCAATCTCCTCGTCCCCCAACCACTGAAACCTATGCAAGAACGCCCCCGTCTCCTCATTCACCACCTCGGGCGTCAACTGCTTATTCTTCGGATGCCCGCAATTATACAAAACCATAGAAGACCAATTCTTCCGCGGATAAACCGTTTGCACCGCCCCATCCATCTTAGTCGTCTCCTTAGGCGCGTAATCGTGCTGCACGCACATTATCGCGTACTTTTCATCAATCAAATCAACCAAGTTCTTGATATCATCTAAATACAAGAAATCGCAATCCACAAACATCGCCCACCCCTCGTAATTCGCTAGAAATGGCGTCAAGAAACGCGAAAACGAGAACTCCGTGCTCTCTAGCTTACCCCTTTCGCGCCAGTAAAAACCCTTTTCGCGCAAATCGGATTGCTTAATGGGGTGAATCTCAATTGGGATTGTGGATCTTTTTAGTAACGAAAAGCGGCAAACCTCGTACGCGGCGTCCTCTTTCGGATCGTAACCGATGAAGATCTTGAATGGGGTTTTGGCGTCATGCCCATTTGGGATGCTTGCAATGCCGTTGGATTGGTGCGAATTTGACATGATTTTGAGCAAGATTTGAAGGACCCACGAAGTGAAATTGAGGAATAGTGTACCAAGTTTGATGGATTGAAGGAGAAGGGAGTAAAGATTGGATTTTTATTTATGGGTGTGGAGTAAAATTGAAGCAAGAATAGTAACGTGGTATTACAATACAATGTACAGCTAGATTCTTGCGGTGGACCACTGGTTTTATTTTGGAGGGAGAGAGGGAGAAGGGGGGACGCGGTTTTTGATTAATCACGAGGGTGTCGGTGTGATTTGCTGGTTTTTTAGTGCTCTGTTTGTGTTTGTGAAAATGCCTATAAGATATATATTTTTTTGAAAAAGAACACACCTCATTTTATAAGATAAATAATAAATTATATTACTATTGTTTATGTTAGACTATTAAAGTAATTTGTCAGTTTAGCCTAACAAATGGAATCATTTGCACAAAAGTCCACATTTTTCAAAAGGATTTAGAGTTGCAGTTACAAAATTATGGTGAAGCTGATTTGCATAGGTGAAAACAAATTACAATCGAAATGCAATACTATAAGAAGTCGCTTGGTGGTTTATGATAGATGATGATAATAAGTTAATATGGTGTTCCTTTGGCTTTTAAGCACTATTATGTCACGGGTACGAAGCCGTTTGATAATAGTCCCATATGAAGGTGTACTTTGATTTTAAAGCACTGATGTGGTATTTGGTAGGGTTATTATAGTGTGACGCAAATGAATGTGATAACCCATATGTGGTTTGAGGTAAAAAAAATACTTTACACTTGAAAGGGCGAATCACCTCGTCAAAACGAAGAAACGTAGAAGTTGAAGCATATGAAGCAAAGGAGTAAGTCATAGAAGTATCTCAAGCAAAACACCTATCATTCCCTTATTTCTAATTGCGTTCTTTACTTAATTCAGGAAAAAGGTGTCACGAATTGCATACTTCACCTCGATTATCTCTTATTAATGTTTGAAGACTTTATGGTGCAAGAATCTCATGATTCTTCAAGACTAATAAACAACTTTTTGATGGAGGGTGGGATTCGACAACATAAGGTGGACAAAAAATCAAACACACCTCTAGCCGCATAAGTGAAAATTCAAGTATACAGTTTGTCAAGTCTCAAACTGGACAAGGTTTTGAAAATTGGTGAATAAACCCATTAGTTTCTAATTTCTACCTTGGCCCAGTATGGCAAAAGTACTATAGAGGGATCAATTGTGGTGACAAATTGATTCATGAATTAATACTTATGGCAATTGGCAACAATATGTGATGTATTTGACATTACACCTATATGATGATGTAGCACAACTATAACAATGTCATCTTCTAAGTATTGATGAATATCAATGCAAGTATGTTGAGGACTCAAAAGTATTTATCCACATATCACACTTAGTTTCAAAAGAAAACCCAAGACAATATTTTACATGGACTTTAGAGTAATTATATTAGTAGTTATATAAGTTTTATTAAACATTACTAATTACTAATTAGGAGGAAATAATAATGTGGTCAAATAGTCTAAACACACGAAATATTACTCACTAGTACATGGTTCCTAACTCTTGATTTAGCTAATTTAAGACTTCTAATTACAAGAAAGATAGGGCCTTATAAAATCAAAGATGATCAGTCAAAGGATCTCCATGAATCAGTCATGCGTCATCAACATGCGAGTCAATGCTTGAAGACATTTTTGGAGCTGCACAACAGAGATTAAGAAAAAAAATATTATTTCTGAAACCAACACTATTGTATTTGATTTATACAAATATATTAGGCAAAAATAGTAATATATAGACTTGTGGTACAGATCATAAGAAGTCATATCAATCAATACCTAACCCCATGGCGTCAGAGCTTTTCATCAACCTCAGCCTCTTACATGATTCAACAAACATGCTACAATCAAAGTACAATTAAATCAAATTAAACACTCAGCTAATTAAACACATTTAGTACGTACTCAAAAATCAAGAAACGTTGAAAATAAAATGAAAAAATTAACTTACTTCCAAGGAACATCACCAACAAGCATCCAGTCCCCATCTTTATCTTCATAAGCAAGCAAATATTCTGTACCATTGGAGAAATCCATAATCTTCCTCTCATTCAAAATATTAACTGAAAGAAAACAATATTTTAAAAATTAAATCCCTAATAATTTGTGGGGAAAAACCCATAAAATTAACGGGTAAAAATAAAATGCTTACATATGGTTAGACATGTGAACATTTTTTCTAGTGCAGCCAATAATTCTTGATAGCCCGTGTAGATTTCAAGATCCACTTTCCTCAAATACGGAGCCCCATCAGCTGCCACCTTAACATACTTGCATTTCTTTACCATGTAATTCTTTCGGTATGAAGGCATTGGTGGCCATCCCACAACTTGAGCCCTAATAATATTGTATTCATTCACTAATTTTAAATAAGTAACTAATTTTTATAAACTATAATCTTCAACACGCCTCACGTGCACTGTGAAGTCTTTTTAATAATCTGTTACGCTTTACATGTAACATTTTTCAATATAACATATGTGTATGTTGAACTAGCATTTTAACATAAAATTATAACGACTTACTTAGTTGGAGGAGTTCGTGAAGCCACAATTCTAGCTTCATGATCTTCACAATCGGTGCCTACATATAAATCCACCGTGCCGGAAAACCCGCGTTTCGCCTTTGGCTTTGCCACCAGTGACTCGTCACCGTTGCCGCCTGGCAAGCCAAGGGTGAGCTCCGTTTTTAGACTATTGGAATATTCTGATGCCATTGAGTCTTTTCTTTTTTTGACACCTTTATTTTTCTTCTCTGTATTCCTATGCTTCTAAATTTGTAGACTAGTCTTGTAGTGCAAAATATTTAATAGGGTTATTTGGAAAACTGAGACACGATTTTAATTTTTATATACGAAGTGACAGACCATTCATATTGTGACGCGTGTCGGGAAGAGTGGTAATGATTTTGTTCGTGTCGATTGGTCTTGACACAGGAAATTAACTAAGCGTGTGGGAGATTTTGTGAATTTGAGTGATCTGAACATTCGGGGCCCTGTGATAGTTCCATCATGTCGCATTTGAGTTGTTGTCTGGAATTTTCAAATGTCAAAATGTGTAATGTCATAATTAAAAGTGGCCGAGTGACCAAGTCTACTTACTTTTTTCTTTTGTATATTTAATTTGATTGGTTATATTTAGTTTCGGGTAGATATTAGTCAAATAAATGGTGCACCTCGCCAGCCTAAAAATAACTACTTAATTTGTAGAGTTCTATTCTTAAAAAAAAAAAAAACTTTCAAATTGATAATTTATGAGTTACTATATAATAAATCGCTTAGTAAGTAGTTATAATGGTTGTTTTCGTACGTACAACCCTTATCAAGAACTTCTTATTTTACCGGCACATTTGGATGCTCTATGAGCACAAAACCTCCATTGAGCACAAAACTTCAATAATTTAGTATCATGATTAAAGTAACATAAACGAAATTATCTTACGTTTGGTTGTAAAATGTTCTCCCAATTTACAACATTTATCTGACTTAAACCCATGTTGGTTGCACATACACAATATTCATGAATTACCAAAACAATCCTTAAGTTGAATAACTCCACAATATTTTTTGATAAAACAAGGGCAAAAACAGTATTTCACTTGGGGGTTGTTGTTGTGAGTTGTTGTGGGTTTAAATTATCATAGGACAAAAGGTAAGATTAGTTATATGGGAAAATGCTCCAAAAAGTCAACTTATTTAGGGCCCCCACCACATTTTATTTGCCAACCAAATGTGGTATAAACACACATAATTTAATTAATATGCCCTATTAAGGGCATCAAAATGTGTTGTGCATCATATCATTTGTATATAACCAAGAAACAAGCTATTACAATGTTGTCCTTCTTTGTAACGATATAAACACACACACACACACACACACACACACACACATATATATATATATATATATATATATATAGTTCGGTACAAACGTCTACAAATACAAGGTATACTGAGTATACTAACTATGATAATCTAAGCTATTTGATTTGGTCTTCGATTAGCTTTGTTCGAAATACCTAAAGATTCTGACGCTGAAAATGTTGATTGCCACGTCAAATGTGGAGGATGTCGAGTGTCCTGATAAGCCAATAATCTAGACACGTCAAGTGTGGTAGTACGTCGAGGGTGGTGTATGAAAGATGGTATATATGCTGAAAGCTCGATATCGAATGTATATCAAGTATGGATACTCGACTTGTATTGGTGAACAGTAATCTGCAGGTAATGACTTGCTTGTTATAGGCCTCCGGATGCAGGACTCATTCCCGTATTTCTCGAGTATGTTGAGTATGAGATCATATCGAATGCACATATTCGAGAGCGCATGTCGAGTATTAGCTGTCTAATTGGGCCGACCCATATTCATTGGGGTCGGTATAATAGCCTATTAAATACCAGCCAATAATTGACCAAGAGATCATGAACCATCACTTATTTATTTTAAGTGTCTCTTCACACTAGTCGATTTAGGGTAAAAAGCACTTTGCACTCCTAAAATGGGACATTTTGACACTTAGCACCCCTAAAATGAAATGACACCACCCTGAACCCCTAAAATGAAATTTTTGACACTTTGCACCCACTTAGTGTGTAGGTATTTTTACATCGGTAAAAAAGGTATTTCTATATTTAAAAATTTGAAAAACCGAAATTGTAAAAAACATATAAAAAAAAAAAAAGCAGAACCAATATTAAAATAAAATAAAAACAACTAAAATGGCACCACCACCACCAGTCCACCACGGAAGTGCTCCACCGTAGCACATCGCTCCGTCGCGCACCACCACTTGTCTCTCCCCCGTTGCGCACGACATCCTTACTATCCTCCGTCGCGAATCACCACAATCGAATCCCCACCGGCGGTCCGCTCCGCACCGTCTTTGATAGCCTACTATTGTGTCGTAAGTTCGCATGGTGATAGGAGAATTGCTGCTGCTCCTTCAAATTTCTCTTGAAAAATCAATCTTATTCGCGAATGTGAAACTTGTTTCTTGGTTCTTACTTATTAAAAAAAAAAAAAAAACTCTATTTCTCTGTTTTGTTTTATCTATTTTTTTTTTTTGGGTTGCTTGTAAAAACAAACCTAGAGCTATGGTGAATTGGAATGATTAGGTGATTGGAGTGACTGCAAGTCCTGGAGCGGCATTTATCTTATGTTTTGCATTTTTTTGACTAGGTGATGAGTTGTGGCAATACTGTAGGAAAAAATCACTTTTCATACCATAACTTGGCACTTTTCCACTTTTGGTACCATAAGTTGGCAGCCATCAAGTTTGGTACCCCAACTTGGCTACTCTTATCAATTTCAATACCATATGTTTATTCCGCCCAAATCGCCGCCTAAATCACTTACCTGGCTCGCCGTTGACTGAAAAAATTGGGGATTTTGACTTTCATAATTTACGTGGCTGTCAACATGGATTTTTTTTTAAAAAAACATCTCAAAAATCAATTAAATCTTAAAGTATTTTTTTAATTCTTAATAACAAAACAAATAACAAGTATATTTCTACAAAACAAATAACAAATTCTTAATTCTTTTTTAAAAAAGAAAATTACACCAGACGTCTTCTTCCCCAAATCACCCCACCACACTTCACGGAAACCAGGCAGTGGAATTCGGAAATCAATGGCGAACAAGGTCTCCAATTTCTCCGATCTGATCCAACGTGTCACCACCTCTTGTCTCCTCCACCCCCTCACCCGCCCCACTGACTACCTCACCGACGTCACCATCCCCTCCTCCGATTTCAAATTCAACCCCCAAATCCACCACCACCACCACTCCGACGACGGCGACGACAGGGCGGAGGAATCATTAGAACAGGATGAGCCAATTCCGAAGTTAATCGAAATGGAAATGCTGATCTCCAGGAGGCGCATTCCCCTTGGGATCCGGACAAGATGCGCGTCGCCGACGTGGCGGTGGTGGTGGGGTGGGGAAGATGATCTTTCTTTAATTTTAAATTATGTAAAAACTTTAATTATTTGTTAATATCTGATCTAATTAATTTTTTGAAATATAAGTATAGTTTTTAGATCATAGAGGTATACTGCTGATTTCTTTTGTAAAATTAATATAAATTTATACTGTTATTTAGTTAAAATTCTCTCTTTTAATGATGCTAACTTTTAATTTTTGCTCAAACAATGATAACATCGTTTAATTAATAATATATCTTTCTTTTTGGCAAACAAGACACCTACTTTGAGAAAATTAGAAAAGAACAAATGTATGAGGTAATATTTGAGCAAATCAATTGAATATATTTTGAAGAATTAATTGTTTGAGGTAGTATTTGAGAAATTTCGTTTAATGAGAGAATTATTTAATAAATAAAACAAGTTAGCAAACTTTGACAAAATATATAAATAATATTCTTGAAACATATTTAAACTTAATTTTTATAAGTTAAACAATTTCCATTATCAAAAAAGAAATTAGACCTAAATTTTAATTATTCTAATATAAGAATTTATAAGAGGGGGATTAATTTGGAGGGAAATGACTCCACTGCGAGTTGGCAGCCACGTGGATTATGAAAGTCAAAATTCCCAATTTTTTCAGTCAACGGCGAGCCACGTAAGTAATTTAGGCGGCGATTTGGGCGGAATAAAGATATGGTACTGAAATTAATTAGGGTAGCCAAGTTGGGGTACCAAACTTGATGGCTGCCAACTTATGGTACCAAAGTTGGAAAGCTGCCAAGTTATGGTATGAAAAGTGATTTTTACTCCAATACTGTCGATCGAAGCGGGAATTGCGTGGCAATGTAGCACGAAAACTGTGGAAATTAGAGGGGAAATTAATTATACTTTTATGGGATTGTAAAATAGCACGAAAAGTAGGCCATTTTTGTTGTTGCAACTTGCAGGCAGCCGTTTTTCGATGGTGTTGTCAACTGAGTTTCTAACACTTTTATGTGAAATTCATTTAGGGATATTCTCGATTCTCAAGCTTTTAGGAATTTTGGTGCAAATCGTACTAAAATTTTGTTAGACAAGTAGCACAGAAACTCTGAACAAATATAATATATATTGAGGGTATTTTTCATCCACCTCCCCTGAGGTTTGGCACGTTGGCAAATACCCCCCTGAGGTTTGACACTTTTTTAAAGAGCTCCTTCTGATAGTTGACCATCTGGTCAACAGTTAATATGAAGGGTAATAATGTCATTTACTGTTAGTTTTATTAAAAAAAGCTCATACTATTATAATCTTTATTATCTTTATTCAAAAAAAAAATCATAACTATCTTTATTATTATTATTATAATTATTAATAATGTAACTTAACATTATGTGCTTTTTTCTTATTATTTCTCAAGGTGTATATTATTATTATTATAATTATTGTATATTATTATTATTATAATTATTATTATTACCATTTTTGTTGGTTGTTGTGGTGGTTTTGTAATTATACCATTATATAACTAAAAAGTTATAGTAGAAACTTTGTGATTTATATGCCTTCCAAAAAATAAAAAATAAAAATAAACATTTTGATTTTTATAATTAATATTAAATAATTGAGTTCATAAAATTAAAACTAAGATTTTACACAACAAATCAGAGATAGTGAGATTTTTATGCACAAGATAATTGTATGTATTGTATCCCAGTATAAAAAAAAATTAACAATGAGAAAGATAAAATGGTTGAAGCTAACAGAAAGAAAAAGAAATGAATCACAGTTGACCTCTTCATTTTTTCTTGTTTGGAAGACATATAAATCACAAAGTTTTACAATATTTTTTCTACTACATTTTTTTGGTTATATAATGGTATAATTATAAAACCACCACAACAACCAACAACAATGGTAATAATAATAATAATAATAATAATAATAATAATAAAGATAATAAAGATCGTTATGATTTTTTTTGAATAATGATAATAAAGATTATAATAGTATAAGCTTTTTTTTTAAAAAACTAACAGTAAATGACATTATTGCCCTTCATATTAACAGTTGACCGGATGGTCAACTAACAGAAGGGGCTCTTTAAAAAAGTGTCAAACCCAGGGGGGGTATTTGCCAACGTGCCAAACCTCAGGGGAGGTGGATGAAAAATACCCTATATATTGACGAATAAATAAGGAATCATAAATATTATAATAAGAGGAAGTTACAAATTATAACCTCAACCGTAGTGAATCGAACGTGAAGATGGTCGAGTCTCTTTCAATTTCCTTAAAGCAGATTAGTCCTTCTCTACCGTGCTGAGAACGTTGGACTACCACCTCTCAAGATAAAACGACCTACAAACTGGATTACTAGCACTCGTAAAACAGTTTCGGCGAACTCGCACAATAACTTTCCTCACCACTACACAATGATAAAAAATAATTGGCTGTGCAAAAGCCTTTTTTTTTCGTGTATGCAAAATATTTTGTGGATGATTAAAACCTATGGGGAGCGACCCCCTTTATATACTAGTTTGGGAGAGGGTTGGACAACATGGTCATCAAGTAAACGAGTTAAAAGACAATTATGAATCTGTAGTTAAGGTAATTACGAGTCGTGTAATTAAGATAAGTACAAATCTAGCAAAAATCTCGGATGAACTTGAACACGTTTTCAGTTAAAACTGAATCACGAAATATTTTATTTCGTAAGGTAATTTTAAATAAAAAATGATGCTACGAATTTTCTATATATAAAATTTATATCAGAAAATAAATAATTCTGTTAAACAAAACAAAAAAAAGAAATATTGGAATTGCAAAACAAGGCACACGCGAGCAGGAGCCCAACAGGCCAAACGGATCAACATTCGACGCGTACGTCGTCGTGCACTACAAGAATTCGGGTGTTTTCCCGACCGGAAAATCCCGACCGGAAATCGGTCGGGAGCATTCCCGACCGCTTTTCGGTCGGGAAAAGTATTTCTGACCGGATTTCGGCCGGGAAAGTGGGCATACTTATTCGCGACCGAAATTCGGTAGGGAATTAGGGGTATTGGTGACCGATTTTCGGTAGGGAATAATATTCATATTTTTAATTTCACAATTCCGCTCTCCATTTAAAATAAATCGTTGATTTAATGATCAAGTACATCAATATTAGTTATGTATTACTGAAAAAATCAAAAAAAAAATAGTTGCACGTTGATGAATCGTTTGAAGCGTCGATTCATATTGTCACTTATAAATAGATTGGTATATGTAGCTGCTAATAACGTAACTACTTATAATTATGTTAAACATATGGTAATATATATCACAATTAGCCTCTTTATACTAACGTTTGTAACAAATGTTAATCGCAATTGGGAATACTTTATACTACGTATGATTAATATATATGTGAAACTCCAAACTAACTTAACTTATATGTTAATCTATACTAATTTCATAATTAAAAGAACATTAACCTAATTATTTGTTAGTGCAATTCATGTATTTATTGAGAATATATAGTTATACTTAACAAACACATCAAGATTGGCGGTAATACTTATTCGCGTCGGGAATACTTATTCGCGACCGAAAGTCGGTAGGGAATTAGGGGTATTGGCGACCGATTTTCGGTAGGGAATAATATTCATATTTTTAGTTTCACAATTTCGCTCTCCATTTTAGATAAATCGTTGATTTAATGATCAAGTACATCAATATTAGTTATATATTACTAAAAATCTCAAAAAAAATTAAATTTAGTTGCACGTTGATGAATCGTTTGAAGCGTCGATTCATATTGTCACTTATAAATAGATTAGTATATGTAGTTGCTAATAATGTAACTACTTACGATTATGTTAAACAAATGTTAACATATATATATATATATATATATATATATATATATATCACAATTAGCCTCTCTATACTAACGTTCGTAACAAATGTTAATTGACAATTGTGAACTCCTATATACTACGTATGATTATTATAGGTAAAACTCCAAACTAACTTAACTTATACTCCGATAAACTATACTAATTTAATAATTAAAGGTACATTAAACAAACTAACTAATAGTGCAATTCATGAATTTAATGAGATTCTATAGTTATACTTAACAAACACATCAAGATTTTCCAAAAGATCGAAAAAAAGTAAAATTTACTATTTTTCCCGACCGCGTATCGGTCGGGAATTACCATTATTGCCGACCGCATGGCGGTCGTAAATAAAATTTAAAGGTATTCCCGACCGCATGCCGGTCGGGACTAATATTTAAAGGAATTTCCGACCGCGGTGCGGTCGGGAATAAAATTTAAACTTATTCCCGACCGCAGTGCGGTCGGTATTTCGCGAGTTTCTGGGCTGCAACGTATTGCCGACCGAATTTCGGTCGGTATTTTTTGAAAAATTGGCGGTTTTTTGAAATTTTTGAAAAAATTCAACATTCCCGACCGAATATCGGTCGGGAATAATCGAAAAAAATGGCGGGACTTGGTGGGAAATTCAAATTTGACGAAAATTCAAAATTTTTCAACTTTTTCTATAAATACACTTCATTATTCTCCTCATTTTTCCATCTCCACACACTTTGTTCCTCTTCAAAAAAAATTTCAAACACTTTTTTCACATTCATACACTTTTTCAAAACCTTCTTTCTTTCAACTTCAAAATTAAAATTTTTCACTTCTTTATTCAAATTTTCAATAATCAAAAACTTATTTATTTTTTTTGTGTTTTAGACTAAACAATGAATCAAAAATTTAATTATTGCAAACACAAAAACTAATTAATGTTTTTTAAATATTGCAAAATATTAAAAAAATAATATTCCGGTAATTTATTACCGGAATATTATTTTTTTTGTTCTGATGATTATTATTCCCGACCGAATATCGGTCGGGAATAAGATGAATATTTTCCCCGACCGCGAATCGGTCGGGATTGGTTTGAATATTATTCCCGACCGCAATGCGGTTGGGAATAACATGAATTTTAATCCCGACCGATTTGCGGTCGGGACAAAAATTCATATAATCCCGACCGCCGAGCGGTCGGTAATAATATTCAAGTATTTCCCGACCGATTCGCTGTCGGGAAATATTCCGACCGTTGTGCGGTCGGAATAATCGGTCGGTAAATTTCCGACCGTAATGTAGTCGGGAAATGCGGTCGGGAAAAGCCCGTGCCGACCGAAAGGCGGTCGGAAAACTTTTTCCGACCGAAGCAACGCCGACCGCTTCATCCCGACCGGATAGCGGTCGGGAAAGGGTCATTCCCGACCGCAGATGGGTCATTCCCGACCGCACATGGGTCATTTCCGACCGGCTTTGCGGTCGGGAATGACCCGATTTTTTTGTAGTGGTGTGCGCGAGCCCGAATCGCACTAATCCGATGGATTTTGGCCCAAGATTTGCACCCCATGCGCTCGCGTAGGTGAGGGAAGAGACACTAACCAACACATTCTTACAATGCTAAGAATGCATTCCCATTGATAAATCCCAAAAGAAAGTGTTCTTTTTCCCATGTGGGATGACCCTCTTTCCTTTTAAGTTATTTTCCTCATTTTTCTCAATATTTTCAGCTTTGTGTGACTAACTTTGAGCATCAATTTCTCATTCACCCGTGTACTATTTTGAGCGTGTAATATACCGTTTCGAAGCTCTCACATAGGAGAGCACATCCTCATCTTGAACTCGTCAAAACGACAAGTGGAACCCGCTCAAAATCTGACTCGAAGTCAGATGTACAAACCCATTTCATTTACCAATTTTCCAACAATTTTAGCATCGTGTACAGTGAAAGGGAGTCATTGTGGACCTTGGATTTGTTTCGAGGAGGTGCGATGGCGCAGAGGTGACGTGCGCCTGTGGGATTCGACTGTGGTGGTTTGCGGCGAAGGAGAGTACAGTGGTCGTCCGCGATGGAGGAGAGACCAGTGGCGGTGCGCGACGGAGTGATGTGCTACGGTGGTGGTGCACGGTCGAGCACTTCCTACGGTGGTGGTGCCATTTTATTTCGTTTGGTTTATTTATTTTGGCTTTACTTTTTTCTATGTGTTTTACAATTTCAGTTTTTTAGTTTTTTTTTTTAAATATGGAAATACCTTTTTTACCCCTATAAAAACACCTACACACACTAAGAGGGTGCAAAGTGTCAAAAAACTTATTTTAGGGGTGCAAAGTGGTGTCATTTCATTTTAGGGGTGCAAAGTGTCAAAATAACCCATTTTAGGGGTGCAAAGTGCTTTTTACCCTCGATTACTACTAAATACAAAATTGCATATGTTTGCTCAACACTTAAAAGCCAATAGTTAATGGCAGGCAAATCATGCATAACTAGCACAAATTCTTACATGTTCGTATTTTTAAAAACTCTAGCTAAAACAAGGTTAATTCTTCCTTTTATTTGAATCCATAGATACATAATTGTTATGTCAATGGGCATCATGGTTTCTGACCTAGTAAAGAGTTCATTCCCTCTAATGTGTAAACAAGAAAGAGAGAAGAAAAAGAGCTTGGTTGCTTGAAATTTGAAAAGGAAAATGAAGATGTTGGAGTTGAAATGGAAGCTGCATCGAAGCAGGGCCCTTTGTGCGGTCGTGGGTAAAAATAGTTGATGGATGGAGATTGGAAAAATGGGGCCCAATTGTCGGGTTTGTTCAGGTAATAAGGTCAACTATATAGCTGATTTCAGTACAGCACTTTGGAGTGAGTGAATGAAGGGAAACTAATTTCGGGGACGTCCATGTTACCTGTTGCTTTGTCGGTCCATAATGTTGTTTTTATGAATTTGGACCACCTTCTCTCAAATTGACGTTGATTATTAACCTTTTGGTAAACCAAGCATGTAATAATAGTAAAATCCATTTGAGTAAACTTATAGACCAGACGCGACGACATAGTCTTGAATCGTTTCGTATAGTCTTCATCCTTGTTTCTTTAATATTTTTCGTGGTCTTTCGATAGGTTAAAAAGCTACGACTTTATTTGTTTAGACTTCAGCGAAAAGATGCGGTCGTGGAAGTTGGAAGTTGATTTATCTCTCGTGTGTAGAAATAGTTATATGCTTAGGGGCGGATGTAGAGGTGGTTGTGGTGGACTACAACGCCCTTTTTTATACTCCATATTTACTTAAAGATCTCTATATTAGAAATTATAAAAACTATATATGTATTATGTTTTATTAGCTGTATATCTTATTTCAATTAACAAAAGCTCTCTCTTAATTTTTAAAAAAATAGTAAAAAGAATTTCACTATTTTATTCACGTGTATGTACTGAAAATCACAAAATCTCATTTCTTGTCTATTGTTCTTTAAAAAAAAGGCCCTCCAATATATAAATCATGGAATCACCTACCTCAGGAAGAAAGCTAGACATATAATTCTTTTGTAGATTTTTGTGGATATAGAGTTTTTGCTTAGAAAAATGGACATGTTTTCTAATGTAATGACAACAATAAATGTGTATATATTAACTTACTGATTTAGACCCCATTGTTTTTATTCTAGTGAGATGATATGCATGACAACTAATGTATACGACAAAGACGTATAGCATTTTTTTCATTTTAACCATTAAATCCGTCGTATCCTAGATTATTACGTGTATAAATTTGATATATAAGGTGAATGATTTAATCGTTACAAACTAAATTATATAAAAAGCATAAAATGACAAACGTTTTGACAAAAAGAAATGATTTGTTTTTCACTACTCAGGGAGCTTTGGCGACAAAATCTCCTCTTTTACTGCATGAACATATTTACTACATTTAATTTAAAAAGGTACTTTTACTTGCGAAAATACAACCACAAGCCAAGTCACACGTCATAATGCCAGGATATGCGGGTCAACTTGCTTTTGAATTCTGTGAAAGAAGAGTATGGTTTCAATCCCAAAATTTGCTTCATTTTCCGTGAAAGGAGTATGATTTCAATCCCAAAACTTTATTTCATTTCCCTTTGTACCATTATTGTATTATAGTAAAAGTGGAAGAACTTGCATATGGAGAACAATAGTAAAATCTAATAAAAAAAATTCCACCTATAATTATGTTCCAAAAGATTTAGGTTGCACGGATATAGATACGCGTATATGTATCCGTCAAATACGAATACGTGATTATTTTTTGAATTTATAAAATACGATACACATGCAATACGTAAAATATTTAATATTAATATTTATATATAGCAGAATATAATTTAAATAAAAATATCAAAAGATAATATATTTAGTTACTTACATAGTCATTAGTCACATACATTATATAACATATAAAAGTTTTGGTATATATATATATATATTTGTTTTGGTCTGAGTCAGAGTGTTTTCACCATTTTACATCTAATTTTCTGAAAAGAATTGCAATTTAATTCTTGTTGAGCATCTTTTAGTTTAAAAAACTACACCACCACTCTTATAAATTAAAAAACGTGTCAAATTCTCTTCAAATAGGCCTCACAATATATCCGAAACACGTAACCATCCCTTTTAATTATTTTAAAAGTAAGATAAGCCGCATAGCATGTCAAATACATATCTGAGATGTATCTGTATCTAATACATATCCAATACTGGCAAGCCATCTTTTTAGATACATATCCAATACTGGCAAGCCATCTTTTAGCATCCGTGCATCATAGCTCTTATATGTAAAGGAGAGAAACGCACATCCACAAGGGTTTAACACGATAAATTGAAAAATCATGACTAACATCTTAATAGTATATATTTCAGACAGATAATTTGGAAATTTAGAATATTTCATTTAGTGAGTTTTCAACGTCCAATACTAAAAAAAAAAAGACAATGCTCGGAGAGAAATCTTTGTGGACAATGACACACGTCATGCTCAATTCCAAGAAACTTCTCTTGCTTTTCTAGGCAAAAAAGCATTAAGCACGATCTGCCGTACATTCATCCAGATGCGACCAAACATCAATTATGATCAGATAAGATAACCTAACGTCGCCTACTTTCATATACTGAGGTGCACATGCTATACACTCAAAAATAACCAAGAAAAATAAACACTTGACTAAAGGTACTCAAAAATAAAACCATTACATGTTTGATTAAACAAGTTTATTGTATAAATGTTCAGGCAAAATTTCGCATTAATAGAAATTTATACATCACAAAATAATGTGTCAATAAAATTGGAAATACAACATGCTCTTCGGAACAGATAGGTTGTCTATATGGCGGTATCATTAGCTGAGGTGTAGTAGGATCAGTTCTTGCTCTATGTTTCTCTTGACACAGTGCAGTGCAAAACAAAAAAGCTTCTTGTCCTAAAACCACAAAATACAAAATGCAACTGCAGAAACATGAAACGCCTGAAATGTGTACACATCTGCAACGTAATGGATATCATAGCAAGGCTGAGGCGGGGACGGGCAATTGTAACTTTATGGGTCTTTCTAAAACTTCAAATTCATATTCCATGACTATAGCTTTTTCTTTTCATCCTTGTCATACATACTCTATGCCGCATCACAGATTTTTCTTTTTGGCCTCAACTATTGCACGACGAGATCCCTGAATGCCTCCAACTTCTCTACATTCCCATTAGATGACAATGGTGATGCATTTTGATCTTCACCACCGTTTGCAGCTACTTTGTGAATTTGGTGGTAAGCTGAGCTTGAGACAGCAGAGCTACGGCTGCCCTTGAAGTAGGTTGAGTACGGGAAGTACTCCGCACACCGACTTTCCCACTCTATGAAAGCAAAAGAAATTCAGTCAGATGTTTGCAGTAAATACTGTGTAGTCCACATACAAATATAGATCTTCCTCATGCTTTAGGGATCTTCCTACACAAGAAAACCACCCACAAATTGAACAATTACAGAAAAAGCATCGGACAAATCTCTTAGGCTTTAATAATTAAAGCTGAAGTTTGAAAGCTGTTATATACAGACCACGTCGTGATGTTTCCATGATTACACCAAACCTGAAGTAATGACAATATAATTATTCATGTACCCAAAAACACGTACATCACCTACTTACTACTGTCATGTTACTTTAACATAACTAATACACAATTCCGCAGCTCAATTATTTGAGTAATAAACAAGTAAAAACAAAAACACCACCACATCAATCAACCAAGCCTGAAACATACAAAATAAGTAAATGATCTCCTATTATCACTTATTAGATACGCAAAGCAGTACCAAAATTAAATCAAAATCAACGCATAGAGGAAAATGGGAAGTTACTGGTAGCGGCATCCTGAGCATCCAAAACTATCCCAAGGAGTTTGTGGACTGCAATACTGTCCTTGAGGATATATTTTTTGGTTGGCCACATTGCTCCATTTCTGAAAATACAAATAAATTTAATAAAACTTCAACACAATGCTCCAAAGACAAATATTTTAATCAAGAAACATACAATGTAACCAAGTCCTTAGGCGATTGTTCTATTAAGTCAATTGCCTCTTTCTTCTTGTTTGGTTCCAGAACAAACATCATCTCTGCTGCGGCAGCTCTATGTCCCAGCGAGTCTGCGAAGAAACAAAAAAAATAAATAGATGTATATTAAGAGTGAGCGTTATTTCAACTCGTAAACAAAACAAGAAGTTTATGACCTTTATGTTTCTCAAGAAAAATGGTATTCGCCTCAATGAGGGACCTCCCCTGCAACTGACTACAAATGGAAAAGGAAAGCAAAAAAGTGTAAGCACAAGGTATTAAATGAAATATTCACTTCACCAATAGCAGTCACGAGTCCAAGAAAAAAGAAGTGAAGAGACCTAAACATAGGACGCTCTGCTTCTATAACACCCGAGATGAGTTTTTCTGCATCAGTAGCTGGAGCAGGCATAGATCCCACTTTATGAAAGAATTTTATCTGCAATAAAGCAAAGTTAAGTGAAATCAGAGCACAACTGACATCTTTTGATACTACAATGGAACCTAAAATCTAGAAAAAGGAAATGTCTCGTTAGATGGAATAGAATATAATTATAGTAGTCACACATACCAAGCAACGATGTGTATCTGCGTTATCAGCGTCCAATCGAAGTAGATGCTTAACTGCCTGCATCAAATCAAGAGAGGATCTTCAATAACACAAATTGAAAGAGATGAAGTCTCCAGCAATTGCAATCCAGGAAGTAAGTATCCCATCGGATGTTTAAAGGAGATAAATAACATCCATCAAGAAGCAGACATGATGCACCAAACAAAACTCATCAGCAAATATACAAGCATATAGGAGTTTATGGGCTTTATTTAAGTATTTCGCAAGATACCTATTACATTCAGTTCAAAAGATATTACAGTGATGTAGATAGGAGCAAAATGTGGCAGGGCAATAAAGAAAGTTATAGTTTCCTCCACGATTATTTGTAAAATTAATCACCTGCAATGCAAGTAAAATTTTCTGCTTTCGCATATTAACTTCGAAGGATAGCAAGTGAGTCTCTACGGAATCAGAAGAGTGTTTCTGGAGTAGCTTCAAGTACTTCGTAGCTTCCATCAGAGGATCTTCAACCTACACGTAGATTTGAAAAATAAAATTTTCTTTGTCAACATTTTCAAGAAGAGTAAAGCTTTCAAATCAGGACCAGTTTGAAAATATAGAGTTAAAAAGTCAAAATGGTGAAATAATCAAACTAAAGGATTATTTGCTCAATTTTTAATAACCAAAAATATGTACCTGCAATAACTTCTCTCCATGAGGATCCAGATCTACTGGTTTTACAGGGCGTTTCCCAGATTTTACAACAGCTGTAGCACCGGATTCTTCCTTCACGTCTGCGTCCTGCATGAGTGAACAGTTAGAGCAACACTATTTGAACTATAATTCTTTTAAAGACGCAAAAGCTGCAAGTATGGATACTTTTTTCGCTCGGGCTTCAGCTTTCCTCTGCTTTTGCCTCAACTTCTTTTTCTGAGCAGCAGGCAACTTTGACATCTCTTCATCTTCTTCAGCAGATGACTTTGAGGGAGAATCATAAAGCTTCAAGTAGCATCTGCATAACATATGCCACAGGTTATGGAAGAAACAATCCCCTTCCGAAGTAAAAAAAAATCTTCATTTTTAACAATCAATATAGCTGCTTGTTTAACCAGAGCCTTGCAAGCCAACCAAACAATACTATAGCCCAGATGAGAATACATTTCATATGCAGGTATACCACATTTTCTGAAAAATACTGGGGTGCATGCTTCAAAATTGCAAAGTAGATTTCGCCTTCATACGATTTTTATAACAAATCTCAATTTGTTTCAGATATGCAAAACAATGACGGCGATCATTTAACGTATATTCACGGCATGGTTATTGATAAGCAATTACATAATTTTTACACCAAAACCAGGCTGAGTTATTGCAGAATACAAGGTCAATGTTACTTTTTCAAAAAAAAAATGTGGTCCAACTGCATATCCCTGATAAAAGAAATAACTGACCAGGTGACAAAAGAGTAGGTTAAAGATGCATATTTTTTATCAGTAGAGTAGAGAGCAATACTTGATGGCCCCAGAAGCTGCTTTACGGAAATAAGAGTATGAATGAAGGTGGTCTTGAAATTTCAGCATTTTGACGTAAGTCCTGAGTGTCATTTTTCTTAGGCAATATGAATGGAAATCAAATTGGTCCTCAGTTATATCTGCATAATGCTTTTCAACAGCCAGGAATTTCTTCAAAGCCCGGCCAAGGTCCCCTTGGCGTAGATAACTTTCTCCAGAAGCTAGTTCATACCTTGGACCAGTTGATACCATAATCAGTTTAACCAAAATAGAAGCTCTTTTAGACATAATACTGGTAACCCGAGAGAAGTATACATACCACATGCACTGCATATCATGAAGGTTATTGTGTTGTTCTCCTTCCTTCGTGAATAAAACAGCTGTCTTCTCTGCCAAGGGAACCTAAAATAGAAATAAACACAAGTGCATGTTCAGATAAAAAATAATTTGAGATCTCAGAAGACACAAGGCAAGGAATAACCAGTACTAAACCTGATCAGCCTGCAGCATCCTTTTCACGCAATCGCTATTGACATATCGGTCCGCAAGATCCATACATCTAGCTTCATCAGCCAAAGCAGCAGCAGCGGGCAAGTCACCAGCATGCTTTAATATCCGGCTCTGTGGAAGGCAAATCATTAAACATGCTTTGATATCCAGCTCCGTGAAGATTAACCATAACTGTGACCTTATTTCAACAATGCATTTCTGCTTTTTAACATGATATATTTGAAGTACTACTTCAATGTTAACTCCATTCCAACTGGTAATGGAACTTCAAAGACCAAAATATTAGATATCAGATTTCTGTCAAGTAAATATAAAATAGATCTCGGGGATTACGATTAAGCCGAACCAGAACGAGTGCAGGTTTATGAAGCAAAAAATGCTAGACAATGTACAGTAACACCAGGCTGAACATGCTCTTAAGCAACATTAATGATAAAAATATGAGGGATATTGAGGTGGGCATGTCAAACTAAATGCATGGTAACGCAACTAGATATAATGTCAAAAATAAAGACATTCACCAAATTGGATAGCATTCGTGAAAGAAAAAAAAATGCTTATTGGTTTGTCATTTGAAACGTAGACTCATATATGATAGAACAACGTGACAAAACTGCAAACATTTGGATTAGATGAACACACTTTACTAAACAGAAACGAGCAGAAGAACGGAGTTCATGCTTGTCCCAATTGGTTCATACAAATTAATAGGAATTAAAAGTCTCATACTAATTATTTGGATTTGTTTGCTAGGCAAATAAACATAAACACTATATAAGTACGCATAATATCCCATGGCACAATACAGAATGTCTTGTTGACAAATGAGACAGTTGCAGAACCAATTCCTCTAGAAGGATTCTTATAAGGAAGCAAAGAGTCCAAGGGGGTGGTCATCAGAAACCAGACAAAACGCTGTGTAAAAGGGTGGACGAATGCTTGCAAGATATCACAAAGGACTCACAAATTACCTTCACTGAATACAAGTCAATGACCGTTGGAGTATGTTCCATGGCCTCGTCGATTTTGCTAAGTGCAATATCATACTGGCCGCGTCTGTCATAGTGCTGCAAACAAAGAGCTTGTCAACAGAGTCGAGCGTAAATATCAGTAGAGTCAGTGTGGACTAGCCGAACCATATAGAAAAGCATAAGTATCGACCTGAGCCAAATAAAACAAAATCCACATGAGCGTTGAAGGAGGTTCCTTATCATCCCTGAAGACATGCAACCAAATGTCATTTGTAAGGTAGGCACATGGGTTTAAGTTGAAAAGAACAGTTGAAATCAAAATTGAATCCATCCTAAAAGATCATGTCCTATCAATTACAAAATGGCAATTAATACCAAACTACCTAAGACAGGAAGAGATGTTCAACACGGTATACTTGCCAGCATTCAAAAAAGAACAAAACAATCTATAACTGCTGAGTACAAAGTCATCCAAATAAACACCAAAGCATTCTATACATATGCACACAACAGCATTTTAGGAATAGAAACTGAAGAGCATATACAACAAACAAGGTGTTTTTAGTGTGTGGAGTGGCGTTAGAATTACCAATGTCGATAAATTCAAAACTATGTAACCTTAGATCGATAGTACATATTAACAAAACCTAAAGGAGAAATATGGGCAGGTAATTATCATGATGGCATGCAAATAATCTCACGGAACCGGAATAAGAATCCAACTTCATGACAAGATGAAATATACATCTGCATGGAAACTATGACCAAAGATAGTTAGGGAGAAGAAAAGGTAAACAAATGGGTTTTCACAAGAAACACTTGCTGAAGCGGACTTCTAATAAACCAATCCTTGGGCAGACACAGGTTAAATTACCTCCCAGGATATCCCCCTGTTGTCTTAATCGAGTGCTCCAGCTCAAGCATTAGCTGCTCCAAGATATCTGCCTGTTAAATATACCATTGGTAAACACGCGACATAAACATCCTTATCTTCATGCAATAAATCATAATCATGCAATAAATCATAATCTCCATAAAGAAAACAAGAAAAACTAACCTTTCCGTCTTGATTGTAGAGGGAAGAAAGGTCGGAAAATAGAGAAGGGACCCCCTATTATCACAGCAACACGAATGGGTAATTCTCTTTCTGTAGTTTTTGCAACTAACCAATAAATACAGAGTTGAGAATAAGTACCTTGGTCAGAAAAGGTTGAACATAAGTTTGAGCTGCTAGACGGAATTTTTCGGCACTTAGAAAATCGAGAGGAATTCTCTGTCAAATTAAAAAGCAGGGTGAAATTAAACCAGAGTGTCAATCACATGGACATATTCCAACTAAAATACAAGCTGTTTCTTCTCAGGAATTGAGTAAGAAAACTCAACATAGTTTCAAGGTTCACACATAGCATAAGGTATCTACTGAAGTTTATGAACTGATTATATACCGAAAATGTTGTAGAACTAAAATGTCGAGGGAATACACACTTCTTATTCAGTGCGTAAACATTGTCTGTAAGAACATTATAGCATCAGCTACTCGATCCAAGCATCAAAAATCAATTAGGTTTGCTTCGTAAAGTAGCTATTGCATGTAGTTACTTGCGTTGCTTTTATAATAGCTGAAACTACCAGAGGGAAATATAGATAGAGATAATACATATTACATAAGAAATGTAACCTGCATGCTGCTAAAAAAACATATTATGATATCTCAGCCAACCATTTCCACTTTTAATTTACACAAAAATTTGTTTCAGAAGCTGCAGAAGCTTGTTGTTGTATGTTACAGCACTGTTATACAAAAATATCAAAGAAGAAAAAGAAAACATAGCGCACACCACTGCCTAAATATACGTGTTGGAACCTAACAAGAAAGAGTTAAAGTTTGCATTTGTGGAAAGTTAATAACTTAATGCATATGAAAATACTCTCATTCAAATATTGAAGTTGCAAGAAAAAGATGAGAGGCAAAGAAAGTATGTGCCACCTTGACAGCAGATGACCTACTATATTGCCCCCTCAGTGTTTGGTACAGGGCTTCCAGTCGACCAATCTCATCAGAGGAATACTGGCCATTTGGTGAATAAAGCCCCATACACCTTTGTAGGCCTTCATAATACCTATTATGTTCAGCAGATGAATTACATATAATTGGTGGTCTGGTTTCAACAGTAAGGCAACACAATTGTTCAAAACAGATAGTTCGACAAAGCGTAGCTCCAATTTTTTAAATTCAATCAAGGGACTCAACCGGCAAGAGTACCAATTCATAATGGTTTGTCGCGTGAGAGATACATTAATTTTTTTACAGTTTTTTGGTTTTCTCTATTTCCATATCCTAAAAGGAAATGTTAAAAGGAAAAACAGGTCTTCACTAATAGTTTCCAGAACATGAAACAACAATTGATTTCAAATATCAAATACATTAATATCAGAGACAGTTTCTCTGTATTGAATTTCTAACAGTAATACAGCAGAAAATGCAAGGATTTCAAATCAAAAGCATTAGTTAGATACCGGTAGTTGTCAGGATTCATAGAAAGAAGTTTCCTGTACAATTCTTCTCCTTCTTCAACGCGGCCTAGCTTTTCAAGTAGAGAAACTTCTTGCTCCTTGAAAGATAACTTGTCAACCTAAAGGACAGAAGATATGATCAGAAATCAAATATGAATTTCATACTTTAATGTATTATATCAGAATCATCACTGACAATTTTGGTTTCTTTCTTGCGCAACTCCTCAAGGGCCCTCTCGGGTAATCCACATTCTTCCAGTAAAGAAATCTGTAAGTGGACATTAATATCAATGTTACCATCAAAATAAACAGGGAAGTTTAAAACATACATTTCACTGGCGCACCCATACAAAGCAACAAAGCTAGACAACAATAAAAGGCAGGCACCATTTGGTTACATTTTAAATCTCATATTCATGTTTTCAAGAGAGATGAAATAAGAGAATCTCTAAGAGTTCAAAGAATGATGAAAATTAGGTTACTAGCAAGTCAAAATTGTTGGCCAATTGAAGTTGAAGAACTGATTCAATTGCGCAAACAAGAAGGCGTTCAGTGCCACAACAATGTAGGAAATGTGCCGTAAACCTTGATTGAAAGCTCTGAATAGGTTCTAGCAGACCTGCCTTAGAATGAGAATGCAATTCATATTCACTAAAAAAGAAAAAAAAATAATCTCACCCTCAAATACGAAAATTTATATGGAGTAAGAAAAAGTTTGGATGTGCTACAGAATACCAGCAGAAGCCAAATAACATTACTGCTCTATAGGAACTAAAACCATATTCTTCCAGATACACAAAAAGCTGACAACAGAGCTTCACCCATAAGATAAGTTTCAAAGAAGACTGAATGACACGACACGCAATTACATAACAGGCAATTATGTCAAGATGACCCCAGTAGCTTATTTGACATCACAATGTTACTTGCTTAGATTAATACAGATGAAAACGTAGCTCAACCGCTTATTTAATCTAGTAAGGTACAAGTCAAGAGGCCTTAATGAAGCTGCATGGAGATATAGGAAAAGAAAAAATCCTACCAGGCGAAGAAAATAAAGGTACTAACTCCACCAAACCAACACAGTAGCAATGTGCACGTCAACATTTGTAGTTGAAAAGATACAACAGTTGCATTGCACCAACATATAGATTATCGACTAAGAATAGCATGTCAAGCATGTATATATTTCTCTTTAAGGAAGACAAACAAAGTATTATATTTTACAATTAGCACCTGGGAAATGCACGCTGCAAAAGAACACATGTCACGCAATTTAGAAGTTTCACAGTAGCTTTGCCACATTGAACAACTACAAGCAATAATTTTCGTACCTTGTAGAGAAGCATCTCTCCATGCTCACAGCGTTCATTATCAGGAGGGTAGTCGTCTTCGAGGGTTCCTTCGTATGCTTCAAGGATATCAACTGCTTTTGATCCACTAATTAAAAGACGATAAGCACAGATCAGAGCAACAAAAAAAGACAAATCAAATCAACAGCAAAACTTACATAGTCAGGTTAACCAAAATAAACTATCAAAATCACCCACTGCCAAACGACACAGAGTTCTCTCAGTAATAATATTATCATAAATCGCAGTCACAGGTTTACAAGTTAGGCTTTCAGCGACCATAAAAAAGTCATGAAATATGTGTTCCTTCACCAAATAGAGCATTTACCACACAATATATATGTCCATTTCTGATCCAATATAGGGGACAATAAAAGGCTCTAGACATATAGAGCTCACAGAAAGAATGCATTAATATGGCTTCGCCTTCCAACAATCAAGAAATCTACGGCAAGATATCCACTAAATAATTACAAGGATAAATAACACAGTGACATACTTGAAGTTCAGGTGGTGAGCCACAGAAAACCCAATCCAATTCATCCGATGGTTAGGTTTTAGAGTGAGTAACTGTTGTCTTGTCTCAACAAAACCTGCCAAGTCACGCATTTGCGCCTGTAAAATGTTTACAAAGACAACAGAGCACATCATCAGCTGTATTTTCCACTACTGAACTATTTAGGCTTTCTTATGAAGATCAAAAGGAAGGAAACAGTATTGATCTTCATTCAATAGTTTAGCATAAGATAGAACATGCTTTAAAATAATATTTCCAGACTTTCGATTATTATTATCACGAACAAGATAAAGACATCTGGCGTGCACTCGAGAGGACATGTTCACTGAGGTTCCAATATTACGTCTGATAAGTACAGATGGACGAGTGAACTGTGAAAGAACTATCAAGGATCTCTAGGTGTGAAACTTCATTTTATTACATGATTCAAACAAACAATATACAAGTATTCTAGAGGTTACTAGCATCCTAAAGTAACAACAATCAAATAGCTCCGAAACTCTAAATTCCGTCGATATTTCTCAATTATGTCTGTCTAAATCACCCTACCGAGCGACTGTATACCATACTCAGGCATTTCATATCTTTAAGAGCTGATGACATCTGTTCCCTCGAGTCCTTATGCATATATACGTACATATATATATATATATATATATATATATGCCAGTTATTCACATTGCTTAATTAAACAAAATAATCAAAACTTTTGATCCCCATCCTAATCACTTAAGTTTTGGGGAACAAAAAAGTATCCATTTTGAACCGTGACCCAGCTAAACTAGTATCGGAACTAAAATTGATTTTTCTCTAGCTTTTAGCAAAGGACAGAGAGACAAATTTGGTGGAACAAGAACTAGAACACTACAGAAATAGTTTCCCAACTACACAAATTCACTGATAAGTTGGGTAACATTCACCATGAAGAAAACAAATAGTAGCGGGGAAAAATTCTATCACAAAATGAGAGAGGAATGACAGAAAGATTGTGTACCATTAACAAATGAAGAAGTTCGTTTTACATTGCCACCCTCCATTATTTATCTTCTAATGTTTAATTAAATTAAAAACAAAATAATTTACTTTTGCTACCACAGAGAAATTCTTATTTAACTTTATTAATCTAGTCTCAGAGTCCAGCTTATTTGACTTGATCCCGCATCATTTGCATAGAGAGGAGTAGAGAAACTATAACACGCACAAAATTTCTAACCAGCCACGCCAGTAGGGGCATTTCCTAATGTACTCTGCACTAATACGTACATTTTTCAACTTGCATCGAGAAATGGGAAAAGAGAACATGCGGAGACTGAAAATCTACACAAACATGACAATCTATACCATGAAATTTTATTCATGAGCTGCATTAAAGGGCATAAAAGTGTCATACGAAAACTAAAAATAAATTCTTTGAGAAGTGTACATCAAACAATTGAATATATGTTCAATACCTGTAAAAGGGACAGATCCCGAAGTATCTCAATATTATCTGGATCAATTCTAAGAGCATTTCGGTAACATTTAATTGCTTCCCTGTATTCTCTGTCTGAGCGATACAGAAGTCCAAAAACATGCCAGCAAACATGACTCTTGAGGTCATTCTGGGAAAATAAGAAATAAACTTTAAACCTGATAGCAACTATATCTAAGTAAGCTAAATCAATGGCATTAGATAGAAAAAAATTTAACAACCTTTAATCCAAGTTTAACAAGTTCGTATGCTTCTGACTTGCGGTCCATGCAATTCAAAGTCAATCCTTTCATTGATAGAGTTTCTGATGACCAACAAGAAAAAAGCGAAGGTGAAACAAGGAAAGCAAGGAGCTTATATGTGTTTTAGAATTTAATACTACAAACAATATATACATGGGATGCACATCCTCAAGATATCGACAGAGTATGAGCCCAAACGAAAGATCTCAATGACTATTACTCTAAACCACCCACCCCAAAGAAGGGGAAAAGCATATCATCATGAACAGCATGGTCAATTATTGATGGACAGAGTGCACATTGACCAAATTCAAGGAGCCAATATATACAGATACTCAACTGGTGAAGGTAAATCAAATATATGGCCACGATGTTGGAACAGAAACAAAGTGTTTTTCATACAGTTCCTATGTAAAGCGCTCTTGAATCAGTTTTCATTCTTATACACAAACTTTCCCTATAATCTGATTAACTATTAACTTTTCCCAACTGTTAAGAAAGGTGTATCAAAAGCACTCTAAAGTCTGCAGGATGGGTCAATAGTAAAGCATCAATGCCAACATGTGCTAGGCCATCTGATTCAGAGATGATAAACTTTGTGAATAAGTCTTCTCTAAAAAGAGAAACAGATCGGGAGCTAATTACTTAAGCAAAAATTCTTCAATGCCTAACAAAATGAAGCAGACAGTTTTCGATACTAGGGATGATCCGTTTATGCATAGCAAACTTAACAAGTATCTTACAGTTGACAAGATTGTGACAAATCACCCTGGTCTAAAACTCAAATAACACACTACTCACTCATACTCTATATATTTACCATAACAAGGACCAAGCAGGTGGCACATAAGATTATACAGCAGACCATTGCAAGCTCAATTGGCATCATAAAGGTTACAAGATGATGACAAGATCACTCTGGTTTCTAAAAAGAAATCCAGCCAGGCATTTGTGCTCCATGATATAGATCATAACAATAAGGTGTGACAGGGTCAACAGAAGGTAATGGTTTAACGAATTGAGCCACAGCCATTGAGGCTCTGAATTACAAAATATCCATCCATATACGGGGAGTGATCAACATAAACTGTACGCCCAATTAACAGACATTTTCATTAATCTCTTAAAATCCAAGAAATTACAGTTTTCTACTAACTCTACGCATCATGTTAACAAGATACTTGCAACTACCTGATAACAGTTCCAACAGATAAACTGATGACAATAAACACAAGCGACAGTTCCACACAGATAAACCTAATTACAATTCCAACAGATAAAACTTAGTTTAGGGCTCGGCAGAATAATGGTGAAAACTCGCAAGGGGTGTGGGCCTCCACCGCCCACAACAGGCTTCCATTTCAACTTGGCTAATTCATACAACTTCATTGACACTAATCTGCTAAACTCACCGAGCAGATATGGATGTAGGGGAGTCCATTCCTCTTCCATACGTTGATGAAATAAGGGGAAATACTGGAGAAGAGAAAAGAGGGGGGGGGGGGGGGGGAAGTTCCTTTTCAAGATGCTGAACTGTATGATGCAGAGAATTTTATCCATATTTCACACATGACTTTCATGTAATCGTACCCAACACTTCCCCAGTCCAAATAAAATGTAACAAAACAAAAAGGGGGCTCATATAATTAAATCTCGTCACAGGTAGGACTAAGAGTGGTAGAAATTCAAATAATAAAAAGCATATGAGATCTTTATGGAAATTCACTCCAATGCACCATTTCTTGCAAAATCATTGAACCAAGTGACACATACCTCCATGATTTGGGAACTTCTTCAGAATTGCATCAGCAGCCTTTAATCCCTTTTTGTACTGTTTCGTTTCATACGATTTCTGCGGAGATAATTATAATTAAAAAAAAACATTGTATATACAATGAAAATCAGAGGGATTACAATCCTCATTTGCAATATAAATGAAATGATGTCGACCATCACCCCAGCATTAGCTCAACAATAGTAGAAAATCACCGTGTTACGTAGCTCAACGGAAAAGAAGAGAACAGAAAATGCTATTAACACTGAGAAAGCTCAACAAAATATCTACCATGAGCTTCTTATGCATTGTAATTAGTGTTCAATCAGGCTCTTTCTACGATACAATACAAGCAACAACTTCATTCATGCTGCTATCACCATATACCTCAGAAGCACCAACATGAAAGAATTAAGAAGACGTTTACACTCCAAATCCTATCGTAAACCCAAAACAGGCAGATTAGCAACTATTTAACATAATCTACATCAACCAGCATACTTTCCTTAACGCCTTTCCCCTTCTAATAAACTGATATCACTACAATCCTCCACGCATTTCAATAGCTACAACAATCCACGTTCATGTACAATCGAAAGGTAAACAACTTCACATTCATTTCACCAATGCAATAAATTAGTGTTCAACAAGATGATACCACGTAATCAACAAGTTCGTTCCACTTACTTTCCCGCAACTCCTCTCCTCCTGACATCACTACTATTCCCAAACAATTTGAATAGCTACAACAATCCACAATCATTTACGATACGAAACCTAACAACTTCACAGTTTCATTTCACCAATGCACTAACTTAGTGTACAACGAGATGATACCACGTAATCGACAAGTTCATTCCACTTACTTCCCTGTAACGCCACTCCTCCTCACATCACTACTATTCCCCACCAATTTCAATAGCTACGACAATCCGACACTCATTTACGATACAAAAGCTAACAACCTCAGCGCTTCATTTCACCAATGCAGTACCTAGGGTTTTACACTGATTGCCAATTTCGCGACTACACCTACAAACACTTCCGCTACAACAAAAGCTCACAAAGCACGACCGATGAGTGAGAAACTTACAACGATGAGCTTAAAGAGGTTGGCCTCTTTAGGAGGAAGCGAAGCGCCCATTGCAGCAACAGCACTGAAGGTGAACCGCAGAGAATAACACGATTGCGGATTCGAGCAACCACTAACTGCTATTCCAGATTTTAGAGAGAGAAAGAGGGCAACGAGGTTTAGCGGTGAGATGGGGGTGGCGTTTATCTGCTGCAACCCTACTCAGAAATATGATACACACAACAGCACGGGAGAGAGAAAGTATAACAAGAATGGTCAATGTGTCAAGGGTACTTTCGTCATTGTGCATTTCAGGGTTTTTAATTCCCTTTTTTATACTTAAAGGAGTTGAATTCAATTTATTCTTGCTTTTTGATGATTAATATTTGAATCAATTTGATAAATGCTTTGTGGTACTATAACTGAATGTAAGAGATTGTATAAATGTACTAGTTACTTGCAAAGAGTTTCTAGAAACAATTGAGACTTTGATAGATTTGTGAGGAGTTTAGTGGTGACGATAAATGCGGGTATTATTTATATTTAATTTTTTAGATAAAAACAACAAACTCTTTTGATTGGATTGTCGACGTTTGTGTTCATAACTTTTGGCAGGTGAAGGGTACCTCTCGACCTTTGCAAAAATGCGAAAATTGGTCATGATCACCAATTTTTCGTTCGATTTGCATATTTGTCGGCATTTTCGTCAATTACACTTATTTCAAAGGGTGAATTTGCACATCTTTTACTGAATTTTTTTTGGGGGGGGGGGGGGGGGGTAGTTGATCTTTTTGATAGTTATGTGACAAAGTGTGGACTTTGTTGATCTTTTTGAAAATCAATTCCAGTAATCTTGCAAAAACATCCACACTCGTTGTGGTGCACGAATTCGTCAATCGATTTGCAAATGTATAAGCATTTTTATTCGTGAGGTAGACCACAAGGGAAGAATTTGCACACTTTTAATAAATTTGGCTAGTTGCTATTTTTAAAGATGTGGGGGCAAAGTACAAAATAGCCTACAAATTAGGTGATTAGTTTCTCACAGAGGCTCATTATTCTTGTTACCAAACAAGGATTTGAGATTCTTTTCTATATACCAAACATAGTTAAGCTTTACCCTACAGTTGCAGACTTGCAGTTGCACTCTACTTAGTGCCATTTTGCAGATTGAGAAAAAACTATAACTCACTCCTTTCACTCTTGTTTTGGAATTATTTTATTCGGGGTAAGTAAATTTTTTGAAATATGTACAAAACCAATTGGAGATTTGGTTTTGGATTTGTACTTTCGTCAGTACAACGTACGTTATGAGGATCTAATCATAGTATCATACATAAAGTAACATGCTTCCCACGTAAAAGATTTGGAAGTTTTTTTTCAATTTTTATGAACATTACCAGTAAACGAGACATGAGATGGTTCGACAAACACTATTAGTAAAATACATAGGCATGTTCATTGCTTAACGTCTCGTCTAAGAACCAAACTCACGAACATTTACAAAGAACTAGCAAGGGTGTTGTAAGCTTGATTTATGTCCTCTTCTGTCATCTCAATCGTTGCATCACTGTCATAATAAGTGTCATCTCCCGCATAATTCTCCTCCCGCCTACCAACTTTCTTGCTCACGCGAGTGGCTGCCTTTTTCTTACTCAGAAACTCGTCATGATCTACGGTCAAATATTCAAGCTCGTATATTTGTTTACAGACCATTGCTTCATTGCAAAGATCTTCCTTGCTATGGGAAGAGGTACTGCCTTTGCCGCCATCAAGTTGTGCCAACTCCTCAACGAACCGAGGAATGCAGGCCCATTGATCGGTTATCTTTTCAATGCTCTACAAGACAAAAGTATAACACGTGACATAGAAACCAGTCCATATTAATCACAATGTAAATATGTAATGCAACTACAGAATGCTTAATTTCTAACAGAAAATGTAAATTTTTTGAAATTGATGGATATATGATTCTGGGAAACAAATTTGGATCAAGTCTGGCAACCCAAGTACAGATTTTGAAGCTGCATGATGCAACTAAGGGAGTCGAGCATACAAATAGTATAAGTAAAATGCCCTCAACAATGTGCAACTAGGAATCTCAACTGCGGGGTAATATTTTTGGCACCAGAATAAGAACAGTTGATGATATACCTTTACGGATCGTGCCTAGTCCGATTATCGTACCGGAATGAAACATTTGTTTGACTATCATTTGTGCATGTATACCCACAATGAATATAGGCTACATCGATTTAAACAATAATCTAGAAAATAGTAAAAACCAGAAAAGTGTACCTGTCCTTGCTTCAGAGCATCTACAGCATCTTGTATACAGGTTAGTATTCCCTCAGAAGCTATCTTCACTGTCTCACCTGGCTCTGGCTGCAAAAACCCAAAAGTGAGCTAACTTCTGTTTTCGAAAGATAAACGTAAGAAAGTGAATTCACAGCTGGAGATCTGCTTAATCTATAAATAAAGTTAAAATTTAACAAATGAAAGTTGTTTAGGAATATGGTACATAATCCACACAAGGATTATATTACACAGCAGAGAAGGAACACTTTAAGGAAAATCTTTTTGCCACATTACTTTCACAAATACTATTCCTAAGGATTGTGATTATTATAGAAGTCAAATACGTTGCTCGAAACTAAGTTCAACATCAGACTACGATTATATTCTATATTTACAACTTAAAATTGTGGCTGAATCTTTCTATTGCATGTCTAATTCTATAAAACCACCAAAGGATATGAGAAAAACAATAAGACCCAACTATTACAGCTAAAGGAATTGCCATTTTGTCTTCTAAAGTTTTCTCCAAGCTCTAACACATCATTTACTGCCCACTATCAGTAATAACATAAAAAATTGAATATTAAGTGTGGTAAGTGCACAAGTATGAAAATTAAATCATGTGAAACAAACACTCAATGTTTGAGACAGGTCCTTCACCAGGTCTGGCAAAAGCACCAAGACCAGTGTAGAATGTCGATTTGAACCATCACTCATATACTAAATATCCAGCCTTATATATCCATATAGGCCGTAAGCTTTCATGCGAACTCAAGTGTTGAACTTCACTATGCATTCAGCAAACTTTCGTGTATTCGTGTTCCATATACTTGTGTGTTAAATTGCAGAGTTGATGGACATAGTCACATCTTCTAAGCATGATGAACTTCAGATTGACAAAGATAGAGCGAACAAAACAAAGTTCAGCAACCAAAATTGTTTTTCTCATGAAAGTCCAAACTTAAACTACCACCATGTCACTCTAAGATATACAGATATGACTGTATATAAGTCGGATGCAATTAGTAGAAGAAATAACCAACCTTTTCATCTTGGTTTTCGAGCCATGAGATAGTTCTTTTAAGATCCTCAATAGCCCACTTCTTCACTTTTGAAGGAGCAAAGTTACTTTTCACCTGGTAAGGAAACACGCAAATAAATAAAAATTGCAGATACATGCTCAGAAACCCATATCCAAACTTGTCAACCTGGATAGAGGAAAAGAACAATGTGTACCACTGTTCTAGCATTACAGAAAAGTGTATTTTTCTCAAAAAACGAAAAATCAAAATGAGTAGTACCTTGGAAGAGACAGTAGTCTTCTTTGAAGGCAAGTTCTTTTCTTGTTGTTTCACAGATCTCTGAGATGACGATTGTTTTGCCTCTGAAAGGGAAATTGGACTTTTAGCTGGCACCATTATCCCCTAGGAGAAGCTCAAAACTAGAATACAAGCATGCAAACAAATTAACTATATTTACTTGTCCTTCAGTTGGCAGCATTGCTTTATAGAGGACGTGTTCAAAAGGTAGCTTCAAATTTGAATCCACAAGTATGGTGATGGGCGAGAAGAACCAGCCAAAATCCTATCCCACCCCAAGAAGGGAAAGGGGAGACATTGTACTTTGTACTCCTGGTATTGGAAACCAGGTTTTGACTTACAAAGTGGCAGGGACAACAATGGGTCAAAGACTAAGATGACTAAGTCACTTGCCATCTACTGAGAATAATTATCTCTCACCGTGCTTAAATTGACTTTGGCTGGAAACTCAAATACTAGATCCTAACTGAAACTTTCCACAAAATCAAAGTATTCAAACGTCTCTTAGCATTAAGTATCATTGTGTCTTGCAAACAATAGCAGATTGGCCATAAAAAGATTTTAATTAGTAATAGTTGATGAAAAGAGATAATTATTAACACTTTTCACCAAAAAAAACCATATAATCAGTAACATTTAGTCAAGAAAACCAATGGTATGGCTGTAGGCGGCATGAAAATTCGTTCCGTTTCAATCTCAATAGCAGGATCTAGAATGCCTTATCAAATTAAAGTAAGTCGCAACACATAACTGAAACTTCCAAGCTCAACACAAGCTCGAGGACAACACTTACTCAATGATGTGACCATAGTTCCCTAAGAGACCAGTGAACCTGATGTCCTCCATATCTAGAAGCACGAAAACATAACCAAAAATATACATATACTAGGATTGAAGTCCACTAGTTCCATGAAATTTGGCAAAGGGCTCTAAGGCTCAAAAGAACTCATCAATCTTTTCCCCAATTCAGATAAGCAACAAAACTTCATCTATTCACTTTTTCTTGAAATATTTAGCAACGATGATCTTTCGTAGCTCTACCGAAAACCAAGAACCACTGACTACATCTAAAGGTGAAAGAAAGAGAGGAAATGGGGAATAGAGGGGAAAACAGACCTTGGCTTGTTTCATGGGAAGCGCCTTGCTTTCTCCATGGTTTACCAGCATTCAATAGGTACGTTTCAATATCCACAAGCTTTCTTTGAGTATAACACTCGGATATCCAATCCTGCACCCAACAAATAACCTCATGTCACTCTCTTCTCAAACTCGTGCAAAGAGAAAGAAAAAGCACAACCCTTTCGATAGAGAAAACCAAAAGAACAAAAAACTCAAAACTTCAATCACGTTACAACCAAACGCAACAAACACAAGGAAACTTAGCCAAGTCTAAACCGTTCACACAACAATGCAGGCGAAAACCAAACCTTGGATATAATAGTCCCACCATCCGATTTAACTTGCTTAAACTTGGGCGTGTTGGCAAACGCACAAACCAAAAGAGTGCAATTCGGGTTCCAATCGGGTTGATACTCAGCTCCCATTTCCAGCATCTGTGACCTCAGAACACCACGGTCCGGGTTCACAAACCCGGACAACACAAACACAACCCCTTCCTACACTCACACCACATCAAAATCAATCACTAAAACCACAACAACAACATTATACAAGAACAAACAAGCATAATAGTACCATTAGTTGTGAGAAATCTGAACACTCCTTTTTCGACACACCACGATTCTTCTGTTGCTTTGACTTCTCACTATCCTCACCATCATTTTCCTCCTGTTTGGTACTACTACTACTACCGCTACTCATCCATGAGGGCAAATTCCTTTTTCTCCCATTTGAATCAGACATTGATAATAAGTCACGAATTTCACTCCAATTCTAAAATTACCACAAATTAACAAACTAATTTCGATTCATAACCTAAAGCACAAATTAATTTCAACCCTTGAAGCAAAATAAAGTAATAAACAGTACGGAACAAGTAAACGTGCATGCACGAATCAGCAACAGAAAAAAAAACTACAACTAAAAGACAGTAATTATTCGCTGGATTGATCAGTTGTTAGCTAATTCAAAAGGAAGAGTTCGATTTTCATTTTTGTAACCTTATTATTATTATGCAGTTAAGGAATCAAATTTCTCATTAATTATTATATTATTATTACGTGTTCTAATTTTTGGATTTAACTTTTCAAACGGAATCTATTGGGCTTTTATTTTGAAACAAATACCAAAAACTTATTGGGCTTTAATATCGAAACGAAATAAAATTGTTTGGGCTTTTAGTTTCAATTTTCCTTGTAAGAAATTTGGAATAACTTTAGCTTTTGACTGTGGAATGTCACAATTTTAACTATATTACATTGTAATTATATTGTAATCTGTTTGTGTTTTTTATTTTTTGAAATGACCGTTTGATTGTAAATTAATTTGAGCTTGAGATTGATTTTTATAGATGAAACTTTAGAAAATTACTAAGTTTGTTATTTTATATGTCTATCATTAGACGAAGAACAGTTACTCGGGTCCTCGTACATGTCGTGATGCGACTAATTTGGTAGTTGAGACAATGTGTGAGTAGACTAATTCCATATCGTTGACGCCTATTTTCATTCGATTGCACAAAATATGTCGCTTAGTGATTTAAGCTTTGATCATATGTTGTGGTCTCTTTTGTTCTGAATAGAAAAGGTTTGGCCTTGATTTTGTCTCTATTAATCAGATTTTATATGAACTATTGTAACTTAACTTCAAAATATTTGTTAACGGGTTTAGAATTATTCCCTATTAACTGAATTATTTATTAGGGTTGGAACGACTTTGCCCGTGGTTCAAAAGCTAAATACTATGTTAATGAGAAGGAAAAATTGACAAGAATCTTCCTTCCTTTTATTGACTATACTTCATTCTCTCTTCCGAGTGGATTTTCTTATATTTCCGAGTCTTTTTCCCGAGTTGGTCTCCCTTCCGAGTTCGTCCTCCCTTTTCTTCTATTGATATCTCCATTTATATAGGTTTCGATAGGGGCAGGTGTCATTGTGCATGTGTTTACAGGTGTCGTTATGCATGTGGTTATGTTTACACGTGTTACAATGCTTATTCAACCAATAAGATAACGTGTTCATTTTGAGTGCTGACTGTATCTTTTCTTCTTCCGAGGGCTTTGGTCTTCTTTGTGATATGGGGTAGATTGCTTTCTTTGCTGTTTCTAATGGTGACTTCGAGGGCCGAGTTGGAGTATTCCCTTAATGATAGTGCTTTTCCGAGAGATGTGTATTCTGGAGTAAGTGTTTCAAGATATTTTCCGAGAGGGTGTGGGTGAGTTGATCTCCGAGAGGTTTTGAGCTATCGTGAGTAAGTGTTCTTCTTTCTCCGAGTGTCCAGAAAGGTTTGTTGAGTTATTTGTAAAGTTTTGACTTTTAGTCTGATCGTCGAGAGTAGTGTTCCGAGAGCTTTCGTGTTTGGAATGTATAGTCAAGGAAGGGTTTTTGCCAAGGTTCTGGGACTGTTGTCCGTTGGCTCATTCTTTCCGAGAGCTTAATTTTCTTGGAAAGTAGTATGAGTTCTGAGAGCTTTCGTATTTGAGACTGCCTTGGTTTCGTATTCCTCATGTTGGCTTTTACTCCAGTAGTTTGTTGTGTGGGAGATGTGCTCCAAGAGGTGTGATACCTGTATCGCGGAAGTAGGTCGCATAATCATATAATAATATATTTGGTAATTCCAGTAATTGACTTATTGTTTATTTTAAGCAGGTGAATTATCATCCTGTTAACAAACCCCCCCAGTTTCTAGTGCAGTTAGTTATCACTACTGTACTAGAAACTTAAGAGTTTAAAGGGTACGAGAGTCCTAGTATCGTAGATTTCATCAGGTATACGGGGAAGGTTTCACAAGGCCTCGTAGAACTCTTCAGGGGTGTCGTAAACACTCGTCAGTGACATGTATGCTTTGTTCGACATTTCCCTCGTTCTTGGCATTACCTTTAAAAAGGCGAGGAGTATCGTGATACTCTCTCCGAGTGTTTCCCGTCGTATGTTCCAAATGTGCCCTCGTAGGTCATTTGTTGGGGCATTAATTGTAATTTATGGCATTTAATTAACTGTAATTTAATTATCTGCGACTTAAATGCAGTTAGTGGTGATTTTAATGCCACGTTTAAGTTGGGTGCAGGAATCGAAGAGTCTTGACCGTTATTCTTTAGTTAACCGAGGAGACGTGTCATTAAGCACAATTTTCAATCGTGAGGCGTGGCACGCTTAGTGGTCTTTTAAGACGCTTAGTGGGTGTAGGGTTTAAAAAACCCTCTTTTTCACCCATCATTCTCACTTGCAAACTGAGCGGATAGCATTTTCTCCCAAAGCGCACTCTCTTTTCTCTGCAATCGATTTCTGCTAATCTTTTCTTTCAAAAACTATGTTCTAATGGCGTCGCAATCTAACACCAATCTGATTTCGGCTGCTTCCGGTACCGGAGGAGCGGCGGGTTTAGGGTTTCAAGTTTCGCGAAAGCGGAGTGCTGCGGCGGTGGGGGCAAGCGGCAGCGGTGGTGCTGGAAAATCGAAGAGGATGAAGAAAAAGGCTGACAAAGGTGGCACTCCGCGAGTCACCCAGAAGGTGGGTAACACGGCTAGCACCACCACCGAGAAAGAAATCAAGAACTTGTTCAAGGAGCACGGTGTTTCTGGCCGTAACATTGAGATAACGGTGCCGGAGGCCCATCACCGGGGTGATGCTCCTCCTGAAGGGTACCTGACGGTGTACTACCCGCAGCTAAAGGCGGGACTGCGCACTTTTTTCCCGCCTTTTTTCTGTGACATCTTCAATTACTGCAATCTTTGTCCGAGTCAGCTCGCCCCAAATTCGTTCTCGTCACTGGCCTTGTTCGTGTTTTGGTGCCTGGTGAGAGGCATCGAGTGTACGAGGGACATGTTCTTTGCTGTTTTCGAGTTGAAGCAGTCTCGCGGGGGGGGGGGGGTCCTTTTTACTGCTTTACTCATCGAGATAAGGATGACAGGATCTCCGAGGGTATGGTCACCTCCCATAGCTCGTGGAAGAATAAGTTCTTCTTCATCAATCCAGTTGTGGGGTCGTGGGACATACCTATGACCTGGAGGGTGCCTACCTTCCCTGACAGAGTGATGGACGACACACTGGTGTTCTCACCGGTGTTCTCTGCGAAGCCTCTCATGGAGTCAAAGGACTTTATTCGTCTCTATCGGACCGCAGGATTGAAGTACATCTCCCCGATAGACAAAATCAAGACTCCTTTGGCTGTTCCCGAGAAGTTGTTTGATACATTTGGTGAGTTTTTTACCCTTTTATCTACTATCTTACGGGTTTCTCTTTTTATTTTATCTAACTTATGACCTCCTTGATTAGGGGTGTGCATTTTTTCGGGTACCCTATTCCCGAAATCGCCCCAATCGGGTATTACCCGAGTAATTCGGGAAAAACGGGTTCGGGTACCCTATTCTAAATTTTTTTCGGGTACCCGATCGGATACGGGCTATTTTATATACTATATATTAATACATGATTTTTTTAACACACTAGACAAAACATATACTGATATACACACACTAAACACACAAACATCACACACAAAACCCTCTCCCTCTCACCAACAACACTGCACCGCGCCGCCGCCAGTCCGCCACATCACCTCTCCTCACTAGCGCTCCGACCGGCGACCACCGCTCCACCGTCGCACTCTCCTCGCCGTCGCACTCTCCTCCACCGTCGCAGCAGTTGCCGCCCAGTTTAATTTGCAGAATCAGTTTTTGTCTTCGGAATACATCATTAATCCTGTAATATTGATCTATTGCACGCTTCCCTGATTTGCTCCTTCTTTTGATCTTCATATTAATTAATGATGATGTTATATGACCTCTGGTTTACTTGGAGATTAATGATGGTGCAAATATGCGCTTACTGATGTCTTCAGATTAATGATGTCTTCATATTAATTAATGATGATGCAAAAAGATGTGTATTTCACTTTCGATTAGTTTCAGCACAGCAGTGAGCAGTGTGTTTATTTCAAAAAGATGTGTATTTTTTTTTTGGACTTTTAGGCAAAACCTCAAAAGTCAAAACTACATATTTTTTTTTTTAAATTGGCAGAAAATTCACTTGTTTCAGTTTGTAAAACTGAAACAGGGAATTTAAAATTCACCCTGTTTTCAGTTTGTAAAACTAAAACAGGGGACATGCGGGTACCCTATATACCCGCATGTACCCGAACGGGGTACTCGAAGTCGGGTACCCGACTCAATCGGGGTCGGATTCGGGAAGAAATTTTCGATTACCCGACCCCGAAAATACCCGAAACGGGTATCCGATCGGATCGGGTATCCGACCGTGCCCACCCCTATCCTTGATAGTGAATGTCCTACGGCCATTTATGGTGGAAAGTGAGGCCGTGGTGGGAAAGAAGGGGAAATTTACCCTAGGAGAGGGTGGAACTGTTGAGGTCGCAGAAGGGGAGCAAGGAGGAACTCTTTCCCGGGTTGCTGAGGTTACGTCCCGGTCGTCTAGCGGGACATCCGATACCCCCGAGGAAGTAGAGTTAGCTGTGACCTCTGCCGATGCAGGTCCTAAGGGGGGATTCACCATAGGGGATGGTGAAGATGAGGTGGGGATAGAGGAGATGGCTTTACCAGCTCCGGGTGTCATTCAAGTACCCTCGTCGTCGGAGTTATCGGGGGATTCTTACGCCCTGCTGGCGACCCCTCTGAAAGGTACGTGTTCTTAAAATACTTAGTGGTATAGGAGTGCGCCTTAGATAACTACTTTAGGTAACCAAAAGGGTATTTTTACTTAGATAACTTTCTGATTTTGTAGGAGGTGAAGAGTTTTTTGGTTTGGAAGGGGGATCACTTCCTTCCGACTCTGCTTACCTTCCAGCATTCGATACCATGAGCTTGCTGGACGAGATTATGGCCGCGGGTCCTCCGCTTGCGAGTGCTCCTCCCCCGAGACCTTTCGTGGCTATCAAGTCCGATAGCCCCATAGTCACCCAGGTTACACTGCCGGGGGTGGTATCTTCTGAGAGGCCCTCGTCTTCTAAGGCTCCCGTTTCAGGACGAGAGCCTAGCACCGAAGATGCTCAGGAGGCACTCGAGACGGTGACTCGATACCTCACCGCCGCCAATTCCTTGCCAGCAGACGGGTGGGAATTTACCCGAGTTTGTGTCAACAATGTGGCCATGCTGGTAAGTCTTTTATCTAACTAATTTATTTAAGATCCTTTATCGGGATCTTTATTCTTCTACTTTGCTTTCTTAGGCACCTAAAATGCTTCCCCTTCTGTTACTCGAGGTTGAGAAGCTGCAAAAACTGGCGAGTGCGGCTGAGGAAAAGTCTCGGAAGCTGGAGGCAGAGAATAAGAACCTGCTAGAGAAGGTGGGGAAATATGAGGCGGCTTTTGCCAAGGTCTCGCGGCACAATCAAGACCTGAGGGGGGAAAATAAGCAGCTTCTCTCCTCTGTAAAGGAGATGGAGGCTTCTGGTCTGGTGCTGAAGGATAGGATGGATTCCCTCGAGGGTGAGAAGGTTGCTTGGGAGGCCAAGCAGAAAGAGTTGGAGCAACATCTCTCGGAGGCACTGGGCCAGGTGGATACTCTTAACGTGAAGCTGGCACAGGCCACGGCTACGGGGGGCATTCTCCCCGAGGAGGTGCAGCAAAGGGTGGACGCTGCTGTTAAGCAGGCCCGAGAGGAGACTACTATCCAAGTGAGGGATCTGTACCTCAGCAAACATCTGGGGTACTTGGCGGGATCTGCCATGTGGGGATTCCTTCAGTGTTTTGGGCAGGTACGACAGAAGGTGAATCCCCACTTGGACCCGCGGGTGGTTAACATCGCGGAGATGAAGAGGCCAACTTTGGAGGAAGCCTTCAACCTCTACCAAAAGAGTAGTACTCGACTTCCTCCCACCTCCTCATCCCCGTCTCGGGTGCCTCTTTCTACTATCCTCCCGCGATCTTCAGCGGACTCCCCTCTCCGAGTTGGGGTTCAGGCTACCTCCTCGGGTGTTCCTTCTCCAGCGGGTGCTCCTATCCCTCCTACCACCGAGCCAACCCCTGATTCTTTGAGTGCTCAACCCCCCCAGTCTTAGTAGTTTTTAATTTGTAAACACTTTTTTATGTAATGGTACTTAGTTTTTTCTCTTGTAATGGTATTATTTTGGAATGAAACATTTCTTACTTGGAACAAAACTTTTTCTTTTCCGTGTTTATAATCACACAACTCTTCCGCATATTATGACTACTTAGTTTCTTTCCTTTTATTGTAGAATTTTTTAAGATTGAGTTTACAGAAATGAGAGAGCGTCTCACTCTTACTGGCCAAGTAACTTTCTTAGCATAGCGTGTCCATTTGCAGTGCAATTTTGGGGGAATATACTTTCCTAAATAGGAGTATCCCCTGCCACGCCTTCGTAGCTTATTATAGTATACTTTGGGCAGCTCAATCGTAATTCTATCTTCGAGGAAAGAGTCGTAAGTAGGCGTCGATGCTTAGAGTGTGGTGAATATTTTCACGTCCTTTCAAAGAATCATTCCTAGTAGACTTGTTCATACCTTTCTCTTTTACTTATTTAGACTTTCGAAAAGCCTTCGATGAGAGAGTATGAGTGAGGTTTCCTAGAGTAATTGCTCTCGGAGATACTCACCTGGGTTCCTGGGCTCTGTCCTTTTCTTTTCCCAAGTATTTACATAGTAAATTATAGAATCTCATGATTTCTTTACGAGGATACTATAATCTAATTCATAATATAACAAGTGAAAGAAGGATACTTATCTTTGGTGCGTAACTGTGTTATTACTGTAGCACCCGTTTCTCCTTCGAATTTGGATGTTCCTGGAGACAAATCTTGTGGAGTTCCCACAGACGGCGCCATTTTGTTAACGGGTTTAGAATTATTCCCTATTAACTGAATTATTTATTAGGGTTGGAACGCCTTTGCCCGTGGTTCAAAAGCTAAATACTATGTTAATGAGAAGGAAAAATTGACAAGAACCTTCCTTCATTTTATTGACTATACTTCATTCTCTCTTCCGAGTGGATTTTCTTATATTTCCGAGTCTTTTTCCCGAGTTGGTCTCCCTTCCGAGTTCGTCCTCCCTTTTCTTCTATTGATATCTCCCTTTATATAGGTTTCGATAGGGGCAGGTGTCATTGTGCATGTGTTTACATGTGTCGTTATGCATGTGGTTATGTTTACACGTGTTACAATGCTTATTCAACCAATAAGATAACGTGTTCATTTTGAGTGCTGACTGTATCTTTTCTTCTTCCGAGGGCTTTGGTCTTCTTTGTGATATGGGGTAGATTGCTTTCTTTGCTGTTTCTAATGGTGACTTCGAGGGCCGAGTTGGAGTATTCCCTTAATGATAGTGCTTTTCCGAGAGATGTGTATTCTGGAGTAAGTGTTCCAAGATATTTTCCGAGAGGGTGTGGGTGAGTTGATCTCCGAGAGGTTTTGAGCTATCGTGAGTAGGTGTTCTTCTTTCTCCGAGTGTCCAGAGAGGTTTGTTGAGTTATTTGTAAAGTTCTGACTTTTAGTCTGATCGTCGAGAGTAGTGTTCCGAGAGCTTTCGTGTTTGGAATGTATAGTCAAGGAAGGGTTTTTGCCAAGGTTCTGAGACTGTTGTCCGTTGGCTCATTCTTTCCGAGAGCTTAATTTTCTTGGAAAGTAGTATGAGTTCCGAGAGCTTTCGTATTTGAGACTGCCTTGGTTTCGTATTCCTCATGTTGGCTTTTACTCCAGTAGTTTGTTGTGTGGGAGATGTGCTCCAAGAGGTGTGATACCTGTATCGCGGAAGTAGGTCGCATAATCATATAATAATATATTTGGTAATTCCAATAATTGACTTATTGTTTATTTTAAGCAGGTGAATTATCATCATGTTAACAATATTCTTTAGCAAAATGGTGTTTATAACAATTGTTATAATTATGACCACCACCACAAAAACTGAATGAAGATATGTAATATTTCATCTCTGTGTTCGGCTATATCTATGTGTGTAACTTTAATGAAATCAATTTAATGTGCGTGTACGAGTAAATTTTGCAATTATCTTGATTCTTGATCTGTCATGTCATGTGTCATGAGTCACGAGTTGTTTCAAGATCTAAAAAATGAATACATCTCCTTATCCACTTATTGAAAATTCCATGCCTATCCATCGAGCACGAAATTAAATGTGCTCGATCACATTGGTACGGAATTATTATCCATATATAATATAATATCAATTTAAGAAAATGACATTAAACATTCAACTAGTCTTTCACTTGACATGTCACTACTAAGTTTCGTAATTCAGTTAACTGGAAAATGATGTGAGGTTTGACATGATATTAGGCGTTAATTAGGGAAAGCAAGTGACGTATTTAGTGCTTTCTGAAAGTTAATCGTAACGGATGGTGCATTTTCTACTGATGTGCATCTTAAAATACGATTATTTTCTCTCGCGAGAGGAAGACTCGGGTAATAATGAAACATCTCAAGGACGGGTAAGATCCTTGGAATACCCGATCACGCCCATCGGGCCTCTCTCGATCTTCTCCTAACATGCAGTGGCAACGGGGACTCCTCTCGCGGTGACACTCAATGGCTCCTCCTGCTACGGGGGACATATTCGAGTAAACCGCTGAGATCTATCATTTCGAGATGTGCCTCCTCCTCACAGATAACGCTCGTTACTCCCTCTCCTCTGTGGAACCACGACCTCTAAGGTCACAGGCACCCGTGCTTCCTCTAACAATACTTTCTTAAGATACATCATCTACGAGCTCTGCTCAAGCGGATCTCGCTTTGGCTTCCATGAATCCTCCTATCACAACATCCTACGAGCTTCGCTCGAACAGCTCTAATCGGTCTTATATATGCTTTTTTCGTAAACGCGGATAAAATCTCTAACGGCATCTGACCCGAGTGTGCCAACACTCAGAAAATACTTCACTAATGCCTTACCTTCTTAACTCTTGACAGGAACGAGAATAGAAGCGATGTTAGCTGACGAGAGGCTGCTAGAAGGAACTCAATACGAATATAATCACCAACCCCCAACTACTCACTATAAATGAGGAGAAGACAAAATCTAATTGGTCGCCCTCGACAGAAGATGAACTATTAGGCTTAGAAGCGACGACCCTCACTGGCTCAGTACACCCACAACGTTTGGATGAAAAAATCTACTTTGATTGATTTCCCTAATCGACGACCCACATTGGCGCATAGGAAGCCTCATCATAGGCCACCCTCGTCAGAAACGTCCATTGGCGCAGGAAAAAACCTACTTCATTGGCGGTCTTAATCGAAGCAATTACTCTCAGCACAAGACCAGTTGTGATTGGCCAACGACCCCATGAAAGTCTAATAAATAAGGACTTGTTTGCACTCCTACCACAACTTTTCCCACCTTTAACTTACACACTTTTAGCTTGAATCTTTCAACAACACCTTATCATTAAGTTTTCAGCAAAACCATATTTGGACTTCGTCGCTAAGCTATTCCCGTCATAGCTCCCCTCTCCCACTGAGTTCCAACACTTGTAGCCCTCTCATTATCACTAACGATAATAAATTATCGCTCTCTCTCTCTTAGGCCCGGAATCAGCGTTCCAATAAAACTCACTCCATCAATTACCCGAAATTACCCTTCCCGGGGGGTCAGATGGTATTGCATCATCTCCTATATTTAATTGTACCATTTATAATATTATAATTTGTTTTAAACAACAACACACATAAATTTATTTATGAGGGCCAAGGCCAAGTAACATACACGAGGTGCAGGGTTAGAGTTGGATTTGGCGTTATAATAGCAAATATGTACCAACACTATCACATAAGGCAAAATATTATATCCCGAACGAGAAACCTGCTCAAGTCGCACAAAAGAGTGGCTGTCTATCGGACAGTCCCACCAGGGCCAAAATAGATCTCCATCAAGTCAGCACGTGCGTGAACAAACTGTTCGTCTCTCGATTTACACGTGAGGCGGCGAGTTGGGTGAAACTAGTAGAGATGCGTACAACAGTAGGCAAACAACTCAAACTCTATTTTTAAATAAAGGTTTTTGGCAAGCAGCCCCCTTTGTTTTGCGAAATAGGCAGAAAACCTCCCTGTGTAATGAAAAGAAGCAGAAACAACCCTTGTGTTATTTAAAACATAGCAAAATACCCATTTCCTTGCAAAAGTGAGCTACACTTGCCAAAAGATGAGTGTGGGATTCCTTTTGAACCAATACCTTTTTGTAGCCATTTGATACTTTTGTCTTTAACTTTAAAAAAAATTACATTTCTGACCCAATAAAGTTTTAGTTTGCCAAACCCATTTCAAAATCGTAAAAATGGTATCAGAGCCAGGTTGTTTATTTATAAAAATGGAAAATTATTTCATTATAGCTCATCCCTTTATGAGTAGAGTAATTAAAACACATGAATAATCCAGTAATGGATGACATTTGGAACCCTCCGGTTCAGTTCTCTTTTAGGGAACATAAATGTGCAAGTATTAAACATTTTATCGATGTTTTAACAAGAGTCCTTGCGTTCGAAGAAACGCATATCAAATATCATGATGTTCTATGTTGCGACCTGGAACAACAGAGAGAAATTTGTCCCATCAAGAAGGCTAGGTTAGAAAGAATCGAGCCAATAAAAATTAGCCTTAAAAAAGCTAATAAACAGAGTTCGATACTAAGCCTTTAAATATGCATGGTATTACCCTAGAACAAGAGCTCCAGCTCTTGATGACTAAGTTAGTAAACCTAGCTAGTCAAAGACCAGATAATCTCCCAGCCATTAGAGCTAAGTTCGTAGCTCTTAATGGCCTCACGGCTGAGATTTCAAGAATCACCAGATTAATTAACGAAAAGAATAATAGATGAGTAATCTGGCTTTGCCAAATTTTCACGAGCTCAAGACAGATGGCTCTAAGCTGTCTCAGGACCTCAGGAAAGTCCAGAAAACAGTCCAAACATATGGTAACCATCAATACCATATGCCCGAGCACCTTCAAGAACTTCAAGACAAGCTTGAAACCATGTCTAGGCGTCAGAAGGAGATCTTGGAGAATATACAAGATATCCAGCAAAGAATGAAGAACTTGGAATCCATGCCAAGGTCATCCGAAAGAACACGTGGAGGATGGTTACCACCATCTTTCGGAAGGGAACCCTTATTACATCAAGAGGGTAAAGCAGTCGAGGTCAAGAAGGAGTTGACCACAAACGAGAGGGTAGAAGCTCTGATATGGGGAAAGCCCAACATGTCGAGAGATCATGTCCAGATTCAGGCTTGATGAGTTCAACTTCGAAAATCTGCAAGATCTTTCCGATCTAGCAGAATCATTTTCGGGTTTGAACCTCGAAAACGTTCGAGGCTATGAAAGTGCACTTGTGCCGAGACAAGATCCTCCCCAGGGACAGTCAACGGTTACAGAAGGCGTCGAATCTTCCATCCCAAATCCAGAGCCAATCCGAGAAGAACCCATGCCGCACCAGCATGACTTTGTGACAGGATCCATGTACAGAGCTGTACCAGCCAGATCGAGAGCAAAGAGACCAGATGTTCATGGAACACCATACGGGAGATCTCAACTTGATCCGATACACCCGTATGGGGTTATGCTCAATCTTGATATCTTAGATTTCAAGAATCGTGAGGCCCTGATCGATGAATGGGCATCGGCAATGAGAATTGTAGCAGCAACACTGGAACTCGACAAAGAAGGCTTCATTATGATGTTACAAATGAGCCTCGAAGGACCAGTCAAGATCGGATGGGAACATGCTACCCCAGAAATCAGAGGTGGGGTTCTATCCGGCGATGCCCTCAAAGACATTGTGGACAGAATGGCGAGATTGTTCAAGATATACTTCATCGGAGAAGGATACTTTGTTGATCCCTAAACCGGAAGAGGTGACCATGAGAAGGTCAGAAGATATGAACATGCACTGTATAGCTTAGAGCTACATGACATATGTAACGTCGACTTATACATCAAGCTGTTCACCGTGTACAGATGGAAGAGCCGAATGAATGAAGACACGGAAATCCCCTTATTTTTCGCCAAAATACCAAGCCCATGGCGAGAAATGTTACTGCGAGAATATACACCTATCGGGGTAGACACAATTGCCCAAAGGATGTCATTTCTCAAAGTCAAACTGAGCGAATGGTGCCAGAAGGCAGCAATTCAAAAGAATTTCAAGAGGCTGAAAAGAATCAATAAATCAGCCCATCTTTGCTGTGATGACAATGACATTCCAACGGTAATTGGCGCACCAGAAAGACACCGAAAGAAGAAACATAGGGATCACCCCTATGAACAAAGGAAAAGCAGGTTCTCAAGAAGATCTTCCTGGAAACCAAATAGATTCTGGTTAAAATAAAAAGCCCGAAGTTACAAATCTGGGCAAAGACCAGGCCCCAGCCGTGGAAGGACGTCTGCCAGCCAAGGAAGCACGAGCAGACCACCAACAAGAAGGACTTTCAGAAGAGCATATACACGTGCTAATGAAAGTTTCAAAGATTTCAACTGTTGGACGTGTGGCGCCAAAGGACACATCTCAACGGATTGCCCGGAGAACCAAAAGAGAGGAGTCAGACAGTTCGAAGCTACACCAGAATTCGAGAAAGCTGTCTACTTTCAGAACCTCATCCAAGTATACCAGTTTGAGGATATTCCTTCAGACGAAAGTATATATGAAGAAGATGAAGGACAAGATGAGTCTTCAGAATCAGAATCAGACTCAAACTGAAGACGAGGAGATCTTCCGTCAAGAGGTGCAGGAAGACTTATTGGGATTCTTCTCACAAACCAGCATTTCTCATAAAAGCCTTGATGAGAATTATGCGAGAAGATCCAAAATTGCGAGTTTACGATGGATTTACTATCGGAAAGATAGAGAGAACCTTAGCACAACTAAGCTTCAGGCAACGAAAACATCACATCATATACAAGGTTACAGCGGGAGAAATTGCGATCCCAATGGAGCTGACAAGTAATGTGATGGAAATGCAGCTAGTTCCTATGAACGAAATTAGAGAGGAACTAAGCCGACTTAATCCAGAGATTGCCCAGAATATATCATGGATCTATATCGGAGCCATAAGAATCTTGATCAAGGCAACATTCAAAGAAGGCATCAATTCGCCAATTGACATTGCTATCTTTGATATGAGAATTCAAAACCTAAGAGACGCATGTCTTGGAGGATTGTCGGGAAATCTATACACTGGAAAGGTGGCAACGTTTGTTTATCCGAAGATTGCTTATAATCTAGCTGATAGAGATTTCAACAGGGTCCTTACCCTGCATCAAGACTTCAAAAACAAGGAGTTGATGAAAGAAGGAAATAGGCCATACGCGATCACCTACAGTATTTCCTATGCCCTATCCAACACTCACCATTCGGACATGTTCCGAAGAAAAGAGTTCGTCGAGATACCTGAAATCTTTGACAGAGTCGTCCATGCAGTCAAACTGGAGATTTCAGATCTGCCCCATATCCACGAAATTGATATGATCATTCGAGACCAGCCAATGTTCAATCAGAACACCAGTCAAAGGTTCGACCAAAGGAGAATTTCTTTCCATGAAAACAGAATGCATAACTTAACATGGGGAAAGAAGCCAATTGTCGAAGTTGTACTCGAACCCAAACGATTTACAACTAAGGGAGAGCTCCAATGTCCAGGAGGATGGAGTGAAGTCGAGGTCATCTTCGACATTACTCAAAAAGATAATACTCTTCCATGCGAAGCTTTGTATTATCTGAAGCAGCCTATTGTTGGAAAATATCAAGGAAACCTAAAGATATGTGAAATGGATTTCGTCATCAACGGACGAGTAGGAAAGATTCCATAACAACTTGTTCTTGGGATTGAATTTCTCGAGGATCACAAACCTTGGGAAAGGATTCCAGAAGGAATGGAGTTCACGGTGAAAGGAAGAAGATACAGATTTTGATGACCACCAGTCCATTCTCAATTTACATCTCGGTTGGGATGTTATACGAGAAATATCGAGCCGAATACTTTGCAGCGTATATCGACTCAGGGGCAGGGATTTGCACAGCAAAACCAGGAGTTTTCCCTGGAGAAATCGGAGAAAATTTACCAGCAATTGCAGGCAGAGATTTCTCAAAGAAGACCATCATCTTCAAACGAAGGATAAAACATGCAGAAATATTAATTGGAGGAGCAAATGGTATTCCATGGTACAAAGTCAAGACGCCCCAATCTATTTCCATGATACCGGAGCCGATATCTTACTCGGCAACAATTTCCTGCAAACGTTCAAACGTTTTACGCAGGATAATGAAACAAGACGTCTTATTTTCACAACCACTTGTGATCATAAGATCTTGGTGCAAAGATTGACGCAGGCGTTCTACCGCAAACTGCCGATTCAATTCTGCAGCAAGCGTGGTGATGAAGGACGACTTCTACACCCAAAAATGAAGGATCAGAGGAAATACGGTAGGGCAATCCTGCAGCTTAGGATTGATAGCCTGGGTGGCCAGAAAACTGAAAGGATCAGAGACGAAACAATTGAGATCCTGAAGGGCAGCTTGGAACCAAGCCCTCACGTTGACATCCCTAACGAAGAACAAATTTTGGTAGAAGATGTCAAAGCAAAAATTCAGAGGAACTACGAAGAAGATCCTCTGGCATGGTGGGACAAGAATGAACTCAAGGCAACCTTAAGGGTTCAAAAAGGAAAGAAAAATGAGTTTGTCAGATACAGGCCGATTCTGATGAACCAAGACGATCGAGAAGATTTACAGAAGATTCTTAAGGAACATCTGGACCTTAAGCTTATCTCACCAGGAGTCTCTCCATACAGCAGTCCGGGATTCTTAGTCAGAACCACAGAGAAATCAAGAGAGGGAAACCAAGATTGGTGATCAACTACCAAGGGATCAACAAAATCTTGGAATTCGATGGATATTATATCCCGAATAGAGAACACCTGATTAACTGCGTTCGGAACGCAAAAGACTTCTCTAAATTCGATTGTAAGTCTGGCTTCTATCAAATCAAGATGGATGAAGAAAGCAAGAAATTCGCAGCTTTCTCCACACCACAATGACATTATATCTAGAATGTCATGCCCATGGGTTTGGCCAATGCGCCCCAGATATATCAGAGGAAGATGGATAATCTCTTCAAGGATTATTTCAAATTCATGTTCGTATATGTCGACGATATTCTCATTGCCTCAAAGAATGTCAAGGAACATATCAAGCATTTGGAAATCTTCTCAGATGTTTGCCACAAAGAAGGGTTGGTTCTATCAGAAAAGAAGGCGGTAATCCTAACAAGAAAACCTGAGTTCCTGGGAATCGTGATTGACGAATCAGGTATCGTTCTCCAAAATCATTTGGTGGAAAAGGTACGTGATTTTCCCGATGATCTCAAGACGGTCAAACAACTCCAAAGTTTTATAGGGTTAGTTAATTTTGCTGGGATGTTTATTAACAACCAGACAAGTTACAGGAAAATATTTAGTCCATTACTAAAAAAGGACGCCGAGTTCAGATGGACGAAAGAACACAAGGAAACGGTACAGAAGCTTAAAGCTATCTGTCAAGACCTCCCCAAACGTGCAATTCCAAATGATGAAGATGAACTTGTACTCTATACGGATGCAAGTGATCATTGGTGGGCGGCGGTTCTGACTAAAGTAGAACCAAAAGGAGAAGTTCCATGCAGATACTGTAGCGGTCTCTTTTCAAACGATGAAGCAGCAAGATGGCACATCAACGATAAAGAATTCTTTGCAGTTCGAAAGGCCTTTAAAAAATGGCCCTTATTCTTATTGGCTAAAAAATTCATACTTAAAATTGATAATACTAGTGTCAAGGCTTTCTTGAAAAACAAAATAGAAAGCAAACCCGAGAAAGCCAGATTATTAAGATGGCAAGCCGAATGTCAATATTACGATTTTGATGTTCTTGTGATAAAATCTCATGAAAACGTTCTTGCAGATTTCTTAACAAGGGATGGAGGCACATGAAGCCGATACCATTCTTACAAGATGGAGACACCACAGGGAAAACCTGGAGGAACTCAGCAAGTCGATAGATGGTCTGGCAATTAATGCTAAGGCCTCAGGTCACATACAAGAAAAGGATCTTAGCAAGGTCCAGAACGCGATGAAGACTACCTTGTTTGGTAGCACGAGCCTATGGGATAGTCTCCTGGAACCCATACTTAGGGATGCTTCTACCTCTAAGGTACACGCAGAATTGAAAATCGTTACTCTTGATGAGGGCGACTCAAGCAATACAGGACCAGCTGGTGATCCTTTCGAGGAAGACACCCTCAAGCAAGATGATTCAAGGGTGGAAACACCTAGAGAATCCAAAATCACCTCTGAAAAGAAAGAGGACGAGATTAGTCTTAGACCCCAAACGGGATCCTCTAAGATTGACAAAAACGAGTTGAGAGCACCTTTGATGGAATATCAAAGGACATGGGACAAGCTTTACACAAGAATGAGATTAATCCCAGGGAAATCCGTGGCCGATTGGTCCAGAAAATATCCAAGAATCTGGGCACTACCAGGATCAAAGCCTGATAGTATACGAGAATGGTTTGACTTTGGCTGCCTGGCCTCAATATTTACCACATCACCAAAATTTCTGGAAATTTCAAAATTACCAGAATGGATTTTCGAGAAGGTGTACGAGAAATGGAAAATGAATCCTACACTTGAAAGAGGAGATACTTTGGAGTTGAAATTCATTTCATCAGCTCCAGAGATCGCATGAAAGGGATTCCATCAGAGCTTTCATTTCATCAAACTACAAAGGCCAAACATGAAGGCTATGGAATATATCAAGCCCCCACCAGAGGGACAATTTCTGGTTTCCCCTATCTCTGAAGATGAAATTTCAACCAGGAGAGCATGGAGACTTTGGATCTGTCTCATCGAGATGGACAAGTTTAAATATTCGTTCAAGATCTTCCATAAGACTGAGAATTGATCGTTCATGCTCAATAGCATGACGAACAACACCACAAGGTTTGCGGAGACAATGTTCGAGGATAAACGACGGAAATTGTGGAAAAACGAGATCCCAGCAACTGCTGAGACAAGGCGGAAGCTGTGCAACATGATACATGCCGACCGGTGGAAAGAACGGATCTGCTAAAAGTGTCCCGACCAAAAGGAACCCCTCTTCGGAAGAGGACTCCCAGTGAAACGGGACAAATGGGATAACGACAAGGAGGGGCCTCCACGAAAGGGAAAGATGCCGCAGAAAGGGGCTACTTTTGCTGACAAAGGAAAATGAGCCATGTGAACAACCAGGTCCACCCATGTGAATGATAGAAACGGGTGAGCAATCAAAACAACCTCCACTATCAGACTAATAATGGAGGGACCACCAGACCAAGTGGATGCAAAAGCAACCATATGATTAAAGACCACTCTTATCAGAATAATAATAGCGGACCCCAAGACTCAGTGGAACACGCAAGCCATGACGATTCCACTTCCAAGTATCAGTGAAGTCCGCATTTGAAATACGAGACTTCATCTATATAAACGAGCTGAAGAAAACATAGGACATCAAGCATTCTCCACTGCTTTCTTACAAAAAATAAAATAAGGTTGTAATTTGAGTGTTTAAAAGTTTGAGTGTTTAAATTTCGAGTGTTTATATTTCCAGTTATATTGTAATAGTTACGAGTGTATGTGTGTTGGAAACAAGGCTACCATGAGTAGCTAAACAAGTAACTCTACTCTATAAGGGTTATGTTGTTGTAATAAATAAGTTTCCATTTTTATGAATAAAACTCTGGCTTTCGCTTAAACAGTGTTTCCTTATTTAAATATCTAGTCGATATCAAGATAGTATCTTTTACGCCTTGAGTAGGAAACGAAACAGGGCTGTGCTAGTTGTCGTTGAAGAAGCCATTGCAGAACCATCGGTTGCGATCGAGTGGTTAGCTGAGGAAGCTGTAAAACCTGGTGGAAACCCGACGGCAGTGTGGTCAAAAGGAGGTACTATTTTAATTTTGACAGTTTATTTATATGGACGAAAGCATGTTGGGCCTGATATGGTCGTTATGGACTATTTCCAAGTTTAAAGTTTCGAAAAGGATAATTCTAAAACTTTAGGGGTCAATTTTTTAAATTTTTATAAGTCAAAAATGTAATTATCATGTTGCACAAGGACTGGAATCAATTGCGAGGGGCAGTGTGCTATGAGTTGTAGAACACGAGGGTTTTTTTTGCCTCTTTTAATTTCACAAGGGGGTTTCTTGCCACTTTCATATAACACAAAGGGGTTATTTGCTATTAATCCTTTAAATAATATAATCAGTGATGGCACAGTTCACTACGGTTGGACAAACGGTCACGCAAAACCTTATGCATGTTCTAAATTATTCCATGGAACATGCCGATTTTTCGTGTAACTATTGGGCATGTCAACTACGGCAAGGTGGCTCATCATAAAGTTATTATTATTCACCTTTAATTAAAAAAATAATATCATAGTCGGCTGTGAAAGCAATGTATCCAAAAGATAAAAAACAAAAGATGAATATAATAGAACCTCCTGCCATTCACGGCAAGATGTCCGACATTATTCGCGTGATTTTTCTACATAAGAATAATTCTATGCCGGTGATTATTAGTCACCTTGCCTTTTTTGATTATATTTGATTTGATTTATGCTCTTCCAAATGTCTCTCATCATACTCATACGTTGAGTAAAATGAAATAATATTTTGTGCCACGGATGCCTCCATCGACACATTTTTGGACAATCGATTTTGATAAATTACTTCTATGTAAAAGATAAATTGATAAAATACTCCTATACCATCTCGAAATTGATATTTTACTCCTCTATGTAGAGAAGTGTGTACTTCTCTTCCATGCATGAGACTAGGGGTTAGATTTTAGTTTTGAAATATCCATATATACTTGTTTAAGGAAAAATATATATTCTTTCATTTTATATTTTAAACTATCAAAAAATAAAAATTAATTATAAATAAGTTAATTTAAGATATATGTATATCCCTTGTTTGTTAAAATTTTATTTTCGTAAAAGTAGAGGAATAAAGTAAAATTAAATTCAGACTTGCACAAAAGAAAAATAATCACTACTAAGAGTATTTTGGTCTTTCGATATAAAAATCACAATACAAAAAATTTCATATTGGTGGTGTGTCGATTTTTGAGACAACAAAGGCGTATTAAGCCAACGTATTTTTTACTATGAGACAATTTGTCAATTTAGCATAGCACAAATAGGTAATTTGTGGAAAGCCACCGAAATTTAATAACACTTGAATTAGTGATCTATTTAACCAGGAAAATTCTTTTCTTCTTCAAATTCAAATAAAATCTTTATGTATTATCAATTACTCGTTGATAAGAAGGTTGCCGCTAATTATGTTACTTCTTTATAGGTTTACCTCTTGTAAAACTGTACGGGGCGCCTTTTCGACTGTCAAACTTATTTGTTAATTAATTTATGCAAATTGCCAACATTACGCACAGTGACTGATGCAGCCAGTGATAATTTCAAACAATAAAGAACTTCCTCGCAGGTGAAATTGATGTAACATTTGAGAAGCTGTGAAAGCAACTGATTCCATATAATACATAATAGAAACTATATATCCAAAAGACAAAAATAAAAATACTAGAACCTCCTGCCCTTCACGGCAGATGACCCGACCAAATATTCACATGATTTTTCAAGATATAAGAATTATTATCCTATGCCTTTGATTATATTTGATTTGATTTATGCTTTTCCCAACGTCTCTCTTCATACGTTGATTTGGGTGGGTAAGATGCTACTCTCGGAGCACTGCTCCCACCTCCCCTTTATTACCATTATATCCTCTACCTTATTTTGAAAAAGAACCTTCCAACTTTATGTTATTTCATTTAATACCCCATACTTTAAAGGTAATATTTTGGGCTCACGAAAATGGTATCAGAGCATGGTTTATTTAATTTATGTGGTTATTTATTTATTTATAGCTACGCTTTATGTACCTTATGAGAGGAGTTTTTCAAAACATGAGTAATCCAGCAATGGATGACATCTGGAACCCCCCGATTCAGGTCCATTTCAAAGGACCAAAAACGAGTAGTATTAAATACTTTATCAAGACCTTAATTGAGAGTATTAATACACATGAAACCTATGTCGAGTTTCATGAGGTTCTTTGTTGCGACCTCGAACAAGAGAATTGCCCCTGGAATAAAGCTAGACTCGATGGAATCAAGCTTTTAAAAGAAAGCCTTAGAAAGGCACACAAGCAGAGTTCTATACTAAGCCTCTAGAATGCCTGGTATTACACTTGAACAAGAGCTTCAGATCTTGATAACTAAGTTAGATGAACTAGCTAGTTATAGACCTGGCAATCTTCATGCCATTAGAGTCAAATTTATTAGAGTTAATGGCATATTGGCAAGTATTTCAAGAATTAATAGATTAATCATTGAACGAAATAACCGTTCTTCATGAGTAATCTAGTTTTGCCAGATTTCCACGAGCTCGTGCCAGATAGCTCCAAGCTATCCCAGGACCTCAGGGAAGTCCAGAAGACAGTTCAAGCATATGGCAATCGCCAACACCATATGCCCGAGCATCTACAGGAAATCAGAGACAAGCTTGTAGCCATGTCTCAACGACAGAAGGAAGTCTTGGGAATTTTACAAGATATCCAGCAACGAGTCAAGAGCTTGGAAACTATGCCAAGGTCGTCCGAAAGAAGGAAAGTCGGATGGTTGCCACCATCTTTCGGGAAGGAGCCTTTGCTACATCAAAAGGGCAAAGCAGTCCAGGTCAAAAGAGAGATGACCACGAACGAGAAGCTGGAAGCCCGGATAAGGGGAGAACCCAGCACGAAGTGAGATCATGTCTAGATTCAGAATTGACGATTTCAACTTCGAGATTGGGCGAGACCTTGCCGATCTGGCGGAGTCACTTTCAGGCCTCAGCCTGGAAAACGTGCAGACGTTTGGGGCAATTGTACCAAGTCAAGGACCTCCACCAGGACAATCTAGCCAAGGTCCTCCACTGGGACAATCAACGGTCACCGAAGGAGCCGGATCTTCCATCCCTAATCCAGACCCACTTCGGGAAGAGCCAGTTCGAGAAGAAACCATGCCACACCAGCATGATTTTGTTGCAGGGAATATGTACAATCGTATTCCAACCAGAGCAAGAGCCAGAAGACCAGATGTCCACGGAACACCATACGGAAGATCTCAACTCGATCCAATCCACCCGTATGGGCTTATGCTTAATCTGGATATTCTGGATTTCAAGAACCGTGAAGCCCTAATCGATGAATGGGCAGCAGCAATGAGAATTGCGGCGGCGACGCTTGAACTCGACAAAGAAGGATTCATCATGATGTTACAGATGAGTCTCGAGGGTTCGGTCAAGGTCGGATGGGAACATGGTACTCCAGAAGTTAGAAGTGGAGTCCTATCTGGCGAGTCTCTCAAAGATATCGTTGATAGAATGGCAAGGCTTTTCAAGATTTACTTCATCGGAGAAGGATACTTTGTGGATCCCCAGACCGGAGGAGGTGACCAGGAGAAAGTCAAGAGGTACGAACAAGCGCTGTATAGCCTGGAGCTACATGACATATGTCAAGTTGATCTATACATCAAGTTGTTCACCGAGTACAGATGGAAGAGCCGAATTGCAGAAGACACGGCGCTTCCCCTTTTCTTCGCCAAGATTCCAAGCCCATGGCGAGAAATGTTACTACGGGAGTATATTCCTTTGGGAATAGACACGGTGGCTCAAAGGATGTCTTTCCTCAAAGCCAAGCTGAGTGAATGGTGCCAGAAGGCAGCAATCCAAAAGAATTTCAAGAGGCTGAAACGTATCAATAAATCAGCCCGGCTTTGCTGCGACGATAACGACGTCCCAACGGTCGTTGGAGCACCAGAGAGACATCAGAAGAAGAAGCATAGGGATCATCCATATGAGCGAAGAAGCAAGTTTACCAGGAGATCTTCATGGAAGCCAAGAAGATTCTGGTCAAAACAGAAGGCCCGAAGTTACAAATCAGGGCAGAGAACAGGACCCAGTCGTGGAAGGACGTCTTCCAGTCAAGGAAGTACCAGCAGACCGCCGGTTAGGCGAACTTTCAGGAGAGCACAAACACGTGCTAATGAAAGCTTCAAGGACTGCAACTGTTGGACGTGTGGGGCCAAAGGACACATCTCAACGGATTGTCCTGAAAACCAAAAGAGAGGTGTGAGACAGTTCGAGGCTACGCCGGAGTTCGAAGAAGCTGTCTACTTTCAGGACCTTGTTCAGGTATACCGGTTTGAAGATATCCCTTCAGACGAAAGTATATATGAGGAGGACGAAGGACCAGATGAGTCTTCAGAGTCAGAATCAGAATCAGACTGAAGACGAGGAGATCTTCCATCAGGAAGCTCAGGAAGACAGGTCGGGATTTTTCTCACAAACCAGCATTTCTCACAAAGCCTTGATGAGAATTATGCGGGAAGATCCAAAGTTGAGAGTTTACGATGGATTCACCATCGGAAAAATGGAGAGAGCCTTAGCTCAGCTAAGCTTCAGAAGGAGGAAACATCACATCATCTACAAGGTGACAGCGGGGGAAATTGCTATCCCAATGAAGTTAACCAGTAATGTGATGGAGATGCAGTTAGTTCCTATGAATGAAATCAAAGAGGAACTAAAAAGACTCAGGCCGGAGGTCGCGCAGAAAATGTCATGGATCCATATCGGAGCCATAAGAATTCTGCTCAAGGCAACGTTCAAAGAAGGAATCAATTCCCCAATTGACATTGCCGTCTTTGATCGAAGGATCCAGAACCTACGAGATGCTTGTCTCGGAGGTATTTCAGGAAACCTATTTGCAGGAAAGGTGGCGACATTCATATATCCAAAGATCGCCTTTAACCTAGCTGATAAGGATTTTAGTAGAGTTCTAACTCTACATCAGGATTTCAAAAACAAGGAGTTAATGAAGGAAGGAAACCGTCCTTACTCCATTACATACAGTATCTCCTACGCACTCTCAAATACTCACCATTCAGATCTTTTCCAGAGGAATGAGTTTGTTGAGATACCGGAGATTTTCGAGAAGGTCGCACATGCAGTCAGGCCAGAAATTTCCAGCCTGCCACATATTCATGAGATGGATTTGATAATCCGCGACCAACCAGTTTTTGGCAAAGACACAAGCCAAAGATTCGAGCCCAGAACGGTCTCTTTCCGGGAGAACAGGATGCAAAGCCTTACCTGGGGAAAGAAACCAATCATGGAGGTTGTGATTGAACCAAAGAAATTCACAACAAAAGGTGAACTCCAATGTCCAGGAGGATGGGGAGAAGTCGAAATTATCTTCGACACTACCCAGAAAGATAATACGTTACCTTACGATGCATTGTATTATCTCAAGCAGCCATTTGTTGGTAGGTATCAGGGAAACCTAAAGCTAGGTGGACTTGATTTTATTATCAACGGACGAGCAGGAAAGATCCCAGAACAACTTGTTCTCGGAATAGATTTTCTCGAGGATCACAAACCTTGGGAAAAGGTGTCGGATGGAATGGAGTTTACGGTGGAAGGAAGAAGATACCGGCTCAAATGACCACCAGTCCATTCTCTATCTACATCTCCGTTGGGATGTTATACGAGAAATATCGGGCTGAATACTTTGCAACGTATATCGACTCAGGAGCAGGAATTTGCGCAGCAAAACCAGGAATCTTTCCAGAAGAACTCGGGGAAGATTTACCAGCTATTGCTGGAAGGGATTTCTCAAAGAAGATCATCATCTTCAAACGAGGAATAAAACAGGCTGAGATATTAATTGGTGGAGCAGGAGGTACCCCATGGTACAAAGTGAAGACGCCCCCAATTTATTTCCATGATACCGGAGCCGATATCTTACTCGGCAACAATTTCCTGCAAACATTCAAACGTTTTACGCAGGATAATGAAACAAGGCGTCTTATCCTCACAACAATTTGTGATCATAAGATTTTGGTGCAGCGGTTGACGCAAGCGTTTCACCGAAAACTGCCAATTCAATTTCGCAGCAAGCGTGGTGATGAAGGACGACTTCTACACCCAAAAATGCAAGACCAGAGGAGGTATGGTAAGGCAATCCTACAGCTTAGGAATGAAAGCTTAGGCGGACAGAAAACCAAAAGGATCAGAGATGAAACGATCAAGATCCTTAAGGCCAGCCTTGAACCAAGTCCTCATATTGACATCACCACTGAAGAGCAGATTTCTATTGAAGATGTCAAGGCAAAGATTCAGAGGAACTACGAAGAAGATCCTCTGGCATGGTGGAACAAGAATGAACTCAAAGCTACTCTAAGAGTTCAAAAGGGAAAGGAAAACGAGCTGGTCAGATATAGACCCATCCTCATGAACCAGGAGGATCGAAAGGATATGCAGATGATTCTCAAAGAACATCTGAATCTGAAGCTCATCTCACCAGGAGTTTCTCCTTACAGCAGTCCGGGGTTCTTAGTCAGGAACCATGGAGAGATCAAGAGAGGAAAGCCAAGATTGGTGATCAACTACCAAGGGATCAACAAGATCTTGGAATTCGACGGGTATTACATCCCGAACCGAGAGCACCTGATCAACTGCGTTCAGAACGCGAGAATCTTCTCCAAGTTTGACTGCAAATCAGGTTTCTACCAAATCAAGATGGATGAAGAAAGTAAGAAGTTTACGGCCTTCTCCACACCGCAAGGTCACTATATTTGGAATGTCATGCCAATGGGATTGGCTAATGCGCCCCAGATATATCAGAGGAAAATGGATAATCTTTTCAAAGATTATTTCAAGTTCATGTTCGTCTACGTCGATGATATCCTCATCGCCTCAAAGAACGTTCAAGACCACATCAAACATTTGGAGATCTTCTCAGATGTTTGCCACAAAGAAGGGTTAGTGCTGTCACAGAAGAAGGCAGTAATTCTTACAAGGAAGATCGAATTCCTTGGAGTCGAGATTGACGAATCAGGTATTATCCTCCAAAATCATTTGGTGGAAAAGGTACGTGACTTTCCCGACGACCTCAAGACGGTTAAACAACTCCAAAGTTTTATGGGGTTGGTGAATTTCGCTGGAATGTTTATTAACAATCTGGCAAGTTACAGGAAAACATTTAGTCCATTACTGAAGAAGGATGCTGAGTTCAGATGGACGAATGAACACAAGGAGACAGTACAAAAGCTTAAAGCTATCTGTCAAGATCTCCCCAAGCTTGCAATCCCCAATGACGAAGATGATTTGGTACTCTATACGGATGCAAGCGACCACTGGTGGGCGGCGGTTCTTACCAAAGTCGAGCCAAAAGGAGAAGTGCCATGCAGATACTGCAGCGGTCTCTTTTCGAAAGACGAGGCAGCAAGATGGCACATCAACGAGAAGGAATTCTTTGCAGTTCGAAGGGCCTTCAAAAAATGGCCTTTATTCTTACTAGCTAAAAAATTCACGCTTAAGATTGATAACACTAGCGTCAAGGCTTTCTTAAAGAATAAAATAGAAAGCAAACCTGAGAAAGCTAGGTTATTAAGATGGCAAGCTGAATGTCAATATTATAATTTTGATGTTCAAATTATTAAATCTCATGAGAATGTTCTTGCAGATTTTCTGACTAGGGATGGAGGCAAGTGAAGCCAACACCATCCTTACAAGATGGAGACACCACAGGGATAACCTGGAGGAACTCCGAAAAGCGATTGACGGCCTGACAATCAATGCTCGGGCCTCCGGTCATGTTCAAGAAAGGGACCTTATCAGGGTTCAAAGCTCGATGAAGGCAACTTTATTGGGTAGCACGAGTTTATGGGATGGCCTTACGGTACCCCTATCACGAGATGCCTCCACATCTAAACTTAATGTGGAAATACAGGCTAATACATACGAGTTTGAGGATCCGAGTAAAATCGGACCAAGCAGTGATCCTTTCGAGGAAAACACTGATAAACGAGCTGATTCAAGAGGGGAAAACCCGACGGAATCCCAGAATACTTCTTCAAAGAAAGAAGACAAGTCTGATTCAAGAGGGGAAAACCCGACGGAATCCCAGAATACTTCTTCAAAGAAAGAAGACAAGTCTGATTCGAGAGGGAAAAACCCGATTGAATCCCGGAATACCTCTTCTAGAAAAGAGGACGAGATTAGTCTTAGACCCCATTCGGGATCATCTAAGATAAGAAACGAGCCTAGAGTACCCCTGATGGAATATCAGAGAACCTGGGAAAAACTACACACGAGAACAGGATTAATTCCTGGAAAGTTCGTGGCCGACTGGTCCGGAAAATACCCGAGGATCTGGGCACTGCCAGGATCAAAACCGGAAAGTGTACAAGAGTGGTTCGACTTTGGCTGTCTAGCCTCAGTATTTACCACATCACCGAGTTTCCTGGAGATTTCAAAATTACCGGGATGGATCTACAGGAACGTTTACGAAACGTGGAGTATGAATAATACCCTTGCAAGAGGTGATACTTTGGAGATAAAATTTATCTCAGCAGCACCGGAGATTGCAGGAAAAGGATTCCAACCAAGCTTTCACTTCATCAAGATACAAAGACCAAATACGAAAGCTATGGAATTCATCAAACCACCACCCAAGGAACTTTGTCTGATTTCCCCAATCAACGAAGACGAAATCTCAACAAGAAGGGCGTGGGGATTCTGGGTCTGTCTCACAGAGATGGACAAAGTCAAGTATTCGTTCAAATTATTTCACAATAATGAGAACGGATCATTCATGCTCAACAGCATGACCAACCACACCACAGATTTTGCTGAAACCGCGTTCGAAAAGAAGCGGCAAATGTTGTGGAGAAACGAGATCCCGGCGACCGCCGAAACACGTCGGAAGGTTTGCAACATGATACACGTCGGGCGATGGAATGAACGGATTTGCGACAAGTGTCCCGATCAAAGGGAGCCACTTTTCGGAAAAGGATTCCCGATGAAACGGGACAAAGCAGGATTTGACAAAGGGGGCCCCTCAAAAAAGGGAAAGATGCCGCGTGCTGGTAAAGGGACCACTTTTGCTGAAAAAGAACAAGAGGCCATGTGAGGGACTTGGACAGCTGAACAAACAGGGCCACCCACGTGAACAAAGCAGCCTCCACTGACATAATGGAGGGACCACGTGACTCAGATGATAAGGAAGCAGCCATGTGATCAAGACAGGACAACCTCCATTACCATGGAGGGACCACATGAGCTAGTGGAACACGTCAATTCCACTCAAGAATATTGATGAAGTCCGGATTTCAAATCCGAAAACTTTGCCTATATAAACAAGCATAAGGAAACAGAGGAAAGCAAGTCTTCACCACTATTTTCTTACAAAAAACAAGAGAGTCTGTAAACAGTCTGAGTCTTTTAGTTTTGTTTTCAAATTTCGAGTGTTTAATTCCAGTACTATTGTAATAGTTTGCGAGTGTATGTACAAAAGAGTCGTAGCTACCATGAGTAGCTAAACAGGTTGCTCCTCTCAAAAGGGGGGCTATGAGTGTGTTGTAATAACTAAGTTTCCACATAAATAAATAAGATCTTTGCTTTCGCTTGAGTATGTCGAAGTTGAGCTTTTAAATATTCCGTTTTAGTTGCCTCTTACACCCGGAGTAGGAAACGAACCAGGGTTGTGCTGGTTACTGCTGAAGGAGCTGTTGCAGAACCATCGGTTGCGATCGAGTGGTTGAGGGCGAGGAGTCTTCGTAAAACCTGGCAGAATACCCGACGGTGATACGGTCAAAAGGAGGTATCTTTTACGGTTATGTTTTAATTGTTTGTACGGAAGCATGCTGGGCCTGATATGGTCGTTATGGACTATATCCATTGGAAATGAGACCAAAATAGAACTATTTAATTTACTGGGGTAAAAAATTCTAATTCCATAAAAGGATGGTTTATTTCTGCAAATAAGCAAGAAGGATATGATTGTAAATAGGAAAGAAAGGAGTAGTACTCCTGGAGCAGCATCGAACAAATCGTTGATTTGATGCGCAAAATGCAATAATAATACAATATATTGTGCCACGCATATCCTGGCCTCCATTCGACACGTTTTTGGTCGACCGAGATTTTGATAAATTAACTCCCTCTGAAAAAAAAAAATTTGTTCAATACTTTCATGTAATTTCAATAATTAACATATTACTCCATTATGCAGGGAAGTTTACTTCCCTTTTCTTCCCACACATGAGACTAGGGGTTCAATTTTATTTCGAAAATACGTTGTTAAAAAAATATATCCTTTCATTTTTATATTTTAAAATATAAAAAAATATAACACTAACAATTAAATTAATAATTTTGAGTTTTATATGTATATGATGCTTGTCGAAATTCATTTTTTATAAAATAGAAGAATTTCGTAAAATTATATTCGGAATTTTACAAAAGAAAATATTATCATCACTACTAAAGGTATTTTGCTCTTTCATCAATATATAAAATTTATAATAACAAGATTTTCATAGAAGTGTCGTGCTAGCTTTTGAGATCACAAAAGTATAGTTGGCTAACTTATTTTTTCATAGAGAGCAAGATTCGTCAATTTAACATATTGTATAAGGTAATTTGCTAAAACCCATGGACATTTAAGAACAATCGAATTAAGTGATATGTCTAACCAAGAAACCAAGTAAAACGATATATTTTTCTCCAAATAAATATTTCTGTATAATCAATTATCAATTACTCGTTACCAAGAAGGTTGCCGCTAATTATGTTACTTCTTTTAGGTTTACCTCTTGTACAACTGTACCGGCCGCCTGCTCGACCATCATATACTTATTTTTAAGTGAGAGATAAGTTCACGATTGGACCTTATGCAAATTGCAAACATTACCCTATTAATTCAGTCAGCTAAGCTTTAATTTCAAATAATAAAGAACTTCCCTCGCATGTGAAATAGATGCAACAATTGTGAAAGCTCTCCAATTGAGCAATAGTCAAAACTGATTTATCTTGAGGTTAACCAAATTTATAAAAAGAGATAAAAGCATAAAACCTCATCGTGTTGGTTATTCGACGGTTTGTCTTTAAACTTTTTATAAAGAATAATTAATTTCTTAACTTGATGAAAATGTCTAAACTCCTCTTAAGGCCAACCTATCAAACAAAAATACTCATATGTTTGCAAATCGAATCACAAGAGATTGGAAGTTGAAGACAAAGTACGGCAAACTGCAAAACAGCCCAAACAATGAACGTTTTCATGTTCTTATCCCTTTATTAGAATTATGTCCTAATTGTAATATTCAAACTGCCAAGGATTTTTATAAGTATCCTATACCAAATTAAACAAGATGTCGCTTCATTGTCAAATTGGTAATAGTTAGAACTGAGCTCCTCGAATTAAGCTACGAAACTCCTCTCGTATAAAATTATCACATAACCAAGTGAAGACGAAGCTCACGAGAGCCCCTCAAAATTCTTATTTTATCACAAAAAGATCAACACAAGACACAGACGAAACTGACCCAGAGCCCCTCAGAATTCTTATCTTATCACAAAAAGATCAACACAAGACATAGACGAAGCTGACCCAGAGCCCCTCGAAATTCTTATCACAAAACAACAACACAAGACGAAGACCAAGCTGACCAATAATCCTTCAAAGTTTTTATCACATTATCAAAATCCACATCAGCTCAGGACACCCGTCAAACTCTCATTCGATCATACGTCCACCGCCATTCGAGGAGATATAGTTACGAACTGGCTGCAATTATCTATATACCCCCATCCCCCTTTTAAAATGGGAGAGATTTTTCCCTTTCGAGCAAAAATAAAAATAAAAATATCAAGCCTTTGTTCTTTCGGCTCTTATTCTTCCTCCATACTCCTCGAATCGGAGAAAGACAGTCCCACCCCTGTGTAAATTATTTTTATTACGAATGATAATAAAATCACCTATCATCACCAATACTTTTTGAGCCGTCGTTTTCACTCTCTCGCTTTTGGAACCCCCATCAGAATATCAACAACGTAGCGACTGTAGAAAAGTTGACTGGAATCAAATCAACAATGTTTTCATAATAATTCCATCAGAGTCAACCCTATATTCCTAATAGATGTCAAACTTTCCTCCTTTAAGAGAATGGGTTCGCTGCGTACCTATTTGCCAAGTTTTTCTGTCAACAAGTTTTGTAGGTAAAAGAAAATCTTAAAAAAGGACATGCAAGTGGGTCTATTTTGAGAATTGCCCAAGCTCTTTGGACAGAAAAGCAGAGAGTTCCTTTATCCTCCACACCCCGAAGACTATGGGACCACCTTCTTTGAGCTCTTGTATCACTAAAGCTAAAAACTCGAGTTCTAACTAGCCTTAGAATGTTTTCCCCACTCAACGGAGTTATCTTGTTGCTCCATGCAACAAACATGCATGAACCATATTGAAGTATGTGTTCAGATAGTCCAAAGTGAAAAAGTAGTATGGTTTGTCATTGGGTGTATACTTCTTTTTAATAAAAAATCATCATCTATTTGCATATATAATCAAATAAGCCTTACATTGTAGTATATGGTATTATTTGTATGTTACTATTTGTTATCACACAAAAACTTGATAGAGCATTAAGCGTAAAGGTCTTGACAACTAGTCAAACGCACAAATGATAAGGGCTTGCCGAGCTTTTGGGATCAAAGGCTAAAGGCGTCAGTAGATCTCCAGCTCGTGTATCCATGGTGGGGCCAATTATGGTCACACAACAATGAAAAGAGGCTATGGAAGTTAACATGTCTTTAATGGTCATTTAAGAGTTCCTTTGTCGCATAAGTGAATGTTAATAATGATGATGAGCGCTTTTAAAGACGTGATGTCCTCATGGTGCTGGATAGATAAAATTGAAGATGTGATTAGCTATGTGGTGTTTACGTAGATATGATAATATTTGTTTGTAGTGCAGAAAAGGACGTGGTCTTAACTAAAGATAGTAATACGCTTTGTGGCAGGTCATGGCTTCTAAATTTGCAGCAAAGGTCGTTGCCACCTCGTAGCAGAGGTCAAAAAGGCCAGTAAAGGTTAATATATTTGCTCAGATATTGCCTATCTTAATCGCCAGCGTTGTCGATATTATAGAAATTAATATATTTACTCATATGGGTTGTATCTATAATGTCAACCTGTTAGAGTGAGTTTAATTTTTTAGTGTGTGAATACATGTGTAAACAGATTATTTCAGTAAGAAACATGTACAATTTTTTCCAATTTTGATAAAAAATTATTTAATTAATATCTTTCGATTCAAAGGAGCAGTTTTCAAGTTTCACGAGGATGTTTAGTGACAAATGTTGTACCTTGGGAACTCATTACAGACGAGCACCTTGAACTTGTAGCCACGACATAATGGTCATAAGAGGAAGATGTTTGCTTCTGCCTCGTCCAAAAATAAATAAATCATTTGAGGTTATTTAATTTCTACTCAAGCCTACTTTAATCTATTTGAATTTATGGCTTGACCATGTACATGATAAAAGATATATAACTTATTTTTATTATAATTGAAAATTCTTGTTCTTTATTATCGTTTATGTTACACCAAAACTAGCACAACAATCGGACGTAAGAGCTTCGTTTTTAATCTTATGGTTGTAGAAAGAGATATTTATAGATGGCACCATCTCCTCTTTCCTCAAGTACAAAGTATAATTTTTTTCTCCTCGTCGCCATTGCTTTTATATTATTATACGTAATAGTTATCTATGTTCGAGAAATGCATAAAGTTGGAGTATTTAAGGGGTGTGACATTCGCGACACTTGTCATATACTGCCCGCCACCTCTTCATTCAGATGACCCTCCAAACCATCTCGGGATGCCAAATGAGTTTGTTGCGCCTACCCCGATCCACACTGACTACCTTTACCAAAATGGCCAAATCCTTCCTCTGGAATGTGGATGGCCATAGCCGTCGTAAGGGTCTGGTCCCTAGTGGACTGCTTGCACTCCCACCCGAATGGGCAGATTGGGCTTCCGACACCTCGAGTAACTCAATGATGTGTATATGCTCAAACTCGAGTGGTGCCTGGTACAGGTGCCGGCTACCCTATGGGGGCAAGTACTCAAAGCCAAGTACTATCCGCAACAGAGCCCATTCACGACACTGATTCCTGCCAACTCTAGCCGTGCATGAAAGTACATTGCCCGTCTATTCCCAGAGCTCCTGGAATCCATGCGATGGATGGTAGGCAACGGGGTATCCATTAACTTCTGGCTCTCCCACTAATTGGGTCCTTCAACATAGCGGAGTACGTCCCGATGATCCCTCCCCACCTCTTTCATTGTACTATGCACGACGTTATCCACTCTAGCGGGGAATGGAACCTGACCCCGGTTAGCCAACTCGTGTCGACCCACATTTTACAACAAATCAGAGGTTCCCATTCCTCTGACTCATGTTCCGGACATCGTATGTTGGGCATGGCACTCCGAATGGATATTTACGATTAAGTCTGCCTATAACTGGCTCACTCACAAGACATATATGGGATCCCCTCACCTAACCTCGAGTTGGAAATCCTCGATCTTGCCCCATATTAAATTCTTCAGTTGGTTATGGGCTCACAATGCGTTTCCCACTCGAGACAACCTTGTAAGGTGTCACATTTCCATTCCCAAAACATGCCCACTATGCCTTTCCAGGGTCGAAAGGGCGACACACCTATTGACGGAGTGCCCTCGTCTCACAAAGGTGCGGGTCACTTTTCCACTCTTCGCCCCTTCTGGAGAAGAAGAGCACCCCATTGCTCGCCTTCATCGCCTTTCGAGCCCAAACGTCACCCTCCTAGGGTGATGGGCTATCTGATGTGCCAGAAACAAGATTTTATTTCTAGGCCGTTTTTTTCTTCTTCTATGGAGCGCATATCGCATCGTATTAGTCTAACATTGGCAAAGTGTCCATGAGGACCTCCCCGGAAACCCCCCAAATGTCACACTTTATCCATCCGATAGATCCCACCGCCACGACGATTCTTTAAGCTGAATACAAATGGCTCGACGCTTGGCAACCCTGGCCCCTCGGGTATTGGTGGCGTGATACGTGATTTTGCAGGTAGCATAGTTGGTGCTTTTTCTGAATCGACGGGCTGCAACACCAAACACAACAGAACTCCGGGCGCTCATTACGTCTTTCTATTCCTGCACTTATAATTGAAACAAATTCAGAATTCACGTTCAGTTGTCTGACCAGAAATGGGGAATTGATGGCCTCCGCAGAGAGCAGAGCCCTTCTCCGTGATGTTCAGAGATTAGGAGGAAGTAGGCCCACCTGTTTGTCTCATGTATATACCGAGAGGCAAACAGGCTCGCGGATGTGCTGACCAAAGAAGGAGTCAATCGAGCTTGTATGGACTGCTCCCTGCAGCCTCCCTTTTGCGCAACCTGACGTGGTTGCCGGCCGATCGGGTTGGAGTCTCTTGCCATGTGTGATATTGTTTGTACATATACGAGATTCTTTCACCAGCCCCGATTCCGCACCCCGCAATACATCTTTTAGCTTTGGCTTAGTATATAAATAAAATTTGCTATTTAAAAAATATTGGAGTATTTAAAGTTGTGGCAAAAAATAAAATAAAAATGGAGATATTAACTGGATTTTAAAAAACCAGGTGATGTAAACTCCGAAGTCCTAGGTCACATAATTCGCGCACCCCCTCTCACGCACTAGCGCACGATTCGCGAACTCACGAATTGAGTGCGCGTGCGGCGCTTTAAGGCGAATTAGTATAGACTAATTCGCGCATTAAGATATACTAATCCGCGAACTAAGAAATACTAATTCGCGAACTAAGAAATGCTAATTCGCGATTTATACATTGATAATGCTCGCATTAAACATTAATAAATCGCGAATTACGTGTAAATGCGTAATTTGTGCACAAATTTTCCTTTTTTTTTCTTTTTTTTTTCTTTTGAAATTTACATGAACAAAAATCATATATAGTTAAGATTTGGAGGAATTTTTAAATCTACCCATTAAGTTTGCCATTTTTTTAAAACTACCCAAAAGAATTTCGGGCTTCAAAAATATCCCGTAACTATAGGTATACCTTGTCAAAAATACCCAATCTCTCTTATTCGGGCTATTTGGTCCACGTGGCTGCCACATCGCCGCCACGTATAATTTTAGGGCATTTTCATCAAAACGGCAAACAAAATGGGCATTTTTAATAATTTGTTCATAATAGAATAATTCTACCTACAAAAATTTAACATATACTTTCAGAAAGCAAAATATTTTCAACAAACAAATTAGTTTAAAGCTATTTCGAATTAAAACATCAAGCTTAAAAAGTATTAATTAAATTTGTTGCAAAAATTTAATTTCTGAAAATTTATATCGTTTGATCAAGATGAAGTTTTTTCTTAATTATTAATTAAACAAAAAAATCTAGTTTAATTAATTGAATTCTTATTTTTTTGAATTTTCTTTTTTTATCACATTTTTAAATAGTATAATATCAAAAAATTTAAGATATAAATATAAATACTAGTAGTTTAGTTTTTACGATATAAATATAAAAAAGTAAGCAAAATAATAAATACTAGTAGTTTAGTTTTTAAGATATAATATATGTTGTTGATGCTTGCAAGTGAGTGAAATATAAATGTCACTACGTCACTCATTTTTTGAATGTAATAGCAAGTAATTTAGATGCAGTGATGAACAAACTGACATTTTGATGAATGAAAATACTTATCTTGTTTATAATTAGTATTGTTTTGGTTGAAATAATCATTTTGTTACCTAATATTAAAAATTTCACTTAATATTATTAATATTTTAGTATTTTTTTAATAGACGCACTAGAGGCGCATTAAGAAGTGAATTTTTGAAAATAGGCGAACTGACGCACCCGCACGCGCACACGCACACGCACACGCACGCGCACGCGCTCGCGTTTACGACTTATGTGACATAGCTCCGAACTCGAGAAAGGACATACCTCCCGTAATTTGTGTGCATGGTGTGCCATTATTATTTAATTTACGTTATGCCAAAAAATAGTTTGTTTCATTGTCCCCGCCCCCGATTATGACCATTACAAAGGTGTGCCATTATTATTTAATTTACGTTATGCCAAAAAATAGTTTGTTTCATTGTCCCCGCCCCCGATTATGACCATTTATTTTATGCCATCTTGATCCAATAGTCCACCTAGATCGCCATCCAGATGTAACCCGATTTATTAGTCATGCTTGTAACCTATTAAATTGCAATATATATTCGATATTTGATATTTTATATATAATATATAATAACTCAAAGTATAACTATATGATCATCACCACCCCATGTGCTGATTGGTACATATCCTCAAGAAAAAACGGCAAAATAATCTAAGTGACTATACATAATAATTAAATGTAAAGCCAATAGAAAAAGAAAAAAAAAACCTAACTTGTTAGGAACGATTTTGGCCCAATTAACCATACGTTAAATATTTAATTAATGTTGATTATATTTTGAATTATTTCTTATATCTTTCTTTAACTACATTATCATGTCAATTCACGATATATAAGGAAAGAGTGTTGATGAGATTATGGTCGATGTACTTTAACTTTCCATGTTTAACAGGAGCTATCGAAACATGTTATAGTAGTAGAAAAGTAGCATTTCTCAAATTTCGGATCTCAATATTTGCCTTTGTTTGAATCCGATTTTATTCCAATTAACTTGGACTTTATCGTCGCACTTGTACTTAGAATATTATGTATTCTTTGGTGGCAGGAGAATTGAATTATTATGGAAGGTTGCAAGCGAAAAGATATCAAGAGATTTGATCTGATAAGACAACTATCTTCTAGGAGGCGCTGACTTTAAATATGCAAAAGACTCGAAGACAAAGAAGAACACGTTTAATTAAAGTTATTAACTCTAAGAGCGTTTGTATTTTGTTTAAGAGTCAAAATCTTTTTGTATTTATTGTTAAACGAAATTTCAAAGACGAAAGATGTTCTGAGTTATCTTGTTGATTTCAAGATTCAAGTAAAGTAAATTAATAAAGGTGTCACGTCTCTAATACACCGACACTTCAAAAAACTATTCGTGTCTGCATCGTTTTATTTCGTGTCGTATTTATGTCTTGTTACTAGACCCCCAGGAAATACAGAATTGTTTAAAAATCTGAGTCGGCGGTATTTTTTTGGAGTCCATGGCAGTTTGAGTCTACCGTTAACAATTAGCTTCTAGAAGGTTTTCTTCCAATGGACAAACACCACTAATCCCAGTTGCACAATTCCATGACTATGTCTTAAAAAGTAAAAAACCAGAAAGCTCTACAGTCCCACCACAAAAATAAATTGAATAAAGAAAGACAAACAAAGTTGTTCTTATCTGTAATGGGGTCATATAATATAATATAAGTGTCCCCTTCCCTTCTTGAAATCTCACACTCACCTTCACTACAAAAGAAGATCTTATTACCTTTGTGATTACGGATATCAATCTTCTAGAAGCTTTTAACTTTTAGTATCAAAAGAAACAAAGAAAGAAAAAAAAATAGTGATTAAAGAGTGGTCTCCGCTTCTTGTTTTCTTTCTTTCCCATGTGCAGGACTCTGTTTTAATTCCTTTCTTCACTCGTCTTTATCTAATTAATAATACCCAATTGAAGCAATACTACTGAAACAGCATTCACCTTTCTTCTCTCCCTATATATATATATATGTATATGTTATCAGTCATCACCCTATAAGTTGTATTTAAAACAAGAAAAAGAAAATGGAGATTATACCAGGGCTCCCTAATGATGTTGGATTGGATTGTCTTATGAGAATCCCATATCAGAATTTCTCTTCTGTTGCATCTGTTTGCAAAGGTTGGAAGCACGAGATTCAGCTGCCGGAGTTTTGGACCCGCCGGAAAACTGCCGGGTTGACCCGGAAAGTCGTCGTCATGGCCCAATCCCGGGTAGACCCGAGTCCTGAAATCAAGAAACACGTTCCTAATCCGGTTTATCGCCTCACGGTTTGCGAACCGGAAACGGGTCATTGGGCCGAATTGCCGTCGGTTCCGGGTCGGGAAAACGGGTTGCCCCTGTTTTGTCAGATTGTTCGGGTCGGATTGAGTCTTGTATTATTGGGCGGGTTGGATCCGGTTAAATGGGAAGTTTTGAGTTCGGTGTTCATTTACGACTTTGTTTTTGCCACGTGGCGCCAGGGTGCTGACATGCCAGGTGGACGGAGGTCGTTTTTTGCGTGCGCTTCCGATGGTGATCGGATGGTGTTCGTTGCGGGAGGACACGACGCGGACAAATGTGCGTTAAAATCGGCCGTGGCCTATGACGTGGTAGAAGACGAATGGGTTCCGTTACCCGATATGGTAAGAGGGCGCGACGAGTCAAAAGGGATTTTCCTACGTGGCAAGTTCCACGTAGTGGGCGGGTACGAGACGAATATGCAAGGGAGATTCGAAACTAGTGCCGAGGTGTTCGATGTTGCCACGTGGAAGTGGCTTCCGGTTGAAGAAGGTTTCTTGAGAAGCCCCGTGTATCCGAAGAATTGCGTTGACGATGGAAGTGGAGGGTTATACGTGTGTCATGAGGCTGATGTGGCATTGAGACGAGAATCTACGTGGCAAGTTTTGAGCAAGGTGCCGAGTGATGTAAGGAGTACCACGTGGACGACAGCGTGGCAAGGGAAAATGTGGGTGATGGGAAGTGAAGAATTTGGGGCACCCAACAATGCCTACTTGTTGGATTTGAAGAGTTTTAAGTGGGAAAAAGTGGAAGCACCACAAGGTTTCACTGGCCATGTTCAATCTGGATGTTGCTTGGAATTGTAAGATAAATGCTCAAAGGGTGGTAGAATTATATATCTTAGCATATAGAGTTCAAAATTTTCTCCTACCAAAAAAAAAAAAAAAAAAGAGCTCCTTAATTTTGTCTCCAAAAAAGAAGTTAAGAAAGAGCCCCTTCATTTGACATTGCAAGTGAGTGTGCATTGAATGTTTAGAACAATATGTTTTTTATTATATTGTTTGAAGTTGAATACTACAATCAATAGTGCAGATAAGTAGCACAGAATCTATACAAAAGTTTTACACGAATAATACAATATTCTTACTATTGTTAGAGAAATGTGATATGCTGACCCCATTTTATTTTATTTTTATTTTTTTTGGTGAAAAAAAGAAAAACATACAACATTACATCATGTTCTTAAAGACTAAACAATTAATATCACTAGAAGGAGGTTTATTCCATAAAGTAAAATACTCATTACAAGAACTATGAAATTTAGATAACACATCAGCAACGCCATTTGCATTTTTTGGAATCCATTTAAACGAAGAGGTACATGGCAGCCTTAGTAATCTCTTACATTTCTGCACCAAACTACTGAGCTCAGGCAGAGGTGTAAGCTCTTCACTAATCAGTTTGAATGTAGTGAGTGAATCTACTTTCACTTCAATATGGTTGACTTTCCTGTTCCATGCCGAATAGCAAGCCTTCCATGAGAGCTTTCCGCTCTGCTTTATCAATAGAGGGAGAGGTGATCTTCAGCAAATAACCACAAATCCAAGTTTCCTTATTTGATCTCAGTACACCCGCACAACTACCATTGTTTGTATCAGTACTCACACTACCATCAGTGTTGAGTTTATACCATCCTAGCTTTGGCTTGCTCCAATGAACTTTCTTCATGGATGCGTTTTGACTTCTGCCCAAGAACAAGTTCCAACTGAGATTCTTGACTTTAAAAAACCTTCCCTAGACATCTGTTTCTTTTTTATGGAATACCCTATCATTCCTGTGAAGCCAACAATGCCAAATGGTTGCCATGAAAATCCATTTTCATTGAGCATTCGGTCTGATCATATTCCTGAGTTGAAGACCATCCAGATTTCTTTGCAACCAGAGATCATCTCCAATGCCATCAAAATAGCCATGTCTTGAGGGTGGATAATTTTCAGCCAGAGGTTTCTTGCCTCCTGACAATGTCTTAGAAGGTGAATACTAGTTTCTTCCTCGTAATTGCAGCAATTGCATATATGAATCATAGCTACATGTCTCTTGAACCTCATCGAGTTAGTGGGTAATCTTTCTTGCACAAGCAACCACAAGAAGTGTTGGAATTTATTACTGACATCTAACTTCCATATCCAGTAAAGATTTGGGATGTTTCTTACTTGGCTGGAATTTCTTTCCTAGAAAAAATCTGTAAGCAGACTGGCAAGTAAAAGTCCCACCAGAAGATCCATTCCAAAGGACTGCATCCTCTTGACCAGTCAGAGTGATTGATCTATTTCTGATGTCCTCTAGAGTGGCTGTAGGGATTGTAGAGGCAATGTTATCCAGCTTCCAGTCATTGTTATGGTCCAACACATTAGAGAGTGTGAGAGATTTCTCTGAATCTTGAATCACAGGGACTTCCTAACTTAAGCAACCTGAACCTCTCCAATTATCATACTAGAAAGAAATGGTATTTTCTTGTCCTATTTTCCATCTCAAGAAAGGTTGCATCAGCTCCACACACTTAACAATTCATTTCCATGCATTGTTATCAGATGACTTAGCAGTATATTGAGACAACTTCTGGTTTTTGAGATATTTAACTTGAACAGTTGGCTCCATAAGGAATTATCTTTCTTAAGGACCTTCCAAGCTAGTTTGGCCAATAATGATTCATTGGAAGTTCTAGAAATTCTAATCCCAAGTCTTTATTCTTTCTTAGTTTTAGTCACTCTCTCTCAATTGACTGAATGCATTTTGTGAGTTGCAATGTCTGTCGACCAAAGGAAATATCTATTGAGTTTATCCAGCTTCTGGCACACATGTTCTGGGAGATATGATGCCTGCATTGTATACACTAGTTGAGCTGATGATACTGAATTGATTAGAGTATTCATGCCTGCCATGGATAGAAGTTTACTCTTCCATAAAGCAAACCTTCCAAGAACTCTATCAAAGAATTCTGCTGAATCAGCTCTTGAAGCCCTGCCATGAGAGAGTCTAATGCCAAGATACCTTCCCAAATTTGTAGTCTGCTCAAAACCCATAACCCCGCAAATGTGTCTTTTAAGGTTAGCACCCTAAGTTCTTGAGAAAAAAACCTTGGATTCCTGACAACTTAACTTCATACCAGAAGTTGTACAGAATTTGTCCAAAACTCCTTTTATAACCTTAGCATTACCAACAGTAGTCATACCCATGAGAAGGAGGTCATTAGCAAAAAAAAAAGAGAAAGCCGAGGACTACCCCTACAAGGGATTAGAGGTTTCCACTTTTCTCTGTGGACTTCTTCCTGGATTAAATAGGAAAGTCTTTCCACACACAACACAAAGAGGTAAGGAGATAGAGTATCTCCTTGTCTTAAGCCACATTTATGCTGAAATGGATCCAATGGAGTGTCATTCCACAATAATCTTGTAGTAGCATGCCTTACACTAAACATAGTAAGTTCAACCAAAGTTGTGGGGAACTGAAAAACCAGAAGTGTTTCCTCCAAAAAATCCCAGCTTATTTTGTCATAAGCCTTCTCAAAATCTAACTTCATTATCATGCATCCCTTCTTATTTTTCTTCTTAAACCCCAGGGAGTGAAGGACTTCTTGGATCACAACAATATTGTCTTGAGTGCTTCGCCCTTTGATGAAGCTGGCTTGTGTTGGAGCCACAATATTTGGCATAAGGAACCTAAGCCTATTAGTGATGCATTTAGTAATAAGTTTGTACAGAACATTGCACAAGGAGATAGGCATGAACTGCTATATGGTCTCAGGTGACTGGATCTTTGGTATCAAACACATAAAAGCCTCACATATTTTACTATCAAAAGAGCTATGTTGAAATGCTTCCTTGACAAAGGATACTATAGAACTCTCCATCCAGTCCCACCCTTTCTGGTAAAAGCTGGCATTCAGGCCATTTGGACCAAGGGCCTTCAGGGGATGCATTGAGAATGTGGCTTCCTTGATCTCCCAAGGTTCAATCAAGGCAACTAATTTATCATGCTCTTCAGATGACAATCTCATTTGGAATCTTGATGTAGGTAAGATGCTAGATTGTGAGAAGTCTAGAGTCCTACTATCACCAGCAAACAAACAGGAGAAGTACTGTAATGAGTGTTGTTGAAGCACACTTTCAGACCATTCTGAGTCTCCTGAAATCTTTAATCTTGTGATCAAGATTTTCTTTCTCCTGACCATAGTGGACATGTGAAAGAAGTTGGTGTTCCTATCACCTTCCCTGATCCAGTTCACCCTCGATTTCTGCAACCAGAAGATTTCCTCATGTTTAAGAATCATGTTATACTCCTTTAAGAGCTCTTCTTCTAGGTTGCTAAGATAGCTGTTAGTTCTGAAACTCAGAGATTTTTGGATGCCACTCAGTCTGGCTCTCAAGATCTTTTTCTTCTGGAATATATTGCCAAACCTCTCCTTGTTCCATGGAAGCAAAACCTTAGGAACCTCCTGAATAGCTTCCAGAAGGTTAGAATAGTTCTCCCATATGTTTTTTAACAAATGAGCACACTCTGGATTAGAATGCCACATCTCTTCAAACCTGAATGGCTTTGCAATCCTAGATTTTGTCCTGCCCATACACCAAGTGATGATAGGATGATGATCACTAGGGTTCTTGGCAAGTTTTCCACCTCAACTGCATTATATAGATCCATCCACTCCTGGTTAGCCATAACTCTGTCAAGCCTTGCTTGGATCAGAGCTCCATTATCTCTTTTATTAGTGTTAACATGTTGGATATTATAATCTAATTAACGGGATAATTGAGGGGTTGGAACGCTTTACCCGAGGTTCAAAAAGCGTTGATTGTGTAAAAATAATAAAGATACGAGAATATCTCTTCTTTTATTCACTGAATTTCACTCATTTGGTGTTTCTGTGTTTGTCCCAAGTTATTCTGATCTGCCTTTCTTCGATTGATCACCTCCCTTTATATAGAGTTTATTAGGGATAGGTGTCGTTGTGCATGTGTTTTAGTAGATACAGGTGTCGTGGTATGCTTAAATGTGTAAAAAGATAAGATAAGCTATATTATTGGTCTACTAGATGCTGACTAGGCTGATCTTTTTATCTTCTGATAGCTCCGGGATCTTCGAGGGATCGTTTTTTGGGATGCTAGCTTCCGAGGGGTGTTTTCGTCTTTGATTTGGTATCCGGGTGGTTTGGCGTGGTCTCCGAGGATTTGTCTTGACCTCCGAGGGCTTTAACTTGATCTTCGAGGAGTTGACGTGATCTCTGAGGGCTTGACTTAGCCTTCGTGGAGTGGTTTTTTCTTGTCCGAGTCCTCGTAATGGTTTTCTGATGACTTTCGCGTTGGTATCCGTTTTTACTCTAAGATTTGATTTCAGGAGTGAGGTTCCGAGGGCGTTTCATGTTACGGAGTTTTCAGAAAAGAAGTGTTCTCGTGAGTTTATGGGACTCGGGGTCCTTTGTGGTCCCTCGTGGCGCATTTGATGGATCTCTGAGTCGCATGGATTCATCGGGAGTTTGTTATTTTTATGATGCCATGTGGATATCTTTTCTTTATTCATCGCTGACTTTCCATGGGACGCTTTGTGTCTCCTCGGGTATTTATATTGCTTTTAGGTCAGTGACCATGCATATTTGTAACTCTCTGAGGGCCTCCTCCTGGGAGGTGGTTACAACTCATCGGAAGTACTCGTAACAATAGTATTGTCCGTATATTAATTCCCATATTTAGGACTAATATTTTCTTTAATCCCGTATTTATTTTCTACGGTTAACAATTAGTCCAAGTAAATTTAGGACCAACATAACCCAAGTCTGTAAGGTTACATTTAGCCATAAAGTTCCTGAAGAATTGTAACCTGCTCACTCATCTAGTTCTGCCTCCCCTCTTCTCATGAGCAAACTCTACTTAATTGAAATCCCCAGTGACTAACCAAGGCATAGGTTGAGCATGAGACAGGTTGGTCAGATCATCAAAGACCTTAATCTTAGCCGCCTTTCTTGGCTGAGCATATACTCCAGTGAGTCTCCATTCATTTATGTTACTAGGTCTGATAATGGCAGAGATTGCCTGATAATCAGTATCAACAATTTATACATCCACATCAAATTCATTCCATAGCACCCAGAGACCACCAACCATCCCTTCAGTGGGTGCTATTTGAAAATTATTATAACCAAGATATGGCACTATATTCCATGCTTGCAGCTCTGAAACTCTAGTTTCCAGAATAAAAATAACAGTTGGATTATGAATCCTTACCAAATTCCTGAAGTTTCTGTGGAAATCTTCATCACCAGCCCCTTGACAATTCCAAGATATAACTCTCACACTTGAATTATATAATTGATAGGGGAAGATTGGATTCTCAACAAGAATCCTGTTCCATTGCGCCAGAAGTTGACTCATTATCTCCACTAAGAGAGTTATCTGCCTGTTACTCTCCCAGGGGGTCAATACTACCCTCTCCCACCAAATGTGATCTGCGTCTATGTGTTCCTCTCTGTGGACTTGTAGACTGGTCTCCTAGTGGCTTGCTGGTATTGTCAGAACTGAAATAACTCGATCCCGATGGCTGATTTCTTGAGTCATTGATAGGGCCTGGAACTGAGCATATTGGGTGAGGAAGTCCCATGGATTGAGCCAATCCCCCTGATCCCACTTGTTCTCCATGAGGAATGATATTTAGAGATGATGAGACAGCACACTCAACAAGAGAAGGGAATTCTTCTGAGTTCTCAAGGTTAAGAATACCAAAAGGATTGTGAGATTGGTTCTGAACCGTTCCAGGAGTCTTTTTAATATGGAGACCTTTGGCGTTCTTTTGATCTTAGTAACTGCCACGTTCTTAGTCTGAACCCTAAATCCATCAGCCATTGTTCTTTCATCTCAGAAGGAGATTTAGCACTGTAATCCTGAACTTGATCAGAAGAATGCATTTCTTCCTCTTGCATCCTATTATCCTGACAGTCAGTTTTCACATGACATATTCTGCCACACTTATAACAAAGAGTAGTCACATTTTCATACAGAACTTGATAAAGTTTGTTATCAATCCATAATCCTAACTCCAAAGGTTGATCTGTGCGTATTTGAACACATAATATGGCAAAGTTACCTCTGGTGGCATTGAAAGTGTTGCCATCGATCTTTATAGGATCACCTATACAAGAGGCCAGAGTTTGGACAACTGATTCCCTTAAGTACTCAATAGGAAGATTCAGAATCCTAACCCAAGTTATGGAACTCTTGATCTCATCTCGTCCTGCACAGAAGTTAGGATACCATTTAGAAACAATCATAAAACTCACTGCCAATTGCCAGGGGCCTTCAGTGAGAATGAAATTGCGTTGGGCTTCAAAAATGCCTTTAAGACAATAACAACCATGTCCTAAGTCTACAAGGTCAAAGTCATTGTGGAGTCTCCACATAACATCCAATCTTGTCTGCAATGCAGCATAATACCACGGTTTGCCAGTAATACGGATGATGAGTGCATGTTCCCACTGTTTACTCATCATTTCCTTCAATTCTGACATAATGTGGATCTTCTTAAATGGAATGACTTCGTTTGCATCCTTGATTTCGAAGAACATACGTTCCTCTGCCGTTTTGTTAGCATCTATTCGCACATCAATGGTTTTCGAACGTTGCATCACTATATTAGCATAAGAGGATGGAAAGCAGTTGGTCTGAGCATTTGCATGCGAGTCAGTTGTAGCCGTTCCCAGATCAGACGTTTCAGGAGCATGCCTTGCTCTTTTGTGAATTCTGGAGCGGGAAGCAGTTATAGGAACTGATTTGAGCACATATGGGTCATTAGAAGATATGTTCGGTGGCGGCGGAGCATGATTTTTTTTCCATGTCCACAAAGCAGTTTCCATGAACGTTGAAAAAACGGTTAAGGAAGTTCTGGAAAATTGAGAGGAAAAACGGTTTCGTTTAGACCTTTGTTATTGCTCGACCCCATTTGAATATTACTAACTCTTTATAACATCTTTTTTTCGATTCTGAAGCAATCGTGGTCGAGTCATCAACACTCGACATGTTCAGTTGTTGCTGATAAAATTAACAAATAATGGGGATTTTTAACTTTTTAGTCATTTATAGTAATCACCTTTTAAAATTAGTCATTTACATTGTCTTAGACATTTTTTAGTCCTCTAAAGTAATCACAATTTTGTTTTTGGTCCTCCAGCACCGAAGTATTCTATTTTCCTCCGGGATTATGCATGTGCCATGCACGTGACTTCGAATCTCAGTTTCTTTTGCCTTTTCCATCCATTTTTTTTTTAAAACTACACTCACACCCCAATATTTTTTAAATAAGCATATTTGCCTCCAAATTTTAGTTTGTTTGTTTTTCATTGCGTTCCAAATATTTCATATAATTACATTCAAACCCAATTAACAGAAAATCTTGAATAATATTTTCAAACAATAGAAAAAATAACTTCATGTATATTATATATAACTTAGTATAATTTTGATTTAGTGAAGCTTTATTTTTTCAATTCCTAAAGAAAAAACTTGTTTTTTTTTACTAATTAGCAAATAAGAGAAAAGGGAAGAAAAACTTTTCAATTATACTCACTTATGAAAAGTTATTTTAAAATAATTTCTCTTTAATTAACTTTCCTTTTTAACAAGTAATAATCCAAGAAACACTTCATTAAAAAAAGTAAAAGAATAAAAAAAACAATTCACCATATCCCGCTGCCACCCAAAACCCTCCACCAAGAACACCACCACCATGAAATCTCACCGACTCCATTGGCCCTTATCAACTTCTTCTCATTCCGCTCCTTCTTAAAGGCATAATTTGGTGTTTTACCCGAGTTTTGGCGCCGGAGTTGGATTTCAAGGTAGCGATTCTGCTGATGGGTATGAGATTTGGGGTTTCTAATTTCGGTTTGATGAGGAATGGAATGGCAGTGGGTTTGAATTTGATGGTGGTGGTGGTGGTGGTGGTCGGGAGGGGCCGGGGGGGGGGGGGGGGGGGGGGGGAGGGAGGGTGTTGGGCGCTGAAGAAGATGACATGTTATTTTTTATTTTATTTTTTTAAACTGCTACATTAGTGAATAATTAGCAACTATTAATTTAGTGTTAGTTTATATCATTTCAAAAGTTTTTTTTTTAAAAAACATTATGAAGTAACTTTAGAATTAAATTGAGTTTAATAAATATTTAAGAAAAAATATAAAAAATAACTTAAATTTGTGAAATCAACAAAACTGCAAATGTCCCAACTTTTTTTGAAGTATCAAAAATGTTAAAATTGCAAATAAAATAATTTAATTATATTGGGGGTAAGTGTAATTACATAAAAATCTTTTGAAGGAAATTTCATTTTTTTTCAAATTTGACCTAACTTCGGTCAAATTGATCAAAAAGTCTCTTCGGAGGATCAAAAATGAAACTGTGGTTACTTTAAAAGACTAAAAACGGTCAAAAGCACTATAAATGACTAATTTTGAAATATGATTACTATAGAGGACTAACAAGTCAAAAATCCCCAAATAACGAGCCTAATTAAGATGAGTTAATTTTTCTGACCCTATGCAATAAAAAATTTAAAACTAATTTTGGCAACTATTTTTTGATTTAATTTTTCAAATAAATATTGGGCTTACAAGAACTCCAGTGGGGCTGGTTTCGATGGGCACAATTTCTTAAATTATTTCGATACTTGGAAGGCTTGGGAGGACTACAGACCTCCAATATTTTACTATTTTAGGCTCATTCTTAATTCTATATCATGACTATAAAATATAAATTATTACAACAAAAAGTTTAATTAAATTGTTTTTTTTTTGAAGTTAAGTTTAATTAAATTGTTAGGGCTCACAAATGAAATTAAAATCCGATACCTAGTACTCAGTTTTCCTATCATAAAAAAACCTAGTAACCAAACTCAATAGCAAAATAATTTCTCTATAATAATAAAAGACACATACTTCATGCGCTAAGAGAAAGAAGAAGTAAATGTTTTAAGTAGCTTAAAGTTCTAATAATAATAATAATATATAGTTTTACTTTACAGCTTCATCTGCTTTGATATTATGTGCATCGCATAATCATGGTTACATAAATTTGAAAATTCAATAAGAACAGGAAGAATACATAGCTAGGATTTAATCTAACAAATTTGAGTAGAGTCTAAATGAACGAGACAGAAACAAGCAACTCCCATGACTTGTTATTTTTCCACTTTCTCAATTGAGTTAAACTTTATCATTTTGTCATGTTTGACAACTATGTCATCTTCGGTTGGTAATCTCTTTTTCCTCGGTTTCATTTTTTATGCACAAAATATCGTAATTAATGTTTAATTTAGTGATTTAATTGTTGTACCAGCCCCTCAACTGTTCATTCGACGGCTACTGTTCATCCGACGGCTACTGTTCCTTCGACGACTACTGTTCATCCGACGACTACTGTTCATTCGACGACTACTGTTCATTCGACGACTTCTCCAAATTCAGTGCCTATAAATAGAGCTTCAAGAGGAGTTCAACAATCATCCACAAACAACACAAAACACACACCGAGAGAAAATAGAGAGAAAAAGCCGTAGAGCTAAAACGTGAGATTTGAGGGTTGGTTTTTTGTAATAGTCGAGTGAGAGAGTTGCTCCTCCTATTGTAATTCATTCGTATTGTTGAATGAAGAATTTTCCAATCCCAACAAAGTGGTATCAAGAGCCACGGTAAAATTTCGTCCGAAATTTTTCGTCCCGAAACCTTGGTTTCTTATCACGGTTGTAAAGCTCTCGATCTGACGATTCCGAATATATAGTTTTCGAGCTATTTCGATCGCCGGAAAGTGACGATCGAAGACGACCCAATTCGACGTCAAAAATTTTTCCGTCCCGAAATCGTGTTTTGTTACTACCGTTGCGAAGCTCGTGTTGCAAGGATTCCGAATATATATTTTTCGGAATTTTTCGATCGCCGGAAACCTCCGTTTCATGCCGACCGAGTTAACGGCGAGTTAACTCGGCCCATTTTCAGAAGCGGGTGAAGAAGGTGAAGTTCGACCCGGATCCGACCCTGATCCGACCCGCCCATATCCTGACCCGGTCAGCTGCTGGTCTGACCGGTCAACGCTGGTCCAACCGGATTTGACCCGGTTCAATTCCCTCCAACTTCTTTTGGTCCGGTTCAAATCAATTCTTGTCGGTTTTTGACAAAGTCAGAACGGTTCCCAAGGTTTTCGACTGTTCCGGATCCAACCGTGCGCTCCGTTTCCCCAAATTCAGCTTCTAAATTTGGGTACAAGCAAGCTTGTTGAATTTTAACATGGAAAATTCAACGTCGGACACGATGATGCGATTGACGCCTATTAATTACAACATGTGGAAGCCGCGAATGGAGGATTTGCTAAATTTGAAGGATTTAGCCGGGCCAATCGAAAATAAAGGTGTCAAACCCGAGACGACAAGTGATGACGATTGGAAAAAGTTGAACAAGAAGACTGTTGCTCAAATTCGTCAGTGGATTGACAACAGCGTGTTCCATCATGTCGCACAGGAAACGAGTGCCCACACGTTGTGGGATAAGCTTGCTAACATGTATCAGGCAAAGACGGCACGTAACAAGACCTTGTTGATGAGACGTTTAGTAAACCACAAGCTTCGTAGTGGTACGTCTATACCAGAGCACACGAGTCAGTTCCAGGACCTCGTAAACCAGCTTGCTGCCGCCGATTGGAACCTCAAAGACGAGGAACAAGCGATACTACTTCTAAGTTCCCTACCGGACAATTGGGAGACTCTTGTTGTCACCCTCAGTAATTCTGCCCCCGACGGTAAAGTATCTATGCAAATGGTGACAGATGCTTTACTTAACGAAGAAGCCCGAAGAAGAGAAGTCAGTGCCGACCAATCTTATGCTCTTGTGTCGGAAAGTAGAGGTAGAGGTGGAGGTAGAGGAAGAGGTCGTGGCAGAGGCAGAGGCAGAGGCAGAGGTCGAGGTCAAAATCGTGGACGATCTCAAGATCGAGGTAGATCCCAGGAGAGAGGTAAATCTGTTGACAACTCTAGTCGATTCAACGGAAACTGTAATTATTGTGGAATTTACGGTCATATGAAGAGGGACTGTCGAAAACTTTTGAGGGATCAACCCCAAACCGGCCAAAGCTCCAACAAGGATGAAGGTGAAACCATCGTCACAGTATCATCGGAAATTGCTCTTGTTTCTTATGGAGACGAGACATGCCTACATGTAGGCAACCAAGATATTGAGTGGGTGATTGACTCTGCGGCTTCATTTCACGCCACTCCACATCGTGATTTGTTTGCTACATACAAATCAGGGGACTTTGGTACCGTAAAGATGGGTAACACCAGTTACTCCAGTGTAGTTGGTGTTGGTGACGTGCACGTGAAAACCAACATAGGATGTTCTCTTATCCTCAAGGATGTGCGCCATGTTCCGGATCTCAGGCTGAATCTGATCTCAGGACTAGCCCTTGACCGACAGGGTTATGAAAGCAATTTTAAAAATGGCAAGTGGAAGTTGTCAAAAGGTGTGATAGTTGTTGCGAGGGGTCATATCTGTGGCACGCTGTTCAAAACTCATACAAAATTGTGCGAGTTAAGCCTCAATGCTGTTGAAGAAGAGGCGTCACCAAATCTTTGGCACAAAAGACTTGGGCATATGAGCGAGAAGGGCTTGGCTACACTAGCCAAGAATGATGCTATCAATCTCACAAAGGATGTTGCACTAGATCCTTGCGAGCACTGTTTGTTCGGGAAACAACATAGAGTTTCTTTCAGTTCCACCAGGAAGCAACGCTCCGAGTTACTGAGTCTCGTTCACTCTGATGTGTGTGGACCGATAGAAGAAGAATCTCTCGGTGGAAGCAAATATTTTGTGACCTTTATTGATGATGCTTCACGGAAATTATGGGCCTACTGTTTAAGATCAAAAGATCAAGTTTTTGATCGCTTCAAAGCATTTCATGCGTTGGTGGAAAGACAGACAGGGAAGAAGTTGAAGTGCCTTCGCTCAGACAATGGAGGCGAATACACTTCTCGAGAATTCACAGCGTATTGCACTGAACATGGCATTAGGCACGAGAAGACGGTGCCGAGGACCCCACAACATAATGGTGTTGCTGAGCGAATGAATCGCACCATTGTTGAGAAAGTTCGTTGCATGCTCAGTATGGCTAAGCTGCCTAAAGCATACTGGGCCGAAGCAGTCCTCACAGCTTGTTATCTGATAAATAGGACACCGTCAGTTCCTTTGAACTTTGAAGTTCCGGAGAAGATATGGACAGGGAAGGATATTTCATATTCTCACCTAAAAGTGTTCGGGTGCAAGGCTTTTGCACATGTGTCGAGGGAGCTCAGGCAGAAACTTGATCTCAAGTCAACTCCATGCATCTTTATTGGCTATGGTGATCAAGAATTTGGTTACAGATTGTGGGATCCACAATCCAAGAAAGTTATCCGCAGTAGAGATGTGATTTTCTACGAAAATCAATTCTATGACCATACTCCAACTGCTCCAGTTCGACAACGTACTAGTGCTCCGGAAGAAGTTACTTCACCACCAGAACCTCATATTGAAAATGAGGATGTCCAAGATATTGTAGACGATGCTGACGAGGATGAAGGTGCTGAGCAGGGGGAGCTCTCACCTCCTTTACAAGAAGATGGTGAACCTCGACGATCTGGACGTGTGTCGATACCATCAACAAGGTATCCTGCATCAGAATATATCCTTCTTACGAGTGAGGGGGAGCCTGAAAGTTTCAAAGAAATTCAATCTCACAGTGACAAAGAAAGCTGGAGGCAAGTCATGGAAGAAGAAATGAATTCTTTACAGAAGAATCAAACTTATGAGCTTGTGAAACTTCCGAAGGGAAAGAGAGCACTGAAAAATAAATGGGTGTTCAAACTCAAGAAAGATGGTCGTGGAAATATTGTGAAATATAAGGCCAGGCTTGTCGTCAAAGGATTCCAACAGAAGAAAGGCATTGACTTTGACGAGATATTCTCACCAGTGGTGAAGATGACATCAATCCGTGTTATACTTGGGTTAGTTGCCAGTTTGGATCTGGAGCTTGAACAGATGGACGTGAAAACTGCATTCCTTCACGGTGATCTAGAAGAAGAGATATACATGGAGCAGCCCGAAGGTTTTCAAGTCCGCGACAAGAAGCATCTTGTCTGTAAATTGAAGAAAAGTTTGTATGGCCTAAAGCAAGCTCCGAGGCAGTGGTACAAGAAGTTTGACTCTTTCATGGCGAGTCACCAGTATAACAGGACTGCGGCAGACCAGTGTGTTTATTTGAAGAAGTTCGCTGATGGTAAATTTATCATCCTTTTGCTCTATGTCGATGATATGTTAATAGTTGGCCAGGATGCATCGCTAATCAACAACTTGAAGAAAGATTTGTCCAAGTTCTTTGATATGAAAGACTTGGGTGCAGCACAACAGATTCTCGGCATGAAAATCACGCGAGACAGGAAAATGAGAAAGTTGTACTTATCTCAAGAAGATTACGTTGAACGAGTTCTGAAAAGGTTCAACATGGGTAAAGCAAAGCCTGTTTCGACTCCGCTCGCAAATCACTTCAAGTTAAGCAAGAGAGAGTGTCCTTCTACGATGAAGGAGAAAGAAGATATGGAGGCGATACCATATTCTTCGGCAGTGGGAAGTCTGATGTATGCAATGGTGTGTACTAGGCCAGATATTGCTCATGCAGTTGGTATTGTTAGCAGATATTTGTCAAATCCAGGGAAAGAACACTGGGAGGCGGTTAAATGGATTCTTCGGTACCTGAGAGGTACATCTAACCTATGTTTGTGTTACGGGGGAGCAAAGCCAGTTCTGAATGGTTTCACAGATGCCGACATGGCAGGAGATCTTGATAGTAGAAAATCTACATCAAGTTACATATTCACTTACGCAGGGGGAGCTGTTTCGTGGCAGTCCAAGCTGCAAAAGTGCATTGCCTTATCCACCACTGAAGCCGAGTACATTGCTGTAGCGGAAGCAGGGAAAGAGTTATTATGGATAAAGCGTTTTCTTCAAGAACTAGGCTTTACACAAAATGAGTACATTATTCACTGCGATAGTCAAAGTGCTCTAGACCTGAGCAAGAATGCAATGTATCATTCCCGTACAAAACATATCGACATTCGGTATCACTGGATACGCGAAGTGATGGAGCAACAACTATTGAAGCTGGTTAAGATTCACACAAGCAAGAATCCTGCAGATATGCTAACGAAGGCGGTGACACGAGAGAAACTTGGTTTGTGTACGAACATAGTTGGGCTGGAGGGGGAGATTTGTTGTACCAGCCCCTCAACTGTTCATTCGACGGCTACTGTTCCTTCGACGGCTACTGTTCATCCGACGGCTACTGTTCCTTCGACGACTACTGTTCATCCGACGACTACTGTTCATTCGACGACTACTGTTCATTCGACGACTTCTCCAAATTCAGTGCCTATAAATAGAGCTTCAAGAGGAGTTCAACAATCATCCACAAACAACACAAAACACACACCGAGAGAAAATAGAGAGAAAAAGCCGTAGAGCTAAAACGTGAGATTTGAGGGTTGGTTTTTTGTAATAGTCGAGTGAGAGAGTTGCTCCTCCTATTGTAATTCATTCGTATTGTTGAATGAAGAATTTTCCAATCCCAACATTAATTACGCTTGATCATATGTTATACTCTCTTCCTCATCCTAATGCTCCTCATGACTTTCTTTTCGTCCCCAAAAAAAATGTTTAGCCTTGATTTTCTGTCTAACCTCATAATTTCTTTTAACCATGCCTATTTTTTTTCATTTTCTGGCTAGAAGCATTTCACGTGATCTGAAGCTCTCCTCTTTATTGCACGTTATCGTAAGCTAATAAAAAACATTTGTTATAAAAATAACTAACATAATTAATTACTTTAATAACAACAAAATCTAATAATGACATCTAACGTACATTCAACTAATCGTTCACGTGACAAGTCACTCTAAAGTTTCATAATTCAGTTACCTAAAAAATGATGGCCGGTTTGATAAGAGAGGTATGGCGTTAATTAGGCAAAGCAAGAAACGTCTCTTTTGTGCTTTCGAAAAGTTAATCCTAAATAGGATGTGTATTTTTATATAGCATTGTTTAAAACTATAATTCTTATATAAACGGATAAATTAATAACAAAACTACGCAATAATCACAAGTAGAACTACGTTAATGATTATTTTATTTCAATATTTAAATGGCCTGAGTTCCAATTGTTGAAGATGTGTACACTAATCAAACGCTCCATGTAATTATAATATGGCAGAAATATCAAAAATGTATATTATCTTTTGTCAACTTTAGTTTTTGCCCTTTATCCTTTTAAACTGTTGTTTTTGCCCCGATCCGCTGTTTGTCTGCCAACTCATAAAATCGTGTCCTACGTGGCAAAATCGCGTCCAACGTGGCAATTTTTTTATTACACCTCGAATCTTAAAAAATATATATTTAAAACTAACGTTAGTTTTAAACACAGCCGCCGACGCACCTCCACAACCGTCGTCACCTCCACCCCCACAGCCGTCGTCACTTCCACACACCCCCTCCCCCCCAAATCCCGCCGGCGCACCTCCACCCCATCCCCCAATTTCTTTGTTTTTCTAGCACATGTTATTGGAGGTTAGAGGCGAGCAAATTCACTACATATTGCCTAAGAAATTCAATTGGTGTGGGAAAGTACCCCTTTCATTGCATAAGTAGTCATAGCTGTAAATTTGGGTCTTCATATACTGCTACTGGTAAATTCGTTTTCTTAGTCAATAACAGAGTAAGTTTTTAAAATCGGCGGCTATGGGGGTGGGGTGGTGCTCCGACGTGATTTGGGAGGGGAGGGGGGGTGGAAGTGACCTGTATAATACGATTAGTTTTAATTTTTTATTTCTTTTAAGATTTAAGGTGTAAAAAGAAATTGTCACGTTGGACGCAATTTTGCCACGTAGGACACGATTTTATGAGTTGGCAGATAAAAAGTGGATTGAGTATTTTTGTAAAAGATAACAGACAAAAACGACGGCTTAAAAAGATAAAAGGCAAAAATTAAAGTTGACAAAAGATAACGTATATTTTTTATTTATAATAATGATAGGATGATTCAATACGTTGGACAAACGGTCACGGAAAGCCTTTTGTTCAATAATTCCACTGAAACATGCCGATGTTTCATGTAACTTTTGAGCATGTCAACTAGGCAAAGGTGACTCATGAAGTACTACTCACATTCAATTAAAAACCTCAGCGTCATCTTTGAAAGCAACTGAATAGATATAATAGAAATTATCCAAAAAAATATATTGGAATGGATATATAGTAGAATTTGTGCCCATCACGGCAAGATGTTCAACCAATAGTATAATTAATATCCGTGTCACACATCCTTCCCGTTGGACACGTATTTTTGGACAAAACGAAACATTTAATAACGGTTGCAGACTTGCAGTCCATCTAATAACAAGAAGTCTTTTTGATTTACTTTCAAATATACTTCAAACAAGGCTCAACGAATCGATATTTTTTATGTTAGTTGGAAACAAAATCAGTTTCAAGCATAATGGATTTGATCAGTTAATTAACGTTTTCTTTTGACTATAGTTGCTCCTATTATTCATGTTGCCCCTTTTCAGGTTTACCTCTGGTAAAACTCTACCTATTTGACCCTCATACTTAATTTTAATTATTTTATGAGTTAAGTTAAAGGTTGGACTTTATGCAAATTGCAAAGATTGCGACACTTATTGATGCATTAGTTATTAAGAATCTCAAATTGATTAACAACTTGCCCAAACATGAAATTGATATAACAGTTGAGATCCACTCTAATTGAGTAATAATAATCAGAACTTTTTCGTTGAGATAACTACTTCTATAAAAGTTAAGCTCTTATGAAATATTATAAAGATTTCTATAAATACTCAGGCACAAAATAAAATAAAAAAGAAGCCTTTTCCATTGTCCATATTTTTCATGACTAAGTTGTCCTTTTCACTTTATAAAATGATATATGTTTGGTATTTGTTAGTTGTTACATATATTATTAAAGTTTATATTTTGTTTTACATTATTATATTATACGTAAAAGTTATGTATGTTAGAGAAGCGCGGAAAGGTCGGAGTTAGCATGTCAATAGATTTCAAAAGGGAAATAATAATTTGAGTTACAAAAACCAGTTGATGCGTATCATTAACATGGCTACAAACATTAAAATCCGAAATTGTTAAAACTTAAGACCATATCTCTTATAAATATATTTTGTACATGTTGTGTCATTATATTTAGAAGAATTACATAAACACTCCTGAGAATAAGGTAATTATAGGTATACCTCCTCATGATAAAAAATTTACATAAACACTTTGCGGCTAACTTTTATTTGGAAATTATCATATTGTCCTACATGCAAATTAGTACCTCTCTTTATGTATGCATCAAAAAGGAAAAAGAAACCCAAATTACAAAAACAAAATATCTTGTCGTTAATTTTTGATTTTCTAAAATTTTTTTAATTAGAAAAATGAGGCTTATTTTCCAAACTTTTAATTATTTTTGTTTCTATTTCATTTCTTGCATGATAAACGGGTCTTATAAATTTCCATAAAGATAAAACTACTAATAGAAGGGGTGTCTTTGTATATATCATATATCTCAGGAATATTTGTGTAATTCTCTCTCTTATATATACATAGACACAAATTTTTATTTTTTTCTAATTCTCTCTTATATTATTCCCGTGCCAAATAAAGTTTTGTTTAATTGTTTGTCCCACCGCCTACGATTTTGACCATGACCATTTCTTTTATGTAATCCTAATCCACTCCTAGCCTAGTGCATGTCTCATCCCATACTTAGAACTTAGAAGTCATGCTTGAAACAAATAATATAGCTAGACACATTAGATATTTTCTATATAAGTCAAAGTATTAGTATATTATCATATATTATCATCACCATTCCATGTGCTGATTGGAACATATCCCGGAGAAAAAAATGTTCAAAACTCTGATCTCTGTACATAATAATTTAACAAAAAGGTAATAGGAAAAAACAAAAAAAACCCTGTAATAATGTTAATTCTAGCATTCGGATTTTACACACAAAAAAAAAAGATGGGACGGAACAAATTACACTTGCTCATTTGCTCATTAAGTTTGGCCTTTATTTCGTTTTTGTCGTTATAATAATATTTCTTTAGGTCATCGAAATGATTAGTAGTCTTCGGATTTTGTCGTTAAATAGAGTTGCAAACTATGGAAGGAGTTTATTTAAAACTAAACCCGCTAATCAAGGATAATAATTGTGGAGTCCGGAGGATTTCAAGGGATTTGCTTTGAGAATCCAGAGAATTAGAATGTGAATATTTATTCGGTAGGAGCATATTTAAGACCTCATAGGTCATAGCAAACAATTTGCTCTATTGGTACTTTGGTAGGGAACAAATTTTAGGGATCAAATATTATCGTAACAGAAATTGGACGATAATAATTGATAATCAAATGTCAAGTCTAACGTCCCCCATTGTTTTTAGCTTCTAGAAGATATTTTATTTCCAATGTGCGATGACCCTTGTCCAAGTTGGCCATTTTCATGTCTATCCTTTTTAGATAGAAAAGAAAAACAGACCACCACAAAAAAAGAAAGCGTTCTTATCTGTAATGGGGTCATAATATAAGTGTCCCCCTTTCTTTCTTCCTTTCTTTCAAAAAAAAAAAAAAAAGATCTTTTGGACACCAATCTTCTAGAAGCTTTTAACTTTTATTACCAAAGCAAAAAATATACGACTGATTAAAAGGTGGTCTCCACTTCTTGTTTTCTTTCTTGGCCATGTGCAGTACTATTGCTCTGTCTTAATTCCCTTTATAATCATAACCAACACAAGCTTGTTATCAAAGGCTTCTAACAAACTGAAAAAAAAGCAGTCACCTTTCTTCTCTTTCTATATGTATATGTTGTCATAATAATCAGTCATCACTCAATAAGTATTATTCAAGAAAAAGAAAATGGAGATTATACCAGGGCTCCCTAATGATGTTGGATTGGATTGTCTTATGAGAATCCCATATCGGAATTTCTCTTCTGTTGCATCTGTTTGCAAAGGTTGGAAGCACGAGATTCAGCTGCCGGAGTTTTGGGCCCGCCGGAAAACTGCCGGATTGACCCGGAAAGTCGTCGTCATGGCCCAAGCCCGGGTCGACCCGAATCCTGAAATCAAGAAACACGTTCCTAATCCGGTTTATCGCCTCACGGTTTGCGAACCGGATACGGGTTACTGGGCCGAGTTGCCTCCGGTTCCGGGTCAGGATTCCGGGTTGCCCCTGTTTTGCCAGATTGTCCGGGTCGGGTTGAGCCTGGTTCTGCTGGGCGGGTTGGACCCGGTTACTTGGGAAGTTTCGAGTTCGGTGTTCATTTATGACTTTGTTTCCGCCACGTGGCGCAGGGGTACTGACATGCTTGGCGGAAGGAGGTCGTTCTTCGCGTGCACTTCCGATGGTGATCGGACGGTGTTCGTGGCGGGTGGACACGACGGGGACAAATGTGCGTTGAAATCGGCCGTGGCGTATGACGTTTTGAAAGACGAATGGATTCCGTTACCGGATATGGAGAGAGGGCGCGATGAGTCGAAAGGGATTTTCCTAAGGGGCAAGTTCCACGTCGTAGGCGGATATGACACGAGTATGCAAGGGAGATTCGAAGCCAATGCTGAGGTGTTTGACGTTGCCACGTGGACGTGGCTTCCGGTTGAAGAAGGGTTCTTGAGGAGTCCCGTGTGTCCAAAGACTTGCGTGGATGATGGAAGTGGGAGGCTGTACATGTGTCATGAGGTTGACGTGGAGTTAAGACGAGAATCTACGTGGCAAGTTTTGAGCGAGGTGCCAAGTGATGTAAGAAGTACGACGTGGACGACAGCGTGGCAAGAGAAAATGTGGGTGATGGGAAGTGAAGGATTTGGGGCACCCCATAATGCTTACTTACTGGATTTGAAGAGTTTTAAGTGGGAAAAAGTGGAAGCACCACAGGGTTTCACTGGCCATGTTCAATCTGGATGTTGCTTGGAACTGTAAGATAATTACTTAAGAGTGGTAGAATTTTACTCTTTAGCATATGTATAGAGTTCAATTTTAAAAGAGCCCTTTAATTTTGCATTGCAAATGAGTGCGCAGTAGTATGTTTAGAACTGTAATCTTTTTGATTTACCTCTATAGTTTGAATACTCCAATCAATCCTTCAGACAAGTGGAACAAAATCAATACAAAGGTTTAAAAAAATCAATACAATAGGTCTCACTATAGTAAGAGAGGTTATATTTTGACCCTATGTGAACATTTAGGTAACTCAAACTCTTTACAACACAAATCTACGTGAATTTCTGCCGAGTTGAATAAAATGTGATCCTGTGAAAAAAAGTTTACTTTATTTTCATGCACCTATACAGGACCTCACCAAATTTCTGGAACATGTGCTTTTTTAAGTACATTTTCTCTACTTTCTCTCTACCTTTTATTCCCATTTCGTGTCTCGCTGACGGATTCTGAAGCAAAAATTCAAGATTCCTGGAAAGAACTTGTGCCCCTAGACGCCCCACAGGGTGGAGGAGGCCACTTTTGTTGTGTTCGACAATCTCCCTTGTGCCACCAGAGTCGGTTCCAAGCACCTGCATGCAGACGTCGTTAGTGTAGGGTCGAAGAACTTTGACAAGTACTTACTTTCATAAATACTTTACACAGAAGAAGTTGACCAAAAATAGTGCAGTTACCGATCAAGTTGCTTTCTGATTATAGAAGAACTCCGTACATTTTGATGTGTGGTTTTAAGAAACAAGTGATCGCATATCTGAAATAAACTGTAATGGAACAAGAAGAATTAAAGGCTTACAGGAAGTCCAAATGCCATTGCTTCAATGGTTACTCTTCCGAATGTCTCTCCAAGTCCCTGCATATATGTGAGAAAAATACAACTCAGATTCTCATCAAATTTGACACGGATTAACAGTTCTTCACAGATGTAAGAAATAAATGGAAAAGCCCCTATACCTGTATGACTATGGTTCAGTAAATTGGTGCAAAAAACAGAACACTTCATATGAACTTGAGTTTCAAGTATATTATCTAATAATCTAACATCAAACATCAGAATAAGTATCTGAACCACAATTGTTTCTAAATTCTGAGTTGTAATGGTTTTTCCATGAACTTAATCATATTTTGTAACATATTAGTGAGTTTCGATCTGGTCCCAGTTGATACATAAAGTACGAGTTCCATGTCCGAGATTACATGCAGGAATAATGGATAAAACGACAAAAGAGCAATATGAACGTAGAACATAAATGATAACAGAGGATAACTACTTGTTTATAAATTTACTTAGTGCAGCTGGTAGCGGCATGAAAAATCTAGATTGGCTAGAGTTAAAAATGAATATGGAAACGTGTGTAAACAAGGGCATAATGATTGGGGATAACTATCTATCCAATAAAATTTTAGATACATGGGCATTTAATACAATGCATTCTGTGAAACAAATTGTTTCATGACACTTATTGAATGAGAAAGTAGTTATTGATAATACAAGAGCAAAGGCAGCAAGCACACCAGGAACTGAGGCTATAATCACACGATTACTCACTTGAGATATTCAAGTGCAACAGGTCATGATCAAGTATTGATAGTTTCTTTTGCTCTTAAACAAAATACGATAAACGTGTATAGACTTTGCTGACAAAAAAGAAAATATATATCTTCCATTAGAACAAACAATACTGGAAATATAGAACTTGATCTCAGTACTTTTTCTACTTTATATCGACTCAGTGCTTTAGACAAATCAGTAAACTATTTTGGGCTAAAATTTCAAAATCATGCAGTTAGAATGACGCACATCCATCTGTCTGTCACATATAAAGTAGAGTACCTGGGAGTTCATGACATAAACATCTGCCGCAGCATAAAGGGAGGCAACACGGGTTGTTGATGGAGTCCACAACACAGACTTTGACAGATTTGCGTGCATGGACATATATCTCAGGAGTGTTTTGACATATTGAACCTTATTGCTCTTAGAGCCTACTGAACCAAGGAGGACCTTAAGGTTTTTTTCCCGTTTCACATTATTCTCTGAGAAGAGTTTTCTCATGCTAGAATCTCTGACAAGCATCTGAGAATAAATTTTACCCTTGTTGGTGGTGAATATACGTCGTGGATATGTTCCATTAGAGGATTCACCAATATTTTTCCGATTCTGAAGCAATGCTCTAGAGTGATAATCATGATCCATTATGGTCGAGTCATTAAGAGCCGACATGTTCAGTAATGAGCCTTGTTCAATCATCAAACGTGCCGATTCCAGAAGCAAGAATTGGCCCTTTCCCGGATTTATACTGCTCAATGACATAACGAGCATGTCATCATCACTCAGTCCCATTTCTCTTCTAACTGCACTTCTCAATAACTGTCTCTTTTCCAACATGTTCTCAGTAGTGAATGATGGAGAGTTCAAAGAGCAGGAGATGCCTGCTACAAAGGCCAGCTCATCATTGACAGAGAGAGGCACGAGGGCTGGCTCAGAATTTATTTTGATATTTTCTTCTTCACACCAGTCTAGCCACTGTTTGGATTGTGATTCAGAAAGGAAGATCAACTTCTTTACTTTGTTGAGAACAAGCTTTGACCGATTGAAATACTCTCTTCTGTTCTCCATGATCCACCACATGATTTGGGTTGAACCAAGTTCAGTACGTGAGAGGTACTTTTCTGACCACGGCAAGAAGAAAATCAAAAAACTTGCAGATATAATGAACAATGTTTTGTTAGTTCAGACATGAAGAATTAAAATTACAAGGCAACAATTTATTTCTCTCTGTAACCCTTCAACTCCCCAGCAAGTATATCAAGAGCCGTAGAGACAGAGCTGAGCTCTAAAATACTAAAAGCATGACAACGAAGTAGACGATGGTGATACTATTCAATTTTTAAAATCTTTTCATGTACTATTCATCGACAATTTGAAGAGCAACTAACATTTAAAGTAGATGGTATGAGATCATGAATATGTATAACAATGTGCAGATGAAGGATGTCTAGAAATTTATTGTGAAGTCACAAAACATAGTCAAGTCGTATAAAAACTTCAACATAAACCTACTTCATTTAAGTTATCAAACATGCAATAAACAAGACCAATTTGTTCTCACCAATCCAGGATGAACAGACGGCCGACCCTGCAATGATGAGATCTGCTTTCATGGCAGTTTTGAAGCTTAGACCTGACTTGTCCTCGAGCACTTTGATTTTCCTTCGAGAGAGTTCGGGCATCAAACCACCCTTTTTACTGAGAACTATAACATTGACTGTGGCCCCACAGCTTAGAAACTCTGTTGCCAGCTCCATCATCGCAAGTGGAGCTCCAGTCATGGACAACTCATGAAAGATTAAAACAAACTTTCTAGACCAAACGAGACGTGCAAATGCACCTTTCCTGTCACAAGTGCCAGACCGCTTCTCAGGACTCCACTCTAAAACTGTGTCCTCTATGGATCCAAATGGTCCAACAAGAAGCCCATAAGTAGTATTTTGTTTTGGAATCTCCTCTTCTTGTATTTCAACTTCGCTCTCTGTCTCTTCCACCACTGCTTTTGCCTTATCGCGACCCCTTCTGCGCCCTGACTTCTTACCTCTTTTTTTCGCAGAAGTCTTTTTATTCCGCGTCACACCACCCTCGTTCTTAGCAAGAACCACATCTAAATTCCTCGAATCCGTCTCATTCTGCAGATTCACCGCACCAGAAACAACATCCGCAATCAACTCCCTTCTACTCTTCTGGCGCGAATCAGAACCCTCACCGCTCGACTCACCCCCATAACCGCCACTAAAAAGATCTTCCTTATTATCCCCATGAGCCCACTTCGACTGAAAATAAAAACCAGCATAAGCCCAAAGAGTGATCAAAAGCAGCCACAGCACAATGCGGTTACTTCTCAAGAACTGAGAACCAAAACCCCCACCACCCCTACCGTCTCTCCTCGGAGTTCGTCCAGAGTTCAATCTCCTGAAAGGAGGAGAACCCCTCGGTGAAGACTTCCCTGAAGATGCTGACTTAATAGGCCCCCCACCACCAGGCCTCAACGGCGACAGCCTTGCTACATTCGGTTCCTCCATTACAAAAACACTCTCAATTAACCCTCCTATATCACAAGATTCTCATACAAATTTAACTGACATCCACAAGCACCTGAGGTAGTGCTTAACCAACAATATCAATCAATTCAACGAATCCTCGAATTAACAGGTACAACAATCACCATCAAAACCAATTCTATAACGCTAATCCGCAACGAACAAAGCTAAGCCTGCACAAGAATACACAAAATTCTCAAAAGAATCGAAAAAACTCAAAACACTTCAAACAAACAAAACGCGACTGCTAATAAGAATCGAAAGAAACAAATCTAGCCTACATACACACGCACCTGATATAGTACTCACTCAACCAACAATCAATTCAACAAATCCTTGAATCGACAAATACAACAAACAAATACATCATCGAAATCAATTCCTTAATTCGAACAACTAAGCATACATCGCGCAAAATGCGACCGATAACTCGAGTTCTACAATGTCACCAACAAATAAGAATCCTCAATTTCTTTTTTCAACAGATATCCAGCACGAAACATGTAACGAACAATATTAACAAGCTAATGAAATTTGCAATGCGGAATCGAAAAAAAAAAAGAGATCCGAAGTAGTCACCTAGCTCGCAACTGATCTCTTCACAAACTTGAGATTGAATTTGAGTTTTACTGTTGGAAGGTTCCACCAGTAATAGTGGCACCGACAGTTACAAAGCAGGTAAAATCAGTACAAATACTATTTTTTTAATTATCACTTTTTCAACTCGGCACTGTGATTTTGCAGCTGATTCTAGAGAGAGAAAGTGTCGTACAGAGTTACTGTTGGTAACAGAAGTTGAATACACGCACAACTGTGTGTGAGAGAGGAGAGAGAGAGAGACAGGGGTCTGAAATTGTAGTGAACACGGCACTGTGAGGAAGCTTTCTTGTTTTTCTGTTTTTTTTTTTTTTTTTTTTTTTTTTAATTATTGACAGTTTATTATTGGTTCACGTTACTCTTACAGTTGTAAATTCTAAATTTATATAATATAATTAATTCCCTTTCAAGTTTAAACATCTCTTTCTATTATTATTATTATTATTATTATTATTATTATTATACAATTTAGCCTTGCTATGGATCCGGAATAAGTAAACTTTAGTTTTAAATTCCCGGGTACTTATTCTTTACTTGATTTTTTTTTTATCGGCAATTGAAAAGGTTTTATTCATGAGAAGTATAAGAAATACCTCAAAAGGAAGTTCAAACTTTACAAAAGGAGAATTAGACCATTCATAAAACGAGTATGAGAAGTTACTGTTACAAAATTTTGTCCATGACCACGTCTTAACTTTGATCGATTCAAAACTTTGATCGATTCAAACAACTTCATGTTGCTATCACCAGATTCTTTAAATAGAGTGTGGTTTCGAGCTAATTAAATACACCAAATGTGAATAACCAAACAGCTCGGACATCAAGATTTTTGTTCGTCAAATTCACCAATCCAAAAAAATTCTCCATTTGAGATTTATAGTTAACGGGAAAAGCCGTTTGATCAAATTATACTACATAAGCTAAAATAGGTACAGTTCTAGTAAAATTAGCAGGTTTTTTTTTTTTTACTTCTTAATATTTTTGTAAGTGAAATAGCAAATTCACCTCATATGTGATGTTAAAGGAAATGTACCTCCTGGAAATAAATTGGCAGAATACCCTTTCCGGGAAGAACACAAGTTATCCAATTTTAGTTCTTTTGTAAAAATGTGTACGAATTACTGTTTTAAGCTGTTTTCATGTATGAGAGTAAAATATGCCCCATGCAATTAAGAGGAAATTTTACTATATTTAATATAAAAAGCTTTCTAACCAATTTATTTTCTACAAGAATACTGTTGTATCGCTACGTCACGCTCTATTTTTACTATAACTTAGCATTGACCATGGCGCCATTGCTGACGTTTATTACATGCTTGATATCAACATTTATCCAATAAAAGAAAAATGTTCGACGTCACTAACAATGTTCCTTTCTCTTCTTTTAGTCTTTATTATTATTTTTTATGGAAATTACGAATATATTAACTGAAAGGGGGAATCATCCAGATTACAAAATAATAGCTAAAATAAAAGCTGAAGGGTGCAACAATACAAAAAAAGAACGCAAACAACTTAAATTTCCTCACGAAGAAAATCCAAAGAAATTTGTCCCATCCAGTTGTTCGTCATCTCCCATTTTGCCGTGCTGTGCGCATCAACATTTAGCTCTCACGGAATTTTTAGAATTTCTCAACATGGCATCTTGAGGCAGATAGATCGGGCTTTGAAAATATCGACACGGCTGCTCCAATTCAGCGGTTCATCAGGAACATTAACTTGGGTGAATAACTTGGGTGAATACCTCTTGAGCATCAAATGAAGCCAATACCAAATTGAACTCAACACATTTCTTCAAAGCGAGTAAGAGACCAGCAACTTCAGCGGCTGTCGAATTTCTTATTCTTGGTGAATCATTAATGATTAAACGTATTCCATTTTTAACTTCTTTTTAAAACTGATGTTTAGGACATCTGTGCAGCATTAACTCTATTCTGTCTTTCATAGCAATAAATTTAAATAGCATCTAAAAAGAATATAGTAGCTATTAACAACCATAATGAATTCAGCAAAGATGATTTTCAAACCAAAAGTGACTAGCACGGGTCAGCTTAGGAATGATAAAATATAAAAGGTCAAATAGCTAAATCTTACAACATTGGAATCCGTACGAAGATCCCCCGGTATTTAAGCGAATTAATTGCCTATACAGAACAATAAATGATCCAACAGAGGAAAATAATGTTCACAAATTCATTCCCAAAAGTCCAGTTCATATTTCTCAAAAAAAAAAAAAAAAAAAAAAGTCCAGTTCATATATTGATTCGACCAAAACACAAGAAAGAACGGGGTTAGCTCAATTTAAAAAATTGAAATTCTTCCAACAGCAAAAGAGGAGAGAATCTCAAATACATCATTACCACCAAGATAAACAACGAACTAGTTCTTATTGAAAATAAGAAATAGTTCAAAAGTTTATTCAGCCAAAATAAGAAACCGCAGATAAACATTGCAAATTCTCTCAAAGCCTTGACGAGCAATCCTTACAAATAGATAGAAGAAAAACACCCAGTCTATAACCACAGGGAAAGAAGAAGAAAAAAACTTAGTCGTTCCAATAGTTTAAGAAGAAAGTCCTCGACGATCTTCTAGCAAAACTTCACGAAAAGACATTAGCACAATAACCTGCATCAGACAATCAAAGTTACTTATTGTCCACGTAACAATATCAATAAGACCGATAGGGTTTCTCGTGTTCTCACAGCATATATAAACAGGGAACTGCCACCCGTCAAGCCACAATGCTCTTCCTTCAATCAGGCAGCGAGACCGGGTGTTTTTTCTTTTTCTTTTTTCAGATACACCTAACCAGAGACGCATAGGAAAGACATGAACATGATAGTTATCATATGATAAAACATGACATAAGATAATAAAACATGACACTGTCGTATTCTCACCAATTAGCACAAAAATGAAAGAAGAAAATGTTACTTTCTTTACATGCCTTTCCCATCACGCACATCTATCCTAATTTCAATTAGAGTTGTAGCTACTAAAGATTGAAGAAAAAATAAATAAACATCAACAATCCTATTTCAAGTAAGTTAGGCATGAAGACTAAATTACATGAAACAGAGTACGGAATCCACAGATCATTAATCATTAATGTAACAAAAAAAGAAACAACCTCAGATAAATCACAAGATATGCTTCTATTTGATAAAGACTTAATTGTTCTGCTGAGCTCCAACTTCCACACCATAGCCAAAAAAAGAAGCGAGAAAGACAAAAAAAAAAAAAAAAAAATCGCGGGAGGATTCAAAGCCAACCAAACATATTTGATTACCTAAATAATCTCAGAATACTCAGTAGGCCCAAGTGTTCCAAATAAGGAACTCGAGAACACAAAAGGGCCTTAGAAGAACAAATGCACCAAATGCACAACCAAGAAACTCCTCAACACCTAGTAGATGGAAGATACTTTGACAGCAAAGATATGTTCAATTTGCTTCTGCAACAAAATCAGCCTATCGTTCACTGGTCAAATTTCATCTCGGTGTATCTGCAAATAGTTCCATGTTTTCATGAGTATAGGGCATCTTATCAGATTAAGTGTATGCATAACAAAACCCACTAACCTCCGAGGATTCTTTTGCCTTTGTCCAGAGTCATCATTTGCAAGCTCTGCAAAGAAAAAGAAAATAAAACTACAAAAACGGGCAACAAAGTGTAAAGAGGTTCAAGGCACAACGGTTGATCATTTCTTACCAGGCCTCTGTCCAGGCTTCCAGTCGTTACTGACACTTTCTGCATTACTTTCTTTGCTGCAATCAAAGTTGTTGTAGTTACTATATAGTTACGGCAAGATTCTGGGTTTCTAGTGTATAAAAGAATAAACATCCCTCAAGAAACGCAAAAGGAGCAACAGCAAAGTTAAAACCAAAATCTCTTAACAGAAGGAAAAACAAATTTAGGAACATAATCAGCAAGAGTGAAGTGCCCACAAAACAAGATAACAATGTAAGGGAGCAGCACAATGGTATCTACCTTGATGCAGCAGCTATAGAAGACGCCTGTCCAGATGTGCGAGTATTATATGAACCATCGACGGTGATATATGGAGGACAGAAATTCGCCCCCAGTGCTCCAGCTGCGCCAGCTAGAACTGGTAGCCTGAATTTCGTAACAATAAAGCCAGTTAAAGATATATTTACATTACAGAACAGAACTCACAATAATAGGCTCAATAAAAGAGGACGATGTGTGGAAACATTACATCAGATAAACAACTTCATACTTCGAAACATCACAGAAATTAGGGAACTGTAACTCTATTATACAACATGCCAAATTAAGCAATCTACTGGAAGACTTAAGACAACTAAATTGTTACCATGTCATTTCCGAATTTCCTCGACCACCAACATATCCAGGGAACGCCATACCGACAGCAGGAACTCCCATTCCACCAGGATGCTGGCCTCCAAATTGCATGACTAAAAATTCCAAATAAACAACATGAGTTACATAATATAGAACCATTAATCTAACAAGAGATAGAAACAACTAGATTATTGTAAAAATCTTCAAACCAAAAGCACCAGAACAAAGTAGACATCCCTCAGAACAAAATTTTAAATTAAAGTCAAATGCTTTTTCTCAATGAATATAATCATTTGCTCGTTTTACCTGGAAAAAACGAAGGGAAGTTTTGATCACCATGACCACTACCAATATTTCCAGAACTGCCAACAACCTGAGCACCACCATAAAGGAAGGAACCCCTTCCACTGCCTTGAGCACTGTATTTTGCTTTAGCAATCAACGAATTCTCGGATTTATTTGGTTCTGGGGACTCCTGCTCCCCGGTTTCCAATGTATTTATAGCACCGGCAGCTTTTGGTGGAGAAGGAGTTTGTGTTCCACTCGGTAACTGTGTAAAATACTGATTAGAAGCTTGCACAGAAGGCTTAGTGTGGGTTTGGCTAGGAATCTTCTGAAAAGTTTGAAGCTGGCTTGGCGGATGAATCCTATTGAGTTGGTTATTGGAGAGAACTGGTTGATAGGCCATTTGGGTCGAGGAGGATATTCCTCTCCCCTGTCCTCTCAACTGTACTGGAATGGAATTAATAGATGAGGAACCAGACAGTGGCATTTGGAATGTGTTTGAAGGTTTCCCAGCCATTGCAGAAACTGGATTATCACGGTACATCTTATCCATACCAGCATTCTTTCCCCGCATTATTGCTGTCGACTGTGCCATAGTGGAACTCCCATCCACTACTGATGGCTGACCATTTCGATTAAATGTGCTAGCTTGGGCATCCCTACCATGTGCAACAGTATTATCTTTAACGGAAGAACCAGAGGGATAAAATGGGGGAGACGCAATGCTCAAACCGGACGAAACTCCCTGTTTTCTGGGAGCGTCATCGTCCTCTGCACTTGGCGCAGTTTCAGTTGTTCTCATGGTACTAGCATTAGAAGGTTTCTCAACCGATCTCCCAGATCTATGAATGAAATAATGTCAGAACCAGATATGTACAATAGGAATAAGCAAAAAGAAAAAAAGATTTTACTCACTGTTTGTTCTGTGAGAGATGCACCTCTTTACTGTTCTTGTAAGAAGACTGATACCTTCTAGGTCCTCGCCCCCTGACACCTTTAGGAGCATAGTTCTGATTGTTTTGATTCTGAGTGCTACTATTAGTGTTTTCTCTAGGCCTGTTTCCATCTGCAAATCCATGGTCTGAGCTTCTACCTCTTCCACGACCTCTTCCACGACCCCTTGAACCCCTTCTACGCTGAAAAATTGAATTTATTTAAGACAGAGATAACATCATTCCACTAACAGAAATATATATGAACAATCTATGTGAACTATTCACCCCATCATGATGCTTTTCCTGCAAAGTCAGCTCCTCGAACTTATCATGCCCCCATTTCCTTTCATCTTTAGATTCCCACAACTTCCTTCCTCCCAGCATTCGCCTAAGAAGAACAAAATATTTAAAAGAACAATACAAACCACCTTACGATAAATCAAATGTAGTCGGCAAATTAAAAAAGAAGTTAAAAGTAGCTTAACACCATCATTAAACTCTACTGGCATGTACAATAAGCAGATTAAGGTGCTCACATGCGCATGCCAAAGTATTTTATGTGTCGTTTACTTATTAACACCATATATATATATATATCCTCGAAATATATAATACTACAATAAAAAGGGCACAGCTATTATAACCCCATATAGTAAACAGTAGCCAATAATTAACAGACCTGAACACCACAAAACTACACAAAAAATAGCTAAAACGGAACTTATAGAAATCAAATACAGCACTGCAAAGTAGATTAAGCTAATAGCAGCTGACCACCCTCATTAAGCCCTTTTTTCATGTAAGACAACTGGCAGATAAAGGCACTAGTTAAAACCTAAAAATGAGTATACTGAGATATATTTTTCGATGTTCACTGATTGAAACCATATATATCCTGTAAAAATAGGCTCCAATTAATGAAGGCATAGCTATTGTGATCCCATATAGTAGACGCTACCAATATGTTGACCACACACACATTGGTGGTGCAAAGCCACACGACTACTTTTTCCTTGCAAAGTTGAGATAGTTAGAAAATAGGAAAGAGTTTAAGCCTTTCCAATGGGGATTATCAGTTCTTACCTAAGAACGATGGAACTACACCCTTGACTCCAAACAAATTCCAAATTCATGCATACTAGGGACAATGGAATCTATGCCGCAATTAACTATAGGACTGATCGATGACATGTACAGGAATACTATGGTCCAACGTCTTGAATTCTCATCATCAATAGACTTATGTTGATTTTCTGCTAATATGGATAGGAGTGATGATAGTAATATAGCAACTACACCAACAACTAGACCCGCTCATCTGAACGAAGAAAAGAAGTACTCTATAAAGCCAGACATCGGAGTGAACTAGTCTCCTACTATCACACCTAGCAATTACAAGTAAGAAAATAGTCGAACATGACATCAATCCATCCAACTAATCCTGCCCATGACAACTCCAAATGAGGATCAAACTGAACTCACACGTAACAGTTGAACACCTTAGAAGCTAACTCAAATCAGTACAGACTGCAAAATCCATGCAAAAACGCAAATCAATACCTATTTCTCCCACCGGCATTGTCCCGAAACCTGTCATCGTGCATATAAAACGCACCCGCCGTCGGCACAGCAAACGGCTCAACCTCCTTCTTCTCTTCCTGTTGCCCATCCGCGACACTGCTATTCTCCGCATCAATCTCACTATTACCATTACTTTTACCTCCACTAACTTCACTCCTCCCTTTCACCAACTCCTCCTCCGCGTCCTCCACCGCCCTATCTACTACCACCACCACACTGTTCCCAACTCCTACACCACCACCACCACCACTACTCTCCTCATACTCAATCTCCTCCTCATACTCCTCATACTCCTCCTCATCCAACTCATCCTCGTCGTAACCCTCCGCCGCGCCTTCCGATTCCCCCTCCGAATCAGGACTCTGCTGCAGCAGCTGTTTCTCCCCTTTCGGTTTCGCCTCTTCCTCCGGTTCCTCGTCGTCGCTCGCTTCTCTCCTCCGCATCTTCAGCGACAGATTCGCCTCCTCCGGATCGCTCTCGTAGTCAATTTCACCCTCCGCCATCACTCACACTGGAAAAAAAAACCTAAATTCGAAATCAGTACGGAATGGTTAGGGTTTTGCGAGATTTGATCCGAATACTTTGCGGTTACAGGATTTTGGAATTGAGTGGGTTAGGGTTTTATGGTGAATTGAACGGAATTGTAGAGAGAGAGAAAGTAACAAAGTAGAACTGTACAAAGAGCATTGACGGATGAGTTTTGAGCTTCTGTTAGTACCGTAAAGGAAACAATCGTACAGGAGGAGGATATTATCTCGTCCTTCAGGGGTATTTTGGGGATTTTACGTATTGACTGGGTTTTGAACTTGGGTTTGAGAAATGAGCCAATGGCCCATTTAGTGTGTGTCAACTGTCAACTCATTGGGCTTTTGCATGGAGCTTAATTATTATTTATTAGGTGTAGTCGTAGCTAGGGGTGTTTGGGCCGGGTCGGGAACTTGGACTCCCGCCCGACCCGGCGGGTTTTTCCCCGATTGATTTCCTCCCGGTCAAACCGGGAATTTGCTCCCGGTTTGACTCCCGCCGGGAGGTAACGGGATCTGAATCGGATCCCGTTACCTCCCGCGGGATCCCGGGGAGTAAAACCTCATTTTTCCTTGCACTCTTAGTACGGCGACGACGACGGATCTGGAGGTCACCGTTGAGTACGGAGACGACGGCGGTGGAGTTCACCGTTGAGTACAGCGTGGCGGATCTGGAGGAGGAGAACGAGGCGGTGGATATGGTGGCGGTGGAGGCGATGGTGGCGGTGGAGTTAGCTACGGGCCTACGGTGGTGGAGGTGAGTCCCAACGAAGTAGTGGTGCGCGAAAGAAGAGGCTTGAGAGACAGCGACTCCTATACCTCGTCGTCAGAGGAGGAGGACTCCGATGAAGACTCCTTTAATTCGGAGCAGTCGGTTGATTCAGAATCGAGAAGGCGGCGGAGGAAAAAGATGAAGCGGAGAGAGAGGAGGAGAAGAAGGAAAGGAGGAAGAGGAGAGAGAAGGAGAAAGAGAATAGGAAGAGAACAGAAGAGGACAAGAAGAAGGAAAAGAAGAAGAACAGATAGTGAAGAGAGATGCCAGCTTTTTGAGAATTGCAAGTGTATATTATATTATATATGCCTCTTTTTTTGATAACTTATTATATATGCCTTTGCATTGTGCGATAACATGTTTTTGTTTAATATATATTTATATTACTTTGTCACTCTGTAGAAATTGGATGTGGGGGGCTTGCCAGAAAAAATAGCAAGGGGAACACTGCCGACCGGGAACGGGATATCTCCCGTCCCGGCGGGAATCCCGTTCCACCGGGAACAGTGTTCCCGGCGGGAGGAACGGGAGCTGCCATCCAGCTCCCGTCCCGGCTGAATCCCGTGGGCCGGGGTCCCGTCCCGGCGGGACCCCGGCCCATAACACCCCTAGTCGTAGCGACGAGTTGATATATCGAGTTAGTTATTTCTACTATACACGGTATGCCTTTATGAGTGTTATTTCTTATGATTTAACAAATAATCTTATTCTCAACCCTTCTGTTGGTATGAGGATATAACTAACAATATAAAATGGTTTTTAAAAATAGAAAAAGAGATTGTTAAGTGCAGTCGGTGCACGACGAGATGGTACATTCAATTAATTATTTCTGTTTATACACTGTAAATGTTGGGTTTTGAGTGTTATTTCCTAAAATTTAATAAATCATTTTAATCTCAACCATTGACTGCAACATGCATGTCATCAATCTCAGTGGCTACGTACTGGCTATACATAATTCTTCTTCTTTGAAATAGAGCACTCATTGGATTTAGAATGTGATTTTATTTAGATTGGAATTTGGAAGTGATATAACTCGGCTAGGAACCTAATTGTTGGTACTTGGTACCAAGATACTTTATTATTAGCAAATTGAAGAGCATGGTAATTTGCACGTCTCTTTTTTTTTTTGATTTTAAGAATCAAATATAAGTTGTTAGTGTTTGAGAAAGAACAAAACTCTGGAAGAAGAGGATAAGTTAAAAAATAATCTCAAATATTTTTTTTTTATTTATTCTGAACATTCAATGTACACGATCGTTACATTTATAGTGCAATTTGAATAATCTCGGTAACTGAAAACAAACAAGCCTTAATAAATAATTAACTACTATCTATTATCCAAATGCAAGATTAATTATAATAATTAAGTTTAGCACAATTGTGCATGGTATAGGTAAAGAAATATGAGCTCGTATCTGTACTAATTTGACAATTTATATTTATATAATTTTGTTGTATATATATGTTGCATGAAACATTCATAAGAAACCAAAGCATAACATACATATTCAATATAATAGCATTTCTATTTCCATAAAATTCAAATCAGAAAGTTTGTCGATGGAGCTCTATTTGGTGACTGCTTTTGCAAAGAAGCTACTTTAGTAGTTGCAGTCAGAAAATTGTATTGGCCGATCTCACATTCATTAACACAGTCATCCACTTCGTCAACATCTTCCATTGTGAAATCTGCAAAAATCCATTTACCATAAGACAAAGCTTTTCAATAACAGAAATCTCAATATAATGCCACCAATGCAAATATGAACGGGTGATAATTAATATGTTGTAGCGTGTTCAAATCTGTTCGTAAATTATTCTTAACTTATAACTCATTGCGTTTTGTGAGTTTTTTTTTTAAATCTCATTGAAGATTATTGAATAAAATAATCTAAACGAAAATGTATTTTCACCAATTAAAACGCATAAAAAAGGACACGAAAACATACCTTGATTGATTACAATTACGTTTCAGCTGCGTACTCGCTTTGATCCTTGCCAAATCACATAAATCACGAATCCAGCAAATTGTTCACAACCCAAATCCCTTTAGAATGTGATGTTTGCACAAAATAGATGATAAAATGCAAATACCACTATACTATGGTGTATAGAAAAGTAGGAGAGTAAAAACTCTTTTTTCTTTCTTCTTCCTTTTGTGTTGTCCGGATGATTGATTTAAAAAATTGTGAGTTAGTGGAAGTTATGGAAATGGGAAAAATAGCCTCCATTCCCTCCACTCTCATGTTTTAAATTTCAAAAAAAATGGGTTGTGGGTCAACCCAAAATGGGTGCTCCACCCCCATTTAATTAATTACTTTTAATTAATTTAAATCCAACATCTCCCACTCACCCATGAGGGTTGAGCTCAGATACAATATTATCATCTTATCACATTCTTCAAATCATACAGGTATAGGGTCGTGTGACCAGCGAGTAATAAGAGCTTAATGCTATACACTGGTTAAGAATACATAGCTGCTCATTCAGTATGCAAAAGAGAGGACATTCAACTCGCTATACCCCAGTCTATCTAATTTACTACACAAGTCGACATATCTCTTATCCCCCTATATGTAAATAGAGCATATTCGACTCCCAAGTTACAAACATATATTCACAATTATGTCTCGAATTTCAAAATTCAACATAATTAGCTAGCCGATGAATATAAGTCATGTGATAGTCAAATGATATACTTCATTTCTCACTGGAATCTTTATACTCCCTTATAACCGCTTTTCTAGTCATGCACCACATTGCCGAATATATCATGGCTATTAGTAACATGCTAAAGTAGCGACACTAAAGAGAAGTTTCGAGATACCGTTGAAAGTCATAGGGGTACTATAATGAGGTATTTAAACCTCTGGGTCTCACACAATGAGAAAGGATACATTTGCTCATTTCCCATGGTCATGTAGCACATACGGTATGAAACATATGCTATGATGCTCATCTTCCTTTTGGAAGCGTATGTCATTTACAAATGAAATTGTAACTCACAACGTACAGGTCTTAGTTCAAGTGTACATCAACACTTAACCTGAGTTTTTGTCTATTTATCTTCTAAAAGATTTCTCAAAAGAAAATCTCCAACAAACAACTCACGTCGGGCTTTACTTCTAGACAAGCTCAATGGATGTGGAGAATCCAAAATGATAACCAAGTCAAAATTGTAGGAAATATTATCTCTGCACATTCCTAGATGTCAGAGGCGATTGCTCGTGTGAGAGAGCCAATCTTAACTTGTCCGACATACTTTAAAATGTAGAGACATCTATATTGCTCAAACATGTGTATATATAGAAACATCCATTAACATTTATAACATGGGCATTATACATAAATGTTCACAACAATCAATTACATCATATCCTACGCAATCCTAACGACTTAACATGACCCATAAAAACAGCCCTCGGGATTGGCTTTGTGAAAGGGTCTGCCACCATTATATGCGTCGATATATATTTCAATGTCACCTCCTTCTTTTCGATGATGTCTCTTACAAAATTATATTTTGTATCAATGTGTTTGGTCTTTCAATGATACTTGGGGTCTTTCTTGTAGGCCATTGCTGTTTGACTGTCACAATTGATCGTCACAGCTCCCACGTTCTTGCCCACCACTCCCAAATGTTGTAGGAATCTTCTCAACCAAACACCTTCTTGTACTGCAGATGCACATGCCACAAACTCAGCTTCCATTGTAGACAATGCAACACAGGTTTGCTTCTTACTGCTCCAAAAGATAGCGTCATTATTCAGCAAGAAAGCATAACCAGAGGTGGATTTACGCTCGTCCAAATCACCTCCCCAATCAGCATCTGTGTATCCTTCTAAGGATAGATTCTTTCATTGATAACATAGGAAATAGTCTACAGTACCTTTCAGGTATCTAATGATCTGCTTAACTGCTTTTCAGTGACTCATCCCTGGATTGGATTGATACCTACTAACTAGACCTACGACATAACATATGTTAGGGCGAGTACACAACATGGCATACATCAAGTTCCCAATTGCACTGGAATATGGTACATTAGACATCATTTCTTTTTCTTCTGGAATTGTAGGGCACATTAGATGACTTAAGCCTTCACCTTTAGCCACAAGGGTATGGATGGGTTTATAACTCTCCATTCTGAATCGTCCAAGAATCTTTTTAATATAAGGCTCTTGTGAAAGACCAAGTAATTTCTTTGAACGATCTCTATGGATTTTCACACCAAGTATGTAATTTGCTTCACCCATATCCTTCATTTCGAAGTTTGACGACAACCAACCTTTGATGTCTTCAATACATCCCTTATCATTACTAGCTAACAATATGTCATCAACATAAAGAGATAGAATTACAAATCCTTTCTTGTATTTCTTCACGTATACACAATGGTCTTCGTCTATCATGACAAAGTTATAAGATATCACAACATTGTGAGATTTGAGGTACCATTGTCTGGATGACTGCTTAAGACCATAAATTGACTTTTTCAACTTACAAACCTTGTTTGTTTGGCCTTCAAGAACAAAACCTACTGGTTGTTCCATGTAGATTTCTTCTTCTAATTCTCCATTGAGAAAAGCAGTCTTAACATCCATTCGGTGTAATTCTAAATCCATGTTAGCTACTATGGCCAAAAGTAAGGGAATAGAGGCAAACCTCACAACAGGTGAGAAGGTTGCTTCATAATCAACACCCTCTTGTTAGGTATAACCTTTTGCCACCAAACGAGCTTTGTACCTTTCTATGGTTCCGTCAGCCATTCGCTTTATTTTGAGAATCCATTTGCTCCCAATAGCTTTGCGCCCAGACGGAAGATCAACTAGTTCCCATACTTGGTTTGATTTCATGGATCTCATTTTCTCTTCCATTGCTATCTTCCATTCATCTTTTGTAGAAACCGAGAGAGCCTCTTTAACACTCTTAGGTTCTTGCTCACTTTCTAGAGAAGCTATGAGTGCATGTCCCTCTATGTCATAGTGACGTTTGGGCACATTTTTCCTAGTACTTTTTTGGAGTTCAAACTCCGTTGAATCCTCGAGGGGCTGAGAGCTCCCACTAGGATCAAGTGATGACTGGTCAGCATTTGAGCCCACTAACTCATAAAGAGGTTCTTTATCTCTTATATCACCTCTACTAGGAAACTCATTCTCTATAAAAGTTGCATTACGAGATTTGATCTCTGTAATTGATCCATCTTCTGGTTCTCCTATGAATACGTAACCCTTAGATTGTTCTGAGTATCTTACAAAGATACACTTCTTCCCTCGAGGACCCAACTTACCAAACTTACTCGTAGAGTCATGTATGTAAGCTGCTGACCCCTAGGTTCTTAGGTTACTTAAATCAGGCTGCCTACCTGCCATAATTCATAAGGAGTGAAAGGCACCGTCTTTGATGGCACTCTGTTCAAGATATACACAGCGGTTAACAAAGCATCTCCCCAAAAAGAGATCGCCAAGTTAGCTTGTGCCATCATAGACCTAGTCATGTCTAACAATGTTCTATTCCTTCTCTCAGCAACCCCATTTTGTTGAGGCGTATAAGGAATAGTTAGTTGTCTCATGATACATTTTTCACTACAAAGATCCTTGAACTGATTTGATAGATATTCACGTCCCCGGTTAGTCCTTAACGTTTTAATTGTTCTATCCATTTGATTCTCAACCTCGTTTATATATTTTCTAAAGCATTCAGATGCTTCAGATTTGTGAGATATCAAATAGACATGACCGAAACGTGTAAAATCATCTATGAAAGTAATGAAATAGGAGGCTCCATGCCTAGCCCTCACACTCATTGGACCACAAATATCAGAATGTACTAATTGCAAAGGAAATTCAGCTCTAACAGCTTTGCCAAAAGGTTTTCGAGTCATCTTACCAACAAGACAGTGTTCACACGTAGGTAAATCAACTTTAGATAATGAACCCAACAGTCCTTCTCTAACTAGTCGATTCATTCTGTCTGGCCCAATATGACCTAATCTAGCATGCCATGTATTAACATCACAATATGCATCAACAAAAGAAGAGACATTTAACAACATAGAACGATCTATATAATAGTTAAACATCTGTCTATTACAATCTAATATAATAAAGCCATCAGTCAGATGTCCAATACCAACACACCTATTATTATAATAGATACACACCATACTACGAGAAAAGTTTAATACATAGCCTAAATTCATAAGAACAACAACAGAAATAAGATTTCATCGAATCTCTGGAGCGTATAAGACGTCATGCAGGATTAGGGTTCAGCCACCCTGCAACTCTAGTTTGCAAGTACCAATTCCCTTCACCACCACTCGTGCGTTGTTTCCTACATATATCCATCTAGTACCAGCAGAAGGCGACGAAAATCTACAAACACTTCTCGATCTCTAGTCACATGGTCTGTGGCCCCTGAGTCTTCAATCCACAAAGGATAAGATTCAGTGAGTAAAACAGTACTAGAGACATAAGTAATATGCTTTGAAGCGTTATGAGTAATACCTTGTCCCTCTTAGGTTCGGTACACTCACGAGTAAAATGCCCGAGTGCATCACAGTTAAAGCACTTCATCTTACTCTTGTCCTTCTTTTTCTTACCAAATCGCTTCTTCTTATTGTTGCGGTTCTGATTGTTGTTCCTAGAACCTTCAACAGTCTGCTTTCCTTTCTTTCCTTTCTTCCAGTTCCTCTTGCGCTTTTTTTCAGAAGCACCTTGGGAACTGGATTCAGCAACTATGGCACCTGACATGGGTCTGACAACTCCAAGCCACTCATCCTCAAGCTCCACATGACGAGCCGCATCAGCAAAGGTTTTGATGCCGTCATTGTGAGTCAGGTTTACCTTCAGATGCTCCCACTTGTTAGGAAGAGACCGGATCAAAGCTTGAACCTTCTGTTCATCAGAGAGGGAATGGCTAGCTCTCTCTAACTCACTTATCATGTTTGACATTTCCCTCAGATGTTGCTTAATCGTGTGATCACCTCTTTTCTTGTAAGTGTCAAACTTGATAGTCAGCTGCCTTAGACGAGTGATTGAGGTCCCACCATACTTCTCCCTCAGATACACCCAGATATCATGAGTAGTAGGGTGCTCCTCACATTCACGGATGAGATCATCCACAACAGAGCTAACCAGGATGGCACGAGCAGTGGAGTTTTTCTTTTTCCATGCCAGGTAAGCCTGTTGATCCCTCCTCTCTTGAGTACTGTTTCCCGTTCCAGGTTCCACCATCACCTAGTTGATGCCATCCTTAGTTCAGATGCAATCTTTTAACTCAAAATTATGATATGCGATTTTATAATTTATACTAGACATTTTCAAGATATATACAAAACTTTTAATTTGTAATTAAGTCCCACACATATCAGTATGTTTTTGCTCATTTTTATCAGATTTTGTTCCTCAATATGAAAAGAAGGGCTTATATATAGATTAATTAATAAAGCTTACAACAAGCGATTTACACCGCTAGTGCGTGTGATTTACACATAGTGCGAGAAAAAAACTCATCGGAGCAAGGGTTTCAATTCTTCCGACAATTCTGCTGGAGAAGAGAGAGGATAATGGAGAAACAAAGAAAGCTGACACTACAGGAGAGAATCGACATCGATGGAGAAGAGGAATCTGAGAGAAAAACGGAGAAGACAGGAGAAGAAGACACAACGGAAGAGCAATCGGAGGTAGAGGAGGAAAAATCATGAGCAACGCCGGTAGCAGCTGAGTACAAAGACATAGGAATCAATCCACCACGAAATACGAAGAGGTACAATGAACTTTTCGCTGGCAATAGGAGATTTGAGAATGGAGTAGCAGTACCTTATTTTCCACAAAAGATTCGAGATGTGCTTGAATTTTACCAGTGAGGATGTGATTAATCAGTAGATTACTGGAAATATGCATTGATAGGTACCGTGGTAGGTCTGAAAATTCCTTATGAAGCAATCAAAGGATATGTGAGTAGTAGATGGACTATACAACCCCATATACATGTAGTGCAACAGGGGATATTTGTGTTTTGGTTTGAAACAACAGATGCAATGATGGAAATTTATGGAGGAGGCCCTTGGATGGTGAAGGGGGCTTATCCACTCATCTTGCAAAAATGGTCCCCAGGGATGAAGCTTGATCCAGGAAAAAATGCAAAGCTACCCATCATGGATTCATCTACCTGCATTGGACATGCAGTTCTGGACACCACACATGATAGGGAAGGTTGCTAGCTTAGTGGGGAAACCTATTTACATAGACAAGCTCACTGCATCAAATGAGAGACTGACTTTTGCTAGAGTTTTTGTGGAGCTACAAGTAGGCCAGAGGTTAATTGACAAGATCAGGCTTAAGGGACCAGATGGAAGGGAATATGAACAGAGGGTTATATATGAAAATATGCCTCGCCAGTGTTTTACTTGCCACATATTTGCGCATAATGCAAGAAACTGCCAAGCTATGAAAGCAACATGGGTGGAGCAGAAGAGGGACAAGGGGAAGAGCAAGCAACAACGGAAAAAGTTAAGGAAGCTGAGGCAGAAGACAAGGAAAAAAACAGTGAAAAAAGAACAGAAAAGGAGCAAGCAACAATGGAAAAAGTTAAGGAAGCTGAGGCAGAAGACAAGAAAAAAGATAGTGCAAAAAGCACAGAAAAGGAGAATAACAAAGAACAGGAGATGGGGGAAAGTGAGATACAGAGGATAGAAGGGATAGAAGTTATAGTGTAGATCACTCCAGCAACACCACAAACAGGAAAAAAATGCAGAAAAGCCTACCTCAGGCAGCAAACCAGAAAAGGAGAAGTCCAACCAAGAGCAAGAATAAGGGGCAAACAGTGAAGAAGAATGGAAGCTAGTGGAGACTAGACAGAAATCCCAGAAACAACAAGGAAAAGTAAGAGGAGGTACATGAAAGAGAGGAAGAGGAAGAGGAAGAGGAAGGGGGGGGGGGGGGGGCAGAATGCCAAATGGATAAAGAAATAAAGCTTGGAGTGTGGAACTTAAGGGGGATGAATGACCCCATTAAGCAGGCAGCTTTTAATGATTTTGATGATAATTCACCTGCTTGAAATAAACAATGAATCAATTATTGGAATTAACAAATATATTATTATATGATTATGCGACCTGCCTCCACGATACAGGTATCACGCCTCAAAATATCCCTCGGAGCACATCTCCAACACAACAAATACTGGAGCAGAAGCAACAGGAGGAATACAAGACCAAGACGGAGTCTCACAGACTAACTGCTATCGGAACTCCTTCGGTATTGGGCGAATACTCCGCCAAGCCCACTAGAGCCATCGGACCCCAATGGACTTCCAGTCCTAGAACCATGACAAAAACACTTCCTTGCTATACACTCTCCACACCAACGCTCTCGGAGCACTACCCCAGTACTTCCCTGCTACGCACTCCTAGCACAAACTCTCTCGGAACACTACTTCTGTCGACCAGCTCCTAGCACAAACTCTCTCGGAACACTATTTACATAGACAAGCTCACTGCATCAAAGGAGAGACTGACTTTTGCTAGAGTTTTTGTGGAGCTACAAGTAGGCCAGAGGTTAATTGACAAGATAAGGCTTAAGGGACCAGATGGAAGGGAATATGAATAGAGGGTTATATATGAAAATATGCCTCGCCAGTGTTTTACTTGCCACATATTTGCGCATAATGCAAGAAACTGCCAAGCTATGAAAGCAACATGGGTGGAGCAGAAGAGGGACAAGGGGAAGAGCAAGCAACAACGGAAAAAGTTAAGGAAGCTGAGGCAGAAGACAAGGAAAAAAACAGTGAAAAAAGAACAGAAAAGGAGCAAGCAACAATGGAAAAAGTTAAGGAAGCTGAGGCAGAAGACAAGAAAAAAGATAGTGCAAAAAGCACAGAAAAGGAGAATAACAAAGAACAGGAGATGGGGGGAAAGTGAGATACAGAGGATAGAAGGGATAGAAGTTATAGTGTAGATCACTCCAGCAACACCACAAACAGGAAAAAATGCAGAAAAGCCTACCTCAGGCAGCAAACCAGAAAAGGAGAAGTCCAACCAAGAGCAAGAATAGGGGGCAAACAGTGAAGAAGAATGGAAGCTAGTGGAGACTAGACAGAAATCCCAGAAACAACAAGGAAAAGTAAGAGGAGGTACATGAAAGAGAGGAAGAGGAAGAGGAAGAGGAGGGGGGGGGGGGGGGGCAGAATGCCAAATGGATAAAGAAATAAAGCTTGGAGTGTGGAACTTAAGGGGGATGAATGACCCCATTAAGCAGGGAGCTTTTAATGATTTTGATGATAATTCACCTGCTTGAAATAAACAATGAATCAATTATTGGAATTAACAAATATATTATTATATGATTATGCGACCTGCCTCCACGATACAGGTATCACGCCTCAAAATATCCCTCGGAGCACATCTCCAACACAACAAATACTGGAGCAGAAGCAACAGGAGGAATACAAGACCAAGACGGAGTCTCACAGACTAACTGCTATCGGAACTCCTTCAGTATTGGGCGAATACTCCGCCAAGCCCACTAGAGCCATCGGACCCCAATGGACTTCCAGTCCTAGAACCATGACAAAAACACTTCCTTGCTATACACTCTCCACACCAACGCTCTCGGAGCACTACCCCAGTACTTCCCTGCTACGCACTCCTAGCACAAACTCTCCCGGAACACTACTTCTGTCGACCAGCTCCTAGCACAAACTCTCTCGGAACACTATTTACATAGACAAGCTCACTGCATCAAAGGAGAGACTAACTTTTGCTAGAGTTTTTGTGGAGCTACAAGTAGGCCAGAGGTTAATTGACAAGATCAGGCTTAAGGGACCAGATGGAAGGGAATATGAACAGAGGGTTATATATGAAAATATGCCTCGCCAGTGTTTTACTTGCCACACATTTGCGCATAATGCAAGAAACTGCCAAGCTATGAAAGCAACATGGGTGGATCAGAAGAGGGACAAGGGGAAGAGCAAGCAACAACGGAAAAAGTTAAGGAAGCTGAGGCAGAAGACAAGGAAAAAAACAGTGAAAAAAGAACAGAAAAGGAGCAAGCAACAATGGAAAAAGTTAAGGAAGCTGAGGCAGAAGACAAGAAAAAAGATAGTGCAAAAAGCACAGAAAAGGAGAATAACAAAGAACAGGAGATGGGGGAAAGTGAGATACAGAGGATAGAAGGGATAGAAGTTATAGTGTAGATCACTCCAGCAACACCACAAACAGGAAAAAATGCAGAAAAGCCTACCTCAGGCAGCAAACCAGAAAAGGAGAAGTCCAACCAAGAGCAAGAATAGGGGGCAAACAGTGAAGAAGAATGGAAGCTAGTGGAGACTAGACAGAAATCCCAGAAACAACAAGGAAAAGTAAGAGGAGGTACATGAAAGAGAGGAAGAGGAAGAGGAAGAGGAAGGGGGGGGGGGGGGGGCAGAATGCCAAATGGATAAAGAAATAAAGCTTGGAGTGTGGAACTTAAGGGGGATGAATGACCCCATTAAGCAGGCAGCTTTTAATGATTTTGATGATAATTCACCTGCTTGAAATAAACAATGAATCAATTATTGGAATTAACAAATATATTATTATATGATTATGCGACCTGCCTCCACGATACAGGTATCACGCCTCAAAATATCCCTCGGAGCACATCTCCAACACAACAAATACTGGAGCAGAAGCAACAGGAGGAATACAAGACCAAGACGGAGTCTCACAGACTAACTGCTATCGGAACTCCTTCAGTATTGGGCGAATACTCCGCCAAGCCCACTAGAGCCATCGGACCCCAATGGACTTCCAGTCCTAGAACCATGACAAAAACACTTCCTTGCTATACACTCTCCACACCAACGCTCTCGGAGCACTACCCCAGTACTTCCCTGCTACGCACTCCTAGCACAAACTCTCTCGGAACACTACTTCTGTCGACCAGCTCCTAGCACAAACTCTCTCGGAACACTATTTACATAGACAAGCTCACTGCATCAAAGGAGAGACTAACTTTTGCTAGAGTTTTTGTGGAGCTACAAGTAGGCCAGAGGTTAATTGACAAGATCAGGCTTAAGGGACCAGATGGAAGGGAATATGAACAGAGGGTTATATATGAAAATATGCCTCGCCAGTGTTTTACTTGCCACACATTTGCGCATAATGCAAGAAACTGCCAAGCTATGAAAGCAACATGGGTGGATCAGAAGAGGGACAAGGGGAAGAGCAAGCAACAACGGAAAAAGTTAAGGAAGCTGAGGCAGAAGACAAGGAAAAAAACAGTGAAAAAAGAACAGAAAAGGAGCAAGCAACAATGGAAAAAGTTAAGGAAGCTGAGGCAGAAGACAAGAAAAAAGATAGTGCAAAAAGCACAGAAAAGGAGAATAACAAAGAACAGGAGATGGGGGAAAGTGAGATACAGAGGATAGAAGGGATAGAAGTTATAGTGTAGATCACTCCAGCAACACCACAAACAGGAAAAAATGCAGAAAAGCCTACCTCAGGCAGCAAACCAGAAAAGGAGAAGTCCAACCAAGAGCAAGAATAGGGGGCAAACAGTGAAGAAGAATGGAAGCTAGTGGAGACTAGACAGAAATCCCAGAAACAACAAGGAAAAGTAAGAGGAGGTACATGAAAGAGAGGAAGAGGAAGAGGAAGAGGAAGGGGGGGGGGGGGGGGCAGAATGCCAAATGGATAAAGAAATAAAGCTTGGAGTGTGGAACTTAAGGGGGATGAATGACCCCATTAAGCAGGCAGCTTTTAATGATTTTGATGATAATTCACCTGCTTGAAATAAACAATGAATCAATTATTGGAATTAACAAATATATTATTATATGATTATGCGACCTGCCTCCACGATACAGGTATCACGCCTCAAAATATCCCTCGGAGCACATCTCCAACACAACAAATACTGGAGCAGAAGCAACAGGAGGAATACAAGACCAAGACGGAGTCTCACAGACTAACTGCTATCGGAACTCCTTCAGTATTGGGCGAATACTCCGCCAAGCCCACTAGAGCCATCGGACCCCAATGGACTTCCAGTCCTAGAACCATGACAAAAACACTTCCTTGCTATACACTCTCCACACCAACGCTCTCGGAGCACTACCCCAGTACTTCCCTGCTACGCACTCCTAGCACAAACTCTCTCGGAACACTACTTCTGTCGACCAGCTCCTAGCACAAACTCTCTCGGAACACTATTTACATAGACAAGCTCACTGCATCAAAGGAGAGACTAACTTTTGCTAGAGTTTTTGTGGAGCTACAAGTAGGCCAGAGGTTAATTGACAAGATCAGGCTTAAGGGACCAGATGGAAGGGAATATGAACAGAGGGTTATATATGAAAATATGCCTCGCCAGTGTTTTACTTGCCACACATTTGCGCATAATGCAAGAAACTGCCAAGCTATGAAAGCAACATGGGTGGATCAGAAGAGGGACAAGGGGAAGAGCAAGCAACAACGGAAAAAGTTAAGGAAGCTGAGGCAGAAGACAAGGAAAAAAACAGTGAAAAAAGAACAGAAAAGGAGCAAGCAACAATGGAAAAAGTTAAGGAAGCTGAGGCAGAAGACAAGAAAAAAGATAGTGCAAAAAGCACAGAAAAGGAGAATAACAAAGAACAGGAGATGGGGGAAAGTGAGATACAGAGGATAGAAGGGATAGAAGTTATAGTGTAGATCACTCCAGCAACACCACAAACAGGAAAAAATGCAGAAAAGCCTACCTCAGGCAGCAAACCAGAAAAGGAGAAGTCCAACCAAGAGCAAGAATAGGGGGCAAACAGTGAAGAAGAATGGAAGCTAGTGGAGACTAGACAGAAATCCCAGAAACAACAAGGAAAAGTAAGAGGAGGTACATGAAAGAGAGGAAGAGGAAGAGGAAGAGGAAGGGGGGGGGGGGGGGCAGAATGCCAAATGGATAAAGAAATAAAGCTTGGAGTGTGGAACTTAAGGGGGATGAATGACCCCATTAAGCAGGCAGCTTTTAATGATTTTGATGATAATTCACCTGCTTGAAATAAACAATGAATCAATTATTGGAATTAACAAATATATTATTATATGATTATGCGACCTGCCTCCACGATACAGGTATCACGCCTCAAAATATCCCTCGGAGCACATCTCCAACACAACAAATACTGGAGCAGAAGCAACAGGAGGAATACAAGACCAAGACGGAGTCTCACAGACTAACTGCTATCGGAACTCCTTCAGTATTGGGCGAATACTCCGCCAAGCCCACTAGAGCCATCGGACCCCAATGGACTTCCAGTCCTAGAACCATGACAAAAACACTTCCTTGCTATACACTCTCCACACCAACGCTCTCGGAGCACTACCCCAGTACTTCCCTGCTACGCACTCCTAGCACAAACTCTCTCGGAACACTACTTCTGTCGACCAGCTCCTAGCACAAACTCTCTCGGAACACTATTTACATAGACAAGCTCACTGCATCAAAGGAGAGACTAACTTTTGCTAGAGTTTTTGTGGAGCTACAAGTAGGCCAAAGGTTAATTGACAAGATCAGGCTTAAGGGACCAGATGGAAGGGAATATGAACAGAGGGTTATATATGAAAATATGCCTCGCCAGTGTTTTACTTGCCACACATTTGCGCATAATGCAAGAAACTGCCAAGCTATGAAAGCAACATGGGTGGATCAGAAGAGGGACAAGGGGAAGAGCAAGCAACAACGGAAAAAGTTAAGGAAGCTGAGGCAGAAGACAAGGAAAAAAACAGTGAAAAAAGAACAGAAAAGGAGCAAGCAACAATGGAAAAAGTTAAGGAAGCTGAGGCAGAAGACAAGAAAAAAGATAGTGCAAAAAGCACAGAAAAGGAGAATAACAAAGAACAGGAGATGGGGGAAAGTGAGATACAGAGGATAGAAGGGATAGAAGTTATAGTGTAGATCACTCCAGCAACACCACAAACAGGAAAAAATGCAGAAAAGCCTACCTCAGGCAGCAAACCAGAAAAGGAGAAGTCCAACCAAGAGCAAGAATAGGGGGCAAACAGTGAAGAAGAATGGAAGCTAGTGGAGACTAGACAGAAATCCCAGAAACAACAAGGAAAAGTAAGAGGAGGTACATGAAAGAGAGGAAGAGGAAGAGGAAGATGAAGGGGGGGGGGGGGGGGGGCAGAATGCCAAATGGATAAAGAAATAAAGCTTGGAGTGTGGAACTTAAGGGGGATGAATGACCCCATTAAGCAGGCAGCTTTTAATGATTTTGATGATAATTCACCTGCTTGAAATAAACAATGAATCAATTATTGGAATTAACAAATATATTATTATATGATTATGCGACCTGCCTCCACGATACAGGTATCACGCCTCAAAATATCCCTCAGAGCACATCTCCAACACAACAAATACTGGAGCAGAAGCAACAGGAGGAATACAAGACCAAGACGGAGTCTCACAGACTAACTGCTATCGGAACTCCTTCAGTATTGGGCGAATACTCCGCCAAGCCCACTAGAGCCATCGGACCCCAATGGACTTCCAGTCCTAGAACCATGACAAAAACACTTCCTTGCTATACACTCTCCACACCAACGCTCTCGGAGCACTACCCCAGTACTTCCCTGCTACGCACTCCTAGCACAAACTCTCTCGGAACACTACTTCTGTCGACCAGCTCCTAGCACAAACTCTCTCGGAACACTATTTACATAGACAAGCTCACTGCATCAAAGGAGAGACTAACTTTTGCTAGAGTTTTTGTGGAGCTACAAGTAGGCCAGAGGTTAATTGACAAGATCAGGCTTAAGGGACCAGATGGAAGGGAATATGAACAGAGGGTTATATATGAAAATATGCCTCGCCAGTGTTTTACTTGCCACATATTTGCGCATAATGCAAGAAACTGCCAAGCTATGAAAGCAACATGGGTGGAGCAGAAGAGGGACAAGGGGAAGAGCAAGCAACAACGGAAAAAGTTAAGGAAGCTGAGGCAGAAGACAAGGAAAAAAACAGTGAAAAAAGAACAGAAAAGGAGCAAGCAACAATGGAAAAAGTTAAGGAAGCTGAGGCAGAAAACAAGAAAAAAGATAGTGCAAAAAGCACAGAAAAGGAGAATAACAAAGAACAGGAGATGGGGGAAAGTGAGATACAAAGGATAGAAGGGATAGAAGTTATAGTGTAGATCACTCCAGCAACACCACAAACAGGAAAAAATGCAGAAAAGCCTACCTCAGGCAGCAAACCAGAAAAGGAGAAGTCCAACCAAGAGCAAGAATAGGGGGCAAACAGTGAAGAAGAATGGAAGCTAGTGGAGACTAGACAGAAATCCCAGAAACAACAAGGAAAAGTAAGATGAGGTACATGAAAGAGAGGAAGAGGAAGAGGAAGAGGAAGGGGGGGGGGGGGGGGCAGAATGCCAAATGGATAAAGAAATAAAGCTTGGAGTGTGGAACTTAAGGGGGATGAATGACCCCATTAAGCAGGCAGCTTTTAATGATTTTGATGATAATTCACCTGCTTGAAATAAACAATGAATCAATTATTGGAATTAACAAATATATTATTATATGATTATGCGACCTGCCTCCACGATACAGGTATCACGCCTCAAAATATCCCTCGGAGCACATCTCCAGCACAACAAATACTGGAGCAGAAGCAACATGAGGAATACAAGACCAAGACGGAGTCTCACAGACTAACTGCTATCGGAACTCCTTCAGTATTGGGCGAATACTCCGCCAAGCCCACTAGAGCCATCGGACCCCAATGGACTTCCAGTCCTAGAACCATGACAAAAACACTTCCTTGCTATACACTCTCCACACCAACGCTCTCGGAGCACTACCCCAGTACTTCCCTGCTACGCACTCCTAGCACAAACTCTCTCGGAACACTACTTCTGTCGACCAACCCAGAGGTCAGAACTTCACAATGACGCAACAACTACAGAACGACACTCTCCGGGCACTCGGAAAAAGAAAGCACCTACCCACGATCACTAAGAGAACCTCTCGGAGATCAACCCATGAACGTACACCCCCTCGGAGAATACCTTGAAGCAAAAACTCCAGAATACACACCTCTCGGAGAAGCACTATCACTAAGAAAACACTCAGACTCGGCCCTCGAGTCACCATATGAAGCAATGAGCTCTCGGAAGCAAATAAGACAATCTACCCCTTATCATAAAGAAGACAAAAGCTCTCGGAAAAAGATGAAATGATACAGTCAGCAAGATAGACGTTATCTTATTGGTTAAAAGACTATTGTAACGCGTGTAAAGCACCACCACATGCATAACGACACCTGTAAACACATGCATAGCGACACCTGTCCCTAAAAACTCTATATAAACAAAAGAAGAAGGGAAAGAAAGAGAGGTGGGACAATTGGGAAAAAATACACCTATAGACTCGGAGAATACGAGGAAAGACTCGGAAAAGAGAGTGGAATATAGTTAATAAAAGGAAGGAAGGTTCTTGTCAATTTTTCTCTCTTGTTAGCATAGCATTTAGTTTTTGAACCACGGGCAAATGCGTTCCAACCCAAATAAATAATTCAGTTAATAGGAAATAATTCAAAACCCGTTAACAAAATGGCGCCGTCTGTGGGAACACCATGAGATTTGTCTCCAAGAACATCCAAAGAAGACGCGAGTCAGGGAAAGTTTACTCTCGTGATCATTAAACCCTTGAAAAGGTTTTTGTTCGATCGTTGCCATAACCAAAAGGGGAAGCAGGTGCTACAGCAATAAAACTACGCATCAAAGATAAGTATCCTTCTTTCACTTGTTGTAGTATGAGTTAGATTATGGTATCTTCGTAAAGAAACCATAATATTCTATAATTTGCTATGTAAATACTTGGGGGAAGGAAGGAAAACAGAGCCCAAAAACCTAGGAGAATATTTCCGAGAGCGGTTACTCTAGGAAGCCTCACTCGTACTCTCTAGCCAAAGGCTTTTCTAAAGTCTAAATAAGTAAATGAGACAAGGATATGAACAATTCTACTAGGAATGATTCTTTAAAGGACGTGAAAATATTCACTAAACTCTAAGCATCTATGCGTACTCACGACCCTTCCTCAAATAATTGAATTAAGATTGAGCTGCCTAAAGCATACTATAATAGGCTATGAGGGCGTGCCCGGGGATACTCCTATTTAGGAAAGTATATTCCCCCAAACTTGCACTGCAAATAGACACGCTATGCTAAGAAAGTTGCTTGGCCAGTAAGAATGGGATTCTCTCTCATTTCTGTAAACTCAATCTCAGAATTCTACGATTAAAGGAAAGGAACTAAGTATCCATAATATGCTAAAAAGTTATGTGACTATGAACACGGGAAAAAAGCTTTGTTCCAAATGAGAAATGGTTCATTCCAAATAAAAATAAGTACCATTACATAGAAAAATAAAAAGTACAATGATAGAAAAACGAATTAAAAACCCCTAAGACTGGGGGGGTTGAGCACTCGAAGAATCAGGAGTTGGCTCGGTGGTAGGAGGAGTAGGAGCACCCGCAGGAGGAGGAACACCAGAGGAAGTAGCCTGGACCCCAACTTGGAGATGGGAGTGCGCTGAGGACCGCGGAAGGATAGCAGTAAAAGGCACCCGATTCGGGGAAGAGGAGGAGGGAGGAAGTCGAGAGCTGCTCTTTTGGAAGAGGTCGTAGGCTTCCTCCAAAGTTGGCCTCTTCATCTCCGCGATATTAATTACCCGCGAGTCTAAGTTACGACCCACCTTCTGTCGTACCTGTCCAAAGCACTGAAGGAATCCCCACATAGCAGATCCTGCTAAGTACCCTGGATGCTTGCTGAGGTACAGATCCCTTACCCGAAGAGTAGTTTCCTCTCGGGCCTGCTTAACAGTAGCATCCACCCGTTGCTGCACTTCCTTAGGAAGAATACCGCCCGGAGCTTTGGCTCGTGCCAACTCCTCGTTGAGAGTGTCCACCTGGCCCAGTGCCTCCGACAGATGTTGCTCCAACTCTTTCTGCTTGGCCTCCCAAGCAATTTTTTCCCCCTCAAAGGAGGTCACCTTCTCCTTCAGCACGACCCCGTAAGCCTCCATCTCCTTTACAGAAGAGAGGAGCTGCTTATTCTCCTCCCTCAAATCGTAGTTTTGTTTCGAAATACTGACCCACACCTCGTTATACTTCCCCATTCTCTCCCGCAAATCCTTGTTCTCATCCTCTAGCTTCCGAGATTTCTCTTCCGCTGCACTCGTCAGTTTCTGCAGCTTCTCGACCTCGAGTAACAGAAGAGGAAGCATTTTAGGTGCCTAAGAAAGCAAAACAGAAGAATAAAGATCCTGACGTAGGATCTTAAACGAATTAGATGAATAAAAACTTACCAACATAGCCACGTTGTTGGTACAAGCTCGGACAAATTGCCACCCGTCCGCTGGTAGAGAATTGGCGACCGACAAGTATCGGGTGACCGTCTCAAGTGCCGCCTGGGCATCTTCCGAGCTGGGCTCCCCCTCTGAAACGGGAGCTTTAGAAGAGGAGGGCCTCTCAGGAGGTACCACCCCCGACAGTGGAACCTGGGTGACTATAGGGCTATCGGACTGGATAGCCACGAAAGGTGTCGGGGAAGGAGCACTCGTAAGCGGGGGACCCGTGGCCAAAATCTCATCCAGCAAAGTCATGGTATCGAATGCTGGAGGGAGAGCAGGGTCGGCAGGAAGGGATCCCCCTTCCAAACCAAAAAAATCTTCATCTCCTACAAAATAAGAAAGTTATCTAAGTAAAAATATCCTTTTGGCTATCTAAAACATACTTCTATACTAATAAAAGAAATACTATCTCTCTACTGTTTAAAGACTAGAAACACGTACCTTTCGGAGGGGTCGCCAACAAGGCGTAAGAATCCCCCGATAACTCCGATGATGAGGGTATGTGGATGACACCAGGGGCTGGTGGAACCATCCCCTCTATCCCAACCTCGTCTTCCCCATCCCCTATGGTGAATACCCCCGTAGGACCTGCATCGGCAGAGGTCACGGCTAGCTCAGCTTCCTCAGGGGTATCGGAAGTCCCGCTAGACGACCGGGATGTAACTGCAGCAACCTTTGAAGTAGTTCCTCCTTGCTCTCCTTCCTTATCCTCAACAGTTCTACCCTCTCCTAGGGTAGACTTCCCCTTCTTGCTCACCACGACCTCACTCTCCACCATAAACGGTCGTAGGACATTCACTACCAAGACAGTCACAAGTTAGAAAAAATAAAAGAAAAACCCGTAAGATAAGAGATATAAGGGTAAGAGACTCACCAAATGTATCAAACAACTTCTCTGGGACAGCCACAGGAGTTTCAATTCTGTCTATCGGGGAGATGTACTTCAATCCTGCGGTCCGATAGAGACGAATAAAGTCCTTTGACTCCACGAGAGGCTTTGCGGAGAACACCAGTGAAAACACCAGTGTGTCGTCCATCACTCTGTCAGTCGTCCATCACTCTGTCAGGGAAAGTAGGCACCCTCCAGGTCATAGGTATGTCCCACGACCCTACAACAGGATTAATAAAGAAGAACTTGTTCTTCCACGAGCTGTGGGAGGTGACCATACCCTCGGAAATCCTGTCGTCCTTATCTCGGTGAGTAAAACAGTAAAAAGGACCTCCCCCGGGAGACTGCTTCAACTCGAAAATAGCAAAGAATTTGTCCCTCGTGCACTCGATGCCTCACACCAGGCACCAAAATACGAACAAAGCCAGTGCCGTAAACGAATTCGGGGCAAGCTGACTCGGACAAAGGTTGCAATAATTGAAGATATCGCAGTAAAAGGGCGGGAAAAAAGTGCGCAGCCCCGCCTTTAGCTGCGGGTAATACACCGTCAGGTATCCTGGCGGAGGAGCATCACCCCGGTGGTGGGCCTCCGGCACCGTTATTTCAATATTACGGCCGGAAGCGCTATGCTCCTTGAACAAATTCTTAATTTCCTTCTCGGTGGCGGTGCTAGCCATGTCACCCACCTTCTGGGTGGCTCGCGGAGCGCCGCCTTTGTCAGCCCTTTTCTTCATCTTCTTTGATTTTCCAGCACCGCCACTGCCGCTCGCCCCCACCGCCGCAGCACTCCTCTTTCGCGAAACTTGAAACCCTAACCCCGCCGCTCCTCCGGTACCAGAAGCAGCCGAAACCAGATTGGTGTTAGATTGCGACGCCATTAGAAAGAATTTTTGAAGGAAAAGAATACTTTAGCAGAAATCTGTTGCAGAGAAAAAGAGTATGCGCTTAGCAGAGAGAGAATATTATTTGCTCAAAATTTGCAAGTGATGGTGATGGGTGAAGAAGAGGGTTTTTAAAACCCTACGCCCACTAAGCGTCTTAAAAGACCACTAAGCGTGCCCACGCCCCACGATTGAAAGTCGTGTTTAATGACACGTCTCCTCGGTTAACGAAAGTATAACGGTCAAGACGCTTCGATTCCCGCATCCAACTTAAACGTGGCATTAAAATCGCCACTAACTGCATTTAAATCGCAGTTAATTAAATTATAATTAATGCCCCTTATAATTAATGCCCCAATAATGACCTACGAGGGCACATTTGGGAAATACGACGGGATCACTCGGAGAGAGTAATTACTATACTCCTCGCCTTTTTAAAGGTAATGACAAGAACGAGTGAAACGTCGAACAAAACATAAATGTCACTGACGAGTGTTTACGACATCCCTGAAGAGTTCTACGAGGCCTTGTGAAACCTTCCCCGTATACTTGACAAAATGCACGATACTAGAACTCTCGTACCCTTTAAAATATTAAGTTTCTAGTGCAGTAATGATAACTAACTGCACTACAAACTTGGGGGGGTTTGTTAACAGGATGATAATTCACCTGCTTGAAATAAACAATGAATCAATTATTGGAATTAACAAATATATTATTATATGATTATGCGACATGCCTCCACGATACAAGTATCACGCCTCAAAATATCCCTCGGAGCACATCTCCAACACAACAAATACTGGAGCAGAAGCAACAAGAGGAATACAAGACCAAGACGGAGTCTCACAGACTAACTGCTATCGGAACTCCTTCAGTATTGGGCGAATACTCCGCCAAGTCCACTAGAGCCATCGGACCCCAATGGACTTCCAGTCCCAGAACCATGACAAAAACACTTCCTTGCTATACACTCTCCACACCAACGCTCTCGGAGCACTACCCCAGTACTTCCCTGCTACGCACTCCTAGCACAAACTCTCTCGGAACACTACTTCTGTCGACCAACCCAGAGGTCAGAACTTCACAATGACGCAACAACTACATAACGACACTCTCCGGGCACTCGAAAAAAGAAAGCACCTACCCACGATCACTAAGAGAACCTCTCGGAGATCAACCCATGAACGTACACCCCCTCGGAGAATACCTTGAAGCAAAAACTCCAGAATACACACCTCTCGGAGAAGCACTATCACTAAGAAAACACTCAGACTCGGCCCTCGAGTCACCATATGAAGCAATGAGCTCTCGGAAGCAAAGAAGACAATCTACCCCTTATCATAAAGAAGCCAAAAGCTCTCGGAAAAAGATGAAATGATACAGTCAGCAAGATAGACGTTATCTTATTGGTTAAAAGACTATTGTAACGCGTGTAAAGCACCACCACATGCATAACGACACCTGTCCCTAAAAACTCTATATAAACAAAAGAAGGGAAAGAAAGAGAGGTGGGACAATTGGGAAAAAATACACCTATAGACTCGGAGAATACGAGGAAAGACTCGGAAAAGAGAGTGGAATATAGTTAATAAAAGGAAGGAAGATTCTTGTCAATTTTTCTCTCTTGTTAGCATAGCATTTAGTTTTTGAACCACGGGCAAAGGCGTTCCAACCCAAATAAATAATTCAGTTAATAGGAAATAATTCAAAACCCGTTAACAATAGGTAGTAATAAGTGCACAATAGGTGCTGTAGTGGAAACAAGATGGAGGAATAAAAACTATGAGAGAGTCAAGAATAAGCTGGAAAAGCATTGGGAGGTGGATAGTAATATACTCCACAGTAAAAATTGCAGAATCCTTTTAGTCTGGAAAGGAGGAGATGTGAACTTGAAAGTGGAAGAAAAGGAGACCAGTTTATGCATGTCAATATTGAAACCAAAGATAATAAATGGAGAGGAAACATCACAGTGGTCTATGCACACAATAGAGCTGAACAAAGGAAGAAATTGGGAAAAATAACACAGGCCATGAAAGGCCCTTGGCTCATAGCAGGGGACTTCAATGTGGTTTTGAAACCATATGAGAAGTGGAGTGAAGTAAATAACCAATACAATGGGGGAACAAAACTCCAAGATATGCTAGATGTCACTGGACTTAGAGATCATCATTACATGGACCCAGTGTATACCTGGAATAATACACATACATTTTGCAAACTTGATAGAGTATTGATTAATCAAGACTGGAGGGTGACAGGTAATCTAGTATATGAAGCCATAAGAGAATTTCAAACCTCAAGTAAGATATTGAAACAGATTAATGCTACTTCTGCGTGTTTATTACCTCAAGTTGAGAATGCTACTTCCATTGCTCAATATAGACCCATAGCTTGCTGCAATATGTTATATAAAATAATAACTGAAGTACTAGCTAACAGAATTAAGAACATCTTGCCAGACTTGATTAACCCATGCCAGAATGCTTTTGTGGCAGGCAGGGACTTATTCCAAAATGTGTTCTTAGCACATGAATTGATTAAAGGGTATAACAGAAAACACATGACTCCTAGATGTATGCTCAATATAGATCTTAGAAAAGCATATGACACTATTAATTGGTCATTCCTACATGATATGCTGGCAGGGTTTGGGTTTGAGGATGGTTTTATAAAGCTAATCATGGCATGTGTGTCATCAGCCAGTTTCTCACTTAGCATTAATGGTAGTCTAGAAGGCTTTATGCAAGGGAAACAAGGGCTAAGGCAAGGGGACCCTATGTCTCCTTACCTGTTTGTTTTGTGTATGGAGTATATGTCCAGAGTGATTCAATTGAGCATTAAAGACAACAGTGATTTTAAATACCACCCAAAAACTGCAAAATTACACCTTACTCATATGTGTTTTGCTGATGACTTACTCCTCTTTTGTAGAGGGGACAATGACTCACTCACTGTACTCAAACAGGCCATGGATGAATTTTCTTCAGCTTCAGGCTTACAAGTGAACAAGGCTAAAAGTTCAATATTTTTGGCAGGTGTACAGGGGGTGGAGAAGGAGGAATCAATGACGATATGGGGCTTTCCAGAAGGAAGCTTTCCAATTAGGTATTTGGGCATACCATTGAGCCCAAGAAAGCTAAGGATAGAGGAGTATGAGGCTTTCATAAAAAAGGTGAGTGCCAAGCTCCAAAGCTGGTCAGCCAAGAACTTAAGCTATGCAGGGAGAGCTCTATTGGTAAGAACAATACTGCTCTTAATACAAAGATTCTGGTGCTATCTGTTACCAATCCCTGTAGGAGTAGCAAAGAAGATATAGTCAATGTGTAGGAGCTACTTATGGTCTGGCAAAGCATTTGGAAGAAAGAGCCTTGTAGCTTGGTCACAAGTGTGTCAAGATTACAAACATGGGGGGATTAGAAATCAAAGAAATAATGAGTTGGAATAAGGCATTATTGTGTGCACAAATTAATAAGCTAGCCAACCACAGGGAAAAGCCAACTGTATGGATAGAATGGATCAAGGCATATAAAACCAAGGACAGGGACATATGGAGAGTACAAATGAAGCCATGTGACTCTCCATGGTGGAGAACATTGATCAAGCTCAGAGATGAGATGAAGGAAAAATACCCAACCAGGCAACCTGAACAATGGAGGAGGATGACACAAAAACATGTAATTGATGAATGCTACAAAGCTTTCCATAAGGAAGCTGAACCTAAAGACTAAACAGAACAGGTATGGAATAAAATTTCTACTCCTAGGGTGAAGTTTATAAACTGGCTTATCATGCATAGAAGGGTTGCAACTAAGGATAGACTAATGAAGATTCACTTGCTGGATAAGAATTGTTGTGAACTGTGCAATAAAGCTGAGGAATCAGTTGATCATTTATTTTTTGAATGCCCTGAGGTGAATGTGTGCTTGATAAAATCATGAAAGAAGTTGGGGTGTGCACAAAAACAGTAAAATTGCAGGAATGGACAAAGATGTTTAGCAGCTCAACCAAAAAGACATCAATGGTCTATCAAATGAGAGCAGCAGCAATGGGGGCTGTAATGGATAGCATCTGGCGATGGAGGAATGGAATTATCTTTGAGCAGAAATCAAAACCAGCCAATGAATTGTGTAAGGAAATAGCGAGTGAGCTACTGACTCGCATAATGTATAAGCGGGGTAAGAGAATAAATAGATTTCTGAGAAGCATTATAACTAATTTGAGGAAAGTATAATGGACAGATTGTGAATTGGGAACAACTAACTGTCATGCTGCGAAGTGTTTTTATTGATTAACAGGTAAAAGAGCAGAAGAAGACTGGAAGAATGGCGCGGAACCAGGTAAGGATCTCTCACCCTCACAACTGGAAGAGAGTCCAGATCAATGCAAGAGCCACTATCATAAACATAGCATTCGCAGACAACTGAGATAGAACCAAGAGAGTACAGTCACGGCGGTTGCCGGAGCTGGAAAGAAGAGGGTATCTATCAAGAGTGTAGTGTTGGATTGAGACTTAACACGAGTAATAGTCCTAGACTAGAACTTTAGTGTTTTCCTCTGCTAGATAGAGCATTGAATGTAACATTGAATAGCTTCCCTTGGAGTATGCCCCTCGTATTGTGTAGACTCTCTTTTAGTAATATATTTACCTTTCGTGCGAAAAAGAAGAAGGGCTTATATATAATTTGTACGATGACAACAATCATTGTTCTGATAGACAATATCGATCATTAGGCTTAAAAAATCTCAAATATTGAAATTTCTAATATATTTATGTCATAATCATACATATAATTATTACTTGCATGATCGACTCACCCCTGGCAAAACGAGAGCATTGATCAACTGCACACCCGAGCTTGCAGTAGTTGAGGCCCGACGAACGTCCCATACCAAGTAAACATTCGCCGAAGCATTCGATCACACAAAGAATTTTGTGGCTTTTGAAAAGGCAACCCATAGCACAACTACCAAAACAAAGCTTGAAGGAGGCTGATGTTTGGCCTGCAAACAACAATAACAGTACTATTGCCAAACTTATAGAATATAGAACATTCTTCTTCTTATCCATTGCTATCAAATAAAGAGTATATGGTTCTTGCAAGTACTTTTGAATGCATGCATAACGTGATTTATATATTGTTAATTTGCTATTTGTTACACCAAATTAAATCAGATCATATCAATTAAGAAACATTTTGGACTTTTAGGTTTTAGGATAATTATATTATCACGTCACTATGTATGGTCATGACTAACTTCTAGCTTGTGATGATATATTAGATTTCCCTCTCTTGTGTTTATGTATTTATAAATTTAATGTATGTTGATCCATTCTTTTATCAAAGTTAGCTGTAAAGTGAAGTGGGCATAAATCCTAAGTTGAAATTTTTAGGAGTGCTAGAATTTCCAAGGCTCTGAAAGAAACGTAGGTTGGCGTGCATTTAATAGGCCTGCATCTAAAACCTTTATTATATATTATTAAGCTCAAAGTTGCCCGTGTGAATTTATGATCGGATTACATTCCCTAAAAGCTAATTGATACATTCCTTAAAAGCTCAAAGTTGACCGTGAATTCATATATAGTTAAGAAACGTAGGATAATAAAAGCTATTGATGCTAGAAATGTAAAGTTCTTAACAAATACCAATTACTTAAACCATCCATTTGCTTCACTAGCTCATTAACATTTATAGTGCATAGAGTAGAGCTTTCTTTTATGGTCTTTATCTATTTAAAACTCAATTTAAGTGCAAGAAATTTCCGAAAAAATATGAAATACCTAGAAGATATATATGATGGAATCTACTAAGATATAAAGATCCAAATAACACAATTGATGGAAGCGTTATGGAACACTACAAAAAAAATCCATTATTCGTGATAAAAAAAATGTCGTCACAAAAGTGAAAAATCTATCTAACACCAAGTACATCGGGGTATTTTGATTACAAATAATATTACTTTAATTGATGAAACGAGGGAAGACTCTAATGACAAACTAGACGTATGTAGACAAAGAACTCATGATATTAATCAAATAAGTTTGAGCATGTCGAGTGTAAATTTTAACAAATAATCAACGACGATAGTATTGTAATACTGTATGTACCGAAAAGCACAAACTGAAGTTTCAATCCCATATTATATACTTCACCAAGATGGAGAATAATTATTAGTGGTATCACATTCAAGCTTTTTGGATAAAATCGAGTAGTGATACGTGAATTTTACGACAACAATACTGTTTGTTTCATTCGAGGAATTAAGTAAAACAAAACGAAGAAATTCTTTGTTTTTCAAGAATAGAGAATCATTTGTTCGTGTCCCGTTTGAAGCTATTCACCATGCTTTAGTTTCTTGATCTGGACGCATAACGGTCTCGAGAATGTCAAGCCTGGTGTCCGATATATTTTACCTTCTTTTGTTATTTTCCACCTGAAAAACCTCAATGTTAATTCCAGAGGTCAAAATAAAATTATTTATTTTGAATACTGAAAGACCTTATTTAAAAGTATTTAGTTTCATATAGGTATGTTATGACTATATAATAACTAACCTGTATTGTGTGACAAGGTAGTGTAGAAAAATGGCCATTTGTAGCTTAGCAAAATCTGCTCCAGCACATAGTCTTTTCCCACCACCAAATGCCACAAATTTCCGAGATCCACGATGCAGTTCTTCCCCCTATTTTAAATTTCCACATGTGATCATTCAGGGAGTGCATTATTATTGGGTACGTTGATCATTAATTAATAAAATTCCTAAACATATTATATTAATAAAAAGCAAGATAATCAAATAAATTAATATATTAAAGCTGATAGTTACTAGTTAACCTACCTGCCATCTCAAAGGATTGAACATATAAGGATCGTCGTAGTCGCTTGGATTGTGATGAGTAACAGATGAACAAACCACTATTGTCCAGCCACTTGGTATTTCATATCCTGCCAGATTAATTATTTAATAAGAAGATAGCAAAGTAAATTAGTTGACCACCAAACCCGTACTATAAACTATATATAACTTTGTATTGGTTAACTAGCTAGTCAGTTGTTTATTATGGTAATACACACACATGTATGTACTTGCCTTTTATGTTAACGTCCTGCATTACTTTTCTGAAAATTCCTGGTGCATTATCTGCAAGTCTAACAGTTTCGTTTATGACCTGCAAAGGATGCTTATGAGCTCTTTCGGAATGTAAACGTACATACACATAGTAATAGTATATATTTACGAATACTTCTAGAACTCACCATATGCGTAAAATTCATAGATTTGTACTCATGCCATGTGACTCCAGCCTCCTTGTTAACACGATCCATTAGAATTTGTTGGTGTTCTTCCTATATATATCATTATAATGTAATAAAGCAACATAGTTAGATTAATATAAGATAATATATATATATATATATATATATATATATGTGACATGATATCTTTAATGTAATTTGTTATACTACCTGCAGCTGTTTTAAGACCTTCGGATGATCATGGAGGAACTTCAAGCCGATAGTGATGGTCGTGGAAGTGGTCTCAAAAGCTGCAAAGAGAAGTAAATACACCAGATCGACAGCAATTTCTTCAGTTAAAATTGTTGTTTCATCTTCAATATCTTTTAACAAGTGTCCTAAAAAGTCGTCTTGATAACAATTATCCGTGCTTGATGAATATCTTCTTGCATCAAATGCATTTTTGATCATTTTCTTGGCTTTCTTCTTTCCCTAGTTCATTAATTAAGAAAAAGAAACATATATGCATTGATTAATTATTATTAGACGCATACAATATATACAGACTAATCAAATAAGTAGTTAATAGGCGGATCCTAGTTACCTGTAGAGCAGCATGAAAAACGGTTCCAGGAATATTTATAGGAAATGAAAGAAACGCCTCCTTCACAAATTTGTAATTTTCTCTCAGTTCTGACGCTAATTCTTCGTCCAAACAAAGGAACGTTGTAGCAGCCAACCGAAAGACCATCTAATTCATTGAAAAACAGTAGCAATGAATATATGCACATGCTTAAATTACTGTCTCATTGAAAAGCTCAAATTTGTTCGAGGAGATAAATGATATTTATTATATATATATGCATATCCTTCAACGCGTCTCCTCGCGTTTCATGAAATTATTAGATAAGAGGGTGGAGACGGATGGAATTCAAATCTAAGACCTTTTTATTGCTCTATACATCAATATATACTACATTGAACTGTGATCTCGTCTAATCATTCAAACTTATAAGGAGGCTAGTCAGTTATTGATTGATACAATTTTCTAACCATGAAAAGGTGAGCTTACTTTCTCAAGTTGTTGTTTAATGTCCACCTCATCACCACAGGCAGTCAACAAGTGTAGATGCTCCGACGTATTTTTATCCATTTCATGTATAAGTTGAAGTTTAAGGTTTTCAGGTCCGACAAGTTTGATAGCTAGGTTTCTAAGGTACTTGTGAGCCTCCCCTTGTTGATTATTCAATCCCTTTTGTCCAAAGATTTTGAGAACACTATCAGTGTACGAGCACTCGAATGAATTTCCTTCTTGCTGGAAAATATACTGATTCACATCCGGATCGGTGGAAATCACAACTTTTTGCCCAAGTAAACTTGTCCGGAAAAGTGTCCCGTACCTAAAGGTACAATTTGTAGACATTCAAACATGCATGCATAAAAAAAATGTAATCCAAATAATATATATAATGAAATTAACTAAATCAACCCTTAATACCTGGCCATTCGTTTCTTAATGAATGGAGGGATACCCTCCAGTGGCTGAGGGGAGAAGTACTGGATTGTCTCTCCGATAATCGGAAGACCCATGGAACCCGGCGGCAACACCCCGTTGCACTTAGGGTTTCGCCACCTGTATACCCATTGGGTCACACCAACAACTAGTAGTGCCACAAGAAAATAGAATGCGATTGCCATTACTGCGTGGTAGCTTGATGTGCATGCATGCATGTCCCCCGAAAGGCCTTATATACAGTTTGGTTAGGTGGAATGAGAAGCAAGAAAAATAAGTACGTATGAGATAAGAAAGTTCTTTAAAAATAACCACGCGATAAAGGCGTGTGAGATTCAATTTGAACAATAATGACCTAATTTAATATAATATAAAAAGTAAATGACTTTCTTTTGAACGAATAATATAATTAGGCAGGAAATGGGAAGAAAACTAAAAAGAAAGAATCGAGATAAGCTTTCCGCTAATATTTTGACATCGAAAGAGATTTATTTTGCTAATTAAAATAAGATTTGAGGTTATTAATTTGTTAATTAAATATAATACACGGGTAGTGTTTGTATTTTCTCAATATATATGTGTATAGAAAAAAAGATTCATAAAATGCCACTACAAGACTGGGCGGTCAATAGGGACCGCCCAGTAGTGACCTAAATTAGGTCACTCGTCTTCAGCGGTCCCTGAAGGTAACAACGACCTAATTTAGGTCGCTGATAGTCCTGAAGGTAACAACGACCTAAATTAGGTCGCTGATAATCAGAAGGGACTTTCAGCGACCTAAATTAGGTCGCTGAAAATGAAGGAGACCCTCAGCGACCTAATTTAGGTCGCTGAAAGTCCCTTCTGATCATCAGTGACCTAAATTAGGTCGCTGATTTCCTGCTATAAATAAAATAAAATAAAAACTTTTTTTATATACCAATAGGGACCGCACTTAGGTCACTAACTTTTTATATAACAGTAGGGACCTAATTGTGGTCCCTAATAACATTAATAAGGACCGCAATTAGGTTCCTATTGACGAAAAAGCAATAGGGACCGGAGTTAAGTCCCTATTGTTTTTGAGTCAATAGGGACCTAATGGCAGTCCCTATTGTAAGAAATGAAGGAGACCTTCAGTGACCTAATTTAGGTCGCTGAAAGTCCCTTCTGATCATCAGCGACTTAAATTAGGTTGCTGATTTCCTGCTATAAATAAAATAAAATAAAACTTTTTTTTATATACCAATAGGGACCGCACTTAGGTCACTAACTTTTTATACGCCAATAACAGTCAATAGGGACCGCACTTAGGTCCCTATTGGCAACAGTAAGTATCAATAGGGATCGCACTTAGGTCCCTAATGACTCAACATGGACCAAATTGCGGTCCCTACTAATATTCACACTTTAAAACGTTACTTTATAATTATTTGATGTACAACGCTGTTTGTTTAATTCATAATTACCACTGTAATAGTTTTTGAAGCGTGAAAAAACGTACTTTGAAGCATGAAAAAACACGCCGCAAGAATGTTGCGTACACCACGATTACTCTCGGTGTGTGTAATATTACCTATCATTCAATTTTTATTTTGCTCGCACACTATTAGGAACCGCAGTTAGGTCCCTAATAATATTCATAGAGCTCTATGAATATTATTAGGGACCTAACTACGGTCCCTAATAATAGTAATAGGGACCGAACTTAGGTCCCTAATAAGGCAACAGGGACCGCACTGCGGTCCCTATTTAAAATCAGTGACCTAACTGCGGTCCCTAATTTTTAATAGTGACCGCAGTGCGGTCCCTGTTGCCTTATTAGGGACCAAAGTGCAATCCCTACTAATATTCATCCTTGAAATTTGATTTTGTTTTATTGATGATGGTGTGTTTGTGATTCCTAGCAACCAAACTCATTGCAACATGTGAATTGAAGTAATAAATGATCGCAAAACCAACCTCATAGTAGTTTAGTTGTGAAATAATAGATTGAATGAGATTGATCGAGTTATTAACGTTCAACATATATTTTATGTTCTACAACTAATCATCACTAGTTAGTTGTAATTATTTAATTTATTGTTTAATTTATTATTTAATATCTATGCTAACATTAGTGAAGTAAAACATAAAAACGAATAACAACTACAACTAACTAGTGATGATGAGTTGTAGAACATAAAATATATGTTGAACGTTAATAACTCGATCAATCTCATTCAATCTATTATTTCACAACTAAACTACTATGAGGCTGGTTTTGCAATCATTTATTACTTTAATTCACATGTTGCAATGAGTTTGGTTGCAAGGAATCACAAACACACCAACATCAATAAAAAAAATCAATTTCAAGGATAAATATTAGTAGGGACCGAACTTAGGTCCCTAATAAAGCGCGGTCCCTATTTAAAATTAGTGACCTACGTGCGGTCACTATTAAAAATTAGGGACCGCAGTTAGGTCACTAATAATTAATAGTGACCGCAGTTAGGTCACTAATTTTAAATAGGGACCGCAGCGCGGTCCCTGTTGCCTTTATTAGGGACCTAGGTGCGGTCTCTACTAATATTCATCCTTGAAATTTGATTTTTTTTATTGATGTTGGTGTGTTTGTGATTCCTAGCAACCAAACTCATTGCAACATGTGAATTGAAGTAATAAATGATTGCAAAACCAACCTCATATAGTAGTTTAGTAGTGAAATAATAGATTGAATGAGATTGATCGAGTTATTAACGTTCAACATATATTTCATGTTCTACAACTAATCATCAATAGTTAGTTATAGTTGTAATTGTTTAATTTATTGTTTAATATATATGCTAACATTAGTGAGGAAAAGAATAAAAACGAATAACAACTACAACTAACTAGCGATGATTAGTTGTAGAACATGAAATATATGTTGAAGAGGGGTTGTTTTTCTAAACCCCCCAGTCGCGAGATTTCCAAGACGATCACTTCACTCATTCGACAGTTTATGAGTGAGTTTTGGCCCTCCTACTTGAAGGTTCCTGAGGAAGTACGAAGAGAGATGTACTCGAGATTTACGGTTAGTTTTAAATGAATTATTAATATTTATTGATTTACTCGAGGTTCAAAATATTGTTTAATTTAGTTTATTAATTTAATGTATTAATTTATTGTTTAATATTTATCTTTTTTGTAGAATATCTATGGGATTCGTCGGTCAGAGAGGGAGCAGGTACATAGGGCATACCAGTTGAAGGCGAGAGGGATTTATAGGCGTATGCTTAACAAGGCGAAGGAGCAGTACATGAAGAAAAAGGATAAGGAGTAGTTTAAAGATAAGCCTAAGACGCCGTGGATGAGCCAGAGTTTGGAGGATCAGGCGGCAAAACACTGGGACACTGAGGAGTTTAAGGCGAAGTCCGTGAAGGGAAAGAAGGCTCGACGAGGCGGCAAGTTGGACGGCGACGCGCCCGCCACCTTTTACGGTGGTTCCATTGACTACGAGGAGATCCGGCGGCGCCTGGTATGTTTTGTTAAAATTATATATTTTATTTGTAGTTAAATTTTAAGATTATTGTTTATTGATTAGTTTAAAACAATGTAATTTTAACATTTAAAAAAAAGAATTATAACCAACTATTACTTACAATTTGAAGGAGAGGAATCAGCCCAACCGCACCCACCCTATCAGGCACGACGAGATTTATAAGGCAGGACATACGAAGAAGGTGGCGGGGACTGGCAGAGGTACATGCGTACCCTTGAGGCGGGAGTGGAAGTCTGAGACTACTAGACTTATTTACGTAAGTGTTTTAAATTTTCTACTCGTTTTTAATTATCTTTGTTTTAATTTAATTTCTCCTTTTTAATGATATTTGAATATTCAACAGAAGACTTATAAGAGGGAACTGAGGAGGAAAAATCCGGATGCAGTGGAAGATAAGGACTTGCCTGACTGGGACGCCGATTCGTGGAAGAAGGCGATATGGAGTATGAAGAAGGGGAAGGCACCGAGTTTACCGAGCTATGCTGATCCTCGAGACTTCGACATGGAGGTCGGGAGGGAGCCAGACTACAGACGGGAGTTGCTCAGGCAGCTCCAGGAGGAGAACAACGAGTTGAGGTCGACAAAGGACCCGAGAGTCGACTCCATGTTGTCCTGGCTCCAGTCTTTTAGAGAGGACATGCAGAAGGATACAGGCCGACCAGTGCGAGAGCTTCCGTCAGACTTGTTCATGGGGAACGCTATTAGGAGCGGAGGCGCATTTCGGGTTCCGAGGCCGATACGTGAGAGACCAGATCCTTTTGCTCCAGGTACTTCCAACCCCACCCAGTATGTCGATGATCTTGATATTGATACTGATGAGTCGGAGGGTGATGATGATCTTGGTCTGATGGATGTTGAGGCAGAGTACCTCGGTGAGGGTGAGGGGGGTGTTGGCGTTGATGAGGGTGGGGTTGGTGTTGATGATGATCTACTGGCGCCCCTGGATGAGATGTATGATTTGGCGGAGAGTTCTGGTGATGAGGGGGTCGTGTATCCGCCTAGTGATGATGAGGGGGGTCAGTGATCTTGTTGCGGGTATTTATTTGTAAATATGGATTATGATATTTTGGAACATATGGATCATTTATGGTGTAGTTGTTTTGTATGTATGGTTTGTGGTTGGTAGGGATTATTCATCATTTTGGTTATTTTTGTTTATATGGTGTTGATGGTTAGTATGGAATATTAATTATAATGAGGACATGTATGGGGTACCAACATTCAAAAAAAACTCATAGTCATAGTCATATTGAAAAATCAAATAGTCATAGTCATACTGAAAAAAAGAAAGAAAAGAAAGAAAGCAGTAGTCTTCTTCTGAATATGTAAACTCATAGTCATATTCATTTGCATCACTATCTACGCCTTCTGCTTGTCCATCATTGTCCTCGTTACCACCTAGTGCATCAACGACCTCGAACTCACCTCCACCCAACTGAATATCCATGTTGAACGAACTCAAGTCTACAAACATATTAAGACCTGCTGATTCGTTCTCTTGAAACACTGTCTCCGGAATATCTGGGTCATCAGGGGTAGAATCATGAATTGTGAGTGACGTCATGTCGATAATGTGTCTAGCTGGAATATGTGATACTGACAACCATCATTTTCTCCCTGGCCTTCCATTTGGTAGAGACGGATATGGGGCATAATACGCCTGCATTGCTTGATTAGCACAAATAAATGGTTCATTGGTCTGCAGTTTTTTAGTAGGGTTAATTTCCACCATTTTGAATGTCTCGTGGACATTTGTGCCGCTCGGTCCAATATCATACCACAAACACTTGAAGAAGACAATGGACAGTTGTTTTCCAGTTCTACATCCCCAATATTCCACTTTCAATATCTCCTTTAAAGTCCCGTAGAAATTGGTTGAAGCGGTGTCTCCCATGTCACCCTTCACGTAAACCCCACTGCAGTCACTCTTCTTGGGCCCCAATTTCGTATCAATGTGGAACCTAAATCCATTCACAATGTATCCATCGTACGTGATTGCATCGTTCAATGGACCATTGAGCAACGGCAGTACCCTATCGTCTATTATGTAATTTTCACTGCGGTACTCTTGCTTGAACCATGCCACATACTCCGCGTTCCTTTTCGTTTGCACCTCCATGGCATTCAATCTACCGCACTCCTCTTCTATGAACAAACTGCATGTTACAAAAAAATAGTTAGTACTAACACATATAAAAGAAGATGATACTAGAAGAAGAAAATTGTAGTAGACTCACTCTTCCCATCCCTCCAATTCTTCACAGTTAAGAAGTGTGTACAATTCAATCTGTTCTATTTCTTCCCCCGTTAACTTCTTCATCTTCGCCGATGGGCCAAGCGGTCGTCCCTTCTTTCGAAACAATAAGAGCTCTCCATCCCAATCCTTGCTTTCCAAAGTCTCGTTCCTGTTAAGTCGTCGGTGTGTAGCACCAGGGGTTACATCGAGATACTGGGAAATCAAATTTGATATCTCCGAATTTAAATAGGCATTGGCCATGCATCCCTCGGGTCTCGCTTTGTTCCCCACTGACTGCTTTAAATCAAACATTTGCCTGATATACACAACAAAAGGAACCATCTTACATTACAAATAAAATAAATTAAAGACAATCATCAATATATACACCAAAAGTGATTTACCTCTCGAATGGATACATCCATCTGTAGTGAACTGGACCGCAAACTCTAGCCTCATACGGTAAGTGAATGGCCAAATGCTCCATAGAATCAAAAAAAGAAGGAGGGAATATTCTCTCTAGCTTGCACATGGTGACAATAATGGATTTTTCTAGTCCCTCCATAGCCTCTACCGATACCTCTGATGCGCAAATTGCCTTGAACAACAAACTAATCTCCACAAGTGTTTCCCATATGTCTTTCTTAAGGAAATCACGAAAAGCAATTGGAATCAATCTCTGCATGAAGACGTGGCAATCGTGACTCTTCATTCCGGACAACCTCTGTTGTTGCACATGTACACACCGTCCTAAGTTAGAAGCATATCCATCTGGAAATTTTTGCGTGCCCAACCATTCTAACAAATTTCTCCTTTGATCTTTTGAGAGACAGTACAATGCCTTTGGCTTCTTCGTTCCCCCCCTCGGGATGTTGAATCTAAAAATAGCTCACTACGGTTGGTCCAAAGTCTCAAATCTTTCCGTGACTTGATGTTGTCCTTTGTCTTAGGGTCATCCAAAATCGTGTTGACGATGTTATCGAAAAAGTTTTTCTCACAATGCATGACATCTAGACAGTGACGAACCAAGTTTGTGGACCAATAAGGCAGTTCCCAAAATATACTCTTCCGCACCCAATTATGATTTTGGCCAAAACCTGGGAGTGGTCTGCATTGGGTACCGAACCCCACATTCCCAAGGCCATTAACAATTTCCAACATTTCAGCACCAGTCTTTCTACGAATCGCGTCTTCCTCCCAAATTTCCCCTTTTTTAAAGTTATAGTCATCGTATCTCAAGTCATGACCTTCAGGCAAGAACCGGCGATGGCAATCGAACCAACTTGGCTTACCCCCATTCACCAACGGAAAGGATTGAGTGTCACCCATACAATAATGACACGAAAGCCTTCCGTGCGTACTCCATCCCGACAACATCCCATAAGCGGGAAAATCGCTAATCGTCCACATGAGAGATGCACGTAATATAAAGTGTTGCTTCCTCGAGACGTCGTACGTCTCGACGCCAGTGCTCCATAAAAGCTTGAGATCATCAATAAGTGGCCTAAGAAAAAGATCCAAGTTCTTTGTTGGACTATATGGCCCGGAAATGAGTAGACTCAAAAAGATGAACTCTTTCTTCATGCAAAGATCCAGTGGAAGGTTATAAGGGGTGACAAACACCGGCCAACAAGAGTACGTCTTGCCAGACATTCCATAAGGTGTGAATCCATCTGTGGACAAACCAAGTCTTACGTTCCGTGGCTCCGCTGCAAAATCTGGGTGTGTCCGGTCGAAGTGGCGCCATGCCTCCCCTGAAGCTGGGTGAATCCTTTGGTCATTAACCCCATTACACTTTGTATGCCATGTCATATGTTTTGCAGTTCCTATTGTATAATACAACCTCTGAAGTCGAGGAGCAATAGGAAAATACCACAATTTCTTCTTCCCAACCTTAGATTTTAGTCCATCCACGTATCTACCTGTGAGGCATATCGGGCACTTATCGTAGTCCTTCGTCTCCTCTCCGTAGAACAAGAAATATTGTTTTGGACAAACATCATACGTAACGTACCCTAACTCTGACTGCAGCATTTTACGGAACCCTTTCGTGTCCTTAGGTAATAACATCCGCACCTCAGGCGTGAAACCTCTCTTCGCCAAATTAAAAACCATATCAGAATAAATAGTACTAGGCTTGTGTTGTGTCTTGTACTCCAACCACTACGACATCCACTGAAGGATACTTATATCTTCACCCGAGTCGGAATCCGGATACATGGGTATATTTCCTAGGTGCATCAACTTGTAGAACGCATGTGCTTCTGGGTTGGGCTCCTCGTTAGTTGACTCGTCCTCAAATGATCGACCTCCACGTGCATCCACGACCATGTCTACGAATGGCACATCAACATATACTGGGTTGTCGGGAATATCGGTGTGTGACGAGCCGGGGGAATCGGGCACATACGACGGTATATTATCTATTGACGTTTCCCCATGAAAAATCCACTCTAAATATCCATTTGTAAATCCCGACTTATGAAGATGATTCCGTACAACCTTTTTATCGAAAAACCGTATATTATTGCATTTCATGCAAGGACACCTAATTTCGCCTCATAGATCTACGAATCTAGGACCTTGTTGCGTAGCATATTCAATGAAAGCCCGAACTCCAAACACAAATCTATCGCTCAAACAACCATCACTATCATACATAGCATACATCCAAGATTTATCTTCTATATAATCCATTATTTATCTAATAAGTTGTAAAATATAAAACAAATAATTACAAATAATATAACAAGAATTTTAAAGAGCTAAATAGAATGATCAACGTACTTCTTGAAGCGTGAAAAAACGCGACGCAAGAATGTTTTGTACACCACGATTACTCTCGGTGTGTGTAATATTACCTATCACCAAATAAATAAATTTAAGTTAGAATAATTAAATAACAAATTATATTGAAAATAAACATTTGGGATAGTGTAAGGCAAAAAAACGTGCATACCTTAAGGATTAGTAAAGGATGTAATGAATTTTAGAGGAGAATGGAGTGGCCTTTTTATAGGCCACTAACAGTCAATAGGGACCGCACTTAGGTCACTATTGGTAACGGTAAGTACCAGTAGCGACCGCAGTTAGGTCCCTATTGATAGTAACCGTTGTTAATAGCGATCTACATGCGGTCGCTATTAACAATAGCCATTGCCAATAGGGACCTAAATGCGGTCCCTATTGACAACGACGGTTGTTATTAGCGACCAAAACGCGGTCGCTATTGACAATAGCCGTTGTCAATAGCGACCGCAACTAGGTCCCTGATTTGTCAATAGTGACCGCAGATCAGGTCCCTATTGACCCAACAGGGACCTATGTGCGGTCCCTACTAATATTTATACTTTAAAATCATTACTTTACGATGATTTGAGGTACATCGTGGTTTGTTTAGTTCATAATTACTACTGTAATAGTTAAAATAACAACAATTCACATGTTGCAATGTGTTTGGTTGTTTGGAATCACAAACACACAAACATCAATAAAAAAAAATCAAATTTCAAGGATAAAGATTAGTAGGGACCGCTCATAGGTCCCTAAAACCGAAACAGGGACCGCTCTGCGGCCACTATTAAATCTTAGTGACCTAAATGCGGTCCCTAATTTTTAATAGTGACCGCAGTTAGGTCACTAATTTTTAATAGTGACCGCACTGCGGTCCCTGTTTCCTTATTAGGGACCTAAGTGCGGTCCCTACTAATATTCATCCTTGAAATTTGATTTTTTTGTATTGATGTTGGTGTGTTTGTGATTCCTAGCAACCAAACTCATTACAACATGTGAATTGAAGTAATAAATGATTGCAAAACCAACCTCATAATAGTTTAGTTGTGAAATAATAGATTTAATGAAATTGATCGAGTTATGAACGTTCAACATATATTTCATGTTCTACAACTAATAATCAATAGTTAGTTATAGTTGTTATTCATAGTTTAATTTTTTGTTTAACAACTACAAATAACATGATTAGTTGATTAGTTAATAACTACAAACAACTATAATTAGCTATTGATGATTAGTTGTAAAACATGAAATATATGTTAAACGTTCATAACTCGATCAATTTTATTAAATCTATTATTTCACAACTAAACTATTATGAGGTTGGTTTTGCAATCATTTATTACTTCAATTCACATGTTGCAATGAGTTTGGTTGCTAGGAAGTAGGAATCACAAACACACCAACATCAATCCAAAAAAATCAAATTTCAAGGATAAATATTAGTAGGGACCGCACTTAGGTCCCTAATAAGGAAACAGGGACCGCAGTGCGGTCACTATTAAAAATTAGTGACCTAACTGCGGTCACTATTAAACATTAGTGACCTAACTGCGGTCACTATTAATAATTAGGGACCGCATTTAGGTCACTAAGATACAAAAATTTGAAATTTTGGCGAAAAGTTTAGGCGGGATTGAGGGGGAAATTTGAATTTTACGAAAATTTGAAATTTCACCCTATTCTCTATATATACTCACCACTCTTACACATCAAATTTACTTAATCTCCAAAAAACACCCAACACAAAAATACTATCTTCTTTTTCAACACCAAAACACTATCTTCTTTTCTCCAAACACAAAAACTTTTCTTCTTTTTACCAACACAAATCCAAAACATAAATCACACAATATAAAAAACAAATCACCAACTCAATCTTTCATTGTTATTATTTTGGATCTACACTTACTTTTGTTACTTTTCTATTATTTTGGATCTACTATTTCTTTTCTTACTTTTCTTTTATTTTGAATCTACACATTCTTTTCTTATTTTTCTATTTTTTTGGATCTACAATTTCTTTTATTTCACTTGTTTTTTTTATTCATTCATCTTTTTGTTTTTATTCATATTTTATATTCTATTATTAGTCATATTTCATTCATTTTTTTACATTTTAATACTTTCATGTCATTATATTAAATTTTTCTTTATTATTTTATTGTTTTGATCTTATTATAATCATATTTCAACAAAAAAAAAAACAATAATATTTCGGAATATTTCCGAAATATTATTGTTTTTTTTTTATTTTTGTCGCAGACTATTAAGGACCGCAGTTAGGTCCCTAATAATATTCATAGAGTTCAATGAATATTATTAGGGACCTAATTGCGGTCCCTAATAATCGTAATAGGGACCGCAGTTAGGTCCCTACTAATATTCATAGAGTACCCTTTGAATATTAGTAGGGACCTAATTGCGGTCCCTATTGCAACTATTAGGGACCGCAACTAGGTCGCTACAAATATTCATAGAGTTTCTATGAATATTTGTAGCGACCTAATTGCGGTCCCTAATAATTGCAATAGGGACCGCAGTTAGGTCCCTACTAATATTCAAAGGGTACTCTATGAATATTAGTAGGGAGTAGGGACCTAACTGCGGTCCCTATTACGATTATTAGGGACCGCAATTAGGTCCCTAATAATATTCATTGAACTCTAATAATATTATTAGGGACCTAACTGCGGTCCCTATTAATATTATTATGGACCGCATGTAGGTCGCTAATATTTATAATAGCGACCGCAATAAAGTCGCTATTGTTTTTCGACAATAGGGACCTAATGGCGGTCCCTATTGTTTGAAAAAAATAGTGACCCAAAAACACAATAGGGACCGGCATTAGGTCGCTATTGTTTAAAGTATCAGGGACCGGAAAGCGGTCCCTGATACTCCGATCGCTATTGCACTCATCAGGGACCTAACAGCAGTCCCTGATGGCAAGCGACCGAGGTCAATAGGGACCGCACAATAGCGACCTACGTGCGGTCGCTATTGACCTTTAGAGACCCCTGGGGGGGGGGGGGGGGGTCAATAGGTACCTAATTTTGGTCCCTATTGACCCCTTTTTCTTGTAGTGTACCAAGTAAACGTTCGCCGAAGCATTCGATCACACAAAGGATTTTGTGGCTTTTGAAAAGGCAACCCATAGCACAACTACCAAAACAAAGCTTGAAGGAGGCTGATGTTTGGCCTGCAAACAACAATAACAATACTATTGCCAAACTTATAGAATATAGAACATTCTTCTTCTTATCCATTGCTATCAAATAAAGAGTATATATGGTTCTTCCAAGTACTTTTGAATGCATGCATAACGTGATTTATATATTGTTAATTTGCTTTTTGTTACACCAAATTAAATCAGATCATATCAATTAAGAAAACATTTTGGACTTTTAGGTTTTAGGATAATTATATTATCACGTCACTATGTATGGTCATGACTAACTTCTAGCTTGTGATGATATATTAGATTTCCCTCTCTTGTGTTTATGTATATATAAATTGAATGTATGTTGATCCATTCTTTTATCAAAGCTAGCTGTAAAGTGAAGTGGGCATAAATCCTAAGTTGAAATTTAGGAGTGCTAGAATTTCCAAGGCTCTGAAAGAAGCGTAGGTTGGCGTGCATTTAATAGGCCTGCATCTAAAACCTTTATTATATATTAAGCTCAAAGTTGCCCGTGTGAATTTATGATCGGATTTCATTCCCTAAAAGCTATTGATACATTCCTTAAAAGCTCAAAGTTGACCGTGAATTCATATATAGTTAAGAAACGTAGGATAATAAAAGCTATTGATGCTAGAAATGTAAAGTTCAAATACCGATTACTTAAACCATCCATTTGCTTCACTAGCTCATTAACATTTATAGTGCATAGAGTAGAGCTTTTTTATGGTCTTTATCTATTTAAAACTCAATTTAAGTGCAAGAAATTTCCGAAAAAATATGAAATACCTAGAAGATATATATGATGGACTCTACCAAGATATAAAGATCCAAATAACACAATTGATGGAAGCGTTATGGAACACTACAAAAAAAATCCATTATTCGTGATAAAAAAAATGTCGTCACAAAAGTGAAAAATCTATCTAACACCAGGGGCGTATGTATTTTTTTTTGAAAAAAAATTGAATATATATATATATATATATATAGTATTAGGGAAAGAGAAAATAAGAAGAGTTATGATATTTATATTTAAAAGCCCAGTCAAATAGTAAATTGCAAAAACTCCCATTTTGTTATATTTAGTAAGAAAATAACTTATTTGTTATTTTAATTTGCAAAAAAAAAATCTTGTGGTGTTAAAAAATAGCAAATAATTTATTCTACATTTAATTAATTCGTACTTGTTTAACATATTTCTTCGATACGCAAAGAATCAATGTTGTTTAAATTAAATATATGAATACCTTTTATCATATTTGTGAAACATTAGCTTCACAATATGTAAAAACATATATACAAAGTGTAACAGATTTTCCTTTACTTTTATCTCGTTCAAATATATTTAAAAAGTTTAGAACATAGTCAATAATATTTACCTTGATAAATATATGTTGGATAAAAAAAATGTTTGTTTGGTTATCGTTGTTGTTATTGTAAATATTTATTAGTGAATTTTTCGGTTAAAAACTAAAAGTTGATCCAAAAATTTTCTTGTACGCATTCATCTTCTCTAAAAACTCCAAAAAAATCGGTTCAAAATTACTTAGTATTTCAATTTTTTTTCCTCTTGTTTCTTTTCTGCTGTTCTCCCAAAAAAAAAAAATTTTAGCCCCCCCATATAAGATTCCTGGATACGCCACTGTCTAACACCAAGTACATCGGGGTATTTTGATTACAAATAATATTACTTTGTGTAGATAAAGAACTCATGATTTTAATCAAATAAGTTTGAGCATGTCGACTGTAAATTTTAACAAATGATCAACGACAATAGTATTGTAATACTGTATGTACCGAAAAGCACAAATTGAAGTTTCAATCCCAGATTATATACTTCAACAAGATGGAGAATAATTAGTGGTATCACATTCAAGCTTTTTGGATGAAATCGAGTATAGTGATACGTGAATTTTACGACAACGGTACTGTTTGTTTCATTCGAGGAATTAATAAGTAAAACAAAACGAAGAAATTCTTTGTTTTTCAAGAATAGAGAATCATTTGTTCGTGTCCCGTTTGAAGCTATTCACCATGCTTTAGTTTCTTGATCTGGACGCATAACGGTCTCGAGAATGTCAAGCCTGGTGTCCGATATATTTTACCTTCTTTTGTTATTTTCCACCTGAAAAACCTCAATGTTAATTCCAGAGGTCAAAATAAAATTATTTATTTTGAATACTGAAAGACCTTATTTAAAAGTATTTACTTTCATATAGATATGTTATGACTATATTTAATAACTAACCTGTATTGTGTGACAAGGTAGTGTAGAAAAGTGGCCATTTGTAGCTTAGCAAAATCTGCTCCAGCACATAGTCTTTTCCCACCACCAAATGCCACAAATTTCCGAGATCCACGATGCAGTTCTTCCCCCTTTTTTAAATTTCAACATGTGATCATTCAGGGGGTGCATTATTATTGGGTACGTTGATCATTAATTAATAAAACTCCTAAACATATTATATTAATAAAAAGAAGCAAGATAATTAAATAAACTAATATATTAAATCTGATAGTTACTAATTAACCTACCTGCCATCTCAAAGGATTGAACATATAAGGATCGTCGTAGTCGCTTGGATTGTGATGAGTAACAGATGGACAAACCACTATTGTCCAGCCACTTGGTATTTCATATCCTGCCAGATTAATTATTTAATAAGAAGATAGCAATTAAGTAAATTAGTTGACCACCAAGCCCGTACTATAAACTATATATAACTTTGTATTAATTGGTTAACTAGCTAGTCAGTTGTTTATTATGGTATCAGTTCCGCTAGCCTGACAGTCGGGCTGTTGGACTGTCACACAGTCTTGGTAATTGTTTATATTGCATTTAAGTGTTTTGAGATGTTTAAGTTTTACTGTAAACCGTTTAAACTTAAAGATTAATAAAATGCCTATAATTGATAAGTTAAATATACATACAATCCCACTATACATATCCACTACCATATAAACGAAACTAATCACGGTAAATTCATATTTATATACATGCTTTAAATATATTTTGTGACGTGAGTACTTGAGAAAAAGTCACAAAATATTGATTTTCATTTCTTAATAGAAAAAACAAACTTAAGCTTGTTTAAGAAATAAAAATTATAATTATAGCTAAGATTTAGAGGCAATAACGTTCTTAAATTTAGGAGCATATTCTTTTCAATGGACTGAAATCAAAATTCTTTCACAAAATATTTTATGTATATTTGATAATTTATACTGGTATATTAAACAAAAATTATTCGCCTATTGCTTAAAGAACCAATTAGTTTGATATTTGTGCTAGTTTTACAAAATTGTATCTTCACATTAAAAAATGTCTACTTCCGATTTTTGTCATCTTATGGATTTCTTCTAACAAATTAGATTTGTTAAATAATTAAGAGTGAACCATCTATCATTTTTTTTTTCAGAATTAATTTCATGATGCTTTGTGAGGAAAGTGAACTAGAAAGTAGAAATTGAAAGTAAAACACATCAATTACGACCTAATAAAAATATAACAAAGTGGAGAGTTATGTGTAATAAAAGAATTGAGCCTAAAGTTGAAAATTAGCATAAATTACGACCGATTAAGCTAGCGGCCCGGCCCCAATTAAAATATTAAAGTGTGAAAATGGGACTGTAGGTACACAGTACTGTCACAAAATCATTTTCCATTATGGTAATACACACACATGTATGTACTTGCCTTTTATGTTAACGTCCTGCATTACTTTTCTGAAAATTCCTGGTGCATTATCTGCAAGTCTAACAGTTTCGTTTATGACCTGCAAAGGATGCTTATGAGCTCTTTCGGAATGTAAACGTACATACACATAGTAATAGTATATATTTACGAATACTTCTAGAACTCACCATATGCGTAAAATTCATAGATTTGTACTCATGCCATGTGATTCCAGCCTCCTTGTTAACACGATCCATTAGAATTTGTTGGTGTTCTTCCTATAGATATCATTATAATGTAATAAAGCAACATAGTTAGATAAATATAATGTATATATATATGTGACATGATATCTTTAATATAATTTGTTATACTACCTGCAGCTCTATTAGGACCTTCGGATGATCATGGAGGAACTTCAAGCCGATAGTGATGGTCGTGGAAGTGGTCTCAAAAGCTGCAAAGAGAAGCAAATACACCAGATCGACAGCAATCTCTTCAGTTAAAATTGTTGTTTCATCTTCAATATCTTTTAACAAGTGTCCTAAAAAGTCGTCTTGATAACAATTATCCGTGCTTGATGAATATCTTCTTGCATCAAATGCATTTTTGATCATTTTCTTGGCTTTCTTCTTTCCCTAGTTCATTAATTAAGAAAAAGAAACATATATGCATTGATTAATTATTATTAGACGCATACAATATATACAGACTAATCAAATAAGTAGTTAATAGGCGGATCCTAGTTACCTGTAGAGCAGCATGAAAAACGGTTCCAGGAATATTTATAGGAAATGAAAGAAACGCCTCCTTCACAAATTTGTAATTTTCTCTCAGTTCTGACGCTAATTCTTCGTCCAAACAAAGGAACGTTCGAGGAGATAAATTACTGTCTCATTGAAAAAGCTCAAATTTGTTCGAGGAGATAAATGATATATATTTATATATATATATATATATATATATATATATATATATATATATATATATCCTTCAACGCGTCTGCTCGCGTTTCATGACATTATTGGATAAGAGGGTGGACGGATGGAATTCAAATCTAAGACCTTTTTATTGCTCTATACATCAATATATACTACATTGAACTGTGATCTCGTCTAATCATTCACACTTATAAGGAGGCTAGTCCGTTATTGATTGATACAATTTTCTAACCATGAAAAAGTGAGCTTACTTTCTCAAGTTGTTGTTTAATGTCCACTTCATCACCACAGGCAGTCAACAAGTGTAGATGCTCCGACGTATTTTTATCCATTTCATGTATAAGTTGAAGTTTAAGGTTTTCAGGTCCGACAAGTTTGATAGCTAGGTTTCTAAGGTACTTGTGAGCCTCCCCTTGTTGAATATTCAATCCCTTTTGTCCAAAGATTTTGAGAACACTATCAGTGTACGAGCACTCGAATGAATTTCCTTCTTGCTGGAAAATATACTGATTCACATCCGGATCGGTGGAAATCACAACTTTTTGCCCAAGTAAACTTGTCCGGAAAAGTGTCCCGTACCTAAAGGTACAATTTGTAGACATTCAAACATGCATGCATAAAAAAAATGTAATCCAAATAATATATATAATGAAATTAACTAAATCAACCTTAATACCTGGCCATTCGTTTCTTAATGAATGGAGGGATACCATCCAGTGGCTGAGGGGAGAAGTACTGGATTGTCTCTCCGATAATCGGAAGACCCATCGAACCCGGCGGCAACACCCCGTTGCACTTAGGGTTTCGCCACCGGTATACCCATTGGGTCACACCAACAACTAGTAGTGCCACAAGAAAATAGAATGCGATTGCCATTACTGCGTGCTAGCTTGATGTGCATGCATGCCTGTCCCTCGAAAGGCCTGATATACACAGTTCGGTTAGGTGGAACCGTGGAATGAGAAGCAAGAAAAATAAGTGTATGAGATAAGAAAGTTCTTTAAAAAATAACCACGCGATAAAGGCGTGTGAGATTCAATTTGAACAACATTGACCTAATTTAATATAATATAAAAAGTAAATCTTGCTACTAGCTAGTATTGTTGAGAGATAATTTGCAATTAAAAAAGGAAAATATCTTAAACATACAAAGCCCCACAAAATAAAATATATAAAGAGAAGGTTCTAGTATGTAAAATATTGGTTAAGTGCATGGTGCTCTTAAAGGCCACGAGTCAAGCACTCAAATTAAATATTAGTCTCTAGAATTATGTTTTGTATAAAATATTATGATATTTGTATAGCATAGCCCGCCATGCATGTAATATAAATATGTGTGGTCATGCGCTGTATTTGGATTAGGAGAGAAGAGAGAGCCGTGTGCTCTTTACCAAATATAAATGAAATGTTCTATTGTAATAATTACAGTTCCTCTCCTCAAATAATGCATAATTATTTTCTAGCCCCAAATACCTTTCTTATATATCCAAAACACCCAACAAGTATATGACTACTGTAAAACTCAATTAAGTATATGTATTTATAATATATATTCAAATTTTTAAGATTTTACCAAGGGGTATTTGCTAAATAGAGATTACAAAAGGGGATATTTGCCAATTTAAAACAACAAAGGGGCTTTCTTTGCAATGTACTCGTTGTTATTCCCGTGATAGATTTTGTTGATATTACTTCGATGTATAACAAATCAATTATATTTCATTTCCAGGCCTTGGGGTTGCTTTTGAAAATATGTAACCACTACAAGAAAAAGGGGTAATTAGGGACTGCCTGGGCGGTCCCTAATGAACCCCCTGCTGGTCGCTATTGACCAATAGCGACCGTCTAACGGTCGCTACATGGCGGTCGCTATTGACAGCGGTCGCTTGCCAATAGCGACCGTTAAGCGGTCCCTATTGAGGTCATTAGGGACCGCTTAACAGAACATTAGGGACCGCCCAGACGGTCCCTAATTTTTTACAATAGGGACCGCCCAAGCGGTCCCTAATGTAGCACATTAGGGACCGCCCAGACGGTCCCTAATTTTTACAATAGGGACCGCTCAGGCGGTCCCTATTGTTAGTATCCGTTGTCATTAGGGACCGCCTGGGCGGTCCCTATTGACAACGGATAGTATCATTAGGGACCGCTCAGTATTATGGGTTTATACTAATGTCATATAATGAAGACATATACTTACTTATGTATTATGGGTTTATACTTATTCATTTATTGCATATTCATTGTTTAATCACAAACCTGTTTCAAACTACTACAACTAATAGTTCATAACGGAAACCTGTTGCAACCGATAAAAAATACATTTTCAAAAAACAATTGGCATGAGTTGAACCTAATAATAGTTAAAAACCTGTTTCAACACAATAATTTCCAAATCGCTAGCTACTCACAAACTTGTATATCCAAACACAAACACAATCATAATCACAATCACAATTCAAAACCTGTTTCAACACAATAATTACAATCACCGTTCATAACGCGATAATCAAAAAACTATAGTATCATAATCCCAAACAAAATACAAACCACTAACATCCACCCGATCAATGAGCCGGGTCATCATGACCCCCCTAATCATCACCCTCCCAATCATCACCTACCAAATCATCACCGTCTCCAACATCACCGACCCCAACATCACCGACCCCAACATCACCCCCCTCATCATCGCTAGGCGGATACTCGACCCCCTCATCACCGGAACTCTCCCACATTCTATACATCTCATCTAGGTTCTCCTCACCATCAACACCGGCCTCGGGATCCTCATCACCAACAACACCATCACAATCACTATACCACTCATCAGCCTCAAAATCATCAACATACTGAGAGGCGGTAGAAGTACCTGGAGCAAAAGGATCAACTCTCTGACGGACCTTTCTCGGAACCCTGAATGCGTCTCCGGTCTTAATAGCACTCCCCATGAACAACTCACTAGGAAGCTCTCGCACTGGTCGGCCCTCTGCAATCTGGTCCTCGACAAAGCCATGTGCCCATGTCGTCAGTGCGTCGACTCTCGGGTCCAGTGTCGTCCTCAACTCTAGGTTCTCGGACTGGACCTGCCTGAGCAATTCCCGATCCCAGTTTCTCGCCCGCGTCATCTCAATGTCCCAGTCACGTGGATCGGCATAAGTCGGTAAACCCTTCGCTTTCCCCTTGCTGATCGTCCCTATGGCCTTCTTCCACGCCTCGGGGTCCCATTCATCCAAATCCTTGTCCTCCACGACGTCGGGATTTTTCCTCCTCAACTCCCTCTTGTATAATTTCTGTTGAATTATCAAAAATGTGATGAAAAAGATGAATTAGTTCGAAATATAATTTAAAATTAAATTAGAATTAATAAGCGGTAAACAAGTACAAAAGTCGAAACACTTACGTAAATCAATCTCGTCGCCTCTGACTTCCACATCCGCCTTAAGGGTTGGTCGGTACCTCTCCCAGTCCCCGACACCTTCTTAGTATGTCCCGCCTTGTATATCTCGTCGTGCCTGATAGGGTGCGTGCGACCGGGCTGATTCCTTATCTTTAAATTGAAAATAAAAGTGGGGTTAAAATTATCTTAAAAATACTAATCAATGGATTTCTTTTTAAGAACAATAATTTTAAAAAATTAACATCTTAAAATATATAACTTAAGAACAATTAAAAATATATAATTAAAAAAAAATACCAGGCGCTGCCGGATCTCCTCGTAATCAATAGAACCACCGTAAAAGGTGGCGGGCGCCGGGCCATCCTCCTTACCGCCTCTCCTAGCTTTCTTTCCCTTGACAGATTTCTTCTTAAATTCTTCCGTCTCCCAATGTTTTGCCGCCGCCTTCTCAATACTTTCGCTCATCCACGGCGTCTTTGTCTTGTCGCGATACTTCTCCAAATCCTTCCTCTCCATGTAATAGCTATGCGCCTTGTTCATCGCTCGTTTGTAAAGCTCCCTCGCCTTCTCCTGGTATGCCCTGTGTACTGCACCCCTATCGGAGTAACGAATCCCAAACCTATTCTGCAAAAAAAAATTAATATTCAACAATTAATTACGACAATAAATTAATAAACTAAATTCAACATAATTTTTTTAAAAAAAGCCCTAATTTAATAAACTAAATTAAGAGATATTAAACAATAAATTAAAAACTCACCGTAAATCGAGCATACATCTCCTTCCGTATATCCTCGGGAATCTTTGTGTAGGAGGGCCAAAACTCAGTCATAAACTGACGAATGAGGCTAGTGATCACCTTCGAGATCTCACGACTAGGGGGCTTGGAAAAACAACCCCGATGCAATTCTATAAGCGGAATCTTCTGTCCCGCCGGGACCGTCGTACATGGTACATTTGGTCCCCTCGGTGGGCGAGACTGGCTCGGTAGTGGTGACTCACTCGACCTCTGACTCTGTCCAGCTCCGATGTCGTGTACATGTGATGGAGTCTGAAGTCTGGTAGACTCGACAGATGGGGGCACGTGAGTCCCTACTGAAGCTGAAGTAGGTGGTCGTGGCACCTCGGACCTGGTGGACTCTGATGATCGGGGTAGTGGCACCTCTGGCACCTCGGCGGTCTCAAACTCTGCTAATAACTGCCGCTGCAACACTGGTGTCCTCGACGTAGATACGTCACCTGACCCTAGTGCCGCATCGGATGGCTCGGCTGCATGGCCATCCGATGCACGAGTCGCCGATCGGACAATCCGTATAGGTCCGAGGCTACCTCGACCCCCCCGACTGCTACTATCACCACGGCCAACACCGCTATCACCTACTCCGCCACTAGCACTGGCACCAACCCCACCACGGCCAACACCACCACGACCAACACCACCACGACCTACACTGCCACGACCTACACTGCCACTACTCGTGACTCGTCCACCGCTACGAGTACCCGACACCCCAGTACGACCTCCGTCTCCACGACCTCGACCTCGACCTCCAGTACCACTAGTGGTCTTACGTGACGTCATGCCGAAAATCACTATATACTGTAAAAATGAAAATATAACATTTAGAAAATCAAATCAACATTTGAATCTAATTTAACAATTTAACAATCTAACACAAAACTATTTCAAATTGAACAATTCAATTTTTACAATCTATTTTAAGAAATCTAAGTATAAACTTAATCTAATTTTTACAATCTATTTAAAGAATCTAAGTATAAACTTAATCTCATTTTTACAATCTAATTAAAAAATCTAAGTAAAAACTAATCTAATTTAATCTAATATATAATCTAATTTTCACAAATCTATTTCTATTTTTTTTCCTTTAATCATTCATTAATCAATTTCACAAATCTATTTCTTTTTTTTTTCTCCTTAATCTCATTTCTAATCTATTTCTAATCTATTACTATTTTTTTCCCTTAATCTAATCCCTAATCTATTGCTAATCTATTTCTATTTTTTTTCCTTAATCTAATTTCTAATCGATTTCTAGTTTCACAATTTTACAATAATCTATTTCTAATCTATTTATAACTTCACAATTTAACAATAATCTATTTCTAATCTATTTATAATTTCACAATTTCGCAATAATATATTTCTAATCTATTTCTAATTTCACAAAAATCTATTTCTATTTCTATTTCAAATCTAACAACAAATCTAACAATCATACAACAAATCTAACAATCTAACAATACCAATTTTCGGATTTAAATTAGGCAATTTTCGGATTTAAATTAAAATATTAGTAAAACACAAAAAAAATCGAAAAACTAATCTAATTTAACATTACCGGCGGTGAGAGGCGGAGATGGGCAAAGGAGGCGGCACAAGGAGGTGTTTCGAACGGCGGAGTCGTCGGAGCAAGGAAGATTTGAGGCGGAGCTTAAAAATACCGGAGATTTTGGGAGGGGAAAATGATGTTATGAGTTAGGGACCGTTTTTCGGTCGCAAATTGAGCTCGACAGTCGCTGATTTGCTAAAATCGGTGAAATCGCGTATAAGGGTCGCTGATTTGGGGAAGAAGATGAGGAAATAAAAAAAGATTTTTTTTTTATTTATACACCTAAATCAGCGACCGCTTAACGGTCGCTGATTTGTTAAGGGCCGAATTAGGGTAAATTCGGCCCTTAAATTGGCCCACATATTGGCCCAACTGGGGCCAAAATGTTTGGCGCAGTAATTTTAAAATTACTAGCGACTGCTAAGCAGTCGCTGATTGTCCATTAGGACAATAGCGACTGCTTAGCAGTCGCAAATTTTGACAGTGACTGTATAGCAGTCGCTGTTTCGGTTAGCGACTGCTAAACAGTCGCTGTTGTCTTCAGCAGTCGCTGAAGACAAGCGACTGCTTGGCAGTCGCTAATGGGCGGTCGCTAATGACCGCCCATTCTTGTAGTGAACAACCAATGGCAGATCCAACATTAATATATGCAAAGGGTATGACTTTCTTTTGAACGAATAATATAATTAGGCAGGAAATGGGAAGAAAACTAAAAGAAAGAATCGAGATAAGCTTTCCGCTAATATCTTAACATCGAAAGAGATTTATTTTGCTAATTAAAATAAGATTTGAGGTTATTAATTTGTTAATTAAATATAATACACGGGTAGTGTTTGTATTTTCTCAATATATATGTGTATAATAGACATAAATAGATATTGTATATCTTCTGTATATCTTGTATTATCTTTTGATTATATCTTTCCCTAGTTGTAGTGATTTACTTACTTACATTAGATCTTGTACTCTTGTATTTATATTCACAAGATTAATGAATTTAATTATCACTTCCAAATTACTCTCTTATATGGTATCACGAGTCTAACATATCTCACACGAGACTCTTTCCTTATAACGATCCTATGGCCGGCCCTAAGGACGCTAACGTCGATGATCACTCGTCCTCCGGTGACTCCCAAGTCACCCAACGGCCGACGCCAACTGGAGCTGATCCCCTCGTCCCGATCAGCATCCATAATCATCTTCCGCTTCAATTGGACGGTAGCAACTATGCTACTGGGCGTGCTCAAATGCGCCATCTTCTCCACAGTTTCGGCCTTTTTGGCTATGTTGACGGTACCACGATGTGCCCTCCCCGTGGCTCCACGACGGAATCCATTGCCCGTCACGTTCATTGGACAAGGCAGGACTCCCTCATTACCTCCGCCTTGTTCAACTCCATCACCGGATCGCTTCAAACCCTCATATCCGGCGATGAGACATCGACGGCTGCGTGTGCGACCCTACAACGAACGTATGCCAATCGTTCGCGCTCACGTATCTTGCAATTGAAGGATGATCTCAATACAATGAAGCTTGGATCACGTTCAGTTGCTGAATTCCTTCAAGCCGTGAAAGCAAAGGCCGATGAACTTGCGATTATAGACCATCCGCTCCATGATGACGATATAACACTCTACGTCTTAAACAGACTTGGTCCAGCCTATCGTGACCTTGCTGGCCCCATTCGGGCTCGTGAAAATCCGATTCATTTCACAGAACTTCATGGTCTCCTACTTGCTCAGGAGGCGTTCATTGGCAGGGGCGAAGCCGAGTCTGCCTCCTTAGTTGCTACTGCGAATTTTAGTGCACCGCAAGGACGTCAATATTCGAACCGAGGTTCGCAGTCGGGGGGACAGCCCTCGTATCGTGGTTCCAGCAACAATCGAGGGTGCAACCACAACAATCGCGGCTCTAACTCCGGATCTGGGAATTCGCGACGTGCACCTCCACCTCAGCAGCGCGCGGTCCAGCCCCGTCGCACGTTGCGGTCATTTGCCAACTTTGTGGCCTTCCGGGTCACGCCGCACGTACATGCCGCCTGTTCAATGCCCCTATCGCGAATATGGCCTCCTCGCCGACCTCGAATGCAACCAATGATAAGTGGCTTGTTGATTCTGGAGCGTCGCACAATCTGACTTCCGACCTCAAAAATCTCTCCATTCATTCTGAATATGACGGCCCTGACGAGGTTGCCATCGCTGATGGGACAGGTTTGACTATTTTGCATGTTGGTTCGTCCGTTGTTAATTGCTCGTCTCGACCCTTTGTTCTTGACAACGTATTATGTGTTCCTGCATCTCGTCAGAATCTTTTATCTGTCTATCAGTTTACTAAAGCAAATAATGTGACTATTGAGTTTTTTGCTTATCACTTTGTTGTTAAGGATCGCAATTCGGGGGATAGATTGCTTACAGGACCTTGCATTGGCGGAGTCTATCAGTTACGGCTGCCTCCTATTTCTCGACCACCTATTCATGCTTTTGTTGGGGAACGAACAAATAAGGAATGTTGGCATGACCGTTTGGGTCATCCTTCCACTAGAATTAGTTCTTTCATGTTACGCAAGTTTAATTTACCATGTGACGATACTTCTGTTTTGAACACTCACTGTGAACCTTGTTTTTTTGAATAAGAGCAAACAATTTCCGTTTACTATTACTTCTTTTATATCTACAAGTGTTTTGCATTATGTGTATGGCGATGTTTGGGGTCCGGCGCCTGTTACGTCACTAAATGGTTTTCGATATTACTTGTTATTGGTGGATCATTACTCAAAATATTGTTGGCTATATCCGATGACGGTTAAATCTGATGTTGCGAAGATATTTCCTGTTTTCCGTTCTCTTGTTGAAAAATAGTTTGGTGTTGTTTTACGCAATCTTTACACAGATAATGGAGGCGAATTCTTAGCATTGCGTCCCTATCTTGCGACTCATGGCATTACTTTTCTAACTACTGCGCCTCACACTCCTCAACAAAACGGAACTACAGAACGCCGTCACTTGCAAGTCGTTTCCTTGGGCCGCACGCTTCTCTCTCGTGCACGACTCCCTCCCAAATTTTGGGAGTTCTCTTTTGCGGCAGCGGTTTACTTAAGTAATCGACTTCCAACACCAGTTCTTAAGAATGAATCCCCGTTCTCCATCTTGCAGGGGCGTTCGCCAAAGTATCTCCGTCTACGTGTCTTTGGCTGCCTCTGCTTTCCTTATTTTCGGCCGTATGTGAAAGGGAAACTTGATCCACCATCCCGTCGTTGCATATTTATTGGGTACTCCACTTCCTAGGCCGCTTATAAATGTCTCGACATTATTTCTGGGCGCGTGTTTATTTCACGCCACGTTCGCTTTGTTGAGGATAATTTTCCGGGTTACTCTATGGACTCGGTCTCTCCTTCCTTGTCGCTTCCTCCGGTTCGGCCTCCGTCTATACAACCCACGGTTTTGCCTTCTCCTATCTTGGTATTGGACCCATGTCCACCCCAACCGTGTGACCCACCGAATCCGGCCCAACCACGCCCTCGTCTCCAGTTCATGCGTCCGCACCACCCTTGGCCGTCGATCCGCCAGCTCCTATCAACTCGGATCGTACTCATCCTATGGTCACTCGCTCTCGCAACAATGTTTATAAGCCGAAGAAAGCTTTCTTGGCTTCCAAGCATCCTCTTCCGGACCTTACTGCACCTACGTCGGTGAGTCAGGCGATGAGCGATCCCAATTGGCGCGCCGCCATGGATGAGGAATATACGGCTCTTTTGACGCATAGGACGTGGACTCTGGTTGATCCCCCACCTAATCGGAATATCATTGGTTCTAAATGGGTGTTTCGAATTAAACGGCGTCCCGATGGCTCTATTGAAAAGTATAAGGCACGGTTGGTCGCGAAGGGTTTCCATCAACGACCGGGCGTCGACTATAAAGAAACATTCAGCCCCGTTGTAAAGCCAATTACGATTCACACGGTTCTTGCTCTTGCCATCTCAAATGGCTGGTCTCTTCGCCAACTCGATGTGAGCAATGCCTTTTTACATGGCAATCTCACGGAAAAGGTGTTTATGGCTCAACCACCTGGGTTTGCTGATCCATCTCACCCGAAACGTGTTTGTCATCTTCACAAGTCCATTTACGGCCTAAAACAAGCACCTCGGGCATGGTACTTGGCCCTAAGCTCGGCCCTCTTGTCGTTTGGTTTCGTTCAAACCAAATCGGATGTCTCGCTCTTTGTCTACTCCCGTGACAAGGTAACTTGCTTTATGCTTACTTACGTCGATGATATCATTGTCACGGGAAATTGCGATACTCTTCTATCGTCACTTATCTCTCGGCTCAGTGATCACTTTGCCATTAAGGATATGGGGGAACTAACGTACTTTCTTGGGATTGAGGTTATTCGATGTCGTGAGGGTCTTTTCTTATCCCAACATAAATATATTGCGGATATTTTGGCAAGGCACAAAATGGATGGTGCAAAATCCTTGGCTACACCTATGACGTCAAACCCACCAGTTCACTCCTCGCAATCAACCGTGGATCCGACCCCCTATCGTCAAATTATTGGCGCGCTTCATTACTCGGCGTTTACACGCCCGGATATCGCCTTTGCGGTGAACCGCCTGGCGCAACGTATGGCGAAACCCACAGAGACCGAATGGGTAGCCCTCAAGCGTATCTTACGCTATCTTAAGGGCACACTTTCGCATGGTCTCCTACTTCGACGGTCCTATAAGAGAGTAATTTGGAGGTGATAATTAAATTCATTAATCTTGTGAATATAAATACAAAAGTACAAGATCTAATGTAAGTAAGTAAATCACTACAACTAGGGAAAGATATAATCAAAAGATAATACAAGATATACAAAAGATATACAATATCTATTTATGTCTATTAGTGTATAGAAAAAAAAGATTCATAAAATGCGCGACGGTAGCATACGAGAGATTATTAGGTGTAGCCGCTGTAAAATGAGGTGGTGCATTTGATCGGTTATTACTATCGATACATGGTGGGGAAGAGGTGCTGGGTGGTTATTTCCTATAATATAGGAAACTCGTTTTAATCATAACCATCGGTTGTACCACATTATTCATATAACGGCTGTCCATAATAATTTTCGTACCACACCACCTATAACATCCTGTCGTTCATCATTTATTTTTATGAAAATCGTACACGGATATAATATTAGGGTGGCTGGACAACGTAACTACTGCAGTACGATGCTGGTAGAATAAGTATTGCTGCTCTAGCTAGAAACACGGCATATATATACGCATGTGACAAGCCATCTGAGGTTTGCTTAAACACATTTTAAGGAGTAGTTCTCTTGATATTCATAACATATGAAATAGAACACATGTTGCATATTATATATATTAACTGTCCATCAAAATTTTCAAGGCGGCGTATACGTAAACATAAATGGTATTGAATCTCACCTTTTGCCCTCACGAATTCAAAACCATAAATTCTAAATTGGCTAGTTACTTAATTATATTAAAGGAAGCCTAAGCATAATTGAAGGAATTAATAACTGTTTCGTACAACCATAAATAAATAGTCTCCCGCCGTGCTATCCGCAAAAAACGAAGCTCACAAATATCATCTAAAATCATGAGCGGATCCATTGAACTGAAGCAAGAAAAAAAAGATGGTTGGGAGTTATCCACTTGACTTGATGCGTTTCAAAATAAATCGTAACAAGTCTCGAGAGGGAATGTGTAGATACTTAATTTTTTTTGTACTTAATTAAATGATAATAAATCTTAAGATGCAAGAAATAAAGATATATATTATTTAATCTCAATACTGAAGATATATATATATATATATATATATATATATATAAAGGGAGAATTACTTTTTTTTGCCTTTTATAATATGTTAAAGTTGCTTTTTGCCCTTTATTCTTGCGGGCTTCACTTTTGCCCTTTAACTTTCAAATTTTTAACCAAAAATGTCCACTGGGCTTTTCCACAAGCCGGTCCAAATCTTGCTGAAGTGGCGGCTGACTAAGATGACACGGGGGCGCCACGTGGTGCCACGTAGTAATTTTTTTTTTGCAGTTGCTGACTTGTGGAATTTACCACAATACCCCCACTCTAAATCCCCGTCGCCTCTCTCTCTCTCTCTCTCACACACACACACACACAAACATACATACACACACAAAAGCCATACACACACACACGAAAAGTGAGGTAGGGTTAGACTCATCAGGGTGGTGAATGCGGCGGAGGTCCACGACGGCGATCAAGGAGAGATGAGGGAGAATGACGAGGAAAAGATCGAGATCGGAGGAGAGGTAGGTGTCGTAGAGCCACTGGCAGAGTGGATCGTCGCCGGAGCTAGAGGAGGGGGAGGAGACGACGGCGTAAAGGGCGGGGTAGGCGGCGTAAGAGAAGAGGAAAGAGCGGGCGGGGCGATCGATGTCGGAGAGGGAGGAGAGAGAGAGGGATTGGTTGTCGTCGGCATCATGAATTGGGGGTAAAATAGAGGAGATGAGGTGGATTCGGGATCACGCTTTGGAGATGGATTCTTACCATGAGTGCATTGGACCGCTGTCGCCGTTTTGTTTTGAATGTTGACGGGGAAGGAGGTGGTGGAGGACGGAGACCCGCCTTGGAGGTGGTGGTGGTGGATTTCATAGGGGGTTGCTTTGGAGATGGATTCTCACCATGAGTGCATTGGATCACTGCCGCCGTTTTGTGAATTATTTTGAATGTTGATGGGGAAGGAGGTAGTGGAGGACGGAGACCCGCCGTGGAGGTGGTGGTGGTGGAAATCCATAGGGGATTGCGTTGGAGATGGATTCTCACCATGAGTGCATTGGATCACCGTCGCCGTTTTGTGAATTGTTTTGAATGTTGACGGGGAAGAAGGTGGTGGAGGACGGAGACCCGCCGTGGTGGTGGTGGTGGTGGAAATCCATAGGGGATTCTGACAGTGGATATATGGACTACGTCTTTTTTTTATAAGAGGGGGCATTTTGGACATTTCACAGTTAAGTCCAGCCAGGAAAAAAAATTAATGACGTGGCGCCACATGGCTGTACAATGACGTCCTAGTCAGCGGCCACGTCACCTAAACAGTAACCGGGCCTCGAAAATAGCCCTACGGCCATTTTTGGTAAAATTTATTGAACTTACAGGGCAAAAGTGGAGCCCACAAAGTTAACGTGCATAATGCAACTTTAGCCCAAAAAAGTAATTCCCCTATATATAAAAGTATATATATCTAATGGAAATAATTCTCCATCAAATCTTAAGAGGAAAAACTTCTACATCAAGTTTCAAGACAAAGAAACAAATGTTCATCAAATCTCAATACTCGAAAACTAAAAGCATCAAATCAAGTTTCCCAAATAAAAAAACATAAGAGTCAATTACATACAACCGTCTATTTCATTAGGAGAGTATGGTTGAGATCCTCTCTACGACTATAAATCGAGATATTCTTGAATAGGAAAAAAGACAAATTATTATTTCTGCCATATAACTTTGCCTAAATTTTATGCTCAATTTAGTTTTGGGCTAATAAAAATACCCCGTAAGTTCATTTTTCACTCACCGAAGATTAAGTAAAATGAATGTATTGAAGAGGGGTTTGAGATTAATCAAACCAGAACTCGATATGCTGGTCGTTAACGAGTACCTGCTGGGGCAATTGCACAAGAAGATTAAACAGTTGAGAGTGAAATACATTCTATTTCGAAGGTTTTGCAATCTTCCCGAGGTCTATACCGATGGTCCTGATTTTATGGTGTCCACTGGTTTTACATATGAATATCACATGCCTCAAGTAAACATGTTATCCTTTTCCAAGGCTGTAATGATTACGATCAACTTGCACTTCTTTCAATTACATTGGTATTAATTTTGGCATGAGCCACATTGTGAGCTATACTTTAGAATGTATGGTCTTCCAAATGCCAAACTTCTACGTATGTTATTTAATGAGATGGAATGTGCTTTGTTCCATGAAGAGGCTGGAATCTATGAGGATGAGTTCATAGAGGTTGATGCTGGTCATGGGCAGGCCCAACAACCAGGAGTAATTGTGTGGTCCCCAGATGATGATGGTGTTGTTTCTGGTCCTGTGTTGAATGGGGAGGGATGACTAGTTGGATGATGATGGTGCAAGAGGTTTTGATGGTTAATGATTAGAGAGAGAGAGGGGGTGAGGATCAAACATTTTTAGTGTTTTAATTTTAATGTTTAATGCTTGTTAATGTTTTAGTATTTTGGTTTTTGAATTTGTTTTGTTTGAACTGTTTTAGTGTTTTGGTTAACCTGTTATAATCTGGTTAGTGTTTATTATATCTTGTTTTGTCTTATTGACGTGAATAAAATAAATCGTATTGAAACACATCAACCTCATTTCTGCATAATATAATACAAATAAGAATAATCACCATTATATTCCATCAAAACTAGCATTAATGTACCAATTTTGTACTCAAAATGTATTTGTTTTGTACAACAATCAAGCTGTAATTACAACGACAAATTTTTAGCTCAAGATTGCAATGGGGTGCTAGAGATGTTAGCATACCAAAACCAAAATAAAAGAATAAGTAATATAATGTCTTGATGGAATACATCATGACATAAGTTAGTGCTTCTCCTCTCTGCCTTTCATCTTGCCATTGTTCTTCTTCAATTCTGGCTGTTATTGTTGATTTTGGTGATCACTAAACCCAGGTCAGATGGCTTCACATACTTCTTGCTTATTTCCAATGATGGGTTGCTCTGACTTTCCTGAGTTCCTAGGACTTCCTGGCATTCTCTCAGTTGAGTAGCAACCCTGGGTGTTGGTTTGTTATGTTTTTTTGTTGACCAAGTCATTTACCCAACCTTAATTCATGATTTGGTCATCTTCAACATCAACCTCATTCCTTTCTAATGCTACCAGTTCCTCCTTCCTTGCTCTCTTCCTGTTTATTTTACCAGGCATTGCAATTCATTTTACCTGGCATTATGGTGAAAGGTAAAGGTGGTGCTAATGTAACTTGGTTTCTTGTGGTAGAAGCATGTGTGGCTAAACTCCCCCCCCCCCCCCAAATTTTGCGATCACATTGCGGTCGCAAAATATAAAGGCTAGGGCTAGTTGCGACAACAATGATATGGCTAATGCTAGTTACTGTTGATAATTGCCACCACATTGTGGTGGCAACTAAGTATGCTGTCGCGATAAATACCCTTCCTCATTCATTTTGAGAATTCATTCCAACCTTCCACATTGGCCTAGGTACCCACGATTTTCCACTATTACAGCTCATTTATTTTTTTTTCTCAATAATTTCTTATTGTAATGAACACTAATTTGATTATATATCTGGTTATTTATTACTAGATATTGTCGTAAATGCAACAAGGGTCGTTCAGTCATAATACTTGACAATGAGTCTTCTGCGCTATAACAAGTAAGTATATCATTCACTTCTTTGCTTTAATTGTTTAATAACATGTTCGTGATATTTTATATAAAGGATATTGATTAGTAGAATTAATTGTAATTATTAATTTTTTACTATCTTAGATTAAAAATAGATTATCTCGCCGATAGATCTTGGATGTACGATAGATTAGATAACAATGGTTATTTGAAAGAACATTACGTGGTTGAGGTTCTTTTATTCATACAATATGCCTCGCAACGGAATAAATACTTAGATCTTAGCAACCGTGTTAGGTGTCTCTGCCAAAAATGCAACAATTTAAAGTTTTTTGATCAAAACGTAGTCCGTGATCATCTTTAAGTCGGGTTTACGTATCAATATTGGGTATTGGTGTTGCACAGGGGCATCCACATCATATTTAAACGATTCACCACCCACTAATATTCACATATATGGCCTTGTCCACATTGATAATTCATTTAGAGAAGTGGTCGTAGATGCATATGTGGGTCAATTTGTTGATGGAGATGTGTGTAACGATGATCCAAATCCCGATGCGAGGGAGTTCTACGATTTGATGCATTTGGGAGACGTACATATGCATAGTAACAAGCCAAAAATCATGCTGCAGTGGGTTGCAAAGTTCTTGACGTACAAAATCATGGACAAAGTTAGTTATGCCGCTTGCGAAAAGTTTTAAGGTTTTCTAAAGGTGGTATGGACTCAGAGATTGAGAATATGTTACCCCATACGGTACCCCGCATAAATAGGATGCTTACAGGATTGGTATTAGGGTACACAATGATTGATGTCTGTAAGAATTACCGTTTCATATATTACGACGAGAATGCCAATAGGGATCTCACCTCATGTCCGATATACAAGGAGGATAGGTACGAGGCCGATAAAAAGTCGAGAGTAATGAAGAAGAGATTGTGGTACCTCCCTCTAGACCCTCGACTTCTGAGGTTGTTCTATATTGTAGGCACTTCAAAGCATATGGCCTGGCATTTGAAGTGTCGGCAGTCAACTCTAATATATGTAACATTTTATAAAGCTATAATAACATTTTTACAAAAATATATTATTAGAAATTCAGTACATATAAGGTATGCATAAATCGAGAAAAATATTAAACTGTACAAATCTAAGTTAGAAGAGATTTATTAGAGATACTAAATTGCACAGATTCGTAAAAGAGAGATTCCTAAAAGTATCATTATTTATAGGTTATAGGAATTCCCTAACAGTATCATGATTTCTAATCTATAAAACGATTCTCTAAAAATATAATAATTTCCTTATTAAAGACATAGCCGGTGTTTAAAGGCTAACAATTCTATAAAACATAAATCGAAAAAAAGTGGCAAAAGGGAGGGGAAGATCGCAAGGAGAGAGAGAAGTTGTGTGTGAAATGAGAGAAGAAAAGGGAGGTATTTATAAATATACCTCCCCAGTAGCGACCGTTTTGGTCCAGCTACGTGGCCCATATGGGGCAAAAATTAGGGTGACACCCGATCGCTCTAATTTCAGTAGCGATCGCATTCTGGGGCCATTTGGCGGGAAATGGTCCTACCAAAGGGTTGCAACCAGTCGCAAAACCTTACGACCCGATTGTGGTCTCCCTTTTCGGTTGGAAAAGGGTGGCAATTCTTGTAATGGATAGTTGGAATAACCCTTACTAAAATTTAATGCTTGGTTGTCGGTACTTTAAGTGCTTTTTTAGATCTTCTTTGAAGTCAACTCTTCAAGGAGGCTGATGCTTGGCCAGCAAACAACAACATTATTAATATTGTTAATTACCTAATTCTATGATTGACTTGAAACATTTTTCTTCTTATCCATTGGCTTCTGATTAGAGAGTATTGTTGAATACGTATTGTAATGACAAATTCTTGATCTCTAAAATAAAAGACAAGAAAAGATTACAAGATATATTTAAATAAATTTAAAAGTACAATTGTGGTGCAATCTCTCTATTTGGTCCTCTGATTATTTTCTAGTCTTGAAACTTGGTTGACTAGAGAGTGTATTTGATTTTGATATCTTCTACGTGTATTTGAGCTGAACGTTAATCCAAGGGATTTTGAGCTTGATCTTGAATTAGCAATCTACTTGACTTGGTCTTTGCGACGAACAATTTGATTTTCGTCTTGAACTTGTTGAATGTCAATTTTTTTTGGAGGAATCTTGATCTTCAAAAGGATATTTAACCAACGTTGATTCGAGGGCTTGATGGCTTGATCTCGGATCGAACGAAAATTTGATTTGGAGTTTGATTTGAGGGTTGATGAAGAATGATATGATCTTCGTCTTCAATTCTTTGGATATGTTGGGCTTTGATCTTCTTTGAATGAACTTCAATCTTCAAAAATAGTTTTTTTAGAGAATTGGGACTTGATCTCAGATAAAACATATTTTCGACTTGAAGACGAATGAAGAACAGTATGAACTTAGTTTTGGAGGAGAAGTCTTTCCATGTCTTGAGATTTGATGAGCAATTATTTCCTTGTCTTAAGATTTAACTAATATATTTATTTTAATCCATTAAATATTAGAATTAAAAATAATATATTTTCCTTTCTTGCATGTTAAGACTTACCAACATTTAATTTAATTAGACACAAAATTAATGTACACATTACCCCCTTCGAGACTTGTTCACGATTTGTGGTGAAACGCATCAGTGAGTGGATAAGTCTCGACATCTTTCTTTTTGTTGTTGTTTTGGTGCTTCATTTCAACCACCACAAATTCCCTTCATGATTTTGGATCTTTTGTGAGCTTCAACATTGAATCTAGCAACTTGAATGTTGCATGTACGATTTTTTTGTGGGATATGACTAGGCTAAGAATGAACTTCTAGCTGTCTACGTATCCAATGCAGGAATCAAGTCAAAACGTAGTTCACAATTTGTTAATTTGCAACTCACAGTTTATACTCACACGGACTAGGAGTAACGTGCATTTTAAGCTCGTGCACCATGGAGCATTTAATTTGAACATTGGTAGGCAGTTTTATCTCATATCGAGGAGAATTTGACTTAGAGAATTTGTAGACCTTTTTGCTCTTGTGTAGGAGATTTGAAGATTTGAAGGATTTGTAGACCTTTTGACTATGCCTAGGAGACTTGAAGATTTGAAGGATTTGTAAACCTTTTGGCTCGTGTCTAGGAGACTAGAAGATTTGAAGGATTTGTAGACCTTTTGGCTCGGGTCAAGGAGACTTGAAGATTTGAAGGATTGTGGACTTTTTGACTTTTGTAGACCTTTTAGCTCGTGTCTAGGAGACTTGGAAATTTACAGGATTTATAGACCTTTTGACTCGTGTCTAGGAGAATTGAAGGTTTGAAGGATTTGTAGACCTTTTGGCTCGTGTCTAAGAGAATTGAAGATTTGAATATTTGCTTTGAAGACTTGGACTTGAAGAATTTTCCTTGGCTCAAATATGCAAACCTTAAGAATTTTCCTTGGCTTAAGGAAGATGTTGATAGTTTATACTCTTACCAAGGAGTATATATTTTGGCACTTAATTTGAAGATTTGAGATAGTTAAGGATCGTATCAAGTAGCATATTGGTTGCAATGAAATATGATGTTGTGCCCACTTCATCGTCGATGTCGTCATTTGTGTCATCACTTTCAATATCAAAGCCATGAGTTGAGTTTTCTTCTTCAATAGAGTTTACACTTGTCTCTATGTCAGGCGCTAGCGTCGCATTTCTTGGTTTGATTCTATGAAGTATGTAAGAGAGACTCCAGTTCATTCCTTGATCGCAAATCTCCATGGCCGAAGTTTCAGACAGTTTCTCTTTGCAACTTAAGGATAGATTTCTCCACCTATTAATGTACTCAATCACTGGTTCATTTTCTTTGATGCGAATTTGCAAGTTCAATCATGCTTACAGTACGCCGAGTACTATAAAAGCGGTTGAAGAACTTCGTTTGTAGGTCGTTCCAATTGTCAATGGAGTTAGCCTCGAGATCGATATACCAATCAAACGCAAAGTCTTCCAAGGTTCAAACAAACTGTGTGACTAGAAGAACTCCATTAGTGCTTGCACTATTGCATGTCTCAATGAAATGAGCAACATGTTGTCCTGGGTCTCTAGTCCCATCGTATCTTTGAAACTTCGGAGGTTAATAGCTTTTAGACATTTGAAATTTCTCTATTCTTTGATTATAAGGCTTCGCGTAAGATTTGGAAGTCTTGTGTTGAGCTTTATGATCATATGCAATTTCTTCAATGAGCTTCTTCAATTGATCGACAAAGACAAGGCCTTGTGGGGAAACTTGGATCTTTTTGCTTGAGGACTTAGAATGTTCTCCAACTTCAACATCTTGAATATTTTTCTCGAAAAACTTTGTGTGCATCATGGCGCCTCGCTCTTCCTTCCTTGAGAGATTTGACTTGTGCAAAAGAGAAGTGGCTTGGATTCTTTCACTTAGGACTTCATCAAACTCTTGAGCTTCGACTTTTTGAGTAGCATTTTCATGCGTCATGCTTTGATCACCACTTCCCACGAGCTCTTGCTTTTAGAGACGAGGAGAGACTTCAATTTTGTTGATTGTAGTCTTGATTCATCCTTGAACTCAATTGTTGTTGGTGACTTTTTTGGAATTTTCAACTCCTTCTTTACCCTCTAGCTTTTGGAGAAGGCGATTCAAGTGGTCTTCACGTTTTTGAGCTTGAGTTGTGAGATTCACAATGGCTTTTCTAAGCGCTGCAATTTTCTCTTCTAGTGGGGATGCTTGATCATCTTCTTTAGCATCGTGTCTTGCCCCCGATGTGAGTGTATCTTTCATCGTCGGTTGCAAAGAGTCTCTGCTTGTTGCCCCCATTAACTTGTCCATTTGTTGAGCAACACCGACTTCTTGTGACTTGCAAATTTGCTTGAAGATAGATGAGAGGTAGAGATTGTCCCACTGGGCGTGCCAAATTTGTAATGACAAAGTTTTGATCTCTGAAATAAAAGACAAGAAAAGATTAGAAGATAAATTTGAATAAAATTTAGAAGTACAATTGTGGTGCAATCTCTCTATTTGTTCCTTGATTCTTTTCTAGTCTTGAAACTTGGTTGACTTGAGAGTGGATTTGATTTTGATATCTTCCACGTGTAATTGAGTTGAACGTTAATCCAAGGGTTTTTGAGCTTGATCTTAAATTCGCAATATACTTGACTTGGTCTTTGCGACAAATAATTTGATCTTCATCTTGAACTTGTTGAATGTCAATCTTCTTTGGAGGAATCCTGATCTTCAAAAGGATATTTGACAAACATTGATTCGAGAGCTTGATGGCTTGATCTCAGATTGTACGCAAATTTGAGTTGGAATTTGATATGAGGGTTGATGAAGAACGATGTGATCTTCGCCTTCAATTTTTTTGGTATGCTGGGCTTTGATCTTCTTTGAATGGACTTCAATCTTAAAAAAATGGTTCTTTTGAGGGTCTTGGTACTTGATCTCGGATTAAATGGATTTTTGACTTGAAGACGAATGAAGAACGGTATGAACTTGGCTTTGGATTTGTTGAACTTCTTAGAGTTTGATCTTCCTCGGTAGAAGTGCGATCTTCAAAAATGGTTTTTGGATGGAATTGAGACTTGATATCGGATTGAAAAGAGTTCTTTACGAAGAACACCTTGAAGATTGTTGAAGAATGCCTTTGAAGATTGCTTAACTTGTTGGAGAGGATTTGTTGAACTTCCTTGCTCTGAATGCTTGAAGGCTGAATTGTTATTTTTCTTCTTCAAGACCACCTGTATTTATAGTTTTGGAGTGAATCTCAATTAAAATCTTCTGATGAGATGAACGGTTGTGATCGCGTTTACAATTTCTTGATTTGGAAGACTTTATCAATGTGAATCTTCTTTCCATCTCTTGAAGATTGAGACTTGGTGGAGAATTTTTCCTTATGTTGAGATTTGGTGGAGAATTCTTTTCATCTCTTGAAGATTGAGACTTGGAGGAGAAGGCTTTCCATGTCTTGAGATTTGATGAGCATATATTTCATTGTCTTAAGATTTAACTAATATATTTATTTTAATCCATTAAATATTGGAATTAAAAATAATATATTTTCTTTTCTTGCATGTTAAGAATTATCAACATTTAATTTAATTAGACACAAAATTAATGTACACATTACCCCCTCGAGACTTGTTCACGATTTGTGGTGAAACGCATCAGTGAGTGGATAAGTCTCGACATATTTCTTTTTGTTGTTGTTTTGGTGCTTCATTTCAACCACCACAAATTCCCTTCATGATTTTGGATCTTTTGTGATCTTCAACATTGAATCTAGCAACTTGAATGTTGCATGTACGATTTTTTTTGTGGGATATGACTAGGCTAAGAATGAACTTCTAGCTGTCTACGTATCCAATGCAGGAATCAAGTCAAAACGTAGTTCACAATTTGTTAATTTGCAACTCACAGTTTATACTCACACGGACTAGGAGTAACGTGCATTTTAAGCTCGTGCACCATGGAGCATTTAATTTGAACATTGGTAGGCAGTTTTATCTCATATCGAGGAGAATTTGACTTAGAGAATTTGTAGACCTTTTTGCTCTTGTGTAGGAGATTTGAAGATTTGAAGGATTTGTAGACCTTTTGACTATGCCTAGGAGACTTGAAGATTTGAAGGATTTGTAAACCTTTTGGCTCGTGTCTAGGAGACTAGAAGATTTGAAGGATTTGTAGACCTTTTGGCTCGGGTCAAGGAGACTTGAAGATTTGAAGGATTGTGGACTTTTTGACTTTTGTAGACCTTTTAGCTCGTGTCTAGGAGACTTGGAAATTTACAGGATTTATAGACCTTTTGACTCGTGTCTAGGAGAATTGAAGGTTTGAAGGATTTGTAGACCTTTTGGCTCGTGTCTAAGAGAATTGAAGATTTGAATATTTGCTTTGAAGACTTGGACTTGAAGAATTTTCCTTGGCTCAAATATGCAAACCTTAAGAATTTTCCTTGGCTTAAGGAAGATGTTGATAGTTTATACTCTTACCAAGGAGTATATATTTTGGCACTTAATTTGAAGATTTGAGATAGTTAAGGATCGTATCAAGTAGCATATTGGTTGCAATGAAATATGATGTTGTGCCCACTTCATCGTCGATGTCGTCATTTGTGTCATCAGTTTCAATATCAAAGCCATGAGTTGAGTTTTCTTCTTCAATAGAGTTTACACTTGTCTCTATGTCAGGCGCTAGCGTCGCATTTCTTGGTTTGATTCTATGAAGTATGTAAGAGAGACTCCAGTTCATTCCTTGATCGCAAATCTCCATGGCCGAAGTTTCAGACAGTTTCTCTTTGCAACTTAAGGATAGATTTCTCCACCTATTAATGTACTCAATCACTGGTTCATTTTCTTTGATGCGAATTTGCAAGTTCAATCATGCTTACAGTACGCCGAGTACTATAAAAGCGGTTGAAGAACTTCGTTTGTAGGTCGTTCCAATTGTCAATGGAGTTAGCCTCGAGATCGATATACCAATCAAACGCAAAGTCTTCCAAGGTTCAAACAAACTGTGTGACTAGAAGAACTCCATTAGTGCTTGCACTATTGCATGTCTCAATGAAATGAGCAACATGTTGTCCTGGGTCTCTAGTCCCATCGTATCTTTGAAACTTCGGAGGTTAATAGCTTTTAGACATTTGAAATTTCTCTATTCTTTGAGTATAAGGCTTCGCGTAAGATTTGGAAGTCTTGTGTTGAGCTTTATGATCATATGCAATTTCTTCAATGAGCTTCTTCAACTGATCGACAGAGACAAGGCCTTGTGGGGAAACTTGGATCTTTTTGCTTGAGGACTTAGAATGTTCTCCAACTTCAACATCTTGAATATTTTTCTCGAAAAACTTTGTGTGCATCATGGCGCCTCGCTCTTCCTTCCTTGAGAGATTTGACTTGTGCAAAAGAGAAGTGGCTTGGATTCTTTCACTTAGGACTTCATCAAACTCTTGAGCTTCGACTTTTTGAGTAGCATTTTCATGCGTCATGCTTTGATCACCACTTCCCACGAGCTCTTGCTTTTAGAGACGAGGAGAGACTTCAATTTTGTTGATTGTAGTCTTGATGCATCCTTGAACTCAATTGTTGTTGGTGACTTTTTTGGAATTTTCAACTCCTTCTTTACCCTCTAGCTTTTGGAGAAGGCGATTCAAGTGGTCTTCACGTTTTTGAGCTTGAGTTGTGAGATTCACAATGGCTTTTCTAAGCGCTGCAATTTTCTCTTCTAGTGGGGATGCTTGATCATCTTCTTTAGCATCGTGTCTTGCCCCCGATGTGAGTGTATCTTTCATCGTCGGTTGCAAAGAGTCTCTGCTTGTTGCCCCCATTAACTTGTCCATTTGTTGAGCAACACTGACTTCTTGTGACTTGCAAATTTGCTTGAAGATAGATGAGAGGTAGAGATTGTCCCACTGGGCGTGCCAAATTTGTAATGACAAAGTTTTGATCTCTGAAATAAAAGACAAGAAAAGATTAGAAGATAAATTTGAATAAAATTTAGAAGTACAATTGTGGTGCAATCTCTCTATTTGTTCCTTGATTCTTTTCTAGTCTTGAAACTTGGTTGACTTGAGAGTGGATTTGATTTTGATATCTTCCACGTGTAATTGAGTTGAACGTTAATCCAAGGGTTTTTGAGCTTGATCTTAAATTCGCAATATACTTGACTTGGTCTTTGCGACAAATAATTTGATCTTCATCTTGAACTTGTTGAATGTCAATCTTCTTTGGAGGAATCTTGATCTTCAAAAGGATATTTGACAAACATTGATTCGAGAGCTTGATGGCTTGATCTCAGATTGTACGCAAATTTGAGTTGGAATTTGATATGAGGGTTGATGAAGAACGATGTGATCTTCGCCTTCAATTTTTTTGGTATGATGGGCTTTGATCTTCTTTGAATGGACTTCAATCTTAAAAAAATGGTTCTTTTGAGGGTCTTGGTACTTGATCTCGGATTAAATGGATTTTTGACTTGAAGACGAATGAAGAACGGTATGAACTTGGCTTTGGATTTGTTGAACTTCTTAGAGTTTGATCTTCCTCGGTAGAAGTGCGATCTTCAAAAATGGTTTTTGGATGGAATTGAGACTTGATATCGGATTGAAAAGAGTTCTTTACGAAGAACACCTTGAAGATTGTTGAAGAATGCCTTTGAAGATTGCTTAACTTGTTGGAGAGGATTTGTTGAACTTCCTTGCTCTGAATGCTTGAAGGCTGAATTGTTATTTTTCTTCTTCAAGACCACCTGTATTTATAGTTTTGGAGTGAATCTCAATTAAAATCTTCTGATGAGATGAACGGTTGTGATCGCGTTTACAATTTCTTGATTTGGAAGACTTTATCAATGTGAATCTTCTTTCCATCTCTTGAAGATTGAGACTTGTTGGAGAATTTTTCCTTATGTTGAGATTTGGTGGAGAATTCTTTTCATCTCTTGAAGATTGAGACTTGGAGGAGAAGGCTTTCCATGTCTTGAGATTTGATGAGCATATATTTCATTGTCTTAAGATTTAACTAATATATTTATTTTAATCCATTAAATATTGGAATTAAAAATAATATATTTTCTTTTCTTGCATGTTAAGAATTACCAACATTTAATTTAATTAGACACAAAATTAATGTACACATTACCCCCTCGAGACTTGTTCACGATTTGTGGTGAAACGCATCAGTGAGTGGATAAGTCTCGACATCTTTCTTTTTGTTGTTGTTTTGGTGCTTCATTTCAACCACCACAAATTCCCTTCATGATTTTGGATCTTTTGTGAGCTTCAACATTGAATCTATCAACTTCAATGTTGCATGGACGATTTTTTTTTGTGGGATATGACTAGGCTAAGAATGAAATTCTAGCTGCCTACGTATCCAATGCAGGAATCAAGTCAAAACATAGTTCACATTTTGTTAATTTGCAACTCACAGTTTATACTCATGCGGACTAGGAGTAACGTGCATTTTAAGCTCGTGCACCATGGAGCATTTAATTTGAACATTGATAGACAGTTTTATCTCATATCGAGGAGAATTTGACTTAGATAATGTGTAGACCTTTTTGCTCTTGTGTAGGAGATTTGAAGATTTGAAGGATTTGTAGACCTTTTGACTATGCCTAGGAGACTTGAAGATTTAAAGGATTTCTAGACCTTTTGGCTCGTGTCTAGGAGACTTGAAGATTTGAAGGATTTGTAGACCTTTTGGGTCGTGTCAAGGAGACATGAAGATTTGAAGGATTGTGGACCTTTTGACTTTTTTAGACCTTTTAGCTCGTGTCTAGGAGACTTGGAAATTTACAGGATTTATAGACCTTTTGACTCGTGTCTAGGAGAATTGAAGGTTAGAAGGATTTGTAGACCTTTTGGCTCGTGTCTAGGAGAATTGAAGATTTGAATATTTGCTTTGAACACTTGGACTTGAAGAATTTTCCTTGGCTCAAATATGCAAACCTTAAGAATTTTCCTTGGCTTAAGGAAGATGTTGATAGTTTATACTCTTACCAAGGAGTATATATTTTGGCACTTAATTTGAAGATTTGAGATAGTTAAGGATCGTATCAAGTAGCATATTGGTTGCAATGAAATATGATGTTGTGCCCACTTCATCGTCGATGTCGTCATTTGTGTCATCACTTTCAATATCAAAGCCATGAGTTGAGTTTTCTTCTTCAATAGAGTTTACACTTGTCTCTATGTCAGGCGCTAGCGTCGCATTTCTTGGTTTGATTCTATGAAGTATGTAAGAGAGACTCCAGTTCATTCCTTGATCGCAAATCTCCATGGCCGAAGTTTCAGACAGTTTCTCTTTGCAACTTAAGGATAGATTTCTCCACCTATTAATGTACTCAATCACTGGTTCATTTTCTTTGATGCGAATTTGCAAGTTCAATCACGCTTACAGTACGCCGAGTACTATAAAAGCGGTTGAAGAACTTCGTTTGTAGGTCGTTCCAATTGTCAATGGAGTTAGCCTCGAGATCAATATACCAATCAAACGCAAAGTCTTCCAAGGTTCAAACAAACTGTGTGACTAGAAGAACTCCATTAGTGCTTGCACTATTGCATGTCTCAATGAAATGAGCAACATGTTGTCCTGGGTCTCTAGTCCCATCGTATCTTTGAAACTTCGGAGGTTAATAGCTTTTAGACATTTGAAATTTCTCTATTCTTTGAGTATAAGGCTTCGCGTAAGATTTGGAAGTCTTGTGTTGAGCTTTATGATCATATGCAATTTCTTCAATGAGCTTCTTCAATTGATCGACAGAGACAAGGCCTTGTGGGGAAACTTGGATCTTTTTGCTTGAGGACTTAGAATGTTCTCCAACTTCAACATCTTGAATATTTTTCTCGAAAAACTTTGTGTGCATCATGGCGCCTCGCTCTTCCTTCCTTGAGAGATTTGACTTGTGCAAAAGAGAAGTGGCTTGGATTCTTTCACTTAGGACTTCATCAAACTCTTGAGCTTCGACTTTTTGAGTAGCATTTTCATGCGTCATGCTTTGATCACCACTTCCCACGAGCTCTTGCTTTTAGAGACGAGGAGAGACTTCAATTTGGTTGATTGTAGTCTTGATGCATCCTTGAACTCAATTGTTGTTGGTGACTTTTTTGGAATTTTCAACTCCTTCTTTACCCTCTAGCTTTTGGAGAAGGCGATTCAAGTGGTCTTCACGTTTTTGAGCTTGAGTTGTGAGATTCACAATGGCTTTTCTAAGCGCTGCAATTTTCTCTTCTAGTGGGGATGCTTGATCATCTTCTTTAGCATCGTGTCTTGCCCCCGATGTGAGTGTATCTTTCATCGTCGGTTGCAAAGAGTCTCTGCTTGTTGCCTCCATTAACTTGTCCATTTGTTGAGCAACACCGACTTCTTGTGACTTGCAAATTTGCTTGAAGATAGATGAGAGGTAGAGATTGTCCCACTGGGCGTGCAAAATTTGTAATGACAAAGTTTTGATCTCTGAAATAAAAGACAAGAAAAGATTAGAAGATAAATTTGAATAAAATTTAGAAGTACAATTGTGGTGCAATCTCTCTATTTGTTCCTTGATTCTTTTCTAGTCTTGAAACTTGGTTGACTTGAGAGTGGATTTGATTTTGATATCTTCCACGTGTAATTGAGTTGAACGTTAATCCAAGAGTTTTTGAGCTTGATCTTAAATTCGCAATATACTTGACTTGGTCTTTGCGACAAATAATTTGATCTTCATCTTGAACTTGTTGAATGTCAATCTTCTTTGGAGGAATCTTGATCTTCAAAAGGATATTTGACAAACATTGATTCGTGAGCTTGATGGCTTGATCTCAGATTGTACGCAAATTTGAGTTGGAATTTGATATGAGGGTTGATGAAGAACGATGTGATCTTCGCCTTCAATTTTTTTGGTATGCTGGGCTTTGATCTTCTTTGAATGGACTTCAATCTTAAAAAAATGGTTCTTTTGAGGGTCTTGGTACTTGATCTCGGATTAAATGGATTTTTGACTTGAAGACGAATGAAGAACGGTATGAACTTGGCTTTGGATTTGTTGAACTTCTTAGAGTTTGATCTTCCTCGGTAGAAGTGCGATCTTCAAAAATGGTTTTTGGATGGAATTGAGACTTGATATCGGATTGAAAAGAGTTCTTTACGAAGAACACCTTGAAGATTGTTGAAGAATGCCTTTGAAGATTGCTTAACTTGTTGGAGAGGATTTGTTGAACTTCCTTGCTCTGAATGCTTGAAGGCTGAATTGTTATTTTTCTTCTTCAAGACCACCTGTATTTATAGTTTTGGAGTGAATCTCAATTAAAATCTTCTGATGAGATGAACGGTTGTGATTGCGTTTACAATTTCTTGATTTGGAAGACTTTATCAATGTGAATCTTCTTTCCATCTCTTGAAGATTGAGACTTGTTGGAGAATTTTTCCTTATGTTGAGATTTGGTGGAGAATTCTTTTCATCTCTTGAAGATTGAGACTTGGAGGAGAAGGCTTTCCATGTCTTGAGATTTGATGAGCATATATTTCATTGTCTTAAGATTTAACTAATATATTTATTTTAATCCATTAAATATTGGAATTAAAAATAATATATTTTCTTTTCTTGCATGTTAAGAATTACCAACATTTAATTTAATTAGACACAAAATTAATGTACACATTACCCCCTCGAGACTTGTTCACGATTTGTGGTGAAACGCATCAGTGAGTGGATAAGTCTCGACATCTTTCTTTTTGTTGTTGTTTTGGTGCTTCATTTCAACCACCACAAATTCCCTTCATGATTTTGGATCTTTTGTGAGCTTCAACATTGAATCTATCAACTTCAATGTTGCATGGACGATTTTTTTTTGTGGGATATGACTAGGCTAAGAATGAAATTCTAGCTGCCTACGTATCCAATGCAGGAATCAAGTCAAAACATAGTTCACAATTTGTTAATTTGCAACTCACAGTTTATACTCATGCGGACTAGGAGTAACGTGCATTTTAAGCTCGTGCACCATGGAGCATTTAATTTGAACATTGATAGACAGTTTTATCTCATATTGTGGAGAATTTGACTTAGATAATGTGTAGACCTTTTTGCTCTTGTGTAGGAGATTTGAAGATTTGAAGGATTTGTAGACCTTTTGACTATGCCTAGGAGACTTGAAGATTTAAAGGATTTCTAGACCTTTTGGCTCGTGTCTAGGAGACTTGAAGATTTGAAGGATTTGTAGACCTTTTGGGTCGTGTCAAGGAGACATGCAGATTTGAAGGATTGTGGACCTTTTGACTTTTTTAGACCTTTTAGCTCGTGTCTAGGAGACTTGGAAATTTACAGGATTTATAGACCTTTTGACTCGTGTCTAGGAGAATTGAAGGTTAGAAGGATTTGTAGACCTTTTGGCTCGTGTCTAGGAGAATTGAAGATTTGAATATTTGCTTTGAACACTTGGACTTGAAGAATTTTCCTTGGCTCAAATATGCAAACCGTTTATACTCGTGTTAAGGAGGATGTTGATAGTTTATACTCTTATCAAGGAGTATATATTTTGGAACTTAATTTGAAGATTTGAGATAGTTTAGGCTCGTATCAAGGAGCATATTGGTTGCAATGAAATATGATGTTGTGCCCACTTCATCGTCGATGTTGTCATTTGTGTCATCACTTTCAATATCAAAGCCATGAGTTGAGTTTTCTTCTTCAATAGAGTTTACACTTGTCTCTATGTCACGCGCTAGCGTCGGCAACTATTCAAAGTTTCTTGGTTTGATTCCTTGAAGTATGTAAGAGAGACTCCAGTTCATTTCTTGAATGCAAATCTCCATGGCCGAAGTTTCAGACAGTTTCTCTTTGCAACTTAAGGATAGATTTCTCCACCTATTAATGTACTCAATCACTGGTTCATTTTCTTTGATGCGAATTTGCAAGTTCAATCACGCTTACAGTACGCCGAGTACTATAAAAGCGGTTGAAGAACTTCGTTTGTAGGTCGTTCCAATTGTCAATGGACTTAGCCTCGAGATCGATATACCAATCAAACGCAAAGTCTTCCAAGGTTCGAACAAACTGTGTGACTAGAAGAACTCCATTAGTGCTTGCACTATTGCATGTCTCAATGAAATGAGTAACATGTTGTCCTGGGTCTCTAGTCCCATCGTATCTTTGGAACTTCGGAGGTTAATAACTTTTAGACATTTGAAATTGCTCTATTCTTTGAGTATAAGGCTTCGCGTAAGATTTGGAAGTCTTGTGTTGAGCTTTATGATCATTTGCAATATCTTCAATGAGCTTCTTCAATTGATCGACATAGACAAGGCCTTGTGGGGAAACTTGGATCTTTTTGCTTGAGGACTTAGAATGTTCTCCAACTTCAACATCTTGAATATTTTTCTCGAAAAACTTTGTGTGCATCATGGCGCCTCGCTCTTCCTTCCTTGAGAGATTTGACTTGTGCAAAAGAGAAGTGGCTTGGATTCTTTCACTTAGGACTTCATCAAACTCTTGAGCTTCGACTTTTTGAGTAGCATTTTCATGCGTCATGCTTTTATCGCCACTTCCCACGAGCTCTTGCTTTTAGAGACGAGGAGAGACTTCAATTTTGTTGATTGTAGTCTTGATGCATCCTTGAACTCAATTGTTGTTGGTGACTTTTTTGGAATTTTCAACTCCTTCTTTGCCCTCTAGCTTTTGGAGAAGGCGATTCAAGTGGTCTTCACGTTTTTGAGCTTGAGTTGTGAGATTCACAATGGCTTTTCTCAGCGCTGCAATTTTCTCTTCTAGTGGGGATGCTTGATCATCTTCTTTAGCATCATGTCTTGCCCCCGATGTGAGTGTATCTTTCATCGTCGATTGCAAAGAGCCTCTGCTTGTTGCCCCCATTAACTTGTCCATTTGTTGAGCAACGTTGACTTTTTGTGACTTGCAAATTTTCTTGAAGAGAGATGAGAGGTAGAGATTGTCCCACTGGGCGTGCCAAATTTGTAATGACAAAGTTTTGATCTCTGAAATAAAAGACAAGAAAAGATTAGAAGATAAATTTGAATAAAATTTAGAAGTACAATTGTGGTGCAATCTCTATATTTGTTCCTTGATTATTTTCTAGTCTTGAAACTTGGTTGACTTGAGAGTGGATTTGATTTTCATATATCTTTCACTTGTAATTGAGTTGAACGTTAATCCAAGGGCTTTTGAGCTTGATCTTAAATTAGCAATATACTTGACTTGGTATTTGCGACAAACAATTTGATCTTCGTCTTGAACTTGTTGAATGTCAATCTTTTTTGGAGGAATCTTGATCTTCAAAAGGATACTTGACAAATGTTGATTCGAGAGCTTGATGACTTGATCTCAGATTGAACAAAAATTTGAGTTGGAATTGGATTTGAGGGTTGATGAAGAACGACGTGATCTTCGTCTTCAATTTTTTTGGTATGTTGGGCTTTGATCTTCTTTGAATGGACTTCAATCTTAAAAAAATGGTTCTTTTGAGGGTCTTGGTACTTGATCTCGGATTAAATGGATTTTTGACTTGAAGACGAATGAAGAACGGTATGAACTTGGCTTTGGATTTGTTGAACTTCTTGGAGTTGATCTTCCTCGGTAGAAGTGCGATCTTTAAAAATGGTTTTTGGATGGAATTGAGACTTGATATCGGATTGAAAAGAGTTCTTTACGAAGAACACCTTGAAGATTGTTGAAGAATGCCTTTGAAGATTGCTTAACTTGTTGGAGAGGATTTGTTGAACTTCCTTGATCTGAATGCTTGAAGGCTGAATTGTTATTTTTCTTCTTCAAGACCACCTGTATTTATAGTTTTGGAGTGAATCTCAATTAAAATCTTCTGATGAGATGAACGGTTGTGATCGCGTTTACAATTTCTTGATTTGGAAGACTTTATCAATGTGAATCTTCTTTCCATCTCTTGAAGATTGAGACTTGTTGGAGAATTTTTCCTTATGTTGAGATTTGGTGGAGAATTCTTTTCATCTCTTGAAGATTGAGACTTGGAGGAGAAGGCTTTCCATGTCTTGAGATTTGATGAGCATATATTTCATTGTCTTAAGATTTAACTAATATATTTATTTTAATCCATTAAATATTGGAATTAAAAATAATATATTTTCTTTTCTTGCATGTTAAGAATTACCAACATTTAATTTAATTAGACACAAAATTAATGTACACATTACCCCCTCGAGACTTGTTCACGATTTGTGGTGAAACGCATCAGTGAGTGGATAAGTCTCGACATCTTTCTTTTTGTTGTTGTTTTGGTGCTTCATTTCAACCACCACAAATTCCCTTCATGATTTTGGATCTTTTGTGAGCTTCAACATTGAATCTATCAACTTCAATGTTGCATGGACGATTTTTTTTTGTGGGATATGACTAGGCTAAGAATGAAATTCTAGCTGCCTACGTATCCAATGCAGGAATCAAGTCAAAACATAGTTCACAATTTGTTAATTTGCAACTCACAGTTTATACTCATGCGGACTAGGAGTAACGTGCATTTTAAGCTCGTGCACCATGGAGCATTTAATTTGAACATTGATAGACAGTTTTATCTCATATTGTGGAGAATTTGACTTAGATAATGTGTAGACCTTTTTTCTCTTGGGTAGGAGATTTGAAGATTTGAAGGATTTGTAGACCTTTTGACTATGCCTAGGAGACTTGAAGATTTAAAGGATTTCTAGACCTTTTGGCTCGTGTCTAGGAGACTTGAAGATTTGAAGGATTTGTAGACCTTTTGGGTCGTGTCAAGGAGACATGAAGATTTGAAGGATTGTGGACCTTTTGACTTTTTTAGACCTTTTAGCTCGTGTCTAGGAGACTTGGAAATTTACAGGATTTATAGACCTTTTGACTCGTGTCTAGGAGAATTGAAGGTTAGAAGGATTTGTAGACCTTTTGGCTCGTGTCTAGGAGAATTGAAGATTTGAATATTTGCTTTGAACACTTGGACTTGAAGAATTTTCCTTGGCTCAAATATGCAAACCGTTTATACTCGTGTTAAGGAGGATGTTGATAGTTTATACTCTTATCAAGGAGTATATATTTTGGAACTTAATTTGAAGATTTGAGATAGTTTAGGCTCGTATCAAGGAGCATATTGGTTGCAATGAAATATGATGTTGTGCCCACTTCATCGTCGATGTTGTCATTTGTGTCATCACTTTCAATATCAAAGCCATGAGTTGAGTTTTCTTCTTCAATAGAGTTTACACTTGTCTCTATGTCACGCGCTAGCGTCGTCAACTATTCAAAGTTTCTTGGTTTGATTCCTTGAAGTATGTAAGAGAGACTCCAGTTCATTTCTTGAATGCAAATCTCCATGGCCGAAGTTTCAGACAGTTTCTCTTTGCAACTTAAGGATAGATTTCTCCACCTATTAATGTACTCAATCACTGGTTCATTTTCTTTGATGCGAATTTGCAAGTTCAATCACGCTTACAGTACGCCGAGTACTATAAAAGCGGTTGAAGAACTTCGTTTGTAGGTCGTTCCAATTGTCAATGGAGTTAGCCCCGAGATCAATATACCAATCAAACGCAAAGTCTTCCAAGGTTCGAACAAACTGTGTGACTAGAAGAACTCCATTAGTGCTTGCACTATTGCATGTCTCAATGAAATGAGCAACATGTTGTCCTGGGTCTCTAGTCCCATCGTATCTTTGAAACTTCGGAGGTTAATAACTTTTAGACATTTGAAATTGCTCTATTCTTTGAGTATAAGGCTTCGCGTAAGATTTGGAAGTCTTGTGTTGAGCTTTATGATCATTTGCAATATCTTCAATGAGCTTCTTCAATTGATCGACATAGACAAGGCCTTGTGGGGAAACTTGGATCTTTTTGCTTGAGGACTTAGAATGTTCTCCAACTTCAACATCTTGAATATTTTTCTCGAAAAACTTTGTGTGCATCATGGCGCCTCGCTCTTCCTTCCTTGAGAGATTTGACTTGTGCAAAAGAGAAGTGGCTTGGATTCTTTCACTTAGGACTTCATCAAACTCTTGAGCTTCGACTTTTTGAGTAGCATTTTCATGCGTCATGCTTTTATCGCCACTTCCCACGAGCTCTTGCTTTTAGAGACGAGGAGAGACTTCAATTTTGTTGATTGTAGTCTTGATGCATCCTTGAACTCAATTGTTGTTGGTGACTTTTTTGGAATTTTCAACTCCTTCTTTGCCCTCTAGCTTTTGGAGAAGGCGATTCAAGTGGTCTTCACGTTTTTGAGCTTGAGTTGTGAGATTCACAATGGCTTTTCTCAGCGCTGCAATTTTCTCTTCTAGTGGGGATGCTTGATCATCTTCTTTAGCATCATGTCTTGCCCCCGATGTGAGTGTATCTTTCATCGTCGATTGCAAAGAGCCTCTGCTTGTTGCCCCCATTAACTTGTCCATTTGTTGAGCAACACTGACTTTTTGTGACTTGCAAATTTTCTTGAAGAGAGATGAGAGGTAGAGATTGTCCCACTGGGCGTGCCAAATTTGTAATGACAAAGTTTTGATCTCTGAAATAAAAGACAAGAAAAGATTAGAAGATAAATTTGAATAAAATTTAGAAGTACAATTGTGGTGCAATCTCTATATTTGTTCCTTGATTATTTTCTAGTCTTGAAACTTGGTTGACTTGAGAGTGGATTTGATTTTCATATATCTTTCACGTGTAATTGAGTTGAACGTTAATCCAAGGGCTTTTGAGCTTGATCTTAAATTAGCAATATACTTGACTTGGTATTTGCGACAAACAATTTGATCTTCGTCTTGAACTTGTTGAATGTCAATCTTTTTTGGAGGAATCTTGATCTTCAAAAGGATACTTGACAAATGTTGATTCGAGAGCTTGATGACTTGATCTCAGATTGAACAAAAATTTGAGTTGGAATTGGATTTGAGGGTTGATGAAGAACGACGTGATCTTCGTCTTCAATTTTTTTGGTATGTTGGGCTTTGATCTTCTTTGAATGGACTTCAATCTTAAAAAAATGGTTCTTTTGAGGGTCTTGGTACTTGATCTCGGATTAAATGGATTTTTGACTTGAAGACGAATGAAGAACGGTATGAACTTGGCTTTGGATTTGTTGAACTTCTTGGAGTTGATCTTCCTCGGTAGAAGTGCGATCTTTAAAAATGGTTTTTGGATGGAATTGAGACTTGATATCGGATTGAAAAGAGTTCTTTACGAAGAACACCTTGAAGATTGTTAAAGAATGTCTTTGAAGATTACTTAACTTGTTGGAGGGGATTTTTTGAACTTCATTGCTCTGAATGCTTGAAGGTTGAATTGTTATTTTTCTTCTTCAAGACCACCTCTATTTATAGTTGTGGAGCGAATCTCAATTAGAATCTTCTGATGAGATGAACGGTTGTGATCGAGTCTATAATTTCTTGATTTGGAAGAATTTATCTAAGTGAATATTCTTTCAATCTTTTGAAGATTGAGACTTGGTGAAGAATTCTTTCCTTATGTTGAGACTTGATGGAAAATCTTTCCATCTCTTGAAGATTGAGACTTGGAGAAGAATGTTTTCCATGTCTTGAGATTTGATGAGCAATTATTTCATTGTCTTAAGATTTAACTAATATATTTATTTTAATCCATTAAATATTAGAATTAAAAATATTTTTTTTTCTTTCTTGAATATTAAGACTTACCAATATTTAATTTAATTAGACACAAAACTAATGTGTCTACATGTATATGGTCTAATTAGAATCTTTTAGAGCTTGTATATCATATCAGTCGTGAACATATATACATTATATTGATTCGGCATATTAGGAGTCAGCGTTTTTACTTTTGATGTTCTTTTCCTGGGCTTATGAAACATTTTTACTTTTTGAGCGAACTTTAATTTCTTAAGTGCAGTCTTTCATTTAAACAACATTGCTCCCTGCTACATACGTTGAGCTTATGGCATAAACCACAAATCGTAAAATTAAATAACATGCAAGAGAATTCAAGAAAACACCAACACATGAATGGCTAACTGTGATACACTCATTTAAGCTTCTGCCCTCATTTCTTGAACACCAAATCTGAAACTTGATCCGTTCAACTTCTCGTCCACAATTCGATCTAGCCTCTCCATCATTTCGCCCGACAAATAATTCCGCCAATCTCCCACTTGCCCTTTCCTAAAATATGCACGGTTCTCCACTCCAAACGGCCCAACCAAATTAGTCCTACCCTTCTTATTCACTTTCATTTGGCTCAATTTCTCAAAACTACAAACTTTTACAATCTCTTCGGGCAACCCGTTAGCCTCTTCCTCAACCGAAAACGGCTTCCCAATGAACGCCGCCACTTTCTTAACATAATGCACCACGTCCCTCTTCATATCCTCGTACTTCAAGAACAAAAACCTGTCGGGATTCTCCATATTCGCCTCATAGTATCCCAAAACATGGTCCAAATAAGGCCCCATAACAACCTTGCCCTCACAAAACCTGTCGAACTCCACCTCAAAGTTCATTTTTTCTTTCAGGAACAACTTCCCTACTTTCGCTATCCCAGTTTGATAGTGCCACAACGAAACACACGTGTCCTTTGGCTCACGACAAATGTAGATGATTTTACACCCTGACGACAAAATAGAGTTCGGTAACGATGTATAAGGCAAATGTGTCGAAAGCAGACGTGGGTTTGTCGTGGCCGATTTCGGATTTATCGGGTTACCCAATTCCAGGATAGGAATAAGGGCGTGAGGCAAGTTTTTGGATAAAGAATTCGTGTCCAAATTCCCATGTGGCGTACGAGTTGCAATGGCGAAGCACAAGGCCTTAAGCCAAGTGTTTCCGGTTTTCGGGGCGCCGGTGATGATTACATCGGTTGGTAGAGCTTGGAAATGTTGCTGAAGTGATAAAATTCCATCCAACATGACCAAGGGGTACCAATAGCCTTGGTACTGATACAAATCAACGAACGGGTTCCATCGTTTTTCTTTTGGAAGTGATGATAATAACTCTCCCAAATCTTTGCTGGCCAGTAAACTCACCAACTTTTTCTCCATATTATAAGTTGAGAGGTATAAGATTATAACTAAGAGAAAATGTACTGGAAGAATAATGCATGACAATAAAGAGTCTAGCTATCTTTATAAAGAATTATTTGGAGACCGATAGATGCAAATTAAAATTAAAGAATAGTAGTGGATGCGCACTCGCCTTAATTAGCAAATCAGCTCCCTGATTTCCTCTAAATAATTAAATTAAGGAATTGGAGTGCATGAGCTGTAAGCTCCCTTCTCATCCCCCAAATAAACCTCAACAATATGGGGTTTTTATATTTTTTTATTTAAAAGAAATCACATATTTGTCTAATTTACGAGTATAAAATCATAAAGCAATGCGATAAGGGTAAACTAATTAAGCATATGATTGCTTTTATGTATACCTTTTGTAATACATTTTTATTGTTATTGCTTAAATTTTTTATATTGATTTGTCTATTTATCTTTTATAGGGTGAAAAGATGTCTATTTCTGGTAAAATTATCAAAACCACATTAGCTCTAATAATTATGATGACAATTCTTAATTTTTTGACTCGTCCTTAATATATAAACCCTTCTTTCAATTCGGCATGTTCAAGTGTGTTTAATCAATTGCATTGAGTACTGATTAGTAAGTGCAACCGTTGTATTGGTGACGTGGAGCAGCCAAGAGTTAAGATTAAAAGTATTTTCTAGATTTTAGGAAATAACCACCTATAACACTCATCCACACCGTGTATTAGTAACAATAACTAACTGGATATATCCCACCTCATGGATGTCGTTCTTATTTTCAGTTAATTTTACAAAAAAACAAAAGATTTTGATCATGAAACTATTATAATTTAATGCGTGACGATTTGTAGCTTTAACGTATGTCGAGTATTCTTCTGTTGGACATAGCTCAAGTAAAATATTTAATAAAATAGGGTACCAAAAGCTAAACAGTAAACCAGACACAGAGGGAAAAGGAAGATCGATAAGTAAGTAATATCTTAATGTACTTACGCTATAATCTTACTGTGTATGTTACGCCCAATCCGTTTTGTGTTGCCTATGGTACGTATGTTAGTTGAGAAATAATTATTTGAACGTCTAATAGAACTTTTTTTTTAATGATAAAACGGTGTCAAAGCGCCTTAGGCTACATCCATAGACAAAATAGAAGTAAACTCATTCGAAGGAAATTGCATATAACAAAATTCTTCTTCCTTAGCATATCCAGCTCTTGCAATTGCATCCGCTTGGGTGTTTTGCTCTCTCGGGATCCAACAAAATTCCTGGGTCCAAGGTTTGTGAAGTAAAACGCGGCATTCGTCCACAATATCTTGAAGCTCGGCATTGGCTTTCTCTGTATTCATGATCAAGTTGAATGCTTCCCGTGAATCCATCTCGATGGCGATCTTTGGAATTCTCTTCTCCCATGCTAACTTCAATCCTACTTTTAGCGCCATAATTTCGGGTTCAAGGACCGTGGGGCTAACTGATCTTACCCGTAAATCCCCAACGCCATGCGCCCTCGTGATCGCGCAGTACACCTCCAATTGTACCCGAGTTGCTATGTGGCCTAACGCCCCCATCTACGTTTAACTTCACCAATCCCTCTTTTGGTTTTCCCCATCTCGGTTTAGTGTGTTGCTGTCCGGATTTGTGAACTTTGGCGGTGTCCACGCTGAGTTGCTTGATGTGCCCAATTACCACATAATTTTTCTCGGCTTTTCCTTTGAACACTCGTGAGTTCCTCGCCTTCCATATGCACCAAAGACTCGCACTAAAGATAATATTCCACGAGATATCCGGCAAGAGTTGGCAGGCCCTCTCTTGAACCCGAAGGTTGAACCTGAGCCATTTTTCGTCCGTGAGTTTATTAAATTCGCGCAGCTGCTCCTCTCCTAGCAGCGTTCTCCACACTTTCTGGGCCGAAACGCAATGGAACAGTATGTGTATCGTGCTCTCCTCGGGTGCGTGGCATAAATCGCAGCTGGCCGAGTCCGTCATTCCCCGGATTTTCCGAAGTAAATTCGATGCAAGCCGATTATGTTTCACAAGCCATATGAAGTGTTTGATCTTGCTGGAGCTTGGGGCTTTCCAGATCCACTCTAAGCTTCTTGCGGGATTGCTGTCCGGGTAGTGGGAACGGAGTATGGCTTTATACGCACTTTGACAAGAGAAGATCCCATCCGCTGTTTCGCTCCATATTAATCGGTCCTCCCTGTCAAGAAGCGTTGGTGTCTTGCCCGTGATGTGGTCCGTCTAGCACCTATCTACTTCGGTCGTCATCGTTTCAAAATACCAGTGGCCCTCTTCATCAATCACGTCACTCAACGTTAGCAAATAATCCTCTTTTTCTACAAACTCCACACAATCGCACAACCGTATATTCCCCAACCAGTTATCAAACCAAAAAAGAATTTTTTTACTGTTACCTATTTTCCAGCGAATGAATGGCTTGATTAATTACATACACCGAACCATTGCTTTCCAAGTCACACTATCGGTTGGCTTCGCATTGTAGACGGCCATGTTTGTGTCCTTGAGATATTTTGCACCAATAAAGTCCCTCCATAGACCGATTTTTCCATTCAAAAGGTTCCAGCAGTGTTTCGAGAGTAGGGCTTGATTATTTATTCGTGTGCGCCTGATGCCCAATCCGCCCTCTTTCTTGCTTCTTGTCACTCGATCCCAACCAACAAGGTGGATTTTACGTCGGTTTGGTTCGCTTGCCCACAGAAAATCGTGATTCATTCGGTCCAATCTATTGCAAACATTTCCGGTGAGCCAACATGATTGCATCACGTGGATTGGCGTCGCCGTGGATACCGATTGAACGAGGTTCGATCTTCCCCCGAGAGATAAGGTCTGTCCCTTCCACCCCGAGTATCGCGTGTTAAGTTTATCGAACACCCCGCTGAAATCCTCCCGTTTCACACGCCCGTGGAAGAGATTTACCCCAAGGTATTTCCTTAATGTGTGCGTTTGTGCGAAACCAAGGTGCCCACAAATTCGCCTTTTAATCGCAGTCCCTCCAAGTTTAGAGAAAAAATCTTTGACTTTGCCGCGCTCAGCTTTAACCCTGACGACGTACAGCAATGGTCCAGCACCAATTTGATAGTATTCGCAGTCTTGAGCATCGCCTTTCCCATTAGAATAAGGTCATCGGCGAAGAATATATGCGAAATTTGTGGCCCTCCTCTACACGGAGTGATAGGTTCCCATTTTTTTCCTTCGACCGCCTCAAGAATAAGATAGGCGAGTCTCTCGACACAAAGGACAAAGAGGTACGGGGAAAGGGGATCTCCTTGTCGTAGCCCACAGCTATGTTGGAACGGTTCAAGAGGCTCCCCGTTCCATAAGATGCGTGTCGACCCGTGTGTAACACAAAACATGATGAGCTTGGTAAGACTTTTCGGGAAATTAAACGCATCCAACGTCTCCTCGAGGTAGCTCCAACTAATTTTGTCATAGGCCTTCTCAAGGTCGAGCTTGAGTATCATGTGGCCAATTTTGTTATTTTTCTTGCTTCTAAGGGAGTGAAGTATCTCTTGAATCACTAGAATATTATCGTGCGTACCTCTTCCCTTAATGAAGCTCGACTGTGTCGGTGCAATAAGATTCGGCATAAGATCCTTGAGGCGGAGGGTGATGCATTTTGTGATAAGCTTATACGACACGTTGCATAAAGCTATAGGGCGAAACAGAGCAATGGTCGTCGGGTTTGGCACTTTCGGGATTAAGCAAAGGTGTGCTTCACAAACCTCCGTCGCCACTTCTCCTTTTCTAAAAGCCTCGTCAATAAACTGGAGTAGTGAGTTATTTATCCAAGACCAATACTTTTGATACACCTTTGCTTGAAGCCCGTCGGGACCCGGGGCTTTAGAAGGATGGGTAGCCCATACTACCAATCTAATTTCCTCTCTGGTCGGCCTCCTCTCTAAGTCCAAAGCCGAACTCTCCTCGAGGCGCTGCTGAAACCGAGAGATATGGAGTGGTGGAGTCACCTGAACCGTACCCGAGAATAGTTTCTTATAAAACTCAAGCGCATGAATTTTCAGCACGTTTGGATCATCGCACCAGATGTCGTCGATGCACAGGCTGGAAATTTCGTTTCGATTTCTTCTTATAAGTGTGGCTTTGTGAAAGAATCGAGTGTTTCGATCTCCCTCTTTTAGCCACTTGATCCTTGATTTCTGTTTCCAAAAGATCACTTCTTGTCGAAGAATTTCCCCGTATTCCTCCAAGAGTTCTTTTTCCAGGCCAATTAAATAATTATTTGGCGCCCGTGCAAGTGCTTTTTGAGCTCCATCGATTCTTCTAAGAACCCGATCTTTGCGCTTGAACAGATTCCCGAATCTCTCCCGATTCCAAGGGATCATAATTTGTGGGACATTAGCAATAGCCTCAAGTAACTTAGGTCTCCCTTCCCAAGCTTTTTTCATCATGTTTTCGCACTCCGGGTGGTTATACCACATCTCCTCGAATCTAAAAATTTTCCCTTTATTTCTCACCCGACTTCCGTCGCACACCGTCATAATTGGATGATGGTCTCCATGAGTGCGTGGGAGGTGCACGACTTCGTGGCTTGGAAATTTCTCCACCCATAGATTATTTGCAAGAGCACGATCAATTCGTTCTCTGATAATTGCAGTGCCCTCCCTTTTGTTCGTCCAAGTGAACTCCGGACCTTGGAACCCGAGGTCATGAACCCCCCAACGTGTGATCCATTGCTGGAATGCGTCGCACCTGTTCACGACATTAGGATCACCCCCCATTTTCTCGTGTGTCGCCCCGATCTCATTAAAATCTCCTTGCACGAGCCATGGGATATTAATTTGTGTCGACATCTCTTCAAGTTTACTAAACACCCTCTTCTTGTCATCGGCGTGGGGTCGCGCATAGATGCCGGATACTCTCCACTTCGCTTGTTTCTTCGGGCCAATAAGCGCGTGGATGCCTTAGTAGTTGTTATCTTTAATCTCGACGTCATTCCCGCCCGAATTCCAAAGCATCCAAATTCCCCCATCCATTCCGTTCGTCGGAGCGATGCAGAAATCTGTGTAACCCAACAACGGCGCAATTTCAAGCGCTCTAGCCTCCGAAACTCTCGTTTCAAGTAAGAAAACAACGTCGGGTTTGTGGACCCGGATTAGCTCTCTAAAGTTAGTTCTAAACTCCATGTCACCTGCCCCTTGGCAGTTCCAAGTAATTACCTTCATTGATGGATGCGCGAGGTGGTGCATGAACATGGGGTCGTCAAGAATCTGACCCGTCCCTGTGAGAAAATTTTGTCTCAAGAGTTCCATCCCGCAGAACTCCTGACGTCTCTTTTCCCAAGCGCTCATTCTGAAGAATTGCCATTGATGAAGGATATTCTCTTCTCTCTCGATTGTACACGTTTTCACTTCCATCTCCCATATCCATGGCGTCGTCTCCGTCACCAATATTGAGTGTGGCTGAATTCGTGATGTCTGTAAAGGGCCGCTGAACAATTGCTGAATGAGCACTGGAATTCCCTCGGGTTCCATCTTTCGGATTTTTTCCTGTGCTTCTCTTACTAAAATCTGCCCCCCCCCCCCCTTCTTGGTTTATATTTGCCAAGTGCTCAAAAGAATTTTGCGTGCTTATTGTAATTCCTTTGGCCTTAGGAATTGCCTTCTTTCTTGATATATTTCCTTGTTTAGTCATAGAACTGTGCTTTGTAGCTGCAGTTCTATTTTGTGTAGAAGTCTGCCCCATATATGTGTCTACTCCCGGATGGAAAGACTTGCCTTGTAGTATTTTCTTCATGGAATTTTCAACAGCCACATTCTTGGCTTTTTCCTTGTTATATGAATCTCGAGTCTTAAAATTCTGGGTAGCTTCTCTAATAGCGCCCCTTCCTCTGCCCGAGTTCCACTTTTCGACTAAAAGCCACTCTCCAAACTCATTCTTTTCGGCCTTCTCTAGTAGCCGATCGTTCGACGCTTTCTTCGCGAGTTTAGATGTATCGCCCATATCCATGCTCTGGGCGCGATCCGTGTCGCTATCCTCCGATTTTTTCTCCGTGCACGCGTGAGTCGCATGTTCAACTCTTCCGCATGAGTAGCAAATATTAGACAGATTCTCGTATTGTACTTGGTACAATTTGTCACCAATATACACGGCTCTTTCGAGGGGCATGCTCGTGTTGATCTCCACACAAAGCCGTGCATATTTCCCCCGGGACGCCGTATACGTGTTTCCGTCTATCTTGATTAATGTACCAATTGTCGAAGCGAGTGGTATTAGGACCGATTCGTGGAGTCTGTGGAGTGGCACTTTCAATACTCGTACCCATGTTATTGCCGTTTCGATGCGGTGTCCATCTGTCTCGAACTCGGGATCCCATGTTCGAATATATAGGAAACTTCCGGCGAGTTGCCACGGTCCTTACGTGAGGATACGTTCTCTCTGTGCCGTGGTTATTCCTTTCAAGCAAAACCAGCCTTGCCCCATATCCACTAGTTCGCTTCCTTCCGTTAGATACCACATTGTGCTCAACTTATTGACGAGATTCGGGTAGTACCACGGTCTTCCCATAACCTTCAGAATAATTGCATTCATCCACCCTTCTGATAAGGATTTTTCCAAGTCATATGAGATCTCGATTGTCTTGTATTTTCTGTTCTCGTTTGGGGGTAGAACCCTAGCTTGTCCATGCACAACCGCTCTTTTTGCGTCGTAGATCCGCACGTCTTGGGGGAGTACCTTATTGGCATATGTCATTCTAGGGTTCTGCAGACTTCCAAATTGGATCGGTGTGGCGGCGGTTTTGGTACTCGGAGTGGTGAACACATAATCATTCCGCTGTCTTTTGAGGGAGTTTGCCTCTTCTTCCGTCGAAATCGGCTGCAACGTTGTTTGATTTGGGGGGGGGGGGGTCTGGAGACAGCGTCTCCAGTTCCATTTTCTCCATAATTTTCAGATTCTTCTTCGGTTTGGTTGTCTAATAGCATTTTAAACACCCTTTGATTTTAAATTCTTGTAAAAAGATATAACGCTGCTAGTCCAAATAAGCAGACTGCAGACTTTTCCTAAGATTTATTCAACACTATCTTGAAACATAATGCCTATCTCATTACAATGTTATAGTTCCAATAAATTTTACTTTTTTAAAAGAACACACCATAAAGTTTATTTGACTTTCACGAAAATCATAATTTATTGTGGGCTAAAACAATTTAGCTAATTGTTTTGAGAAAAAGTTAATTAATAGAATATTTAAAATAGTTAATAACTAATTTAAGTAGTTCAAATCAAATGCTCTGATACAATATTGTTTTTTCTTTAATAAGTCCTTAGGGTCTACGACGGTTGAAGAAGCGGAACTTGAGGCTTTAAAGAGGGGACTAGAAATTGCATGGGAAAGGCGAACTCCAAGAATAGAGGTGAAAACGGATTCACTCTCCGTCTACAAATTGGTTCAAGGAGAAGTTGAGGCGATTGGGGTAAATACGCGGCTTGTCCAAGATTGCTTGGCTTTGCTTCACAAGCCATGGGTGAACAAATTCTCGTGGATTTCTAAGAGCGCGAACAAAGTAGCGGATGAACTCACACGACATGTAACCACGGCGCAGGGAGCGGACATTTGTGGGATGACCCGCCCTCGTTTATTACTAGTTTTTTAGCTAGCGATTCTGTCTAAGGACATGTAACTTTTTGATCTTCTTTACTACCCAAAGGAAAAAAAATATTCAAAAGCTTAAAAATATTCAAAACACAATGGGTATGGCCTTGCATGCGGTATATGTTACGTACTACTTGATACCAAATTTGAAACCAGACCCCTTAAGCCTCTCCTCCACAACTCGATCTAACCTTTCCACCATCTCAACCGATAAGTAATTCTGCCAATCACCTACTTGTCCTTTCCTGAAATATACATTGTTTTCTATCGCAAGTGGCCCAACCATGTGACTCTTCCCATTCTTATTCACTTTCATTTGGCTCAATTTCTCAAAACTACAAACTTTTGCAATCTCTTCGGGCAACCCGATAGCCTCTTCCTCCACCGAAAACGGCTTGCCAATGAACGTCGCCACTTTCTTAATGTAATGCACCACATCCCTCTTTATATCCTCGTACTTCAAGAACAAAAACTTGTCGGGATTCTCCACACTCGCCTTGTAGTATTCCAAAACATGGTCCAAATACGGTCCCATAACAACCTTCCTCTCACAAAATCTTTCGAACTCCACCTCAAAGTCCATTGTTTTTTTCATGAACAACTTTGCTACTTTTTCTATCCGAGTTTGATAGCGCCACAGAGAAACAAACGTGTCCTTTGGCTCACGACAAATGTAGATGATCTTAGCCCGAGGACAAAATCGAATTCGATAAGTCTATATAGGGCAAATGTGTGGAAAGGAGATGCGGGTTAGCCGTGACAGATTTTGAATTTTTCGGGTTTCCCAATTCTAGGAAAGGAACAAGGGCATGAGGCAAGTTTTTTTATAAAGAATTCGTGTCCAGACTTTCATGCGTTCGTGTTGCGATGGAAAAGCACAAGGCTTTTATTAGGAGAGCAATCAAGAAGATACAGGGCTCAAATGTTATTAGAAGATATTTATAGCACTAAAGGGCTCAAATATTATTAGAAGATATTATCACTAGAATCCTTAGTTAGGATTAGCCCATCATTAGTTGTCTCTTATTCTTGTATATATACCTGATAAGCTTTGTTAAGAAATTGTTTTGTTCTCATTTTTATTCAATACAACAGAAAGTTATTTCCCCTTTCTCTCTAATCATGTGCACATCATTCTCATATTCTCTGCATTCCATCACCACCATCATGCATAGAATATTCTCTGATATGGTATCAGAGCACTAATATCACAGCTTCCGCAAATCACCACCATTTGTTTTCTTTCAGTTTTTTATTTTGTTGAAATCAAATGGCAAACAACGAAGAAGGAGCTGGTACACCGTTATCAGCTGTTTCACACCTCACACAAAGCTCGCAAACACGCAGCTCCAATGACGACCCATCTGATCCGTTCTACCTCCATTACGGAGAAAATACAAGACAACTGGTGAATCAAAAGCTCATAGCTCAAAATTACCATCGATGGAGCCGCGCCATGTACGTGGCTCTATTGGCAAAGAACAAGGTTGGTTTCATTGATGGGACATACCCAGAACCCGCAGCCACATATACGACTTATGGAAAATGGATTCGATGTAATTACATGGTTCTGGGATGGATCTCAGCTGCCATATCTGATGGACTTGGTGATTGCACCCTGTTCTCTGATTATGTGTTTCGTGTGTGGAACGGAATCAACCGCAAATTTTCAAAATCGAGTAACAATCGCATATACATGATTGAACAACAAATTATTAACACTAAACAAGAGGGTACTGCTATTGTTTTGTACTTTACAAAAATTAAGATCGATGTGGGATGAGATTGCTCTATATGAATCACCCGGAGTGTGTTCTAATAATGACTGTGGTGTATTGATGGTTTTGAATAAGAAAACTGAGAGAAGCAAAGTAATACAGTTCTTAATGGGGTTGGATGATTCTTACTCTCAAGTAAGGAATCAAATACTATTGAAAGATCCATTGCCTGCTCTAGATGATGCTTTCAGTTTAGTCTTACATAAGGAGGCAAATAGAGAGCTAGATTTTTCTTGCCATTCACCTATTGAGGCTACTGCTATGAGTGTTAAAGCAACACCAACAACACCAACAATGCCACAAGTAGCAACAACTCCTGGTAACTTTCAAAGGACAGGGAAACCATGGAGCAAACCTACTGTTTTTAAGCCAAAACCTCATTGTGCAAAGTGTGGTAAGACTAACCACACCATTGATAATTGTTATGAAGTGTTTGGATATCGTCCAGGACACAAGTTCTCAAGATTTAAACCAGCTCAAAGTGGCATGAGACAAACTTCTGGCAGTATGAATCAAACTAGTCAACATAGTCCTATTGCAGGAGAGGGTTGTGCCATTACTCAGCAACAATATCAGCATATTTGTACTCTACTTCAAGGTAATGCTAGCTTGGTTAACCACACTCCTATCAACCCCTTGGTAAATAACTCATCATGTAGTCATCTCACCCTTAGCTGCATGTCCTCTATAAGTGTCAATGCCACTGCTATGACTCATTTTAACCCTCCTCTTGATTCACATTGTTGGATCCTTGAATCAGAGGCTACATATCACATAATTTGTAGTCCTACACTGTACTCTACATGTATCCCTTTATCCGGTTCCTTTGTGAAATTACCAAATGGCAAGGTAGCACCCATTACCATGACAGGTTCAGTTACTTTCAACTCATATATCACACTAACAAATGTGCTTTGTGTTCCATCTTTTACCTTCAATTTGCTATATGTGAGCAAGGCCAGTATGTACTCCATTTGCTCACTCCTCTTTCTACCAAACTGGTGCATTTTACAGGATCTCAGCACCAAGAGAATGATTGGGATGGCTGAAGAGAGTAATGGCTTGTACCTGATCCACAGAGACATAGAATCCTCTAACCTAAGCGGAGCTTCTTCTGCAACTGTGCATTTGGCTATTTCACCTTCACTTTTATGGCATCATAGACTAGGGCATGCCTCAGTTTCTAGGCTATCTTTACTTTCTTCCACAAGTGATGTATTTCCACAAAAAATTGACAATCTAATTTGTGATATTTTCCATTTATCTAAGCAATCCAGAATGCATTTTCCTTCAAATCCTCATAGAAATGATGAATGTTTTGCTTTGATTCATGTTGATATTTGGGGACCCTATAGAGTTCCTTCTACTAATGGCTCAAAATACTTTCTCACCATTGTTGATGATCATAGTCATTTTACTTGTCTGTGTTTGACAACCATTATGCCTAAACATCACAACAAACTTCTTCCTGGAGCTACTCAATGCATTTCCCTTGGTTATCCCGCAAATATAAGGGGTTACAAACTATATGATTTGCAAAATCAGCAAACAATCATCTCCAAGGATGTTACATTTTATGAGAATGTTTTTCCATTTCATGACACTCCTCACTCTCTCACTCACCACTCTTCTACGGTTACTGATCATTTCTTACCCCTCACACTCCCACCACCACTTCACACTGCTACTATACCATACACTTCTTCTTCTTCCACTCCTGACATACACTCTTCTCCACTACCTTATTCTCCTGATATACACTCTCCCTCTATCAACTTGAACCCTTCTCCCTCTCTTCTTCCTGTTCCCAGAAGATCAACTCGGGTTAGAAAGGTTCCCTCTCATCTGCATGACTTTCAACACAACATTGCCTCTACTTTGGCTCATCCCTCTCCTTCTCCAGGTATTGTTGATCCCACATGTATCTCTCACTCTTCTTATCTCTCTCTTGTTCCTTTTTCTCTTGTTCTTTCCTCTACACCTTATCTTGAACCTTCCACCTATAACCAAGCTAAACTTGTTCCTCACTGGAGAGTGGCTAAGGATGTTGAACTTGCTGCTTTAAATGAGAATCACACTCGGACTTTGACTCCTCTCCCTCTTGGTAAAACTGAAATTGGCTGCAGGTGGGTGTATAAAACAAAATTCACACCATCAGGAGAAGTTGAAAGGCATAAAGCTAGGTTGGTAGCAAAGGGTTATAATCAAAAAGAGGGGTGGGACTACTTTGAAACCTTCTCTCCAGTAGCTAAAATCTCCACCATTAGATGTTTACTTGCTGTTGTTTCATCTCAGAATTGGCAATTGTCACAACTTGATGTGAACAATGCTTTTCTGTATGGTGATTTGAATGAAGAAGTCTACATGGTTCCTCCTCTTGGGATAGCTACTGAGGGGGAGAATATTTGCTGTAAACTACACAAGTCCCTCTATGCTCTAAAACAATCATCTAGATATTGGAATCAAAAACTTACTTCCATCATTTCTGCTCAAGGTTTTACTTAGTCTCCTGCTGATCACTCTCTCTTCATCAAGCATAAAGGGAAACATACCATTGTTATGTTAGTATATGTTGATGATATCATCATAGGGGGAAGTGATACTAAAGATATTGACTCCTTGAAGAACTATCTTAAGCAACACTTCAAACTTAAAGATCTTGGTCAGTTGAAGTATTTTCTAGGCATTGAAGTTGCAAGAAATACTGAGGAAATATCTATTAGTCAGAGGAAGTATACTTTGGAGATCATAGATGATTGTGGATTAATGGGATCCATATCATTTGGTTCTCTCATAGAACATAATTTGAAACTGTCTCAGTCAAGGGGAGAACTTCTTGATGATCCTTCTAAGTATAGAAGACTAATAGGGAGACTTCTATACTTAGTTGCTACTAGGCCTGATATATCATATGGAGTGCAAATTCTTAGCCAATACATGAATGAACCCAAACAGGAACATATGGACAGTGCACTCAGAATAGTCAGATACTTGAAGGAAATAATTGAGCATGGACTAGTCTTTCCAAGTCAGAATTCAATCCATATTAAGGCCTACTGTGATGCAGATTGGGGGGGCTTGTGTGGACAAAAGAAAATCAATAACAGGTATTGTGTTTTCATTGGTGACTCATTAGTATCATGGAAGTCAAAGAAGCAGCAAACCATCTCTAGATCTTCAGCTGAAGCTGAATACAGAGCTCTAGCTACAGTGGTTTGTGAGATAGTATGGATTAAACAACTTCTAAGTGATCTTGGTTGCAAACATGATATGCCTGGTTTGGTTTTCTGTGACAATCAGGCTGCAATTCATATTGCAAACAATCCTGTGTTTCATGAACGCAAAAAAACATAGAGATTGATTGTCACATTATAAGAGAAAAATTGCAACAGGGAGTTATCAAGTTATTTCATGTTTCAACTAATGATCAACTTGCTGATGCCTTCACCAAAGCTTTAAGTGTGAAGAGACTTAGAGATTTGATGATCAAGATGGGAATGCATGGAATGACATTGCATCTTGAGGGGGAGTATCAGGAGAGCAATCAAGAAGATAAATGGCTCAAATATTATTAGAAGATATTTATAGCACTAAAGGGCTCAAATGTTATTAGATAAATTTTATCACTAGAGTCCTTAGTTAGGATTAGCCCATCATTAATTGTCTCTTATTCTTGTATATATATACCTGATCAGCTTTGTAAAGAAATTATTCGTTTTGTTCTCATTTTTATTCAAGACAACAGAAAGTTATTTTTCCTTTCTCTCTCATCATGTGGACATCACTCTCATAATTCTCTGCATTCCATCACCACCATCATGCATAGAATATTCTCTGATAGCTTTAAGCCAAGCGTTTCTGGTTTTCGGCGCCCCCGTGATGATTACGTCTGTTTGTAGAGCTTGGAATTGTTGTTGAAGTGATAAAATTCCATCCAACATTATCATAGGGTAACAAAAGCCTTTGTACTGGTACAAATCGGCAAAAATGTTCCAACGTTTTTCTTTAGGAAGTGATGATAACAACTTTGGTAACTCGTAGCCAACTAGCTTGGTCGATGATGATGAACTCATTTTTTCCATGAATTATGGCTATATTATAATTTTTGTCTTCGGAGGTGTGGAGAGAAACACGGGAGAGTGTGTTTTTATAACAATTTGGAAGCCTTGGATGCTGATTATATATGGTAAAATTACTATTTTACTTCCACGACTCTAATACCCTTTGAGTGTGGTAATCAGTTGCGTATCCAGAAACTTAAATTGGGCGGACGCCAAATTATACTGTCATAAGAAGTACAGTAAGTACTAAAGCTTTAGCATAGATTAGATATTCAATGAAGAAATATTTTGAAGTATTGTAGTATCAATTTAATTAAGCTAATATAATGCATCAAAAAGTTAATGTAGAATGCATTCTTAGATTGAGTATAACTACACAACTCATCTCATCGCCACTGAAAAATGTCCGTGCAACATACAAATTATAGAAGTGATTTGTGGAAGTACTCTACAGCTTAACTAATCTACCATGCTCTCGATTTCTTGTCAATTAAGGGTTACCTGATTATTAATTTCGGAAATTTGGAGTTCCATTCCACCCACATCTATGGGATGATAGAGAAAAAAATTATCCCGTGGAAGAGAATTAATAATTTATCTTTCTATGTATTTTTATACGTAAGTGTATGTGCGTGCAACTAATTGAGAACCTTTTTTTATACGTAAGTGTATGTGCGTCCAACTAATTGAGAATTATATATTATCTTTCAATATATTGTATGTATGGACTGTTTAGACTTTTTGTTTTTTGTTTATGGGTTTTATCTTTTATATGGAATGTTATTAAGCAGTTGTAAGTTTTCCAAAGACTATTGAGTGATAATATAACGTGGTCCAAATATTATTTTATTATATGACGGAGAAATTTAGTTGGGAATTGTATCATTAAGGAGTGTTATTTCTGATAGTAAATATTGTGCGATTTAGAGTACATCTAACTGGAAAGAACAACTATCTACCTAGGTTCATTTCCTTTATTTGTTCAACGCAATAAACAGGCAAGAGTACTACATCCGCATATAGATTTGTCAATAATTAATTAAGTTAAATAACATAAGAGTTTGCTCAAAAGAAAACATACGACTTAAATTAATCTTGATAAAACATATTGCCAAACGCCAACTATTAATCAAGGAGAATGATTATTTATTCATGAACTATTACATTATATGAAAAGAAACTGTGGTACTTCTCAGGTCTAGCTAGCCTGTCCATGAAATGTTGATGCTCAAACTCCTTCATTTTCACTTTATCTCTGTCAAAAAAAGGATAAAACTATTCGCAATATGAATTTAAAGGTAACGCATAACTTTATTAAAAAATAACAATATTCATCATGAGAGAAAAATGCCAGCCTTTTTCAAAAATCAGCAACGCTATATAATATTCATGACATATATAGATTAATAACGAGAAATAGTTAAAACAAAAAAACAAAATTAACCTCAAGGTGTTGAAATTGAGCATGAATTGTCGAGACAGCACTTTACACACGGATTTACGCAGAAATCAAGATTGATTGGAATAAGAGCACCAATGCGAGTCAAACAATCTTTGGCCCAAAAATCCCAGCATTCGTCACTAGTCATCTTAATCGACGGCTTAAAATTTCTGGCAACGATGATGTTTGCCATTAGCAATAACATTATGGCTGCAATCAAGATTTTTGCACATTTCCCTTCCATTTTAGATAATTTATCCCTCGAGTATTGAATTATTGATGTGTCATACTTTGATATATAAGCTTTATTTACAGCACGAATTGTATTCAATGGTGATGACAACCAATCAACGGATTATGTTCAATTTATGTATAGCCATATATAGCTAAAAATGGTAAAAAGTAATTACAACAATATCTTCCACCCTTGATTTTGTCTAATACTGTTATCAGCAGAACATATTTGATAAAGTTTAAAAGTTATATTTGTTTTGCTTCTTAAATCGCCCCATAATTTATTTCCTAATTAAATAGATCTCCTTAATTAAAGCAATTGCCACTAACGTTTATCTGACATTTTAAGAAACCATGTTTCTGACCCGGCTTAATTTGGTAATCACTAATTCAACCCAAATTTGTTTTGTTATTTTTATACTTAGAAACATTGGCACACGGCCTCGTGTGATTAAAAATTTATTTTAATTATAATATAATTAATTTAAATGATAAAGGTTATAGCTTAAAAATGGAAAGATAGCAAATCTATATATCTTATCCTTACATAAAAAAATTAAGTAATGATTTCTTTTTCCTTAAATAAAAAGGCTTAAATAATATTAAAACTAATTAAAGTAAATTATATTTTTATCCTAACTAATAGCGAAGTTCAATAGTGTGTTAAGAAGCAATAAATAAGAAAATCAAAAAATTGGTGTAACACTAATGGGTTCTTTATATAATAGTATAAATAGATAAAATCAGAAAAACCAATTTAGAGATTAGTTCTTAAAACATAATTAGTTTTATCCATCCAGCCAATTCTTAATTAAAAAGGTTTTTCTTATTAAAGCTTATCCCTATTTTTTTTTGAGGATTCTGTGCAATAACAATTAGGACGAATAATTAAATTTGTCTCTTAACTTTTTTTTAAAAAATTAATATGCCCTTTTTTTTCGGGCCTTATTTTTATGTCCTATATCTTTTAAAAAGTCTACTAAAAATACCCTCGGCCCTTAATCGGGCCAAAATTTCCTACGTGGTGGTACGCAATTGCACTATGCAACCCAAAATAAATTGCATTTTGCACCCTAAAATATTTTAGGGTGCAAAGTGCAATTTATTGTGGGGTGCAAAGTGCAATTTTGTACTGCCGCGTAGACAATTTTGGCCCGAATAAGGGCCGATGACATTTTTAAAAGCTTTTTCTAAACATATTGGGCATTTTAGCAAGACCTAAAAAAAACGAGCATTTTAACTTTTTAAAAAAAGCCAGCGGATATTTTTAATATTTCGTCCTATCTTTCTCATCACAAGATTCTCCTTGCCCCTGTGTTGTGATTCGAACGGCCCCCCAATTTTTTGAATTTTTTGAGGTAATTGCAACCGCGACATGGTCTCTAAAAGTTTGATAATTACAAATACAGATTATTTGAGACCGCGTCGCGGTCCCAAATACTATGAATATTATTACAGACCACAACGTGGTCCCTAATACTATGAATATTATTTGGGACCGCGTTACGGTCTCAATTGGGTTTATTTGGGACTGCGTCGCGGTTGCAATAGAGGTTATTTGAGACCGCGTTGCGGTTTCAAATAATATTCATACTTCAAAATTGTTATTTTATGGATCTATCTCATTGCGTTTGTGATTGTTAGCAATATACATCAATAATGCATGTGAAATGAACTAATGAATGGTTACAAAACAAGTAACTGAGCAATGTAAGAGTAGATTGGAAGTGAAGTGATCGTTCGAGTCATTAGGGTTGAACTTGTTGTATGTTATATATATCAACTACTCCCATCATACACACCTTGTTGCTTTGTTACTATGATTTGTTTCACAAATTAAAGTATAAATGTCATTAATCGATTTAATTAATATATCATCTTACACATTACGTTAATCTAGGCATGATATATATATATATATATAGTTTGATCGTTTTCGTTCGAACTCGAGAGAATCTTCTCACTGGCTTGACCGACATATATAAAATGCCCTTATTTGCAACGTAACAATGAAATTATGGTTATTTTTACTATTATTAGGGTAGTTATCAACTAAACTATTAACATGGTACCTCAAATCATCGAACACACATCACTTTGAAGTATGAATATTATTAGTAACTGCAATGCGGTTGCAAATTCCAGTTTTTGCAACCGCGCTGCGGTTGCCAATAGAAATTATGCAACCGCGTCGCGGTTCTAGAAACTAACGGCTACTTGTTTCTGCAACCGCCTTGCGGTTGCTAATTGTAACATCTACTTGTTTCTGCAACCGTATTGCGGTTGCAAAAATAGTTGGCCGTTGGTTTCTGGGATCGCGTTGCGGTTGCAAAAAGCTAATGTTTGCCTATATAAAGGCATTTCCCTCCTCTTCAAACATTCATTCCAATCTTCACTCTTTCTTGCAGAAACTTCTGGCCGTTGGTTTCTGGAACCACAACGTGCTTGCAGATGCCAATTTTTGCCTATATAAATCAAACATTTTTGAAGAATCCTATCACAATTGCTATACACTTCTGCTATAGGGTGGCAACCTTCCTCAACCACAATAGTTGCACCAACGCCGAAAGTCATCTTTCTGATGTGCAACTACTGTTACAATCAGATGTCGGTGATCTCGTATCACCAGGCGACGAGTTACACACCGACATCTCGTTGTAAAAGTAGTGGTACATCGAAAATATAATTTCCGGCGGTGATGCAAATTGTGGTTGGGGACGATTTTCACTTTAGAGCACAATAATTTAGCATTTTGATTTTTTTTAACATTAATACTCTCATTATAGTTTTTTTTGTACGTTAATATCGATCAATGATCTTTGTAAGTTTTTTTTTTTTTACAATAATCTTGCACCTAATTTTTTCGTTTGTTAAAAGTGATCGATGAGTTTTGCAAGTTTTGTTTTACAAGAATTTTGCACCTAACTTTTTTGTTTGTTAAAAGTGATCGATGAGTTTTGCAGGTTTTTTTTACAAGAATCGGCGGCGACACGACGGCAAATCGGCGGTGACACAACGGCAAATCGGCGGAGAATCGGTGGCGAATCGGCTAGGGTTTGCTGCAAATCGCGATTTGGTGGAAAATCACGATTTGCAGCAGTGTTTGTATATATATTCAACATTCTGCAACCGCGATGTTAATCAGATTGGACTCTTAATTTGAGCCCAATCTTTTCGTTAAAATTGGGCTCTAAATTAGAGCCCAATTTTAACTTTAGACAATTGAAACCGCATCGCGGTCCCAATTGAGCCACTGAAGACAATTGAAACCGCATCGCGGTCCCAATTGAGCCACTGAAGACAATTGGAACCGCGACGCGGTCCCAATTGGTCCAGATGATCAATTGAGACCGCGTTGTGGTTCCAATTGTGTAGCAACCGCGATGCTGTTGCTTTGCGGTCTCAGAAACTTAGCAACCACGTTGCGGTTGCTAATATGCGATCTCAATTGAGGCTTAATTCATGTAGTGTATCTTATTATTTCAAGATGCTCCCCGCCCACGTGTTATTATTCTAAATTGCACCTAGTACATCCATGCGGAAATCAACTTGCGATTAACTGTTCAGATTTGATAGTCGCTAGGTGGATTGAAACTCCTCAATTAGTGATTGAACATTTTTCAATCTATTTCTTCTATTTGTGCAATTCATTTTTGGTGTCAAGTTACTTGCATTTTTTTCAATTAGGTATCATAATTTGAGATAGTTATTGTTTGTTCTTTTTCAATATGATTGTGATTTGAATTCAAACGGGTTTGATTTGGGTCTTGCTATGTTTCAGGTTTTTTTTTTTTTTTATTGTTGTTGTTAGTGGTGTTATTTTCTGAATCAGCGCCTCATTTAATTTTTGAGTGCTTGAAGACACACCGTGTTTGGATGTTGTTCTATAATTGGTTGGGATTCTTGGTGGCTTTCCCTAACGAACCTTTCCCTCATTTTTATGCTAATTCCGGATTGGTGTTGTGTAATTCGAAGGATAGGTTGTGGAATGGCATGTGGTGTGTGGTTGTTTAGAACTTGTGGTCGTCGCGCAACATATTGATTTTTCAAAATGAAGTATTTAATGAGTACAAAACTTTGGAGCGAATTCAATTCATGATGTGGAGTTGGATAAAAGCAAATTTCAAGGAGTTCCCTTTTTCTTTTTATGATTGGAGTATAAACCCCATGTTGTGTTTAGGTTGGGTTAGATAGACGTTTGATTTTCTCTTGTTGTTTTCGGTGTTGGTTGCTTTTTTTTCGTTTTGGTCGATTTAATTTGTAAGGGGTTGAAGCACCCCATGTGCTTCTGTTTTTAGTTTTTATTGCCTGATAAAAAAAACATTACTTGGTCAGAAGATGACTCTTTGCTAGCTAAATTGTTACATCTTTAAACATGACACTGATCAGTTATTAACTTGACTAGTTTAACCTGATCAAATGCGTGGATTGTTAGAATTTATAACTTGACTCTAAGTAATACTTTTTGTCCATATATATGAAGATGCTAAGAATTATCCATTTTTTTATTATTATTCTTTTATAATTTTTATCACCATTATAAATTGTAGATTATAAAAAAGTTGTATATATATATACATATATATGAAGATGCTAGAATTATTCATTTTCTTTTGTTTTTTATAATTTTTATCACCATTATAAATTGTAGATTACAAAAGAGTTGTGTGTGTGTGTGTATATATATATATATATATATATATATATATAATATATGCCAAAAAACAATTATTACGTGGCGTCCAAGTGGCGTCCCAGTCAAACGTCATGTAAGCAAAAATCAGCCCAGCCCAGTTTTGGAGCCTGTCAGGCATTTTTTATAAAAAGTAAAAGAGTTAACGGGCATTTACTAAGCCAGTAAAATTAAAGGGCAAAACTTGAAGTTAGCATAAAATAAAGGGCAAAAACAAATGTGCCCATATAATTACACAAACGGTTGCAAGTAAGTAGACCAATTGGGCAAGTCCCTCAAAGATAGAATCACATTAGGAAAATGCCACAAAACAAAAAATACCTAAAAATGAAGAATTGCAATAGAGAAATGTTCTAGTTACATTGATGTAATTAGTTTGGAACACTGGTAAAACAAATAATTTGTGCTTTTAACAGTAAAACAAGGGACATGAAGAAGGAAGTCCGTAATAACCATGCACTGTACAAGAAAAAGGAGGCTATCGCCATCACCCCCTTGCCACCGCCACGCTCTTCTGTGACCATTGGGCGGTCGCAATAGGGTGTTATTAGGGCAACAAGTTGCCCTAATACCCGCGTCGCTGTTGTAACTGCTGCCCTAATAGCCCTTAGCTATTACACGAGCTTTATGTCGGTCGAAAGTGCCACCCGGTTTAAGATTTGACTTAAAGACCCACTTAGATCCAATGACATTCATGAGATGATCTCGCGGTACAAGCTTCCGTGTATTATTGGGGTTTTTTTCAAAAATTTATCGTGACCTCATTACAAAAATAGTTCGTTATCGCGCCACTGTCTAGATTTAGTCCTTTATCGTGGTTTTTCGTCCAATTTTGGTCCTCCGGCCAAATTTTCTACCGAATTTCGCAATTTTGGGGATTTTGACCAATTTGAGGTGATTTTGACCAAATTTTTGGGGATTTTGACTAATTTGGGGCGATTTTGACCAGATTTTGAGCAAGAAAAATAAAAAAACCAAAATAAATTTATAATTTAAAATATATAGTTTTTATAATTGAAATCCAAAAAAAATAAAAAAACAAAAAAATTGTAATTTAAAATATATAGTTTTTATGGTTGAAATCCAAAAAAATAACAAAAAAAAATTATAATTTAAAATATATAGTTTTTATTATTGAAATCACAAAGAAATTTTAAAAAACACAAAAAAATGTAATTAAAAATATATAGTTTTTATAATTGAAATAAAAAAAATGCATAAAAAACAAAAACAAATTTGTAATTTAAAATATATAGTTCTTATTATTAAAATCCCAAAACAAAAATAAAAAACACAAAAAAATTATAATTTAAAATATATTGTTTTTATTATTGAAATCCCAAAAAAAAATATAAAAAAAAACAAAAAAAAATTGTAGTTAAAAAAAATATATTTTAAAGTACAATTTTTTGTGTTTTTAAATTGTTTTTTTGGGATTTCAATAATAAAATAATATATATTTAAATAACAATATTTTTTTGGTTTTATTTTTTTTTGGGGGATTTCAATTGTAAGAACTATATATTTGAAATCACAACTTTTTTGTGTTTTTTTATTTTGTTTTGGGATTTTAATAATAAAAACTATATATTTTAAATTACAATTTTGTTTTTGTTTTTTACGTTTTTTTTTGGATTTCAATTATAAAAAGTATATATTTTAAATTACAATTTTTTTATGTTTTTTAATTTTTTCTTTGTTATTTCAATAATAAAAAATATATTTTAAATTATAAATTTTTTTGTTTTTTTTTTGGGATTTCAAACATAAAAACTATATATTTTAAATTTTTTTTTGTGTTTTTTTTTATTTCAATTATAAAAACTATATATTTTAAATTATAAATTTATTTTGTTTTTTAATTTTTTTTGCTCAAAATCTGGTCAAAATCGCCCCAAATTAGTCAAAATCCTCAATAATTTGGTCAAAATCGCCCCAAATTGGTCAAAATCCCCAAAATTCGCGAAATCCGGTATTAAATTTGGCCGGAGGACCAAAATTGGACGAAAAACTACGATAAATGACTAAATCTAGACAGTGTCGCGATAACGGACTATTTTTGTAATGAGGCCACGATAAATGATCAACTTTGAAAAAAACCCGTATTATTGAGAAAAAGAGAATTCATATCCTCTTGCATAACAGCTCTCCATCCATCATGAGCAAGCATTGATTTAACAGAAGACGGTTCTCTTGGAATATCTTGATTGTAGGCCGTTAGAGCATACTTAGGACTGGATTTGTGGATACCAAGCCGAGAGCGAGTTACCATTCCTTGATTTGAAGCCTCGGGAAGAGAATGGGATGTACCATCTATGGAGTTTGAGTCGGATGAAGGCACGGATGGTGAGGACGTTTCTGAGGAAATATTAGAATTCCGAATATGAGGATCTGTACGTAGAGCAATTTTGAGGATGAGACACCAATGAATTTTCGGGCAGCTTAGATATATTAGAGTCCAGAATGTGAGGACTTGTAGAACAATTTTGAGGATGAGAAACCAAAGTATTTTCAAGCGAGTTAGATATTAAAGAAAGTGATAACGGTTGAGGTATAAAATTATACATAATTGGAAGTGATTGCCTACTGGTAACATCCATTATAATTTCATTATTTGTATTAGCTGGATCAAATGTAGAATTAACAGAATTTATTGAAAAAGGAATTGAAGTCCATGAATCAAAGACACTTTTGATTATCTTTTGATATACTGGTCAGATTATTGACATGCAACTTTTTAAATGGAAAACTTGCTTCATCAAAAACTACGTGACGTGAAATGAACATTCTTTGTGTAGATGGATGAAAACACTTATAACTTTTATGTTTGTCACTATATCCAACAAAAATACACGGAATTGTTTTGGATCAAATTTATTTTTTCGAGTATCCCAAGTTTATGGAAAGCATTTAGATCCAAATACATGTGAAAATGTGTAGTTTGGATGCACACCATGCAATTTAAAGTATTAAGAGCAGTTGACGAAGTCGATTAAGAAGAAATGTGTAGTACGGTAGTGGTAAATTCTTCAACCCACAAGTATAATGGAGCACCACACTGAACCAACATAGACATACCTAATTCACGAATTATTCTATGACGACGTTCGACCATACCTAATTGTTCCGGTGTGTATGGGCAAGGAATTTGATGAACTATGCCACTTGCTTGAAAATGATTATTGAGTCTGGATTAGTAAACTCCTCTTCCCCCCCACCCCATCAGAATGAAATATTTTAATTTTCTTCTTAAATTGTCGAGCAACATACTTTTCAAAAGACAAGTAAGCATCAAAAAAATCAGATTTAGCTTTGAGCGGAATTATCCATGTAAATCGAGAAAAGTCATAAACTATGCATGCATAATATCGAAATTTTCCAATAGATAAAATAGGAGGACCCCATAAATCTCATTGAATTTAATTAAAAATAGTAGAACTAGTGTTTTCGGAATGTGAAAAAGGCATTTTACTGAGTTTGCCAAGTTGACAGTTATCACAAATAGATTGTAATTTATTAGCTCCTTGAATGCTGATTAATCCGGTGTTCTAAAGTACTTTTAGTGTGTGCGCTTGAGGATGTCCTAGCTGCTGGTGCCATACTTGCGCATAGCAAGACTTGAACCTATTGAAGTAATGTAATTCATGGGGACTATAGATAACGTATAACTTACCTTTTCGTCGTCATATCATAATTTTGTGACCTATCTCCCGATCCTTAACACATAAATCAACATTAGAAAATTCACAGTTCAAGGGATAATTATCAGTAAGTTGACTTATAGATAATAGGTTTCTTTTTAGATGTGGAACGTACAAAATGTTTTTGAGAGACAGAGCATGAGAGTCATTCTTAATAAAAGTCTCACCAGTTGACTTAATAGGTAGGGAAGTACCATCTCCAATTAAGACAGAATCAGTCCTCAAGTAAGGACGTCTATTGCTTAACATACATTCGTTACCTGTCTTGTGGCTTGAGGCTCCAGTGTCAGAGGTCCATTCTGCATCAAAGACAGAATTATCAAGAGTGAGGGCTGCCAATGCTTGTGGAAATTCGTCTTCTTTCGCTGATTGTTTTAGCTAATCTTTGCAATATGACCCATTATGCCGCAGTATTTACAACGATCATTTCAGTATATCTCTCTTTCAGCAGGTGTCATTCGACGTTGTCCCGGAGGGGGTGGTTTCTTTTTCATAGAAACTTGTTTAATTTTATTATGGGTAGGCTGTCGATAGAGGTAAGGGTTGTATGTGGTATTGGAGTTTTGATTATGTGCTTGAAAACCACGACTATTAGAGTTAATTGTGACTTGGTGACCCATGATTGGCAGGTTTATACTGTTGTGTTTGTTGTTTTTGGCCATAAAATACTAAGTGTTCAGTGTTTGTGTTGGTAGTAAACCATTTTTGGCGTTGCTCATATCCATGCAGCAATGATACTAATTCTGAATAGTTTGGCAATGGTGGTTTTAACATGGTTGTGGTGAACGATTCGTATTTTTGGCCTAAGCCTTGTAAGGAGCGAAAATACTTTTACCCTTTATGGTCCAAGGCTTCCTATCGCTACAATGTTGTCGCAGATCCCTTTGAAGTTACGAATATGCTCGCCAATGGTGATGTTGTATTCTTTGCATAGATAAGTCATTTGTTGGCGAAAAGTAAATTCTCGCTCTTGAGAATCATGAGCATAAGAGTCTTTAAGTGCATCCTAGACCCCGTTAGCAGTGTCCAAGCCGATGACGAGCTCAAGAGCTTCTTTGGTGAGTGTGCCTATAAGCCACCCTCAGAGGAGACGATATGATTTGCTCCAAATTAGCTTGTCATTTGTTACGTTTTCAGCAACAAATGTAGGAGGCGCGGTGGGAATTGGTGTTTCGCTGGTCAAGTGTCCGACCAGATCTTGGCTCTCAGCAAACGTTAGTGCTTGCTCTCGCCACAGCCCACGAGGGATAGTTGTCTTATTTGAGTTTCAAAGTAATAAAATTGCTGACGATGTGAGAGATAGAGGCCATGTTGGACGATAAATTGTTGTTGCTCACACTGGCTTTGAAACCAAGAGAAAAATAATGTTTGAGCATAAAGTGTGTGTTTATTTTATTACTTCCGAACGTGAGCAACAATAAGAATGTACAAAGACTATATATACAGTCTAAGGAAGGCTGCAACAGTAATATCCTAAGTGATGGAAATATTCTAAGTGATTGAGAGGATCATGCAAGTTGCAATAAATGATAAAGAGGGAAGGAAAGCTTTGACTAAGAAATCTTTCTCTGTTTTATTCTTGACAAGTACGGATCATTTTTCCTTGATGTTTGTAGGTGTATCAACAGATTGATGTTGATTAGTGAATGATTCACGGTGATTGGTGATTTCCTTTTTTGTTTGGTGATATGGTAAATATATGTTAATACTTTTAATATGCCCCCTAACGTATTCAGTTTGGTGCAGATTGGCCCCACCAAATGTTATAACAATTTCAATAATTGTTTAAATCTTTAGCCTAAATTAAAGATTTATTAAATTTTGACCCACGTTTTTAGTTTCTTATTTTTTTAAGACCAACAAATTTAAGCTTCTTTTTCGAATTCTTTTTTTTTTTTAAATATTTAGACAAAATTCTTTTTTATTCCACAATGAAAGCTGATGATGCATAATCTGCCACGCCCTTGGAAAGAAGCAAAATGGGTACCCCACAAAAACGACCAAGTGCTAGGGAAAAGGTACCCCCGGACCAAGACCAAATAAAACCCCAATAAGTGTACACGCTCTAAATACTAGGAGATGGTACCACCGGGTCACGACCAACCAACACCCCAATAAGGGTATATCTACGGCTCGGGTCAATATTTTACCTAACAACCCAGAGTCATCCGGAGTACTCACGAAGAAGGAAGGTCACGAAAGCTCCCCTCCCCCCACCCGATGCGCCGACCCCACTAAATTGGCTAACTCTATCCGGATCTTATGGGACCTGGGATAAGGGACCCTCGGATGGTAGTATCCAACATTTAGCCAAAATATCTATGAGGAATGAAGACAATGCAAAAAAAATAGGGAAACGAGTGAATACATGGAAGGGTTAAAGGGAAAAGACCTCTTATCTGCGGTCTCAGTATAACGAAGCAAAGACAGACATGAATCAGAAGATCTCGCAACTGCTCAGACGAGGCACGACTTAAAGAACCCCCTTGGAGTATATGGGGATAAACACAACTCAAAGGATAGCGAGACCCTCAAGGCGAAAACGATCACGAGCATCACGATGACACGACCCGACTCGAAGGAAGTATCAACTACCCATGTTTAAAGCAGCTCCCAACCTCCCCTCATTATGATAGAAGACCATGCCTCATTGGCCCAAGACGGCTATTGGAGCAGAAAGCGACAAATTCTACCGGTCCAGACCAACGATTGGAGCAGGACCGACTCTCTCTCATTGGTTCAGAACAACCCGCAAAGACGATTGGAGCATGCATCATCATTATCCGGTAAGAAGAAACCCAGTCAACCCACGCTATTGGGCGCCTCGTGCCAGACAACCCCCATTGGTGCAAAAGGGTCTCGCATCATTGGCCATCACCACCATTCGGAGTTAAGACAAAAGACCAACCCTGATTGGCGCAGAAGACCCTTTCAGCATTGGCCATCTCTCCCACCCGAAGTTAAGACGGAAGACCAATCCACATTGGACGAAGACCCAAAGGCTAGCACTATAAATAGCCCCTCATTCCAGCATGAGAAGGACAAGTGAACTTTCGCCAAATTCACCAACATACAGTCAATTTCTTAGAGCACTCTCTACAAGAATCAGTTATCTCCCTACACGACCCCCTTGTAATTTACTCAAGATCCTTAATAAATAATATTGTTTTCTTTTCCTCAAATTCGAGATAGGAGTTCTGAACAATATTCAGTAATAATATCCCCAAAATTCTCGACTTCGAAAGATACTGCATCATCAGTTATAGTCTTCCAAAGTAATTTTATTTCAAAAGAATTGTTAAAGTCTAAAACATGGCCAAAAAAGGCTAAATTCCTTGGTCGAAAAAAAAAATAAGAAACTAAGTAAGTGGGTCAAATTTAATAAATCTTTAATTTTATCTAAAGATTAAAAAAAATTGAGATCTTGATGACATTAGGTGGGAGCAATCTGCACCATAGTCAATAGGTTAGGGGGCATATCAAAAGGTTAGTCAAAATCGGACGAAAATACCCATGATCAATAGTGAACTTGGTGTAAGTTGTGTATTGATGGGGGTTGATCACTGCAAAACAAAGTTAATTGTGTTTGACCACAAATAGCCCCAAATGATGGAGGGTTTGATGCAAATTCCCCTACTATTAATTAAAACAATAAAAGTACAAAGTTTATTATTATATACTATTAGATAAATCTTTCTCTCAAAAAGATAAACCTTATCACAACACTGTTATTATTATTTTTCATTTATTAATAGATGGAAAAGTATCTACAAATTAAATTTCAAATGATAATAATAATAATAAAAAGATTCAAAAGTATTTCCCAATTGGACATAGCCTTGAGTGAGTCATGCTCACGTGCACACACTTTTGACTCAAACATAAACCCTCACTTGTTTTTATTTTTTGAAATCCAAAAAGGAAAAAAAAACGCTCCTGACCGACCATTGCCGCCCGTTTTCTTTGCTCCGTCGCCGCTTTCTGTCTTAAAGGTGAGACTTTTCTCTTCACTAGATTCTCTTTTGATTGCTCATTAAGGATTTTAGGCCTAGTTGTTTATTTCCCGCCTTTTTGTTTCCCGCAACACAAAAATAGATGCACCGCACCCTCAAATGCAATATATACTTTTGTAATAATCAGGAACAATGGACCAAGGAAACAATAACGACCCGGTGCAAACATTATTCGACGAGTTCGTGAATAGGCAGACAACCTTGATCGGAGCTCTTACCAAGGGTACTTTTTACTTTCTCTTCTTTTTTTTTGATTTTTTGATTTTTTTTTTTTTTGTATCAAGCAAAAAGTGTTTGATTTTGGTTTTTCATTTTTAGACGTGAAAGACTCTGTGCGCGAGTGTAGCCAAGGTGAGTTAGTTATAGTTGTAATGTTTTTGTGTTTTTTTAGTTAAAAGTTGTTCTGCTCTGCTTCTTTTTTTATTTGAAGTTTATATGTAAACAATATATTGTAGAGCCGCCAAACAACCTATGCCTTTATGGGATGGCCAATGGGACGTGGAGCGTGTTAACACCCACTGAACTGCCTCATGAGATGCCACTACCCGCTTTGGGCATAAACCACTCTATACACTGGATGCCTTGACAGATGGTTGCATAGTGTAGCCATCTGTAGTGATGCTTGGCTGATTCATCTGATATTTTTCAAGGCTGCTTTACGGGGTCTTAAGGGCTGCTTTACGGGGTCTTAAGGGAGCTGACAGGTATGGTACTTCTTACGTTCGTTCTTTTTTCTCTTTTGTCATATCTTTTATTATTTTCCTTAGATGTGGGTTGTTTGTTCAACTTTATTTCAGTAGCATAATAAGAAAAGTTCCTCTCAAATGTGCTTACTGTTTCTATGATTTGGCATTAGAGCCCCGTTTTGGGGCTTGGTTAGCAGCAGCCCCACAACGATCTCAAGTAAGTTGTAAATTTTTTCTTTGATGTTTGAATAAGTGAACGTCACGGTATATATTTATAATAAGTTGAGCTCAATGAATGCCCTAGATCAATCTAATCTGACGGCCTTTAAGGCTAAAGAGAAGTTCTACACTCTTCTTCAATAAAATGAGTTGGTCAATCCAAGCCACATTGTAGACAATTCTAATATTTTTATATATAAGAAAAAATCTTGAGTTGGCGTATTTACATGATAGATCAAAAGTGTTAAAGACATTATGTAGCGGTCCGAGAACTGTAGTTGTTACATCGCCAAAGTGTAGGGTGCTTGTGCATGCAGTGCTCGTCGTTTTGTTTTGTTTGAGACTCGTCACGCGTTGTGGACGTGGCCGCCCTTGAAATCCTAATGCACTAGAAATGCGACGTCTCCGATGCTTGGGAACTCCAAAACTCTTGAATCTCGTCCCGAAACTGCCATAACTTGTTCTTGATCTTCCAGATCGCCTCTGTATTCGGCAGTCCCTTCCATCGGCTTAAGTATTCTCGCCAAGACTTGACTCCTCCACGCTTGACGGTCCGCCTGGCAAGGTTCTAAGAAGTTATGGTCATCATCCAAAGGTAATAGCCTTTTCGTTGTATTTCATAGATCATGGGTTCGAAACTTAGTAGAAACAATTGATTTTTTTGTTACTTTTCCTTAAGGAGCCCAAATAATTAATAAAATTAATATCTTCAAATGGCCTCAATCCATCACTAAATGTAAAAGAACGTATATTTTTAAATTCTGGAAATTCTGCATTTGACATTTTTTATGTAAACCATTTTCAAAGAAGGTCATTTATGTTGACATTTAGCTGAAAACGTCATATAAGTTGTCATAATTTTCACTTATTCGTCCTTCTACATCAGAATCCGGTGGAATTAATGAAAATCTATCACTGTACGTCCTATATGTTGGCATAATTTTTATTTTTTTGTCCTTCTCCGTTGGTGTCCGGTGGGCTTAATTTCTCAATGGACGTCCTATGTGTTGGCATAATTTTCTTTTTTGGTCCTTCTCCACCAGACTCATGTACGGAAGGATGAAAAATGAAAATTATGAACACATATAGGACGTTTTCTGCTAAATGTCAACATAGAAAACCTTCTTTGAAAAGTGATTGACATAAAGGACGTCAAATAAAAATTTCCGTAAATCCCTTTACACTTAAATAAACGTTCACATTTATCTGAAACCTTCAATATCAAATCTTGATATATATATATATATATATATATTGCATGTTATTATATAATTACATATAAGGAGTAAAATAATTTTATTGTTTAATTTTATTTCTAGTAGATTATAGTCTTATGCATTCAAACTAAACTTATTATTTTGTCGGAGCCTTAAAGTAAAATTATTAAAGGTCTTTTTATATCTCTATTAAGATTTATTTTTCATTGAGCTAAAGAACTCCACTTCGATAACATCTTTAATATTTTTATCATTTGGTTCGCAACAACATTTGTTTAACTGAAAATACGCAAGTCAATACATAAAACCAAAAGTCATACATAACCTTTGTCAGTTACAATACTACTAGTCTACCTAAGCCCTCTACGTAGCTCTGCCCCTGAGTACTAGTGAATTAAAATCCCTCTCTCTACCTCAAGCTTGACGATATACCCTTAATCTGGAGAAGCCTTTGAAATGCGCCCACAAGCTGAGCAAAATATGGACCTGTTAGCTAGTTGTCGCTCTATCAACGCCTCTGGCGCTTGTAAACCCCCTTTCACGATTACTAACATTGCAAACTTGTCGGAGAACGGGCCTTTCGTGCCGGCTCTCCGCTGAACCCAAAGAGATACTAATGTATCCGCGGGGAAGTTGTTGTTTGTGCATAAACTTGTACATCCTTGTTTTACAAAAGAGTAAGAACTGTCTGCACGGACAGTAAGAACATCATTGTAGCGTCTTCCTTTCTCATCAATTAAAATGACATTGAGTCTTTTTGCCATATCATCAACAAGAGCCATCTCCCATGGATAGAACGCGTCTCCCATGGATAGAACGCATCATTGATGGATGCATGATACTCATTTAGTTTTAGTCGTAAACTGTGAAGCCTGTGATCTCCCCCAAACTGGATCCGAGCAATCATTTTGCCCTTATCCATGACAACCCTCATGTAGCTATCCCATTTTTGAGGTTCCATTGATCTGGCGATTTTCAGGTTTGGGTATTTTTGCTTTTTTAGAGAGGTGGGTAAGGGTTTCTATTACAATGAGTGTGTGAGCAAATGAAATGGTTAAGAGTATCTCATAATGTTGAGTGGTTGTTTGTGTGTATATGTGTGGGTGAGAGGATAAATTATTATATACATCCGGTGTATGTACAATCAATGGTTTAGATTAAAATGAGATCCCTAAATTGTAGGAATAACCACCCAACACCCCATCTGCATTGTGTATTGGCAGTGAATGCACATACAACGACTGCACCTAATAATATCTCGGGTGAGAAAGAGAGTGAATAATGTGTGTACGGACTGAGGTGCAGGGAAACACCGACACCCACCATTTTTTGTGTAAATCATGATTCTTTTCTTCTTGCTTCTTATAGAGAAAACAGACTTTTGTTTTCTACACGCACTGCCATCTCACCTTAGGTGCGAGATATTTACTCTCTTTGGGGATTGGGGACTTATTATATAATGATGTATTAGTTCGATCTTTTACATATATAAGATACATCAGTGAACTTCTATTACATTTCTTTCCATCTATACAAAAAATAAATTTGCAACTAACATCCTCTAGTACTTGCTTTTCATAAGTTCTTACCAAAATCCTACATCTAGGATTTCTGAAATTAATTACGATTAAAGTTTAATGAAGATAAAGTTGACAAATTGAATTTTGTGTACACGAAATAGAGTTGGTGAAAGAAAAGAAAAATAGAAAAAAGAATTACAACTTTGATTCTTACTTGAAGTGGGGAAAGTTAAGGTTGCCGAGCTATATAAGAAGTAAAAAGCATACTTTTTAACTTTGTTTTTAATTCATTATGCTTCTATGTAAAGAGTTTTGTTCTGGAGTTCAACTTTCATAGTTATTATGTCTTTAACACATAAAACTTTTGATAGTATGTAAAATAAACTCAAATGTGTCAATGTGTCGTACACGTGTAAGAAATTTGTTCGCCACGCATCCCAATTAGTTTTATAATAATTACAGACACATCTCGTGACATGTCGACCACGAGTTCAAGGCGTGTCCAAAGTGTGTATATATGTGTTCCCTCAGTGTCCAACACTGTATTTTTTAAAATTTCGGTGTATCCTTGCAACTATTGATTCAATATTTATGCTCGGCACGGAAAGCATTCCACCAATTTACCTTCCCTTTCCTTTTATCTGGCTCACCAATAAATGTTTGTAAACGAAAACGATTGTGATGATATTGACCGAAGAATTTCCACATAATCTTTTTTGCTTTTACTGAACCTACCATAAAGTCAGATCTGTTCTTTACTTACTTTGGCGTACCTTGCTAAAGTCGGAATCTGTCCGACCTTGCAGAAGAAAGGGCCTGTTCGTTTGTTTACGCCGCTTGGGGGAACTCGCTTGCGCTTTAGGAACGGCTTCCAACTTTATGTATGCGTGCTTCGTCGCTTGCGGATTAGCGTTTGTTATCTAGAGGCATTTTTTTCCATGCGGTCAACAACCAACAAACTTGCGCCTTATCTTTCTCTAGCTATTCTCGACCTAAGGATTTCATCTGCTCCATTTTGATTATTTTCCGCTAAAATCCTTGTGTTTTATATCTATAGTTTCTGACCGGACATATTTGCTGAAAAGTTATCCCATTTGAGTTGTTTTGTTTTGCAAGTTGCAACTATAACTGGCTGTTGACCAGGTATACATTATCATTTTAGAGTATTGGGATCAGATATGCACACATTTGCTCCACTCAGTTTAGCTAGGTGCTCAAATTAAGTGTTACTCGGTTTCAGATTTGTAGATCTTTAGCAAATAGAGTTCTTTCACATTAATTTCTTGTATGCATTATATTCATCAAAATACTTGAAACTGCTTTTGAAGGTTGGGCGGCTTAGTACTACTCTTACCAAAAGTGCATTTCGAATTTTCAACCAGAAATCAACAACCTATATATAGACGACATACTATCCAAAATTTACATTTAAGAGGCATAAAATGATTTATCGTCGAACTTATGATCCACGGTCTAACCCCTACAATGACTAGGCGAGCCATATGGATACCTGAAGCAAAATCAAGTTTATCTTCATTAGAGCTTTTTACCGTCATCCTCTTCCAGACCTCCTATAAAGTTTAATTTACTCTTTCGCATGTCGTCTAGATTGTCCTGGGCAGCTACAACTAACTTCTCAATCTTCAATGACCTTAGCATTTGTAGCTACAATATAACCCGAGTTAGTTCTATATACAGCAAAAACACTTGTTCCTTGGAGAACAATGCATCAGAGCAACATATTCCAAATTCAATTATAAAAATACTCCACAGTTATTTGAATAGTTCTTACTAAACATTAAAATGATATGAAGCAAAGAAATTGAGCACCATTTATCTTAGAACTTCTTCCAATCAAAGTTTAGCATACACAGTGGCGTATCCAGGAATTAAACTTGGGGGAGGGGGGGGAGGCTAACACGAATGACAATATAAAGAAGAAAAAAACCTTAATTTATCGATAAAAAATTTTCAAAAAAAAAAGAAAGGATAAAATGCTTCATAAAAATTAAAATAAGCGCACCTTGAATATTCAAAGCAAAAATCCTATTGAAGGGCCTTCCTTTGGCGGAGAACTCTCTTTACTTGTGGATGCCCCTTCTTGAGGCTTATAGAATGAAAAAAAAATCGTTTTCCTCTTTTTGACTCCTTGACTTTCCATTGCAATCTACCAAAATATATGAACTTCGATAAGTGAAATCAAAATTATAATTAGACATTGCAAAAATGAAGCGATTCAATGCGTAAGCAAGTAAAAAAAAATGCAAGTTAGCAACAATATTGTCCATTTGTTAACTTTTATTTTATCTAAGATTCCTCAATTCTCAAATTATACAAAATCCTAAATTAATTCATTTTTCATTTTCATGGCAATGAACATATCCACAAACCACTAATAGTTAATTATCTTGTTTCCTAAACAAAAAAAACAACTCTAGATCCTCAAATTATCAAATTACTCAATCAATTTATACAAAGTACCTTAATTTAAAACTACATGAACAATAAACAATATAAATTATACGATTAGCTAAAAGAGTACAAAAAATAGAATAATACAATAATTGAAAACTTCTCCAATACTTGAAAGAAGAAAAATACAAGATTTTTTTTTACCTCCAAAGAAGAATGCAGTGCAGTGCGGACTGGAAGAAAGACTCCTCTGTCTGCCATTACTTTTCCATTTTATTGAACAAATTGCAATTTAGGGCTTAATGTTTTGTAGTAATGCAATTAAGATAATTAATTTATATATATGGATCAGCCCATTTATTAAATAAGCCCATTTATAAATATATCAGCCCATTTATAGATATATATGTAATTTATATATATATATATTGACGGACCAGGCAGCCCATTTATATATATATATATATATTGCATATTACAGATATATAAAAAAAAATCCAAAAAATGGGGGGGGGGGGGGGGGGGGGGCTGCCCCTGAATAGATACGCCCCTGAGCATACATAATCAACTTTCGGGATATATATTAGGGGTAATAATATTAAACCCCTCATCGTATGGTCCATTTTTTAGTCAACCCCCTTAACTTTGTTTTGACTCAATCAACCCCCCATCGTATGCCAAAATCATCACTTTACCCCAAGTCAATTTTTTGCACTTTTTTCAGGGGTATTTTCGTCAAATGTTAAAAATTTAATATTTGTTTTAAAAAAATGTAAAATTTATTAATCGACAAATATTAATTTTCGGCAAAAAAAGTTTTTTTTCAACCAAATTGTTTTTCCGACAAATTTGTTTTTTCGGCAAATATTTTTTTCGACCAAATTTTTTTTTTCGACAACATTTGTTTTTCGGCAAATATTTTTTTTTGACATATGAAAAAAAAAATTCGACAATTTTTTTTTGAAAAAAGAATTATGTCGAAAAAAAATTTCTTGAAAAAAAAAGTCACCGAAATAAATAATTTGGCGAAAAAAAAAATTGTCGCTTAATAAATTTTACATTTCATTTTTAAAAATATTAAAAATTTTGATATTTGACGAAATTACCCATGAAAAAAAGTGCAAAAAGTTGACTTGGGGTAAAGTGATAATTTTAGCATACAATGGGGGGTTGACTGAGTCAAAACAAAGTTAAGGAGGTTGACTAAAAAATTGACCATACGATGGGGGTTTAATGTAATTACCCCTTTATATTAACCATAAATGAGCTTTAAAGTAAAAAAAAATAAAATTAAGAGAAACGTCAATTGAGTTGCAGAGACAACCAAAGATTTCCGTGCTCACAACGTGTCCACGTGGAAAGAAAAAATATGTTTAATTGTGGCCTGGTTAGAGCCCCGTTTTGGGGCCTGGTTAGCAGCAGCCTATAAATGTAATTGTGATATAAAAATATGGCATCAGAAAGTTCATATGTACAGCCCGCAATTCCGAAATTTTATGGGCACTGGTCGATGCTTATGGAAAACTTCTTGCGTTCAATGGAGTATTGGAGTTTGGTGGAAAACGGGATTCCTGCAGCAGCAGCAGCAGAAGGTGCCATTCTCACATATGCACAGAGAAAGAGTATTCATAATCAGAAGTTAAAAGACTTGAAGGCAAAGAACTATCTATTTCAGGCATTAGATCGGAAACGATCCTTAAGAAGGATACCTCGAAGGACATATGGGATTCATTGATGCAAGGTTCAACCAGAGTTAAACGAGCTCAGTTGCAAGCCCTTCATAGGGAGTTTGAGATTCTGCACATGTAGGATGGAGAATCAGTGAATGATTCTTTGCACAAACTTTAACTATAGCCAACAAGATGAAAGAAAATGGCGAGAATAAAGGAGATGTGGCTGTGGTTGAAAAGATTTTTAAGATCCATGACCCCTAAATTTAATTGTGTCCTATGTTCCGTTGAGGAGTCGAAAGGCATAGATACTTTAACCATTGATGAACTACAAAGCAGTCTGCTCGTGCATGAACAACACATGAGTCTTCATGTTGAAGAAGAACATGCTTTAAAGATTACTCATGGAGATCGATTTAGAAGAAGGGGTCGAGGGCGACGAAATTTTGGTGGACGAGGTAGGCAGAGCTTTAACAAAGCCACAATAGAGTGCTACAATAAAGCTCGACTCTTCGTGAAGGGGTATGCACAAAAACATGGGGTAGACTACACAGACTGACAGAAGTATTTGCACCTGTAGCGCCATTGGAAACCGTTCGTATGGTGGTAGCACTTGCTGCTTGAAAGGGATGGACTATATACCAACTAGATGTGAAATCTGCGTTTTTGCACGGTGAGCTGAACGAAATGGTTTTTGCTGAACAACCTTGTGGTTATGTGCGAAAGGGAAGTGAGCATAAAGTTTCTAAATTAAAGAAGGCACTTTATGGGCTCAACAAGCACCACGTGCGTGGTACAGTCGCATAGAAGCGTATTTTTTGAAGGAAGGCTTTAGAAAGTGCGACTCAGAGCATACTCTATTCACCAAGACAAGAGAAGGCCAAATATTGATTGCCAGTTTGTATGTTGATGATCCTATCTTTACTGGAAATGACGAATTGATGTTTACAACCTTTAAAAATTCCATGAAACATGAGTTCGACATGACAGATCTTGGTAAGATGAGGTATTTTCTTGGTCTTGAAGTTTTGCAAAAATCAGATTGTATTTTCATTAATCAAAAGAAGTCGATCATTTTCTAGATCGATCATTTTTGATATTATCTTTGAGGAATTTTTATTTTGGACCTCCATTGCAGTCGACAGTTCAATCATCCATAAAACTCGTCTCTGTTGACACCTCGCAAACCCAAGAAATCCACTTCCTAATCCAAACAATCCAGGGAGGACATCAGGAAATACACACTTTCACAAATTGTTTGAGAGTTGGGTCGTTTTACGTCTTCACTCATTCAACATTTTTAGTTTTGATCGTTTAGTTAAACACGACGGATTTTAACACTTCATTTCATTTTACCGTGTCGAATATTAAAGTCCATAAACAAGCCCAATAGACTAAACTTACATGCAATGAGTGACTTCAGATTTGTAGAACAAATCCGAAAGGAAATCTCGAACAATTTGCATTTTGAATTCAGCAACTGTTATGATAGAAGATACTTAGTAAAAACAACATCCCCAATCAATTGGGGGGAATGTCACATGAGATTGGACCATTTCACGTATTGCAATATCACTACTGACCCATCGTAAGTCGCCCTAAAGTAACTGCAATCAAAGAGCTCTAAAACTCCAAACTGTTGATATTTATCAGGCACATATATATATATATATATATATATATATATATATATAATCATCAAACCAAGTGACTGGATACCACGCCAGCAATTTCATATATCATATTACTGAACCATAACCATAAGTTACACAAAAGTTAAAAACAGAAAGTCAAACATTTGAGAACAGATTAAACAACTAAGCCCAGTCAGTGGTGATATTGGTTCATAGAGATGTTTTTTTTAATCCTAATTCATATTATACTTAATATATGGAAAGAAAACAAACACACCCACCCATCATTGAAACAAGTTTTAACAGATAGATAGATTAATACTCTGCATAAGCTAAGGTCTAAACATACCCCGCTTAAAGGATTTTTAAACTACAATCCTGATTGTCGAAGAAAGAGTTGCGTTTAACTGAGAATGAGTATAGGATCTAAACACAACTCAACAGCACATATAGGAATTAATTAATAAGTTCAATTGTCCTATGACTTTCAGAGGATTACATCCCATTACCATGCCGGTGCCTTGCCCTTGACGATGCAAACAGGTTCATCTTCATCAGATTCCTCCTTTTCATCAGATTCATCTTCAGGTACATCTACAAAACAGAAAAAAGAAACCGCGCGCGTGGTTAAAAGAGAGGTAAACAACAGGGACAGTTGATACCCCCGCGGCTAAAAGGCACATACCAAAAAAGTATTTATTGCTGGAGGATGGAAAGTCTGTCAGTAAATGGTGTAATGATTCCCACAATGCTGAGATACAAAATGTTTGCAAGTCGGGAGGAGTAGAAATATTTATAAAGTCTTAGTAGTTCAAACTAATTAATAAGCACCTTGATCCGTATTCAGTTTTTCTTTGAAGATGGATTGCTTTGTTTCGTCGAGGTTGTCGATGATAAACTTGGTGCCGGGCAAGGCCGGATCGAACTTTTGAGAAAAAGTGGACTTGGACTCATACCAACTTGGTACATAGATCTGATGGCGATCGGGTGGGTCCCCCTTCCCACACCTCGGCCAATCAAGGTAAGCCTTTGCCTTGACAGCTCGATTAGCCATAACAGTTGAAATCTCCTCGGACCACGGCCAATAGTCTCTGTCTTGCAGAATGAAAATGAGCCTTGGGCATGGGACACCAGTCGCAGCTTCCTTGTTTTTCTCATAACGCTCAACATACTTAATGGTGTCCCGGGCGTCATATGTCTCTCTACCCCAAACTCCAGTGTCCACGTACACTATCTTCGCCCCCGCTTGTTCTACAGAATGTGTTTCCCGGAGTCCATAACATAAGTAATCATCCAGCCCAGCATATAGATTACTACAAACAGGGGATGATTCTTCCAACTTGGCTCTCTTCCTTGTTGTGTTTATTTCTTCATTCCTCTCTCTTTTAAATTTTTCATTATTCATTCTGTTTATTGCTTCACGGTAATGGTACCGAATCAATGAAAAGGAGTCACACGCCATATCTCCCATTTCACAACTGTAAGGGCTTGAATTTAATTAAACTTCAACAAAATTGTGCATGCATGCATCACAACATGAACTCCAAATAAGTAAGTAAAAATAATAGCAGCATTATCAAATTCACACCCTCACAAGCTAAGCTATTATTACCATTTAAAACTAGCAATAATTAATTAATCAATCGTAAACAAACAAGAGTAAAAATCCACCTAAACTGAAAACTATGCAGAAACAAAACAAAAACAATCAAAAAGGGAAGTAATTAATTAGGGTTCATTCTAATCAATTTTTTTGAATTATCAAACTCATATGGGGGATTATAATATAAACCTTACCAGGGAGGGGCGAAGGGCGATTCCTCGTTGTTTCTTCAATTCGTTTCGTAATCGTTTGCCCTAAAATAATAAATTAAAGAAGGGGTAAATTCAAATGTGAAATAAACTAATAATATATTGAAATACCCCTCTCTTGTCTCTAATTATTATAAAAAGCACCCCGATGAGTGTGTATATTTAATTAATTAAATCACAAGCAAATTACTATTTTTGGCAGTCATGTTATACTAGGCCGAATTTTTGCCATTAGCCCGAGCTTTCGCCGAAAAATGTCCAGTGGGCCTTAACTTAGGCTTGGTTCAATTTTTGCCTACATGGCAAATGAATCAGATGCCACGTGAATCCCAAATTAAATTATGTGGCATCTGAGTCAGCTGCCATGTATGCAGAAATTGAACCAAGCCCAAGTTAAAGCCCGTTGGGCATTTTTTGACGAAAAAAAAAAAGAAAAGAAGAAGCTAACGTGTATTTTTGAAGCCCGAATTTATAAAGGACAAAAGACAAATTCGGCCTAATATAACGGGCAAAAGTAGAAATTTGCCCTTAAATCACCCTAAATGAGTTGTAAAATAAAATAAAAGGTAAATAACAAAGCAAAATTACTTCGTATTTAAGGGATTGTGAATTTGGATATATTACCTAGTGAGGCAGTTTGGCATACTTTACCCAAATTTCATATTGGCAGCTCTTCAAATCACATAACAAAATCATGTTTCACGTCAAGTGCAAACTAATGTGTTTCAACCTTTGAAATTTCATCTAACTTCTTTTGATGGTGAATAAGTGTTGGGTTGGGTTTTCAACACATATCATCACGTGTTTAACCACCCAAACATGCTCTAATAGAACAATGAGTGCATTATTCATTAATTTTTATATGTAGGAAAAAGCATACAGTTGTCACTTGTCATCACTCGATGTTTGCTAATAATCAATTCGGCATTTGGAAAATGTTCAAGCGTGATATTTCACGCAAATTTGGTCCATACTCAAATAAGTGTTACAAATTATTGTGGATTGTTAGGTAATGTATTTTTAGAGAAATGATTTTCAATTATATATGTGTTATATTTAGAACATGGCATAATGATATAGAAATGTATTTTTAATTTTATAAATTCATTTTTTGAAAGAATTTTATATATTTATTAGTTGCGTGGAAATAATCTTTTTTCGAAAGAGCAGGTGATTGGTTAACTCGAAACCATAACTAAGATCGGTAGGTTTTAACGGAAAATCAAACTACTAAAATCGAACCATGAACACCCCTAGATATTGTATACCTATACTAAAACTTTGAACAAAAGAAGGGCTAGAACTTACTAAGAAACAATATCCATAACACTCAAAACCAGTATTCATCTTAGCGTCATGAATCTTCTCTGCTGATGAATTTTGACTTCATTCTAATCGTTATTATCATGTTCTGCACGCATTTTATGCAAACGTTTCTCTTCGGTAAGTGGTATGAGACACGAGATAGCGGGAAAGACTCGCGATGAGATCAAGAGCATGTCCAAGGATGAAATTTTGAATGATCCCGTTGCGATGTTCGACTTTCTGGAAGCTTTGACTAAGGTTCAACCTAGTGTTTCAGCGACTGATATTGAAAAACACGAGAAGTGGTAAAATGAATTTGGATATGCATAATGATATTCATCAGCAATTTATTATGTTTTGGGGATACGGTATTCCATCTTTTACGGTTTTGGTGGTTGCTTCAGTTTGATGTAAGTCACCTCTTACACTAGTTTTCATTTTTTGGCTGAAAATGGACAAATTTGTTACCTTAGATTGCTAGCTATTTAGGCCATTTGCTAGCTTGTGAACTGAATTTGGTGGTGGTGAGGTGTGTTCAAGAGATCTCATATTGTTACGTTCTTTGTATCAGTAACTTTTTGTTGTACTTGATATTAATTACCTTCATGTACTAATGCTAAATCTTTATTATTTTTTGCTTCATCTAAACCACTATTCTTTTGTCATTTTATGGTTTTGTCATATGTTGTAGTATTTATGGACAAAAATAGCTCATTTTTACTCTACAAAAATAGCTTGTCATTTTTACTCTACAAAAATAGCTCATCTTAAAGATTTCACCATTGGTCTCATTAGTTTCTCTACAAAGTTAGATTTCATGTGAAATATCTTCAAATTAATCGAAGTAATAAGGCTCATTAAATATCTCGTTATTCGTGAAGGGTCAAGAGAATCCAGCATACTTTGTATTACATAGCATCTTACCCCCTCCAGCAATGGTAATAGACATAGCTTTGGCAGGATAGTTCTGGTACTATTTCACCAGATAAAGCATGAGATGAATTTTTAAATAGCTGTCTAGTGCCTCCAAGTTTAATAAGATTAGGTGTTGTACACATTTGTGATGGTGTCTCTCTATCCTCCCCATCTTCACTCTATTTACTCTCATCTTCCTCTGCCCTCAGAAGTACATACAACCTTTTGCACACGATCAAAATGATAAGTTTCATCACAATTGAATCAAAGGCCTTGTCTCCTCCACTTGTCCATTTCCTCTGATGTCAACCTTTTAAGCGGTGGGTACTTGTCTTGCACAAGTGGTCCCTTACTCCTTTCTACAGAATTGGTAACCACTCCTCTAGGTTTGAACACAAGTTTGTTCACCCTATTTCCTTGCCTATGTTGCCTATTCAATGTCCCAATCATCACTTCTTGTTTTTTGGTAATCTGCATAGCCTGCCTAATGTCAAGGGACTCAGTATTTCCACCATACCCTTCACCTCCTCTTCCAATCCACTAGTGAAACTCTTCACAAAGTAGCCTTCATTTAGATACCTTTTGTTTTTGTAACATGTATGGCTTCAAGTCCTCAAACTTAAGGATATAATTATCCATATGTGACACTTGTTTTCAACTTATTGAATTCCCCAATCAAGTTGTTGCCCCTCACAGAAGAAACCCTCTCCATAACCAAGTCAACAAAAGTTGACCACCCCATGCTCTCCTTACCCTCCACAACATCCAAGTACCAACTCTCAGCAACACCTTCCATGTGTACCCCAGCTGACATGATTTTTTCTAGATCTGACATATTATTCATCATAAAGTACTTTTGACATTTCCTAGTCCATGAGCGAGGGTTATCACCATCGAATTTTGAAAACTCAAATCGAGGACCCCTAATAGTCATACCTTTCCCACGTGAATCGGGTGAGTTGATTACTCTTGAATCTATATTCTCGCGTGTTGTCTGGTTGATCACCGGTGACCGTTGTCCTGCTTCACTGGCCTGGTTACGTAACAACTGACCCATCATAGTTTTCAGCTCTTGCATATCATTTTTGAGCTCATTTTGCCTAGTAACTAGCCCCGATACAGCTGCCGCTAACTTGATGATTCTGGTTGTGTTGTTTGTTTCAGGTTTCACCATTTGGAGATTAGAGTGCACATATATCAATTAGATCTGAGGCCAATGTTGTGATCGTGGTCGTATGATCAATATTTAGAGAAATGGAATTGAGCTTGGAGGAGAAATTAGAGAGAGAGAGAGAGAGAGAGAGAGAGAGAGAGAGAGAGAGAGAGAGAGAGAGAGAGAGAGAGAATTGTATTAATGTAAATTGCATAAATTCATTCATAAAATGAGGTCACAACATAAGCCTGCTCATATAGGCATCTTCTGACGTGCTGACGCAGGACGGTCCAAAATAGCTCAACAATCTCTCATAATCCGTGTACTAAAATTAAGAATATGATACTAAAATAAAATGCATAGATACAATAATAAAACAAAACGTCATCGTTTCGCCCAAGTCTCCAAACGTCGTCATTTCGTTAAGTCCAAAAATGTTTCTTCAAAAGCGTTGTTGACTATCAGACAAGTCAATAAATCTCCTTTACCCTTTCAATCGAATCAAATCACCAAAACCTAACAAACTTTTGAATTGTAGCCTATTCAATTGATAAGACACAATTCCTTATTTGAGGGAAATGATTGCAAAGAGAATGGAGGAGAAAATCTTAGTAAATAATTAGCAGTTAGAGATGAAACCTTATTTAATAAACTAGACACATGTCGTTCATCTAAAATATGTAGGAGAAGATGTAATTCTTCTTGTAAGAGAAGATACAGCTCCATTTTATACACGGCTGAAGATTTTCAATTTGAGGCTTGATCACAATTACAACTCCACATCCCTATTTATAAGCCTTAACATCGGTTGCTTCAACATTTTCTAGCCACATAATTTATTTAATCATTCTTAGTGATAGTAGTTAAATATCTAATCGGTTAATTTCTTAACTTGTTGCCCAAGTAAGTACTTTTGGGAAAGCGCTAAATGAACATGAGAGTTAGTGCATCATCTTTCTATCCCCACCAAATCAGACGACACATAAAAGCTCAACATATGTTGATAAGTGGCGAAATTTAGATAGTTTAATGGGAGTGAATAGTTGTTACGAATAAAATAAAATCCTATTTCGAGCTAGGTAACTCCAAAATTAAGTGTTGGGTTGGGTTTTCAACACATATCATCACGTGTTTAACCACCCAAACACGCTCTAATAGAACAACGAGTGCATTATTCATCAATTTTCATATGTAGGAAAAAGCATACAGTTGTCATCACTAGATGTTTGCTAATAATCAATTCGGCATTTGGAAAATGTTCAAGCGTGATATTTCACGCTAATTTGGTCCATACCCAAATTCAACTCATCATGCTACCTTCAAAACTCGTGAGGTATGAACTGTTGAGGAGTATTGAAAAGTGTTTGAAAAATAATGAGTGTATTACTGATTTATCCGAGACAACTCTGCTAAATTTGCCATGTGCCAAGCATTTCTTTTAGGACGAAATATTAAAAATGCCCGCTAACTTTTTAAAAAAAGTTAAAATGCCCGTTGTTTCGGGCCTTGCCAAAATGTCCCATATGTTTAAAAAAAACTTTCAAAAATGCTCGTGACCCTTATTCGGGCTAAAACTGTCTACGTGGCGGTACAGTCAATGCCACGTCAATAAATTGCCCCACCACGTCATATTTTCAGCCATTTTTTTAAAACAAACCCTTCTAATTTTAAATATTGTATTTGCACCCTAAAATAAATTACACTATGCACCCCAATATATATATATAAATAATAAACATATATATAATTATTTGTAAAAATAAAAACATATATATATAATTATTTGTAAAAATAAAAACATATATATATATATATATAAATATTTGTAAATATAATAAACATATATATAAAAGTTATAAATTTAAAAAAAAAAGTTAAAATAGTTCATCCTCTCCCCCCCCCCCCCCCCCAACTCACTGGTGAAGATGACCGTAGACACGCCAGAAAAAAGTCAAACCAACTCCAAAATGCACAAAAACTTCACACCCGACTCGGAATTCACTTCTAAGTTGAATGTCCGGTTTAATTTTTTGGGGAGATGGCTAGAAGTGGCAGATTTGAAATGACCGAAAGCTTCACCGTTGGGACGATGAACACCAAAACATTTGATAACTTGACACCAACGTCGGAATGCCCTCCTGAGTTGAATGGTGAGCTCGAAATGGGACGGAGATGGCTGGAAAGTGGAGTAACAACGAGCGTCGTGTGTGAACACTTCCGCCACTGTCGCCGCCTACCACCACCGACCTGGAAATCGACGAAAATCGATGGAAAATTGACGGAAATCGATCGAGTAGATTGTGTGTGATGAAGATGATAACGACGGTGGGGGGTGGCGGCGGCGCGAGGTGGGCAGGTAGTGGTGATGGCAGCGGGGGTGAGGGGTTGGGGGAGGGGGGATACGGTGTGTGATGAAGATGGTGATTTTTTTAAATTGTCTTTTTTTATTGTTTTTATTTTCTTATATATTATTAAAATATTTATTATTTTATAAATAGTTATATATGTGTTTATTATTATAAACAATAATAAATTCACTATAAGGAATAAATATATCGTTCATAATTTGTTGGAATTCTGAAGGTGCATTTTTAGCCCAAATGGCATAACATGCAATTCATAATGTCCAATAGGAACATTAAAAGCAGTTTTATAACGATCTTTTTTATCGATCTGAATTTTCCAATACCCGGATTTTAAATCAAATTTAGAAAATATGATAGAATCATATAGTCTGTCTAATAAATCTTTTTTATTTGGAATATGATGTCTAATCCATTTTAAAGCTTTATTAAAAGGTTTATAATTTATAACCAATCTAGGAACACCTCTTTCTTGTTCAGAGTGTTTATTAACATAGAAAGTCGTACACGACCAAGGTGAATTTGAAGGACTTATTAAATTCTTCTGAATTAAAGAAGCAATTTCCTTTTTACATAATTCCAAATGTTCTTTTTTCATTTGGCAAGGTCTTGCTTTGGTTTTGATTTGGGATTCATCAAATCCTTCTTCATAAGGAAGAGAAACAATATATTTTTTACGATCCCAAAAGGCATTAGGATGATCATTACAAATAGTAATAGCAAAGTCATTAATTAAAAATCTAATTTTTCCTTGTAATCTTGGATTATTCAGATTATTATCAATATTTAAACAAGTTATTTCTTGTTTTAAGAAATTTAGTTGTTTTTCTTTATAAGATAGAGAATCAAACATTTCATGTAAAACTCTAGTATAGAGTTTTTCTTTGAATTTGAATAAAACTTCATGCCCCTCATAGACACCATATAATCCTTCTTTAGAAACCCCTATTGGAAATAATTTCGTAATAAAAGGAGTTCCTAAAACCATTTGGTTTGTAATGTCCTTACAAATAAGAAACTTGTAGGAATACATGTTTTATTAACACAAATGTAAGCTTTTGGGAGCTTATATTCTATTTGTAATCTTTTTTCCCCAGCATGTGATAGTGCATGAGCAGTTTTTTGAAAATATCGTGTTGGTATTAATCCTTCACGAATAACTATATTATTAAAATATTTATTATTTTATAAATAGTTATATATATGTTTATTATTATAATTTATATATATGTTTATTATTATTATTTATATATATATATATATATATATTTATTATTTATATATATATATATATGTTTTGGGGTGCAAAGTGTAATTTACTATGGGGTGTAAGTATAATTTTTAAAATTACAAGGGTTTGTGTAAAAAATAATTTTTTGCTGAAAAATATGACGTGGCGGAGCATTTATTGACGTGGCAGCCACTGTACCGCCACATAGGCAATTTTAGCCCGAATAAGGGTCACGGGCATTTTTGAAATATTTTTTTAAACATATAGGGCATTTTGGCAAGGCCCGAGAAAAACAGTCATTTTAATTTTTTAAAAAAAGTTAGCGAGCATTTTTAATATTTCGTCCTTTCTTTTACATGTGGTGACATACTCTAATATTAACAGGTGAGTCGCGGTGTGACTCATCATCAACTACAACGATTTACCAAAATTGATTTCATCGCTACTCTCTATGCGCTCTCATTTGAATTAGCCCAAGTGCTCAACCCAATCTCATTTTTCCATAGTAGCCAAATACCCTTAACGACTCTCCTGATTATTGTCTCTCATTAAAGAATTCCATGTCATTTTCGACACACCTAAAATGGTAATATTTTAAACTTGACATACTATGTTGGCACAATTTTAATTTCAACTCATTATATTGACAAAGATCCAATTTAAGTCTACTAAGTTAGCACTGGTGTCAATCTTGACCCAATTTTGACATGTATTGCCACAATTGTCCGTGCTAGAGCTTGGTATGAAAGATTAACTCAATTTTTGTTAAGTATTGGGTTCAATAGAGGAGATGGAGACAGAACATTGTTTATTCTAAGAAAGAGTTCTGATGTTTGTATTGCTCAGATCTATGTGGATGATATTGTATTTGGTTCTACTAACAAGTCTACTCTAGACAAGTTTGTTGAGTCAATGACAGGGACATTTGAGATGAGCATGATTGGAGAGCTGAACTACTTTCTGGGATTGCAAGTGAAGCAACTGGAGAATGGTATGTTCTTAAACCAGGAGAAGTATGCAAGGAACCTGGTAAAGAGATTTGAGCTACATGAGTCAAAACCTTGCAAAACTCCCATGTCTTCTTCTGTGAAGATTACTAAGGATGGCACTGGAGACAATGTTGACCCAACATTGTACAGATCTATGATTGGTAGTCTTCTATATCTCTCTGCCTCTAGACCAGATATTATGTTTTCTGTTTGTGTTTGTGCTAGGTACCAAGCTGATCCAAAGCAATCTCACTTGATTGCTGTGAAGAGAATATTAAGATATATATCTGGAACTTCATCATTGGGCATTTGGTATTCTTTTGATACAAATACAAATCTTGTTGGCTTTAATGATTATGATTGGGCAGGTGATGTAGATGATAGAAAATCCACAAGTGGGGGCTGTTTTTATTTGGGAAACAATCTTGTTTCATGGTATAGTAGGAAACAGAATTGTGTGTCATTATCTACAGCTGAATCTGAATATGTAGCTGCTGGCAGTTGTGTTACCCAGATAGTATGGCTTAAACACATGTTGCTGGACTATGGGTTAGATAGTGATACTCTCCTCATGTTTTGTGACAATCTTAGTGCCATTAGTATCTCAAGGAATCCTGTTTAGCATTCTAGGACTAAGCATATAGATATAAGACATCATTACTTGAGAGACATGGTTGGGGATAAAGTGATCAACATTGAGCATATTGAGACAAATAATCAGCTTGCTGATATGTTTACTAAACCTTTAGATAGTGAGAGATTCTTCAGTTTGAGGAAATCTCTCGGCATGTGCAATATGTGAGAATGTTAGGATCCCAGTGTTGACATAACACCACTGTCTAGCACTGGTTAATGTTTGTGGTGTAGTATGTAACTTTTTGTTTTTTTTGTTTGTTTCTTTCTTTTCTCTTTGAGTCACATTGATCTTTGTTTTGGCATATTTGATTGTGTGGTTGATCACTGTGTTTTACTAATCTTTCTAGCTTGCAGATTCACATCTAAGTTTTGAAAAGTATAAATATCTAAAGTGTGTCTGAGGTTGTGTTAGCCTAACATATGGAGAAGATGGGGTACACAAAGTTCACTACTTTGATGTCTATTCAGTTGTGTCTTATTCATATGAAAAGGTTTTACAGGACATGTGGAGAAGCTGGGGTTCATGATGTTGACAGCTTCAATGATATTCAGTTGTGCTTATTTGCATGTCTCTGTGTGTTTTTGGCCAAGGGGTACATAAGAGTGGTTCTTTCTACTAGGGTGTTTGGGGTTTCGATTGCCTTCACTTGGTAGCATTGATCACTTAGTGCTCTCTTGTATGCAAGTTGGTAAACAAGTATGCATAAGGAATTGGGGTATTGGGGTACATGATAAATGTGTTGCCAGTATTCAAGGCCTTTGTACTTGCCTAACTTGTTGCTGATAATGTTGTTACTGGGGTGTGTGGAGTCTAGTGCCGCCCTCATTCAGTAATGTCATTATCCTTTTTTTTTTGTAAAACAACCCTCAGTTTTTGTTCTAAAGAGATAATGAAAATAGTGAAGATTTGATGTGATGTGAACTGTTGCTGGTTTGAAAAGTGATTCACTGTGTATACCATCTGTCAATGTTGTCATAACATTGTTGCATTCATTCTAGAACTGCATTGTCTTTCATCTTTGATTAGTGTGGTTGACTAGGTTTGGGCTTAGGGGCAGTATATAGAGTCCCTTTCATGTGTTGAGGCATACTCTTTGGGTGACATACTACAGGTGACACACTATTTGTGACCTTCTATGCTGTGGAAGTGGATTAATTCTCTAATTCACAATTGCTTATCTCTTTGTGTTTTCTGTTTGATATGTTACTTATTCATGATTTTGATCTAAATCTTATGTTTTTGGTACTCAATTGCTACTTTGGTGGAGTTTCAGATATAAGTTTGGATATATCTCACGCCCTCACATGAAATTGCCTTGAAGAAGCCCATAACCTTAAATATTGTGGTTTAAAAACTTTCTGGTTGAATGTTACTCTACTCTCTGATCTGAATGTTATCCCAACATTGCCATACTGTCTGCCCAACATTGAAAACAGTAACTTATAAGTTTGTTTAAAATTTTAAAAACTGAGTTTTTATTGTTTTATTTTGAACTGCTCTGGTTACTTGTTGTTTTTGAATGACACGTGGTGAAGTTCTTACGCGGGAATAGAGGAGTGGGAAAACTTAATTGATCATATTCCATAATCCCACTTACATTCCTTCTCTCTCCACTCTTCACAACTTAAAAGAACAACTTGCCCTAATTTCTGTCACTTGTGCAATTTGTCTTTCTCTTTGCAAATAATTATCTAAAAATCTCTCATATTTTTCTCTCAATTCTCAAAACTAACATGGCGAGCAAGAATCCTTTAGACACTCTTGCAGATATGGCATTGAATGTTGAGCAAACAACAACACGCACCAGGGTTGCTGCGCGTGAGGATCAAGAACGGCCTGCTGCTCAAGTTGCTGCAAAACGACCAACAATTCCTTATCAACGACGGTCAAAGCGAGCTAAGAATGTGGAATCTGAGTCGAATGTTGACGCAACATCAGAAGCCCATGCTCCTCAAACCAATGAATCTGAATCTGAGGTAAATGTGGCTAACCCTAAACCCCAAGTGAATAATGTTGATGATATAATTGAGGGGGAGGGATCTGGAGCTGGTTCTGGTAGAAAGAGAACACCTATTGGGTCTAGGCCAATGAGTAAAATAGCCTTGCAAAGAGCTGAGGCTAGAAGAACTCTAAGAAAGAGACTTGAGAAGAAAAAGGCTGAGGATAAGGATAAGGCTGAGGCTGGGAGAGTGAGGAAAGGGAATCAGGTTGTGGATGAGGAAGTTGAGGTAGTTGATTTAGAGAAAGAAGAGGAGAAAGAGGAAGAGGAATCTGATGCCGAAGAGTTTGAAGCTAGCGGTGATAATGATGATGATGATGAAGTGACACTCTTGTGTTATCCTATCATAGTAGGGGAGCTAGGTCTAGATACTATCATAATAAGGAGATAGAGGACATGGCTTATGAGTTTAGAAAGAGGGATTTTCACAAATAGAGGGTCATGGACATGGACAGCTTTAAAAGAAACAAAGTTTTTGAATTGCTTTCAAGGAAAAACAAATGCAGGAGCTGGATGTCTTGATTAAGAACATGGAAGAGCTTTCTTCACAAAAAGGGGAGAGTAATCCGTATTTTTTTAATTTTTGATTTCTGGTTTTTATGTTTTTGTTTTGATATGTGTTTGAACTGTTTCTATTTAGTTGCTAATTCTTTTTCTTTGTTTTGGTTTGTAATGAGAATGCTACTTAGCTTTAACTGCTCTTAATGCTTTTGCTTATGAAGATAGTCTATATCTGCTGTTTCTGCTGATAAACTGATGTGCAGGTACATTCTGGTCTTAATGTTGAGACAACATTGATGAGTTAAATGTCTGAACAACTTGTTTTGAGTTGTGGTGATGACTTTAATGATTAATCTTTGTTATGCCAAGTTAATACTTGATAGTTTGCATTAAGGGGGAGCAGTTTAGTAGGTTTAGATTATTATGCTTAATTGGTATTTGGGCATATTATCTGTTATGAGAACAGGTTGATTGGTTTTGTGAAGAAAGGCAAAAAGGGGGAGATTGAAAGTGTAAGATGTTCTGGAATCAATGTTGGATGGATGTTGTGTCAACATCTAGAGAACATTGAAACCCGAAACATTCTTAACCTGAAACATTGTTCCAAAATTCGAGAACATATTCTGGAATAAATGTTGGATGGATGTTGAGCCAACATCATGACAACATTTCAACCAGAGAGTATTCTGTCAATCTGTCTTTAACTGCTTTATTTTAGTTTTGCCTTTATTCACCTATTAATCAAGTTCCACGATTTTAGTTGTCTTTGTTTATGTCCAGGAACATCTCTTAATCATAAGGAAGAATATTACAAGTTTCCTAAGTTGAAGTTTCCATAATTCAAGAGGAGGAGATCGGTCAAGTCAACACGGTTTCAAAGAAGGAAAGTTTTGGAGTTCAAGTGCAGCTAGGAATCTTTCCAAGATCAACTCTGAATTGAAGAAGGAGTATTTCCTTATTAGAACTCAATCTAATAAAGGGAACTATTATTCAAGAAGGAGATCGAGTTCAAGAAGGAAAGTAGAGTTCAACAAGGAAACAACATAAGTTACCAAAACTGTGTACAACACACCTTGGAGATCAAGTTTGAAGAAACCTATATATAAGGTGTGAAGTACATCAAGATACAGAGAGAAACAATAGAGCTTATAAATCCGTAGAGATTATATCTTAAGCATTGTTGCTGTGTTTCTTGTTTTGCAAAGTTTGTGATTTTTCGAGTTAAGTCTAGGATTAGATTTAAGGAGAAAATTCTTGTCTGCTTTGCTGAGTCCAATCTACAAAAGAGCGAGAGTGATTTTGTGGTGAGGAACATCTTTGGTAAAACCTGCGTGGTTATTTTGCCGTAAGGCTAGATGGTTGATTATTTATAATAAAAAACCATTGAAAATTTATCTTCTTGTGTTCTTTAATTCCGCTGCACATTATACTCTATCAAGAAGATTGTTTGAGATCAAGTTAAGGCAACGACAGCTTAACTTGAGCTCTAAAACTTTGGAAAAGTTGTATCAATCCCGATCCAACAATTTCAAATGACATCCATCTGTATGATATTTTGATATTTGATGATTACTTAGATTTGTGAGGTGCTTTGCATTTGTTAGCTTGTTGTTTTATCTAATAGAGCAATTTTTATAATTTTTATGTAATTTCGGATTTTAATTTTGTCCCAATAAATACGTTTGTTATTATGACATAATGTGGAGCTTCAAGTAATTTTATGTGACCTTGGAAATGTAATAAGATAATGCAATGGCGGCGTTTGAGACTGTAACTATAAGGAATAAAAATTTGTTTGGTCCCATAAGTTGGCACCCTCACGCATTTGGTCTCGTAAGTTGGCACCCCACGCATTTGGTCTCATAAGTTGGTAAAAGTGCTCAATGTTAGTCCCGCCTCAATTCAATAAAGTCACCAAATCTTGTCGATGTGGCTCTGGTCCCGCCTCGCCTAAGTTTTAAGTCAAACCAGAGCCACATCAACAAAATCTTATGATCTTATTTAACTCATGCGGGACTAAAATTGACCACTTTTACCAACTTACGAGACCAAATGCATGGTGTGTCAACTTACGGGACCAAATGCGTGAGGGTGCCAACTTATGGGACCAAACGAATTTTTATCTCGAGAATATTGTTGGCAAGAAGAAGTGTGAGAATATTATTCTTTTGTGGCATTCTTTGAATGCAACTAATTATCTCAATATTGTCATTACAAAGAGTCAAAAAAACTTAACTTTTTTTGGCACTCTATCATGTCACCCACTGAGATTTTTGTGGCATTACGCATTGTCACTGTATTTATATTACATGTCATTTCATAACATGTTAGTAAAAGGACTCTATTGTGGCAATTATACTTTTAGCTACATCGCCACAAGTGGCACTCGACAAAAACATCAATATATCAGAAAAAGACACTAAAACACAATATATGTGGCAGTTTTCAATGTCATTAATCCTAATTTTTGACGAGAAAGGTAAAGTTTATCGCCAAATTGCTTTCAAGTTGAATTTAAATTAAATTTCCCATGTAAACAATTTTGCATGTTTCAAAAACTTCTTGAAGTTAAATTAAATTTCTCGTTTAACGGCTTTGAATGTTATGATATTGTCACCCATCAGAACCATCTCTTAGAAAAAACAATCGACAACCCGACTTCCTGCCACCGATGATTAATTACCTGAAAATTTTGGCCAATCTTTTTTTTCTTTCTGAATCCCAGTGACAAGAACTAAAGAAACAAAGAAGAAATTTTGCAGCCGAACAAGATAGAGTAACTTGTTGAATGATACCATGAATATAAACAAAATCTATTCGAACTATGATCCAAAAGATTACTACTTTATTCTTGTGTGGATTGAGAGTCCTTCACTCCTTCTATCGTGATCGAAAAGTGCAAAGGGAAAGTGAAGTTACGGGGAGCTAGAGGAGATAATTATGTCTACATGATTTTTTTTTTTTTTTGCAAAAGGTAAATGCATTGAGTAAAGAACATAGAGTACGAATTACAAATGAAACTCAAGTCAGAGCCATAAAACTGCTATTCAGCTAAAACAGAGAAAGGCATATTAGAGACATTAAACACTCCATCCCAGTGATTAAGATTAGCCCACTTTGCATGGTTGTGGGAACTCTTGTTGCCTAATTTAGGGATCTTCTTAATTCTCCAGAACTTGTGTGTTGGCCAAAGATTAGAGATAATTTTAATGTCTTATTCTGCGGGCTAAAATTCTGCTTTGTTGCCGAGGAAAATGAGATTGCAAGCTTCCATGGAATCCGATTCAAATACCATTTTGTCGCATCTCCAAATATTCACAGCAACAGAGGCGTCCTTGATAGCGGGAAATTCAGCAGAAGTGGCGTCAAGGTTGGCATGTGTAAAGGCTCCAACACCCAAAATTTTCCCTTTGTGATCTCTTATAATAAAAGCAGATTTTGTGACGTCATTATAGTAAGCTGCATCATAGTTAACTTTAAACCAGCCGGTAATGGGAGGCTTCCATTCATAAGAGAGTGGGGCAGCGGTAGTTGAGGTTGATTTCCTGGTGCAAGCATTGAGATATTGGGTCATTTGTTGTTCTGCTTGAGTGGAGATCTGCCGAACAGAGAGATGAGGGCCACCGTGTAAAATAGAGTTCCTGAGTTTCCAGATCAAGTTCATATATAACACAGAGCGCAAAAATACAAAATTCCAATTGTTCATTTTTTTTTGATGAATCGGTTGTTCATCATTGGAGTCAAACAAATTGCTTTAAGGGACTAAAATGTAGAGTGATCCGCTCTTGCATTGTGAAGTTTTTGAAAGCCATCAACCTGAAATTCCACCTAGATATGAACCACACTTGATTAGCGAAATCACATTGCAAGAAAATATGTTCACAATTTTCAACATTATTACAGATTAATAAAAACTACTCATAATCAGGATCACTATCATCATAGACAATGTCTTCACCTTCCTTCTCATCTTCATCGTCGTTGCTATTGATGGACTCAGGTTCTTCGTCATCTCCATTTTCTTGCTCAAACTCATCATCAGCTAGCTGCCTCATATTGAAACCACCCAAGTCAACAACCACTCCCATCACTGGCACATTGTTTTCTTGAAACACGAGTGGAATAGGAACTGATATCAACGGATTCTTCATTGAACTTGGGTCGACAATGTGTCTAGCACGAGTGTGAACAACTGCCCACCAACCTCTTCGCAATCTGTTAGACTAACATGGGTAAGGTGTATTGCACACTTGTTGGGCTTGCATTGCTAGAATGTAGGGATCTGCTTCTCTTGTGGCAAGGCGACCACGAGGATCTATCTCTATCAATCGGACAAATAATCCATTAGGCAAATTATATTTTAACTTGCTTGCAACATATGCTTGTACCGCACTTAAAACATTATAACGCTCAATGATATCATCGTGCGTTACTCTCCTATTGAATAAGAAACAAACAACTTTGGTTTTGTACGTGTTTTCGGGTGTCACTTATTTTATCCCTTATTATAGTCCGGTTTCTATCTTACTACATGTTGCATCTTCCCGTTCTCAAAATTCTAGCTCATTTGCAGTTCCAGTGAGCATTATAGTAAATATTCGAGTGGACAACATAAATAAACAACAAAAAGAAGGTGCCATTTAAATATACCCTGCTTAAGGATTTTAAAACTACTACCCTGTTGGAGAAAAGGTTTTAACAATAATGTCGAAAGTGTTGAACTGAAAGGAGTATATTATACAACTCAAAGTTCTTTGACACCATAACTTTCAGCCGATTAAATGCCAATACAGAACTTTGAGTTGTTTGAGGTGCTGAAAGGTTATTTGCCCTTCATGACGCAAACGGGTCCATCTACAGAACAAAGAAGAAGGAAGAAAAAAAATAAAATGACCGCGGCTAAAAGAAAAAGAGAGGTAAAAAGGAACACTCGATAATGCTTAATGGCACGTACCAGAAGATTATAAGATGGCTGGAGGATGGACTATCTCTTATCAAATCGAGTAATTGTTCCCTAACTTCTGTGATACAAACAACTAACCAAATCAGTACTGAATGGTTCAAACATTTATGAGCACAAATAAACTCATACATAGTTCAATACCATGGGCTTATATTAAAGTATCTAAGGTTGTATTGGAAAAAGAGAGAAATTTAAGAGATCTATTCGAATACTATTAACCAAGTGACAAGGAAGAAAAGTTAACAAGAAAGCTAAGCACCTTTTTTCTTTTTTCCTCTTCAATTCATCTTCCAAGGAGGCACATTCTTCTTCGCCTAGGTTGTCAATGATGAACTTTGTGCCAGGCAAGGCCGGATCAACCTCTTCAAAAAATCTACCTAGTTTGGGTTTATCATTCCCCCATCTTGGTGCATAGATGACTTTGTGGTCTGGTGGGTACCCTTTACCATCATAAGCCTTTGCCTTGGCAGCACGACGAACCATAACAGACGAGATCTCCTCCGACCAAGGCCAATAATCCCTGTCTTGTAGAACGAAAATGAGTCTCAGCTGTGGGACACCCGTCTCAATTTCCTTTTCTTCTTCAAGATGTTCAATGATTTCGATGGTGAAAAGGGGTGGGAATAGATGCTCACTCTGATCGCATGTGTCAATGTACACAATCTTCGCCCCCGCTTGTTCCACAGCAAGTGTTTCCCGAAATGGAGAAAAACGCTGAAACTTGGGCTTCTTCTTCCCCAATAATTCTTCGTCAACGCACCTCTTACGTATACGAACCTTTGTAATGGTATCATACTCTATACCATCCTTGCTCCTAACTCTCACCATCGTGCTAGATTAAAATTTGGGCCTAACTTTGGTGTCAAAAAGCTGTGTGGATTAGCTCCTAGCAGGAAAGGGAAGGAAACGGATACTCAATTTAAAGATAGGCATAGAAACTCGGAATGCAGTTATCACAATTAATACAAACTATTGTCGTCTCGTCTGAAGGAATACGTTTTTTACAAATCTAAAACAACCGTAAAGCAAGCCCATGTGAGATACTGATGGAATAAGGTTACGATTCAATCGAATTAGTTCCAAAATCAAAAGAAAAAAAAAACCCCTAATTTTCATATGAAAAGATTGCATGATAGGCATCACCATATGAACTACAAATAAGTAAGTAAAAATAACTGCAGCATCATCAAATTCACACCCTCACAAGCTAAGCTTAACAAAAAAAGAGTAATTAAATTACCTCTTCAAGCCTAAACTGAAAATTATCCTCACTAGTCGTACCTGACAAAAATCAAAAAGGAAAGTAATTAGGGTTTCGTTCTAATCTAATCAATTGTTTAATTATCAAAATCATATGAGATTATAACCTTACCAGGCTTATCGGGTGGCAACAAGCTTCGTGTTCGTTCTTCCTTTGCTTTAATTAAACAATGAAAAAGGAGAGGCATAATAACGTAAGACTAAAATCTTATGCCGACGTGATTTTGGCCAAATCCAACATTTAGAGGGTGAAAACTTCGTTTTTTTATTTTTATCGGGATTTTTTTGTCGATGAAATCCGTTTTCGCAAGTGATACCACTTTTTTAAGCGGAAACCGGTCTTTTATTCAATCGTGTTTAATAATTTATTCCTAAAAAGCCCAACTAGCTAAATTATGGACAACACAGTTTAAATATTTCAAACCTCAATTTCATCCAACTGTTTTGAAATTTTCTAAGCCAATAACCAAATGATTGATATTCTATGGCGGTGTAATGGTAGGGTTCATAAAATTATCAATATGTTAAACGAGTAATCAACCACTTTCACTGAATTTATATTCTATGTATAACTTTATATTGTTGAGAAAATATCTAGTTGCTAAAACAATTCACTCATCAAGATATATACCCATACATAGTATTCGGTCCTAAGTCTAACATCAAATAACACCTACAAATTCCATTCCTAAAATATAACAGCTGAACTTGTAATTGACTCACAGATATTGACCTACAAAACTACATTCATGCTTGCAATAACTATTACATTCATATACAAAGTGATTTATATTTTCAACATCCATTGTATCCAATTGCCTAATTATGATATATATATATACACACACACACACACGTGTGTCTGTGTGTATTTGTGTTTTGGTTTAAAGTTTTCTAGATGATTTTATTCAAAGCCTTGATTTTAGGAAAAGATAAGAAGAATTATGCACCAAAGTATAGCTAAATAAAAAAAATATTTTTTTTTTTTGTTAAACAAAGAAATCACAAGGGGTCGTTTGACCATATCCACTTTAACCAAGCTAAGTACATGATGAGGCGTAGCCTCCCAAAAGAAAGCAATACCCCTAGCATCTAGTCCCAATTTGCCGATTTTATCCGCTACACCATTCGCCTCCCCTCACGTCCAGCTGATTCTAATGTCCCACGACAGCCGTAGAAAGTTCTTGGCTTCTTGCATTCTTGGACGCAGTCATCGAGTACGTCTCGACTATGATTCTTCGAACTCTTCTATCCCATGACAACTCAAGACCACGTTTCATGGCCTCCAATTCAGCGTCGTCCATAGTTGGGTAGATGAGTTCCTTCCTAAAACCGCATATCGACGTCCCAGTATCGTCCCGGAGAACGCCCACAGTCGTACCTCGGTTGTCCTCGTGCGAAACACATCTATTAGTATTGAGTTTCACCCAACCTTTTTCCGGTCTCTGCCATCTCAACACCCTTAATATATTCTTTTTCCTTCTTCTCCTCGCCTGCAGCTCCTTACTTAAAAGGCGTAATTGAAATACACAAGTGCTGGTGTTCGCCATTTTATTCTTAAATACTTTCGCATTGCGGTTCTTCCATTTGCTCTATAGTGTAGCATCGAAGACCTCTTGCCAATTCGGCCCTTCGACAATCTTACTCCTCATGCGTGGGCTGCTCATAATCTCTTCAAGCCACTGCTCATCCGAGGCCCCATCAGTTAGCAGTTCATACGCCAAATGGGCTAATATCAGTTCATGTTGTAGGTTCAGTATAGAATCAATTCTCTTTTTCTCCCTGTTTTATCACTTTCATGAGCATGAACGTAGTCTAGAGGAATATCAGGTACCATGAACAATTTACATCCATAATCAATAGGTCATTTGATTCAAGAGTAACTGAGTAATGCAGTTGGAAGCTTCAATATTTCCCTTTTTGTTCCCTTTCTTTTCTTTTTTATTTTTTGTATGAGAAAAGTTCACTCTTACCATTGCAACCTTGGTCAGAGCAATGTTAAGTAATACTTGTGGACACTAGACTAACATTGTCGGTACTGTGTTTCAACTTTCAATCTTACATCCTCAATGAACACAGTCATGAGAGGACCATTTCCAGGATCATAAACTGGATATGAAACTTTAAAGCTTGACCATGTGAGTACTTTTTTTTTGACGACGTGGGAACCCTCAGCCACTACCCTTCGGGTGCGCACTGGGTAAACCCTCGGGTCGACGAAATAGCCTGCAAACCTCGCCAACCAGATAAACTACACTAGGCTAACCATGTGTGACAGGCTCAGACTTAAAAGGCATAGAATCAATTCGCTCCCAATGGGATTCAAACTTGAGACTAAGGAGAGGAGACCCCTCCTCTTTAACTAACTAGGCCACCCAAGGGGTAATGAGAGTACTTTTTATTCATATAAAGCACTACTTATTTTATAAATGGGGCCAGGCCACTATTTAGCTGTAATGTGTGTGTATTTATGTGTGGCTTCACAAGTAAGCGTTCCTCCTCGCAAATGTTACATACCCGCTACTATCACTCCAGTTTTCCACATGGCAGGAGGCCAGTGACGAATTTCCTACAAATGGTAGTCGTGCTACGAAATATTTTGAAATTATTCATATCGCCTTCTAGCGGTGGCTTCTAATAGGCGTTCGAAAACAAATCGAGGAATGCTTATAAAATCCCTTCCTTCTGTTCGGGGTGGGGAGGGGGTTACTGACAATCCTTCTTCCATACGCTCATGATGGTCCCACAGACTACTACTATTGATTGGACTATCCATAGTATAGCATATAAAATTTCTCGAACACACTCAAAGGCAGTATTTCATGGCGTTCCCACAGACGGCTCCATTTTGTTAACAATTATTTAATTATTTTATATTTTCTTAAATTTTAAGTGGGTTGGAACGCCTTGCCTCAGTTCAAGAAATACGAGGTATAGTAAGTGGTCTTGAAGTCTTCTTTTTATTTATTCTATTCTTCTCTCTTTTATAGTGGTTAGATTGTATACAAGTGGCATTATGCATGTATTTTTCTTAACAAATGTCGCATGCATGTAATCTATGAGCTGAGTAGCTTTGCTTTATCTTTGACAGTTGTCTTTTGTGTGTTGATAAATGTCTTTGTCATGCTCCTATGTGACCCATCGTGTTTCGATGGCCCTTCAGGAAAGAGAGGCCAGTATTTTTACCTTTTGGGAGTTGGAAGTTCCTATCGTGATTTTTTGAGGTATCTGTACTGTATCTTGATAATACGACTGTTCGGACATCGTATCCCTATGTAGTATCGTGAAGTTATCTAAAACCTCTGATGCCTCGCCCGGGAACTGTATTATGTAAGTCCCGATAGAAAATTGATATAGCACCATTTTACAAGCACCGAGTGCAACATTTAAGGCTATTAGCACTGGGGTAGGTGTTCGTGACGCTTGAGTAGCATCGTGAATAATAAGTATATGTTAAACAACTAGTATATATATATAAAGGCTCGTACATTTAGCTTTCACCATTGTTTGAAGTAATAACACGACTTCAACAATTAAGTCATTGTAATAAAAATTAATGAATATGTATTTTGATTTGGGATTATTCACCACAAAAAGGGCTAACATTCTCTCACTCTTATTAACCTACAGTAACATAACTTTTTATATACGAAAAGCTTTTCGTTAAATAGCACAAGAAAAAAAAAATCATCTTTTTTCTATATATTCAAAATACTTTAGTGAAAACAAAACCAAATCAAGACGAACTTTGGGTAATTTCTGCGTCTGCAAACTTTTAACCTTTTATGTAGACAACATTAGACATTCACACACATTTTTACTGCAAAAGTGGCTTACTGCTGCAAGCATTATTTCAGTTTTTCTTTTTTTTGACGAATAAAGAAGTTTAATCAAAACATTGCACATCTTATACTAAAAATATCGACTACTCATAAAATAAATATCGACAACTCAAAAACAATATCCATAAGGATGTGATGATATTACGATTTTTAGTAGATGTACATTATTTTGGGAAAAAACTTACACGGACCGGGTGCATATGTAAACATATGCACCGTGTGGTTGTGAGTTTTTCTGTAATTGTTAATTTATTAAATTAACCACTTCCGGATAAAGTGAACAAATAACAGGAAAGCATCTCCACCGTGGCTAAAGTGATAATATTAAATTATTGAGGGACCTGAAAAGCAAAATGATCGGACTGGAATTTCCGGCCAACTTTACCGTTAGAGCAACCACCACCACTACAAATACCACAACCACTCTCACCCGCCGCTACTCTTCAAAGCTCAAAATTCACCATTACCGCACCTTCACATTTCTCTCTCCAATGCGCCGCAAACGCTCATTTTCAGCTCGCGCTACTGATTCTCCTCTCGCTCCGTCAAATGACGAATCGAAATCGAAACCTAATCAGGTTTGTTTGTTGTTTCTCTCTCTACTGATGATGTGATTAGGTTTTTGATTTACGTGTGATTTTGTTGGTTAGGGTGGCGGAGGTGATGGAGAGAGGAAGGTACCGGAGCTACGGACTTTGTTGCGGAGGTTTTGGAAGGTGGCGGCGCCGTACTGGTTTTCCGACGATAAGGTGCAGGAGCGGTGGCGATTGGCGGCTGTGTTTGCTCTGACGTTGGAGACAGAAAGAGAAAGAAAAAGAAAAAAGAAAAGGAAAGGAAAAAAAAAAGAGAAAAAACCACAGCCACACGGTCCATATGTTTACATATGGACCCGGTCCGCCTAAGTTTTTTCCATTATTTTGGTTAGGACTTTCCTACTTAAAGTAATTTTCTATATTGAAACGATAAAAAGATGATTAGTGTGGCCACTAGCCCTATGCAAAGGATTTCGTTGGTATACGCAGAATTCAAGAAATGGTCCAGATTTTATATGAATTTCGTATTTCACATGTTGTCGTTCTATTAATTTATTTCTTAAATATTAATTAGAGGGCGAGCGTTGCAGAACTTTGTCAGACGTATTTAAAAGATTCTGTACGGAATTAAGGATCACGCTTTAACGTTTCTATCCAATTCAGCCATTTGGTAACAAACACCATTTGTTTAACTAATTACATAAGGGGGCAATTGTATCATAAAACAGATCAATGAAATTAACACCACCATTCGTTGAACTCTAATTAAACATAAGGTTATATTAATTATAGATAGAGCTAGCAGAGCAATAAAACGAGAACACGCAACGTCATACATAAAATCAGAAAATACTAATTAGGTGGGACTGTATATAATATAACATTTGACAAACACGTGTCATATGAAATTAAAATCACTCTGTCTCTCTCTACCAAAGCTAGATACGACAAACCTCCTCCTGCTAAGCTGGAGACACCTCTGACTTTCGCCCACAAACCCAGCAATATTCGGACTTATGACATGTTTCTCGCTTTATCGACTCCACCGGCTCCTGTGAACCACTTTCAACGATTACCAATATGGCAACCTTGCTGGACAACGGCCCTCTCCCACCGGGCCTCCGTACAACCCAGAGAAACACTACCATATCGGTATGGAAGTTGTTTTTTCACATAGATTTTTCCATCCAGAACCTACGAAAGCGTAACGGGTAAGTATGACCCCGAGAAGATCGTTGTAAAGTTTCCCCTTTCTCGTCGTATAGAGTGACCTTGAGTCCAATAGCCTCATTTTCAATACGGCGCAACTCCCATGGAGGGTAAAGAGCCGTGATGGAGGCCTCAAACTCACTTATTTTTAGTTCTACACGGGAAAGCCCCTCAGCTGTAATCTTAAATCGACCCATCAACCTCCCCTTGTTCAAAACAACCCTCTGACAATTATCCCAAGATTTAGCTGCCATGGATTTGCGATTTTCAAGGGGTATTTTTGCTTTTATTTTTTAGTGGGTTAGGGTTTATTATTGTTAGAAAATATGAGATTTATATATGATAGAGGTTTTGTAGGATAGTGAAGATTTGTATTTGTGTTTATGTGGATAGTGGAGGAAAAAGGTAATTTCAGATGTAGTGGAATGTTTAAAAATTTATAGTGTTTAGAATATGGAGTACTTATCTCCAAAATCTTTAGATTGTATGGGGTGAATTTATAGGTGTGGGAGGAGATCTCTAGAATCCTCTCCATGCATCATTTCTAAACTACTCTTTGCTAGATATTAGACATGAATTCTCTATATGCATTCATTGAATATTTCTAGCACATTCTTTAACTAGTGTAGTATGGACTACTCTAGATTCATCCATATTATTATTACAATTATATAGATATATTTAGAATATTATAGATTCTTCTAGAAATGCTTCATAGTTTAATACTCCCCCTTGAAGCATTTCTCGGATACTCCAAGCATACTCCTTATCAGTTGAAATCAATCTCTTGAAAGTGCCTTCGTGAAGATATCGACTTGTTGTTCTTCCGTGGGGCAATACTTCATCTCAATATCTCCACTTGCTTGGACTTCTCTTATGAAATGATACTTGATAGCAATGTGCTTCGTTCGTGTTGAACTGGATTCTTAGCCATTGTTATAGCTGATTTACTATCACAGTAGATCTCTGTAGGCCCGTTTTGTGGTTGTCCCATGTCTTCAAGTATTATTCTTAGCCATATAGCTTGACAAGCTGCTCCTGCTACTGTAACGTATTCTGCCTCGGCTGATGATTGTGCAACAGACTCTTGTTTCTTTGAACCCCATGATATTATACTTGAGCCAAGCTTGAACGCGTACCCAAACATGCTCTTCATAGCATCCACATATCATGCCCAATCACTATCAGTGAAACCTGAAAGGTTTCCTTCTGAGCTTGGTTTATACCATACGCCGAAAGTCTTTGTTCCTTGCAGATATCTGAGGAGTCTCTTTGCAGCTCCAAAATGTGTTTGGCTTGGACTCTGCATGAATCTTGATGGCAAACTTGTTGCGTACATGATGTCGGGCCTCGTAGCTATTAAGTATAGTAGACTTCCAATTAGGCTACGATAGATGGATGCATCTACTTGCTTCGCTCCATCTTCGTTCTTTAACTTCTCATTCGGAACCAATGGAGTAGCAACGAATTTGCATTCTTCCATCTTAAATTTCTTCAACATATCCTCGATATACTTCTTTTGTGATAAGAAGATACCTTCTTCTTCTTGGCTTATCCCCATTCCAAGAAAGGAGTGCATCAATCCCAAGTCACTCATCTCAAATGTGTTCATCATGTCTTTCTTGAATTCTTCAATTAGCTTTATATCATTCTCTGTGACGATTAAGTCATCAACATAAAGAGAGATGGTGAGTATATTGGTGTTGCCTTGGGACTTTATGTAGAGAGTTGGCTCATTTTTACTCCTCTTGAATCCTTGGTCGATAAAATATCCATCGATCTTGCTATACCAGGCTCGAGGTGCTTGCTTAAGCCCATATAGTACTCTCTTGAGTCGTAATACTTTTCCTTCTTTGATCATGAATCCTTCAGGCTGCTCGACGTATGCTTTTTCTTGTAACTCTCCATTTAGAAAAGCTGACTTCACATCAAGTTGGAAGATTTTCCATTGTTTTTGTGCGGCAAGAGCAATAAGTGCTCTTATCGTATCCAACTGAGCAACTGGGGTGAATGTCTCTGTGTAGTCGATCCCCGTAGTTGAGTGTATCTCTTGGCTACAAGCCTTGCCTTATGCTTTTGTATAGAACCATCGGGATTCAACTTTGTCTTGTAGACCCACTTGACTCCAATTACTTCTTTATGTGTTGGATGATCAACCAACTCCCAAGTTTTATTCTTCTCAATCATCTTTATCTCTTCCTCCATAGCTTTAACCCATACTTTTTCTTTAGATGCTACTTCGTAATTGGGTGGTTCCAAGATAGTAAAATTGCAAGTTTCATATATATCACTTAGGGACCTCATCCTTAGTGGCGAAGATTCTGGTGAATCGTTTTGTCTTGGATTGTTAGTTTCTGAAGAGGATATAGGAGTCGTACCTGGATTTTGTTCGTCATCCTCATCACTGTCTCTTGCACCTTCTTCTTCCATTGGTGTGGATATCCATCTTCTCTCTATATTCTCTGTTTCCCAGTTCCAGGTCGCTTGCTCGTCGAACTCAACATCTCGACTCATAATAAGCTTCTTAGTCTCTAAATTGTAAATTCTGTAACCTTTTGTCTAAGAGCTATAGCCGAGGAATATATATTTCTCCGTCTTGTCTTCTAGCTTGTGTATCTTTATGGATGGAATGTGGACATAGCATATACATCCAAAGACCCTAAGAGGTTTGGCGGAAGGCTTCTGTCTAGACCAAGCTTCAATTGGTGTCTTGTTGAGTACTGCTTTTGTTGGACACCGGTTAAGTAGATAGACCAAGGTGTAGACAACCTCTGCCCAAAACATCTTTGGAAATCCTTTCTCAGCGAGCATCAACCTTTTCAAAAGATCTACCTAGTTTGGGTTTATCATTCCCCCATCTTGGTGCATAGATGACTTTGTGGTCTGGTGGGTACCCTTTACCATCATAAGCCTTTGCCTTGGCAGCACGACGAACCATAACAGACGAGATCTCCTCCGACCAAGGCCAATAATCCCTGTCTTGTAGAACGAAAATGAGTCTCGGCTGTGGGACACCCGTCTCAATTTCCTTTTCTTTTTCACGATGTTCAATGACTTTGATGGTGAAAAGGGGTGGTAATAGATGACACTCTGATCACTTGTGTCTATGTACACTATCTTCGCCCCCGCTTGTTCCACAACAAGTGTTTCCCGGACTGGAGAAAAACGCAGAAACTTGGGCTTCTTCTTACCAAATAGTTCTTCGTCGACGCACCTCTTACGTATACTAACCTTTGTAATCGTATCATAATCTATACCGTACCATCCTTTGCTCCTAACTCTCACCATCGTGCTAGATTTAAATTTGGGACTAATTTTCCTGCCAAAAATTTATATAGGCATCACAAACTCCAAATGCATAAAGCGCAAAGCAGTGTTAACACAATTTGTACAAACATAATGTCATCGACAAATATATATGAAGAAAGCTTCATTCATGCATGCAATCTTAAGCAACGTTTTTGCAGAACTATTATATTTATATACAAAGCAATTATCTTATAATTAGGCTAAAGCATTTGAAAATACGATCCTTCGTGGAATAAAACGCAAGCAACGCAAGTTGACACCAAATATTCACACAAAGTTTGTACAATTAAAGTTATCATCAAATCCAAACGGGAATTAGGGCTCGAACGTATGCAGAAATTATACCTCACTAAGTAGTGGATATTTAACCAAAAAATCAAAAAGGGGAAAGAATTAGGGCTCGAACGCCTAATCATATATAATTATCAAGCTCCAAATATGGGATTAGCGAGAACCTGCGCCGCCCCCTCCCCCTATACTAGTATTTCTTAACCTCAACTTGATACATAATGTCATATTTGCCCTTACATATAAATGGCTGAAATTATTTCAAAGTTTTGCGTCAAGATTTAAATTAATCTTTTTATTAATTGTACATATTTAATCTTAAATGGGAAATAAACAAACATGATTTTGCAATAAAAGTCATACAATAATATTTTGTGAATAAAAATTTATGTGAGACACTATTTATAGGTTCGTAAGTTAATTTATTAAATGATCAAATAATCTCTAATTATCATTCAAGGATGCAAGTATCTTTTCTTCCCGATTCCATTGATATATGATTAGTAAGAAGAGATTTTAGGGTCACGACAGTTACCTTGTTTATATGGTTAATTGATTCTTGTACAAATCTTTGAATGCCCCAATGCCAAAAAAAAACAGTGTATATCCTTAAATTCTGATTCTAAATTTTAAGTTCCCTGCAATTACTTGTATATTCTTGATTCTTGTATTAGTCTTTGAATGTCCCCAACAATGTTTCCCAAAAAATCAGTCTAAATCTCTCAATGTCTTTTTAAAGTATATATCCTCTTAATGCAAAGGTGGTAACTAATATTTGTTTGTAAATTGTAACTATTTGGACCTTGTTGATTCCATATTGTTAATTAACATATGTCCGTACGGTTTAGGAGTGTTGATGATCATAAATTATATTCGCTTCCGGGCATGTGTAGATCAAATTAACCCATACTATTAGTGAACCATAATTGAGTCGATAATCTTACAACTAGTCTATTCAACACAATATGATTTTTATCTCAATTTTCTCTATATATAAAAAAATAAGATTATTTTTCTTCTCAACCAGCTTAGGGCAAATTACTAAATTTGCCCCTTAACTTTTTTTTTTAAAAGTTAATATGCCCATTTTTTTTCGGGTCTTGTTTTTATGACCCATATCTTTTAAAAATTCTACTACAAATGTCATCGATCCTTATTCGGGCCAAAATTGCCTACGTGGCTGTACAAAATTGCCCTTTGCACATATGGAATAAACCAAAAATAAACTTATAGCCTTGACAATATTCACAATATATACGTGTTAACTCTGGAGTGGGATTTGTATAGTTTTCAATTTTAGGAACTCCTTGCCCAAATAGCCAGTAAAAGAGTCTTATCAAAAGGATAAATAAAGACAGTTTTCTATTAATTTCCTGGGTTTACAGAATGAATTTTCACTCTCTTTTTTTCTCCCCCTTTTCGATCTGCCTTTCTTCTTCCTTCTACCCGAGTATTTATAGTATTCTTGGGACTACATTCTCTCCACTAGACGGCAGACACCTTGACTTTCATATGCTAACTCAGCTGCTAACCAAGTGAATACTCATCTCCTCTGGTGCTGAAGTATCATAGGCGAAGATGACACCTGGTTGATTTGTAGCTGATTCATGCTATGCATAATGACACATAGTCTTTGCCCAACAGTTGTATCTGGTAGGGTGACACCTGGTTCTTTTTCTAAAAGTGCTTCCTCTTGTTGGCATTTGGATGAACTCTCATGACCCTTCAGTTTAATTGCCCCAGAAATGTTCATTCGTAATAGTGCCATCGGGGAATTTTGATGGTATCGTGCTATCGGGTTGTCTTTTTAATGATGCCATCGGGTAATCCATTTCCCCAACGATGCCATCGGGATGTATCCCTGATGATGCCATCGGGTAATACGGATATTATTATGCCTTCGGGATATTTTCTTCCAAGGCTTATAAAATATATTCTTTGACATACCGTTACAGGGGGTACCCTTCGGGAAGAACATATTCAAAGTCTCATGTTTATAAGATTGTTCACTAACTAAAGCATCGACGATTATTAGGCATCGTAGAGTCATCCAAGACTGGTAGTGCATTTAGCATCGGATGCTCTGGGAGTGTAGTAATCCGTACGTCATCGAAGACAAAGTTTGCGGAGAGGCAATATTATCTTCCAACGATGAACGTTACATTTCTTCCCGATAAGGAAGGTTTTACTTACCTCTCGATGGCCATCGTTTAATTCGTTCCCCGATGGCTCTAAGTTCCGAGGGTTGTTATTTTCTCCATAGGTTTACACCAGTCCCCCCAGTTCCTGGTGTCTTATAGGTAATCAACAGGAACTTATAGTGAATTGGTCTTCGGAAGTATAGCCATCGGAGATCGTGGGGAACAGATTAGTTTCGCATTAATGGGAGAATTTCAAGGGTTTGTAACGGCCGTTATTTATGGGAAGTCGTGCTCTTTAAAACAGGCGTGCATTAACTTCTCCCCTTTTTCAGATTAAACCCTTTAAAACGTCTTTTCTCTTCTCATTCTTCTTCACCGCTTCACTACTCTTCTCTCTCAAGCTTTTCATCCTCAGCAGCAAAAACCCTAAATTTTTTCTTTCTTTCTTTCTTCTGCATCATGACCGGTGAAGCTTCCTCTGCCCCTCCTTCTCTAGCCACCACTTTGGTGGATGTCGCTGGTGCTCCTTCCACAATTCTTACGGATTTTGCTGCCCCTTCTACCGCTCCTTCGACGTCGGAGGTGGATGCCACCACTGTTACTGTGGCTATGTTACCGGAGGTCAACCCCTCTGGCTTGGAAACTTACCGCCGCAAAAGGAAAGGCAAAGCTTCTAAGGTTAAGGGAGATGAACTTGTTCGTGCTTCAAAAAAGTCAAAGAAATCCTCCGTTACTGCTGTCGCTTCGGCTGCTCCTGTGAAGACGAAGAGCAATCGCCGCTATAAAGAGGTGGAGCAAGTGGCTAGCACTGTTACCGAGGAGGAGGTTGATCAACTCTTCCATGACTTTAGGGTGTCGTCTCTGAACATCCGTCGGGAGTTTCCTACTCAGGACGATAGGGGACATACTCCCCCCGAGGGTTACGTTACCCTCTATCTGGTTCAGGTACGAGCAGGCCTTCGATCTTTCTATCCCCCTTTCTACTGTGAGGTATTCAAAGCCTGTGACGTATGTCCTAGCCAGTTGACCCCCAATAGTTTTACTATCCTAGCCTCTTTTGTCTTCTGGTGTTTATCGAAGGGAGTGGAATGCACACTTAGGAGATTTTTTTCTATCTTCACGGTCAATGTTTCTTCTTCCGGCCATCCCTCTTACTTTTTCTCGCATCGGGATCCCGAGAAGAAAATAGTTATTGGAACCACCTTATCCTATAGCAGTTGGAAAGATAAGTTCCTTTTTATTAAACCTATCGAGGGCAAGTGGGACTTTCCTTATTCCTGGCGTCGTCCTGAGGCCCCTTCTTACAAAGTAGACTCATCTCTCTCCTTTAGTTTAGCGCTCGATGCTTCTGCTTTGCTAAAGTCAGCCCACTACTTGCCCTTGTATGATACCGCGGGGCTGACTGTTCCATCTCCATTGGATGCTTCCCTCATAGGGAAGGACCTTATATGCCTCTCCGCTGAAGAGCGTCCTACGTTTGGTGAGTTATATCGCTATATATATTCTTCTTACTGACACAATGTATTTTTCTCATTTGATTTTTCTTTTGCACAGTTTCTTACTTGGAGGAACACGAGAAAGATATGAGCGACGTTCCACGCCCTTCGACTTCACGCGTTAAGAATAAAGGATCTAAGAAGACCGTGGTGCCTTCCGACAGTGATTCTCAGTCTTCCGATGCAGGTTCTGAATCTGAGGGCTCATACGGGGCTAAATCTCAAAAATCTGCAGAGCCAGGTTCCGAGGATGAGAATTTCCAAAGGGATGTTCCCGATACCCATGTGGCTCAAGAGGTACACCCGTCTCCAACGGATTCCCATGCCTTGCCTTGTACTGAGGGTGAGAACCTCTCGAAGGATGTTCCTACTACTACCTCTACTCAGGAGGTGCATGAGACTCCCAATGATTCTGAAACCTTAAACTCTTCGCTTCCCCTTTCTGCTTACCCGGAGCAAACTGCGGAAGTACCTCTCCTTCTTCCACACTCGTCTCTTTGCGCAAATGACACTCAAGAGAAGACCGATCCCTCTGCGGTTTCTCCTCCTTTAAGTAAGTGTTGAAATACTTCGCCGATTGCTTGTTATTCCGAGTAGTGTGTTTTAACTCTTTTACTATTCTGCAGCTAACCAAGAGAAGGTTATTGTGATCGAGAGTGGGGATGAAGACATTCGATCAGGTTAACTCTTCTTACTATAACATTCGTGTCAGTTTTATTTTCTACGCTTTATTTTACATGTTCACTCTTCTTATTTATTTCGGAGCAGGTAATTCCCCCTCAGATGCTCAGAAGCATCCATCTTTGGCCCATCGGGATCTGTCCGTTGATGATCTTTTTCCCTCCGAAGATCAAGTTTTCCAAAGTGAAGCTCACAATCTCCCTCCTTCTACTCACCCTCACCCTGTCAACTTAGAGCTCTTGGATGAACTGCTGCCTTCGTTGGTGAAGAAGCATGTATGGAATGCACCCTCGGAAGCTCCTGCTGGTACTTCTACGGGATCTCACTTCGAGGGGATGCCTTTCTCGAGTCGTTTTACTCCGACTGGCTCCCCTTTTTTCATTCATACTACCTGGGCCAACGCCGAGTCCAGCATGAGGCCAGATAGCTCTGATTTACGCTTGGCCCTTGAGGTTATTACCCACTATCTGAACACGACTTCAGCAGCCACTCCTCACAATGAACATACCGCCAGATTCTTCTCCGAGTTGATGGTTGCTATGGTAAGACCCTTTTTTCTTACTTATCCTTTTTTGTCATGATTACTAGTTTTCATAGTCATGAATTTTCTTTTCGCATCTTTTTAGATTCCCAAAATCATCCCTGCTATCTGGCGCGAAGTAGATGCCGCCCAAGCTATCGGGCAAACATCTATGGAAAAGCTATCTATGCAGAATGTTGCTTTAAAGAAGGCTGAGGATGAGCTGAAGAGCCTTCGGGAGGCATTCGCTTAGAGTCTAGCGAGGGAAGAACTGCTGACAACTAAGCTTGATGCAACCACCAACCTTTTATCCAAGCGCACCTCTGAGTGCGACATGCTGAAGGACGACCTCGCCGTGCTATCAAAAGAGAAGAGTTCCTTGGGAGAGCTAGAACACATTCTAAAGAAGGAAGTTTCTACCCTTCGAACTCAGTACAATCAGCTTAAGGAAGAATTGAAGAAGCCACCACCTCCTCCTTCGGGTTTCATAACTCAAGAAATGCTGGAAGATAAATTATCCGGGGCAATTCTTCTTGCCAAGGATGAAGTTCAGAAGCATTATGAAGAGAAGTACCAGCAGAGGCATAGGAGTCACCTACTAGGCAACTTCATACTCGGGTACCTGGGATGTATTAACCAATGCCGCGAAGACCAACTGTTTTCGCATCCTGAGAATTGGAGGCGTCTAAAACTTTAGTCTTTGATGATGCGGCCCCCTTCTTCGCAAGAAGCTCATGAGGCCTACCAGAAGATATTGGGTCGGGCTCCCTCTCCTGCTTCTTCCTCTGGCTTTCCACCCCAGCCATCAGAGCGACACTCTTAGATTACCTTTCTATCTTGTTATATTTTTATCAAACTTGTAATAGTATTTTGAACCAGTTATCAGCTTTAATGTACCCTTGTTACCACCTTATGAATTGTTGAACAAGTTTCACTGTCTCCTCTTCTCTTTTTTTATTCTGCCGTTTTGTCTTTTCTTGTCACTTTCTGCACTGCTTTTTATGCTTGATGTCTGCCAATACTAACAACATTCTTCTCACGTGTCTTTATCCTTATTTACCCATACTTTGAAAGTTCCAGATGTCAACTTGACTTTGACACGTACCCTTTTGTTGTCTTCTTGCACTTCTATAAAATGCTTTATTCTTTCATCCATCACCAGCATTCTCAGAATCTTGCTCTTGTCTTTTTATTGTCTTTGGTTCTCTTGTGCATTTTTATCATCATCTCCCGAGGAATCTTCTCCCCTTTATGCTCAGGGTGAATCCTCCCATGGGCATGCAAGGGGTAAACCTGATATGGATGGGTTGTCTTTGAATTTTAGAGGTTCTCCTGTTGCGCATGGAATATCGGTATCTTGTTCTGGCTCGAGTATGGCAGACTCCCTACGTCTTACATTTCTGCAGAGAGAACCCTATCTCCCTCCTGATAGTCTTTCTATTTTTAACACTTCAGCCCTGAATGTTAATGCTATGATCGGAGGAAATAGGGTAGGTTCCTGCCAAAGCATAGAATCGTCCGAGTCCATTTTTAGTACGTTACGCGAATATGGTTTGAATCCTGATGACTACAGTATCATCGTTCCTCGTCCTTTCCATAGAGCCTTTGAACCCCCTTTTGGTTATCTGACTTTGTATTCTGAACAAATTCGTTGTGGCTTGCGTATGCTCTTTCATCCTTTTATACTTTCCTTATTTCAATACTGGCAGATTTGTCCTAACCAACTGACTCCTAACTCATTTCGCTATCTAGTGGGCTTCGTTCTTTGCTGTAATCTTTTGAACATACCCTTAACTCCGTATCGGGTGTGTTCGGCCTTCATTCTGCGTCCATGTCCCAATGGTCTTCCCTATTTTAGCCTAGTCTACCGAGATCAGCAGAGAAGTTTTCATGTCCCTCGTCGTTTGGCCTTCGTAGTAGATTGGAAGAAAAGATATTTTTTTATTAAACCAAAGAATTCTTCTGGAGATTCATGGGGTATACCTTTACGATGGGGCTTGGGATATACGATCCCTCGTCCTGAAACCGTTGTACGAGAAATGGAGTATTTAGCTTCCACTGGTCTGTTTTTAGGTAGTTATGACATATGCTCTATTCTGGCTAACTCCTCGGCTTTAATCATGGCTGGTTTACAACATGGTGCAGAACAGCTGAATATTCCTCCGATGCCTTTGCATTCTAACTCTGCTTTTCGTAAGTTAGTTTATTTTTTACTTTAATGACATCGTCTTTTTTGTTCTGATGATTAACCTTTGCTTATTTCTTTTTAGGATATGAAATGGAGCGGTTTGCCATCAGGCGTTATCCTGAGGAAGTGTTGGTCCCTCTGGCTTCTTTTCCAATGTATTCGAACACCCCTGGTTCATCCGTCGAGCACGATACATCCGACCCTTATCCGGGTTCTGATGACCTCTGGACATTTTCTCAGTCGGATTTTTTATGGGATTCTGTCGTTCCTTCTATCGATTCTCTCTTTGGGGATCCTTCTCCCCCAGACTTAAACTTGGATCCCAACTATCCGTATCCCCTGACCTTAGCTATCCGATCCCCCCTTGATCCTTCAGTCAACGTCATAGACGGTGATAATATAATCGTGCCACCCGTAAGTTCTACTGACGTGATGCCTTCTCCTCCTAGGATGGTTCCACCTTCTGGGGAGGGAACGAGCGGTATAGCTATAAGAGATTCTCGTGACACTTTTCCTGTATTAACTTCAGATGTCTCCTACCATCAGCACTTCTTGAGTGGTTTGCTGAGTCAAGCTAGTTGTGAAGCTCTTGGCTCTGTTTCTATGGATCTCCTTCAAGACCGATTATGCCGTAACTTATGTGAGGTATGTCATGCCCCTGTTTCTCTTTTGTGATGCTTATCTTATATTTCCTTAATCTTCCTCTTATTTTATGCAGGTGTTTTTGATTGCGGATGCCCTTAGTGCACATTCTTCCAATAATGCTGGTTTCTTGTATCGACACCTCACCGATCTGGAGAAGAATTTAGACGATGCTCGTAATCAAATTGACAATCTGCATGCTCACTACGATTCCGACCAAGCAATATTAGAAGCTCTTTTAAAGGATGCCCAAGATACCATCTTGGATATGAGACAACTGATAACCTTGGGGCGGGATCATGCCAGAGAATTAGAGGCTCGTATAGACAATTTGCTGAGCCAGAGCCGCACTTCCGATGCTTTGATATCCTCTCTATTGGCCGAAAGGGATTTATTAGCTACAAAGTTGTCGGATCTAGAGAGATCTCGTGCAGTAGATGCCTTGATTACCCGCGCCGAGGCTACCATGGCGGTTCCAAGTTTGGAGCAAATAAGGGCCACCCTACGTATAGAGATGCGGGAGATGGTGGTGATGGGTTTTCAGATTTGTCGGGAGGCTGTAAGAACACTCCCAAATTTTCCTCCACACCTGGATCTTCCCGACCTTGAATTCATTACTTCTTCTCAAACTATAACTCCTTCGGCTTCTTCCCAAAGGTCTACCGTCCCGGTAGTAACTATTATGGATCCCGCTGATCTTTCCGAAGAACAGCGCCGTTGCCTAATTCGAGAAGGCAAACGTCCTATGCAGAACTAATATATTTTTTTTATGCTAGGTTTATAATTAAACTTGTAATTTGAACTACGAATGGCTTGATTCCCTTGCCCGGGATACGTAGGCATCTCGGAATCTTTATTCGAGTTCAGCCATATTTAATATGTGTGTATGCAAGTTAGTCGGGTTGGATGGCTGTATCGGAATGAATTGAGTTTTGTACAACTTCTATATAAATAAATGCCATCTTTATTCCACCACGACTTTATTTACACGTACACTGATGTGATGTCCTTATTTACATTGTTACTACCAAACATTAAGCATAATATTTTCTAAGATTTAATGCATTCCAAGTTCGGGTAAGTGCCATACCTTCGGGAGTACTTAACTGGTAAGTAGCAGGTCCGATGATTTTGCTTACCTTGTACGGTCCTTCCCACATGGGCTGTAGTTTAACAACATTCTTGGACGCCCCTACTCGTTTGAGAACCAAATCTCCAACTTGGAATGTTCTAACTTTAACATTTTTGTTGTAGTGTTTGGCCATTCGAGCTTTATATCCCTTCATGCGTACTGATGCTCGATGCCTTTTTTCTTCCAACAAGTCCAAGGCCAGAGCTAGATTAGAGCTATTACTAACTTCTTCATACTCTCGAATCCTCCAACTTTCGGTTACAATTTCAGGTGGAATCACAGCCTCACAACCATATGCCATGTTGTATGGTGTCTCTCCAGTGGCAGAGCTAGGAGTCGTGCGATATGCCCACAAAACACCTGGAATTTCTTCTATCCATCGTTCTTTGTGATGGTCCAATCTAGCCTTAATGCTTTTTAACAAGGTTCGATTGGTTCTCTCTACTTGACCGTTACTTTGGGGGTATCCGACGGAAGCAAAACGGTGCTTAATCTCCCAATGCCTACACCAATCTTCCACTTTTTGGTCTTCAAACTGTAACCCATTATCACTCACGAGGTATCGTGGAATTCCGAATCGGCATAGTATACTTCGCCATAGGAAATTGATGACAGCGCTTGCTGTGATTCTGGCCATCGGCTTTGCTTCTACCCACTTTGTGAAATAATCTACTGCTACCAACAAATATTTCTTTTGCCTCGGATTAGGCGTCAATGGACCTACTAGATCTATTCCCCATTTGGCGAAGGGGCACGCTAGTAAATTCGGCTCCCACGGTGCTGCTGGTTGATGAATCTGAGAAGCGTGAGCTTGGCAGGCGGGACATCTGCGCGCGTATTCCTGGCAATCTTGAATCATCGTAGGCCAATAATACCCTTGCCTTATGATACGATTGGCCATGCTCGCACCTTGCGAGTGATTTCCACATGTCCCTTCATGCATTTCTTTTATCACTCCCAACGCTTCTTGTCCATCCAAGCATCGAGTATGAGGATTAGAGTAGCAGCGTCGAAACAACACCCCTTTATGCAAGAAGTATCTGGCTGCTTTCCTTTCCAATCTCTTTCGCTCAATGCCGTCATCGTAGTATTGTGTAGGGTCTTCTAAATAAGCAACTATCTCTGACATCCACCCTGATGTTACGGGTGCTACGATGACGTGGACATCTTCCTGAGGCTCTTGCTGCTCTGACCCCATAGCTTGTAGCAAAGTGATTTGTCGTGTTCCGACCACGAATTGAGTTGCTATTTTTGACAATGCATCTTCCTCTTGGTTCTCCGACCTAGGAATCTGTCTCAATTGAAATTCTTCAAACATCTTTTGCCTATTCCGAACTGTTTGAGTATACGCTTTCAATCGCTCTTCTTTTATTTCAAACTTTCATATTGCCTGCTGCACTATCAATTGTGAATCACTGTGAATTACCATTCGACTGATGTTCCCTTCCATGGCTAACCTCATCCCGATTAGGAGGGCTTCGTATTCGGCTTCATTGTTAGACAAGGGGTAATTTATCCTGATGGCAAAGCATAAGTTTTCTTCTTCCTCGTAATTCTTCAGGACTACCCCTGCCCCACCATGTGTTCCGACGGATGATCCATCCACATACACATGCCATAATGCAGGTGGTTTCTCATTTTGCATTTCTTTCATTTCTACCACGAAATCCGATAGAACCTGTGCTTTGATGGCTGGTCGTGGAGCGTAGGACAAGCTATATTCACTTAACTCTATTGCCCATTTTACCATTCGACCTGATGTTTCTGGGCGATTGAGTATGACTCTTAACGGGTATTTAGTAAGTATCGTCACATGATAAGTCAAGAAGTATGACCTTAGTTTTCTGGCTGCGGTTACGAGGGCTAATATCAGCTTCTCTGTCTGCACATAGTTTTTCTCAGCATTTTGCAAGGTCTTACTTACATAGTACACAGGATGATGGCTGCTATCCTTATCTTTTACCAAAACTGCACTTACAGCTTCCTCTCCCGCTGACAAATACACAAATAATTTGTCTCCAGGTTCTGGTTTGACCAGTAAATGAGGACTTACCAGATAATCTTTCAGATTGTTGAAGGCTTCTTCACATTCTGGAGTCCATTGGAACTCCTTCACATTCCTTAACACTTTAAAGAATGGTAAACCCTTTTCTGCTGATCGTGATATGAATCGTCTAAGTGATGCCATTTTTCCCGTTAACCTTTGTACCTCTTTTATTGTCCTGGGGGATTTCATTTCTATGATAGCTTTAGCCTTTTCCGGGTTGACCTCTATTCCTTTCTCCGTTACCATATATCCTAGAAACTTTCCTCCCCTAATTCCGAAAGAGCATTTTTTGGGATTTATCTTCATGCCAAACTTATCCATGATGGCTAGAGCTTGTCGTAAATCCCTCGGATGATCTTCTGCTCTTTTGCTTTTTACAATCATATCGTCCACATACACTTCCATCGTATCCCCAATGACATCGACAAACATTAGGTTTACTAACCTCTGGTAGGTGGCACCAGCATTCTTGAGTCCAAACGGCATGACCATGTAGCAAAATGTGCCAACGTCAGTAATGAAGCTAGTTTTCTCCTGATCTTCTTCGGCCATCGGAATCTGATTGTATCCCTGGTCACCATCCATTGTGGACAACAGTGCACAACCTGCTGTCGAATCTACCAACTGGTCAATGTTGGGTAAGGGATAACAATCCTTCGGGCAGGCATCGTTCAAATTGGTGAAATCCACACACATTCGCCACCGTCCTCCCGACTTAGGTACTAATACTACATTGGATAGCCATTCAGGGTATATAACCTCCCTTATTTGTTGCAATCCAATGAGTCGCGATATTTCAGACTTGATGATCCCATTCTTTTCTGGACCCATGTTTCTTTTCTTCTGTCGAATGGGTTTACATGCGGGATTAACGTTGAGACGATGTTGACACACCCTCGGGCTGATTCTTCCAGGTGGGCCTCCCTCCCAGGCAAAGAGATGCTTGTATTCTTTCAGAATGGAAACCATTTCTTTTTCTATCCCTAAACCCATTCCTGTTCCTACTTTCACTTTTTTCTCACCATCTTCCAATTCTATCAGTTTCAATTCTTCCATCGGATGGACTCGTATTTCCTCCATTTTCTGCTTTTTCTCGGGATGGTTAAGTTCTTCTTCCACATTTGTTGGTAAGGCATTCATACGACACTCCCTAGCCTTGATCTGGTTGCCTCGGACTTCTCCTATGCCTGACATCGTGGGGAACTTTACCTTGAGGTGAATAGTAGAGGGTATGGCTTCAAAGGCGTGAATCGATGGCCTTCCACAGATAGCGTTATAGGTCCGCGCAGATGCTTCAACAACCCAGAACTTTACATGCTCGGTACGCCTCAATGCCCCTTCACCCCAAGACATTGGAAGTATGACAGTTCCCAATGTTCGGCTGGTTTCTCCAGAGAAGCCTATCAAGGGTATCTCTGTGGGATCGAGATGTATTCTTTTTAGCCCCATGGCTCCAAAAGTGGGGGTGAACAACACATCCACCGAGCTTCCCGTATCTACGAGGACTCGTTGTATATCAATACCCATTATGGTTGCCTTAATTACCAACGGATCTTCATGTGGATATACAATTCCTTGAAGATCTTCGGGTCCGAAAGATATTGTGGGTAGCTTCATTCCTTGCATTGTACAAACCGATAGTCCTTGTCCCACCTTCCTGGCTTCTTTGAGGTATTTCTTCTTTCTGCCAGCTGGAGATGAGGATATATCTCCTCCCTCAATCATGTTGATGGTTCTTCCCGAGGGAGGGTTATCTCGATATGTACCAGGTGGTGGTGGTAACTGCTGGTTAAATTCCTCCTGCTCATCATTCCTCGAGGGAGGTTCAACAGCTGTTTCCCCTTCTTCATTCCGGGCTTTCTTTCGTTCCATCGAACGATCTTCTTTGCTACCACTCAAGTAGTCTCTTAAATAACCCAAGTCTAGCAACCTATGAATTTCATTTCGCAGATTCTTACAACCATCAGTTGTGTGGCCATACGCCTTATGATATTTACAGAATTTTCCTGAGTCCTTTTTTTTGTATGGTTGTCTTACTGGCATAGGCCAGGAGAAATCCTTGTTTCCTCTCATTACATTTAGCACTTCTGACTGAGTGAGTCAGAGTTGGTAATGGTATAGGCTGAAGATGCCTTTTTACCACTCCAGGATTATCTCTCCGAGGCGGGTGATTCTTGGATTCTTCCTTTTCTTTTGGTCCTGCATGGGCATCGACGGTTTCTGCTTTTAACTTAGACTTTTCTGCCTCCTCCATCAGGATGTAAGTTTCTGCTTTCTGCATTAACTCATTCATGTCCTTTACTCGATTTCCTACCAGGTATCGGAAAAAATTCCCCGATCTCAATCCTTGAGCCAGAATGTCCGCTAACATGGTAGGATCTATGTTGGGGACGTCTAATACTTCATCGGAAAAACGTTTCATGAAATCTCTTAAAGATTCATCCTTTTGTTGCTTTATGGTAAACAGGTGACATGCTGATTTGGGGTAACGCCTGTTACAGGCAAATTGTCTTACAAACAAGCTAGCTAACTGGGAAAAGTTAGAGATTGTGCCTGGAGGTATCTGGGTAAACCAAGATTGCGCCCTTCCTGTCAGTGTAGCTCGAAAGATTCGACACAACGCAAAATACGGGGCTGATTGCAAATCCATCGTGGCGATATACTGATTGATGTGATCCTGCGGGTCTTTTCCATCTTTTTCTCCTGAATACATGGGTAGGTTAACTGCCCTTATGTAGGATGGAATTGTAGCTTGTGCAACATCTGGTATAAACGGTGACCCATGGTATACTGGCTCATCCTCTGGTGTGATGGCCCTTTTCATGCTAAGCATCTCTCGTCGGAGGTGATTCAACATTTCCCAAAGGGCTGGTTCATTGCTCGAATGGGGGAACATGTTGGGGCGATAGGGAGGTATTCTATCCTCAAAGACATTACCCGGTGGAGGTATCACACCCGGATACCTTTCTTGTCGACATCCTGGCTGTGGTGGTACTTGCTGTAGAGTTGGAGTCATTCTTGAGCCTTGCTCTTCCACCCTATACCTTTCTCTATAAGGTTGTATAGGCTGAGGTTCTGGGGGTCTTTCATTAGCTCGAGCCCTTCTCAAAGTTGCTTCCACTAGATCTTCAAACACTGTTCTTGGGATATTGATATAGTCGACATTAGGTGACGGAGTGTTTCTAGGGGAACTCTCGGCGGATTCTTGATATATACTCTCACTGTGGTTTTCTGTCCGATGCTCAGAGCGAGCTGATCCTTCCATGGCACAATTGGTCGTGACTACTGCAAGTACCTAGACCCCCTTACTAGCGTAACTCGAAGGCAATAATTTACGGCGTTCCCACAGACGGCGTCATTTGTTAACTCTGGAGTGGGATTTGTATAGTTTTCAATTTTAGGAACGCCTTGCCCAAATAGCCAGTAAAAGAGTCTTATCAAAAGGATAAATAAAGACAGTTTTCTATTAATTTCCTAGGTTTACAGAATGAATTTTCACTCTCTTTTTTTCTCCCCCTTTTCGATCTGCCTTTCTTCTTCCTTCTACCCGAGTATTTATAGTACTCTTGGGACTACATTCTCTCCACTAGACGGCAGACACCTTGACTTTCATATGCTAACTCAGCTGTTAACCAAGTGAATACTCATCTCCTCTGGTGCTGAAGTATCATAGGCGAAGATGACACCTGGTTGATTTGTAGCTGATTCATGCTATGCATAATGACACCTAGTCTTTGCCCAACAGTTGTATCTGGTAGGGTGACACCTGGTTCTTTTTCTAAAAGTGTTTCCTCTTGTTGGCATTTGGATGAACTCTCATGACCCTTCAGTTTAATTGCCCCAGAAATGTTCATTCGTAATAGTGCCATCGGGGAATTTTGATGGTATCGTGCTATCGGGTTGTCTTTTTAATGATGCCATCGGGTAATCCATTTCCCCAACGATGCCATCGGGATGTATCCCTGATGATGCCATCGGGTAATACGAATATTATTATGCCTTCGGGATATTTTCTTCCAAGGCTTATAAAATATATTCTTTGACATACCGTTACAGGGGGTACCCTACGGGAAGAACATATTCAAAGTCTCCTGTTTATAAGATTGTTCACTAACTAAAGCATCGGCGATTATTAGGCATCGTAGAGTCATCCAAGACTGGTAGTGCCTTTAGCATCGGATGCTCTGAGAGTGTAGTAATCCGTACGTCATCGAAGACAAAGTTTGCGGAGAGGCAATATTATCTTCCAACGATGAACGTTACATTTCTTCCCGATAAGGAAGGTTTTACTTACCTCTCGATGGCCATCGTTTAATTCGTTCCCCGATGGCTCTAAGTTCCGAGGGTTGTTATTTTCTCCATAGGTTTACAATACGAGTTAAAACTTAAAACCAAATTGCTCATATGCAAAACTCAAAAATATTACGCCTAGTTTGTTTCCCCGAAAAATAGGGCAAAAGGAAAATCTTTTTTTTCTACTGTTTGGTAATTTAAGATTTTCCTGGAAAAAAAAATGAAATCTTGGAAAAGAGAGAAAAATAAGGGAAAATCTTGGAAAGGAGAGAAAAACCAGCGTGTGAAATCTTATCTTCCATTTTAAAATTTTATCTCACTTCCTAAAAAAAGGTGGAAAATTTTCATCAAAACTTTCTAAATCTCTTCTAAAAAATTAAAAAGTTTTGTTTTCCCACCAATTTGAACAAAATTTTCGTTTGTTAGTCTCCATATAAACTAAATTGTATATTGTTAATTATACATATCAATCTTCTTCATCTACACAAGGTGAGTAAATATCTCAGTTTTATTTTTATTTTCGTTGCACAAGTTTTTCTTTTTTAATTATATTATATATAATACATATATTTAAAGATAATTATCATAGTACATATGAAATAAAGTTATGCAAGTTATTGATATTTTACATAAAGTAGTTTCAAGGAGAACTTCAAAAATAAAAATATTAACGAAATTAACATAACTTTTTTTAATGCATATTTCAAAGTAGGACGAATTATTATTTTTACCCATTATCTTTTTTTTCAAACTTAAAATGCCCATTTTTTCAGAACATGCAAAAAATGCCCGGTATCTTTTAAAATTTCTACTAAAAATGCCCGAAGTGAAATTTTCGGACAAAAAAGCCTACGTGCATGGCTGCCTAGTCAAAGAATCGCGAATCCTAGTCAAACAATCGCGCCCGCCACGTCATATTTTTAGTTTTAATAATAATTTACAAACAAACCCTTCTAATTTTAAAAATTATATTTGCACCCTAAAATAAATTGCACTTTGCACCCCAATATATATATAAATAATAAGCATATATATAGAAACAATAATAAGAATAATAAACATATATATATATATAAATAATAATAAGAATAATAAACATATATATAAATAGTAATAAGAATAATAAGCATATATATAAATATAATTAGAAAAGGGTCTTATATATAGAAACATATATATAACTATTTTGTAAAAATAATAAATATATATTAATAATAATAATAGTAATAAACAAATGTATATATATGTTAATAATAATAAAGATATAAAAATATATATAACTATTTTGTATAAATAATAAATATATATAATAATAATAAACATTTTAACAATATAAAAAAAAATAAAAAAAATCATCATCTTCTTCACCGCCCAACCCCCCCCCCCCCCACCCCACCCCGTGCCAGATCGCGACCACCACCACCGAGTTGCAGTGGGGGGGGGGTGGTCTATTTTTTTATTTTTTTAAACTTTTTTTTTAAATATATAAATATATTTATGTTTTGAATTTATTAAGATTTAAGTTTTTATATATGTTTTTATTTTTACAAATAATTATATATATATATGTGTTTATATATATATACAAGGATTTTTGGCTAAGTGTATAAGGAGAAACGTTTTTTCGAACAAAAAATTCCTAGGTGGCGGGCGCGATTCTTTGACTAGGATTCGCGATTCTTTGACTAGGCAGCCACGTAGGCTTTTTTGTCCGAAAATTTTACTTCGGCCATTTTTAGTAGGAATTTTAAAAGATACCGGGCATTTTTAGCATGTTTTAAAAAAATAGGCATTTTAAGTTTGAAAAAAAAAAGATAATGGGCAGAAATAATAATTCGTCCTTCAAAGTATAAAGTATAATTATGAATTTTAAGCGGTTAGATTATAAGAAATACAAAAAAGCTTAAGAATTTTCCTTGAAAAGTCATTATGAGCCAAACACTGGAAAAGAAAGGAAAATATTTTATTTTCCCTAATGAATTGTTTTCCCTCATTTTCCTTATTTCTTTTCCTTTTCCCTCATTTTCCGGGGAAACAAACTAGGCCTTAGTGAACTCCTCACAATTCACAATAACATTTGTAAATGTTTTCACAAATGAACCATACAAGAAGAAATATTGTAGTTTGTAGGTTTCTTGTGAATTAAGCAAAAGAAGTGATCATATTCCTATCATACTTTAATATGAACACGTTATGGAAGAAACTTTAAAATAATAGAAATAGAAAATTAAAGAAAAAAAAGTAGAAAACGCAGGTCACGTATGACTTATCATATTCTTTTACAAATCTCAATTGCAAACCTTTTTTTTTTTTACTTCTGTTTTGGGCTTAGAGCTTTTAGAGTGGGTCAATTTTATTTTTTTTATTCACGTTCGAACTAGGTAAATAATTAAGAAAGATACTAAAAATGCAGGCAAGTTTGTGGAGCGTTTACAATCATTTGGGGCGCTCGCTTAGGCGTATTTTGAATTTTGGGTGCACGCCCCAACGTTTGGGGCGTGCGCCCCACCATAAGTGGTGCCTCAATACAGCGCACAGGGGCGTTTTAAGGCCAAATTCGTCCCGTGTGCGCCCCCAGGCGCGCCTTTCACAACAGAGGTAAGCATTAGTGTTTGGTCTATGAATCATGTTATCAAACCGATAAACATATATAGGAGAACCACTACATATAATTAGTAACCGCCAACTTATATATATATATATATATATATATATATATATACCTGATCATGCACATATATATGTCGTTACACGATCACGTAACATCCATATATGCTAAGCTAAACCTCAATGGACTGACGGACGCGAATTAATATGCTATATTTTATAAACTAAAGTTAGGTTGTTACTTTAATTAGATGGTATGTATTTCAAGTTTCAGTGAATAAGTAACTCTTTAGTTTCTTGATGTTTTTAGCGATCTGAATATATAGTGTCGTCGTAGGTGGGATTTAATTACATGAAGCGGCCTGATCCTAGATAGCCATAAAAGGGATAAAGCATTCAACTTCATCATGGTTGTTCACTCGCACTCACAAACTATATTGGCAATATTTTGCCACTGCGTACACTCAAAGCATTCAACTTTCAATTGTATGTGGACTGTGGTACACTAAGTTGTAAATATGTCGAAATAATTTGGGTTAATACGACATTTTCAAAAATTCCAAGAAATAAGTTAATATTTAAAAGGCCGGTTCGTATATTTTCTTCAAATTTCGGTTGCATTGAAATATCCATTATCTACTTATATCAAGAAAACCAATATATACAATATCTGGATTGGAACGAGCATTTCAATAATTGCATGAGAGTTGAGATTTTGATTAACACCACTACATGATGAATTATATGTTATCAAAAAATATGTGTTGATTCACGTGTTTTCTTTTCAACGACCATATACTATTTTTGTGCATTTTCGATGTGATAAAAAAACCAAACGAAAAAGTAAAACAAAATAAGGAAATACCCACCAAATCGACCAACCTACCAGAACTTATAGTGAAAACGATGTTGGGATTGGAAAATTCTTCATTCAACAATACGAATGAATTACAATAGGAGGAGCAACTCTCTCACTCGACTATTACAAAAAACCAACCCTCAAATCTCACGTTTTAGCTCTACGGCTTTTTCTCTCTATTTTCTCTCGGTGTGTGTTTTGTGTAGTTTGTTGATGATTGTTGAACTCCTCTTGAAGCTCTATTTATAGGCACTGAATTTTGGGAGGTAGCCGTTATCGGAACAGTTGGAGCCGTTATCGGAATAGTCGGAGCCGTTAAATGAATAGTTGCACCATGTGGACGGCTGGAACTACAAATCTTCCCCTCCAGCCCAACTATGTTCGTACACAGACCAAGTTTCTCTCGTGTCACCGCCTTCGTTAGCATATCTGCAGGATTCTTGCTTGTGTGAATCTTAACCAGCTTCAATAGTTGTTGCTCCATCACTTCGCGTATCCAGTGATACCGAATGTCGATATGTTTTGTACGGGAATGATACATTGCATTCTTGCTCAGGTCTAGAGCACTTTGACTATCGCAGTGAATAATGTACTCATTTTGTGTAAAGCCTAGTTCTTGAAGAAAACGCTTTATCCATAATAACTCTTTCCCTGCTTCCGCTACAGCAATGTACTCGGCTTCAGTGGTGGATAAGGCAATGCACTTTTGCAGCTTGGACTGCCACGAAACAGCTCCCCCTGCGTAAGTGAATATGTAACTTGATGTAGATTTTCTACTATCAAGATCTCCTGCCATGTCGGCATCTGTGAAACCATTCAGAACTGGCTTTGCTCCCCCGTAACGCAAACATAGGTTAGACGTACCTCTCAGGTACCGAAGAATCCATTTAACCGCCTCCCAGTGTTCTTTCCCTGGATTTGACAAATATCTGCTAACAATACCAACTGCATGAGCAATATCTGGCCTAGTACACACCATCGCATACATCAGACTTCCCACTGCCGAAGAATATGGTATCGCCTCCATATCTTCTTTCTCTTTCATCGTAGAAGGACACTGTCTCTTGCTTAACTTGAAGTGATTTGCGAGCGGAGTCGAAACAGGCTTTGCTTTACCCATGTTGAACCTTTTCAGAACTCGTTCAACGTAATCTTCTTGAGATAAGTACAACTTTCTCATTTTCCTGTCTCGAGTGATTTTCATGCCGAGAATCTGTTGTGCTGCACCCAAGTCTTTCATATCAAAGAACTTGGACAAATCTTTCTTCAAGTTGTTGATTAGCGATGCATCCTGGCCAACTATTAACATATCATCGACATAGAGCAAAAGGATGATAAATTTACCATCAGCGAACTTCTTCAAATAAACACACTGGTCTGCCACAGTCCTGTTATACTGGTGACTCGCCATGAAAGAGTCAAACTTCTTGTACCACTGCCTCGGAGCTTGCTTTAGGCCATACAAACTTTTCTTCAATTTACAGACAAGATGCTCCTTGTCGCGGACTTGAAAACCTTCGGGCTGCTCCATGTATATCTCTTCTTCTAGATCACCATGAAGGAATGCAGTTTTCACGTCCATCTGTTCAAGCTCCAGATCCAAACTGGCAACTAACCCAAGTATAACACGGATTGATGTCATCTTCACCACTGGTGAGAATATCTCGTCAAAGTCAATGCCTTTCTTCTGTTGGAATCCTTTGACGACAAGCCTGGCCTTATATTTCACAATATTTCCATGACCATCTTTCTTGAGTTTGAACACCCATTTATTTTTCAGTGCTCTCTTTCCCTTCGGAAGTTTCACAAGCTCATAAGTTTGATTCTTCTGTAAAGAATTCATTTCTTCTTCCATGGCTTGCCTCCAGCTTTCTTTGTCACTGTGAGATTGAATTTCTTTGAAACTTTCAGGCTCCCCCTCACTTGTAAGAAGGATATATTCTGATGCAGGATACCTTGTAGATGGTATCGACACACGTCTAGATCGTCGAGGTTCACCATCTTCTTGTAAAGGAGGTGAGAGCTCCCCCTGCTCAGCACCTTCATCCTCGTCAGCATCGTCTACAATATCTTGGACATCCTCATTTTCAATATGAGGTTCTGGTGGTAAAGTAACTTCTTCCGGAGCACTAGTACGTTGTCGAACTGGAGCAGTTGGAGTATGGTCATAGAATTGATTTTCGTAGAAAATCACATCTCTACTGCGGATAACTTTCTTGGATTGTGGATCCCACAATCTGTAACCAAATTCTTGATCACCATAGCCAATAAAGATACATGGAGTTGACTTGAGATCAAGTTTCTGCCTGAGCTCCCTCGACACATGTGCAAAAGCCTTGCACCCGAACACCTTTAGGTGAGAATATGAAATATCCTTCCCTGTCCATATCTTCTCCGGAACTTCAAAGTTCAAAGGAACTGACGGTGTCCTATTTATCAGATAACAAGCTGTAAGGACTGCTTCAGCCCAGTATGCTTTAGGCAGCTTAGCCATACTGAGCATGCAACGAACTTTCTCAACAATGGTGCGATTCATTCGCTCAGCAACGCCATTATGTTGTGGGGTCCTCGGCACCGTCTTCTCGTGCCTAATGCCATGTTCAGTGCAATACGCTGCAAATTCTCGAGAAGTGTATTCGCCTCCATTGTCTGAGCGAAGGCACTTCAACTTCTTCCCTGTCTGTCTTTCCACCAACGCATGAAATGCTTTGAAGCGATCAAAAACTTGATCTTTTGATCTTAAACAGTAGGCCCATAATTCTCGTGAAGCATCGTCAATAAAGGTCACAAAATATTTGCTTCCACCGAGAGATTCTTCTTCTATCGGTCCACACACATCAGAGTGAACGAGACTCAGTAACTCGGAGCGTTGCTTCCTGGTGGAACTGAAAGAAACTCTATGTTGTTTCCCGAACAAACAGTGCTCGCAAGGATCTAGTGCAACATCCTTCGCGAGATTGATAGTATCATTCTTGGTTAGTGTAGCCAAGCCCTTCTCGCTCATATGCTCAAGTCTTTTGTGCCAAAGATTTGGTGACGCCTCTTCTTCAACGGCGTTGAGACTTAACTCGCACAATTTTATATGAGTTTTGAATAGCGTGCCACAAATATGACCCCTCGCAACAACTATCACACCTTTCGACAACTTCCACGTGCCATTTTTAAAATTACTTTCATAACCCTGTAGGTCAAGGGCTAGTCCTGAGATCAGATTCAGCCTGAGATCTGGAACATGGCGCACATCCTTGAGGATAAGAGAGCATCCTATGTTGGTTTTCACGTGCACGTCACCAACACCAACTACACTGGAGTAACTGGTGTTACCCATCTTTACGGTACCAAAGTCCCCTGATTTGTATGTAGCAAACAAATCACGATGTGGGGTGGCGTGAAATGAAGCTGCAGAGTCAATCACCCACTCAATATCTTGGTTGCCTACATGTAGGCATGTCTCGTCTCCATAAGAAACAAGAGCAATTTCTGATGATACTGTGACAATGGTTTCACCTTCATCCTTGTTGGAGCTTTGGCCGGTTTGGGGTTGATCCCTCAAAAGCTTTCGACAGTCCCTCTTCATATGACCGTAAATTCCACAATAATTACAGTTTCCGTTGAATCGACTAGAGTTGTCAACAGATTTACCTCTCTCCTGGGATCTACCTCGATCTTGAGATCGTCCACGATTTTGACCTCGACCTCTGCCTCTGCCTCTGCCACGACCTCTTCCTCTACCTCCACCTCTGCCTCTACTTTCCGACACAAGAGCATAAGATTGGTCGGCACTGACTTCTCTTCTTCGGGCTTCTTCGTTAAGTAAAGCATCTGTCACCATTTGCATAGATACTTTACCGTCGGGGGCAGAATTACTGAGGGTGACAACAAGAGTCTCCCAATTGTCCGGTAGGGAACTTAGAAGTAGTATCGCTTGTTCCTCATCTTTGAGGTTCCAATCGGCGGCAGCAAGCTGGTTCACGAGGTCCTGGAACTGACTCGTGTGCTCTGGTATAGACGTACCACTACGAAGCTTGTGGTTTACTAAACGTCTCATCAACAAGGTCTTGTTACGTGCCGTCTTTGCCTGATACATGTTAGCAAGCTTATCCCACAACGTGTGGGCACTCGTTTCCTGTGCGACATGATGGAACACGCTATTGTCAATCCACTGACGAATTTGAGCAACAGTCTTCTTGTTCAACTTTTTCCAATCGTCATCACTTGTCTTCTCGGGTTTGACACCTTTATTTTCGATTGGCCCGGCTAAATCCTTCAAATTTAGCAAATCCTTCATGCGAGGCTTCCACATGTTGTAATTAGTAGGCGTCAATCGCATCATCGTGTCCGACGTTGAATTTTCCATGTTAAAATTCAACAAGTGTGCTTGTACCCAAATTTAGAAGCTGAATTTGGGGAAACGGAGTGCACGGTTGGATCCGGAACGGTCGAAAACCTTGGGAACCGTTCTGACTTTGTCAAAAACCGACAAGAATTGAGTTGAACCGGACCAAAAGAAGTTGGAGGGAATTGAACCGGGTCAAATCCGGTTGAACCAGCGTTGACCGGTCAGACCAGCAGTTGACCGGGTCAGGATCTGGGCGGGTCGGATCCGGGTCAAACTTCACCTTCTTCACCCGCTTCTCCAAATGGCCGAGTTAACTCGCCGTTAACTCGGTCGGCATAGAACGGAGCTTTTCGACGATCGAAAAATTCCGAAAAATATATATTCGGAATCCTTGCAACACGAGCTTCACAACGGTAGTAACCAAACGAAATTCCGGAACGGAAAAATTTTGACGTCGAATTGGGTCGTCTTCGTTCGTCACTTTCCGGCGATCGAAATAGCTCGAAAACTATATATTCGGAATCGTCAGACCGAGAGCTTCACAACCGTGATAAGAAACCAAGGTTTCGGGACAAAAAATTTCGGACGAAATTTTACCGTGGCTCTTGATACCACTTTGTTGGGATTGGAAAATTCTTCATTCAACAATACGAATGAATTACAATAGGAGGAGCAACTCTCTCACTCGACTATTACAAAAAACCAACCCTCAAATCTCACGTTTTAGCTCTACGGCTTTTTCTCTCTATTTTCTCTCGGTGTGTGTTTTGTGTAGTTTGTTGATGATTGTTTAACTCCTCTTGAAGCTCTATTTATAGGCACTGAATTTTGGGAGGTAGCCGTTATCGGAACAGTTGGAGCCGTTATCGGAATAGTCGGAGCCGTTAAATGAATAGTTGCACCATGTGGACGGCTGGAACTACAAACGAATCACTTACGAAAGTGGAGCCATAAGTTAATGAAATAGAAAAACGAACCAAATATGGTGGTTGGGTAAATAGTGCAGCACTTATGCTCCAAATGCGCAGTAGGAAAACCCACTATAGATTCATCAATGCCTCCTTCATCATTATGTATATATTATATAGCTGGGTTTCAAAATTTTACTTTTCTCAAAAAATTACGTGTCGGAAATATGTTACATTAGGAGATCTAACAATAGTATTTTGGATCTAGATTAAGTATATATTATTGAGAAAATATAAATAAAGTAGCTTGTTCCGTGCACCGATCGACCCGTGAGTAAAAAATGGAGGAGAAATTAAACATGACAAAAAGAACTGCACGCCAGGAAATGCCTTTTCTTTTTCCACCAGAAATATAACCATTTCTATGAATAATAATTTTCTTTAGTTACCAGATAAAGGCACACTATTGAAAAGTTTTTATTTCTAGTGGAGACTTTTAATATATACAGCTCAAGGTTGCTTATCTAAAATATAAAAATAAAAGTACACCTCAAGATTCTCACAAAAACAATTGTTTTTCAATATATGTAAATGAGTATCATTCTTAATTATATCTATAAGAAAAATCCTCCATTCGGTCTTTTTTTTTTTTTCAGAGAAACAAGAGTGACGCCAAATTTCTAAACTTTCCTCTCCTTCATTTTATTTCGATTATATTTATAAAATTGATGTAACTACCAAAAAGAAAAAATGGCCTACTGGCCACTCAAGTGATGAGAAGTAATGACATGACGATCAATTGACTTATTACTCATCCATTAAAAAATGACTTATTTCTCAGCTTATTTTGACCCCACTCCCAACCCACCCACCCACATATATATTCTTACAATTAATTATATATATACCCATGACTAAAGAACATTTGTTCAATGACATATGCAACATAAGTTAGTTTCTCATAGGCCACTTAATGAAGATGAATACTGTTAATTTGAGGACACTTGTATTCATAGTTTTGGCAGCGGGATTGCTGACCGATAAGTCCTCTGCTACTTTCAAAGACTGCTACACCAAATGCTTTATTTTCTGCATGATTGAACCTTCACAAACACTTTGCTCATGCACCACTCACTGCTTGAAAGACTGCATCTTTCAACAACTCCAGAACGACGTTCGCGGTGAAGATCATTCCGATTCAGACAACCTCGGATTCTGCAAACTCGGTTGCGCGTTCTCCATGTGCTCCGACTTTAGCTCCATGCACAAGCCTAGTAAGTCTATATACTCTACTCCTCTGCTCTCCTCTGCATTCAAATGGAGTTATGAATATGATTATTTTGCTGCTTTCTTTAGATGGAGATAAGGTCGATGGCTGCGTGGGATCGTGCTCGACTAAGTGCACCAAGAGCTATAACTCATCACCTTAACAGAATAATTATATTGTGTATTCGATGAGGCTTCCACCAATCAATTAACGTTGAAACTTTTGGTTATATGATTGTGTCTATTGAATAACTTGCTGTTAGTATCCAAATACTTCATCAATTTCAATGTTGATGTCTTAACAGATTGCTTGAATGAATGTAACTCTACAATAGTCATTCTCATCAGTACGAAGAAAGGATTTACCTAGCATATTTTGTCCTTTTTCAATTTTGGAAGGGACCCGTGATCGAACAAGTCCCTCCCGTGAGGCAACAGAGTTGAGAGAAAGTGAAAAGATTCATTCCTATATGTAAAAAGTATTGACAGATGAGATATTAATAATAGAGTGGGAAATAGATAACATATACATGCTCTCCTGAATTGAGAAACAGGTCACGGGTGAAACTACTGACAAAAATCAACCATGTGCATCAGTAACTTACAAGGACAAAAGAAATCATCACTATAAAATTCTCTTATTTACATACAAAATATATAGAAGAGAAAGACTGGTGTTATATCATAATTGAACTATAGAGTAACTATCACCCTGTTAATAATGTCTACACTAAAATAACAAACCGCAAACGGTACGAAGTCGCATGGATTCACATCCTACATGAACACCACCTTCTCGTTCGCTTTTTCTCCTGTTTCAAAGATGTGAAGAAATTTGATGGTATCGCTCTCTTGTCGACAATACTTGATACAGGGGCTTCGAATACAAAAAAGTTGGCATTACTGGAAGCACCAAACTCAAATGAAGGCTGTTCGTTCTTTAGGAGCAGAACCAAATGAGAATGTGTCCGACCAGACAGGCTAGAACAATGCCAATTACAAGATACACGACACATTTCATTTTCTTTAGTAACTCACAACCAATGTCCAATACAAGCAAGAATATAAGAAATTGACACATATAACAGTACTCCGAAATTCCTTCGAATTTTTTGCTGCCCATACAGTAGAAATTTTTTCACAAAATATAACAACAAAATCAAAGGAAATCAAGAATCGCCCTCTGTGCATCTTTATTGTATCAGTCATAAATATAAGGCCAAAAACAAGAAATGTTACAGCAGAGACTTGAAAAACAAAATGAACTACTTTGCTAGGCAGTGTTTTATCCAGCAATCATAGTTCCAGCTCCTTCATCAGTGAGAATCTCCAGGAGCAAAGAATGCTTCAACCGACCATCGATAATACTTGCCGTTCGAACCCCTTGAGCAAGAGACCTGACACAACAATTGACCTTAGGGATCATCCCACCAGCAATTTTACCCTCCTCTATCATCTTCTTCACCCCTTTGATGTCAATTTCCTTCACCAAACTACTTGGATCATCACGGTCCTCTAATATTCCAGAGACATCCGTCAATAATATCAACTTCTCTGCCCCCAATGCTGCTGCCAGCTCACCGGCTGCTGTATCAGCGTTTATGTTGTAAGACTGTCCTGTTGAATCAGCAGACACCGAGGCGATAACTGGGATATAGTTATTATCAACAAGAGGCCGGAGAATAGAAGGGTCAACGCTGGCAATATCACCGACAAATCCAAGTTGTGCGGCCTTCGGAGAGGGTCGAGCAGTCAAAAGACGGCCATCAATTCCCGATAGTCCAACCGCAGTCGCACCAGCCTTGTTGATCAAGGCCACCAAATCCTTGTTCACCTTAACCAACACCATCGACACAACTTCCATGGTTCGTGCATCGGTCACGCGAAGGCCGTCTTGGAAGATGGGCTCGATGTTGAGTTGGCGAAGCCAGTGGTTGATCTTGGGACCACCTCCGTGCACAAACACGATGCGAAGGCCAACACAAGAAAGAAGCACAATGTCGGCAATTACAGACGCCTGAAGCTCGTCCGACTTCATGGCCGCGCCCCCATACTTAACGACAATAGTCTTGCCTCGAAATCTCTGAATAAAGGGTAACGCTTCAGATAAAATCTTGACCCGGGTTTGAGCAGAGGTGGAGCTATCGTTTTCTAGCGCTGTTATCGACTCCGACAACGTCTTGAGGCACCTCACATTGTTGTTGCACTTGGATTTGGCAAACGAAACTGCATTTTGGTGGAGAGGGAAACTAAACCCCTTTGGTTTCTCGAAAAGGGTCGAGCCGGGGGACGTTAGAGGGAGCTTTTTAGCAGCTAACATAGTTTCTTGACAGGATTAGAAAGAACTAGCTACAATGGAATGGTACCTACAAACAAAATTAACCAGCAATAAGGGTTAATACTAATCACAATCATGTAATTGCCTTTCATAAATCATGTAGTACCCATTTAATTATATTAAAAATCAAGTCTTTATAAGAATACAACACAAGAGGCCATTTATTTTGAGTTGAAATCACACTAAATTGACAAATTACAGTTACCCACAAACCCTTTCACGGTTAGCTCACCAGTACTGAAATTAAAATTACAGTTAACACCATTGCTCATGTCCAATCAAAAGAAATAATAATTAAAATACAGCATAAATTAAACATCAAAATCAACCGGTAGCTGAAATACCTCAGTTGAATGTGAAAAAAATCGAACCTTTTAGTTACAGAGGTGGCAGGTTAGAGAAACTCCGGCAGACGTACGGCGGCTGGACTTGAGAGAGTGTGTGTGTGTGTGTGTGTGTGTGTGTGTGTGTGTGTTGAGGTGGCTATCCGACAGATTAGGTTTAGTGTGCGGTGTTGGATCTGGAAGACCTTTTTTAAATCCAACGGTTCCAGTTCTATTATAAAGATTAGGAAACTCAAAATCGGGTAAGGGGTTCTAGTGTTCGTCCCACACGTGTAAGATGAGTGTTAGACTATGTCGGAGTCGAACACGGCACAACCGATATTTTGGAGTGTCAGCGCATTATAGGTGTCATGCCAAATTGATAAATTAAGCGCGTGCACATGGCTCCTACGAGTGTAGATTGGTGTATTTTCGTCCAGGTAAGCTTTTCAAATACTCTGAATAGGCTAATTCCAAACTCGTGACTTGTCTTTTGGATTAGCTCACCTACGCAACTGAAACGCACGTGAACTAAGAAGGGACAAGATTGGTATAGCCCCTCCGGATGATTAAGTCGACAAAATGTATAAGTTAATATGTCGAATATTTTTTATCTATCGAATATGAGAGTATGTCGAATGCGGGAATATAAGGATGTACCGCAAATGGGATACCGAGTATAGGTTATGTCAGATGTTTATAAATATTGTATGTGGTATAGTGAATACTATGCTTGATATATAGTGGATGAACAGTAAATGCAATAAATGATTATGTACATTGATTATTAGGTTCTGAAGTACTGATACTTATTACGTCTTTTGAGTATGTTGAGCATTTTTATCATACGTCGAATGTGATGCTCGACATACAATCTTGTAAACTTCTTCAAGAATATAACAAACAGTATTCGACATATGCATGTCAAATACAATGTCCGTAGACACCTTGTATGCGACAAAAGAGAACTTTGGTGCCCACTTGGAATGAGGCTATTTAGCCTCTTCACCCTTGGTTGTTTGTTGTGCACTATAAATAACCTCCTTGTGAACGCACATACTAAAAACTTATGACTATATTGGGCTGCCTTATTTCTATATATGTGAATAGAGTATTTCCTCTTCAATCAAACTTTGTCATAATCTTGCTCACATACACTACTTGAATTTTGTACTTATGCTCCTAAAAATTCTACGAACAAGATTTTGTATGCTTGACTTGTATAATAATTGCTTTACGAGCCATCACGTTTATTCCTCTTTTAAAAGTGTGACGACAATAACTTTACCATCATTTTATTCATAATAAAAAAAAATGTTCTCATTTTTTTATTAAGACATAATAAAAATAAGAGCAAAATATCTTATCGTCTTAACCAACTTAGGCATAATGTCCACCATGTGTGTAAGCATTATTTCGTGCACATGTTTTCATGATCACAAAACATCCACTAAACTTCAATGGGCGGACGGGCACAAATTAAGATGTTACATTTTATAGATTTTAGTATGATATTGTATATTTCAATAAATAAGAAATCTTCCGTTTTTGGTGATTTATAATGATCTAGATACAGAGTGTCATAGTGGAGACCTACATGAAGTTTGAAGCTAGATAGCCATGAAAGTATAAACTATCATTCAATTCCATCATGATTGTTCACTAGCACGTATAAACTATATAGACAATTATTTACCACAAGAATCAATAGGATTTGGTATATTCCTGGAATAAACTTGTACACTACAAGCAGAGTTCTTAGGTAAAAAAGCTCAAAGTCCTTTCACTTGATATTAACCAAGAAATATGAGATTGCCCCAAAACCTTTTGCGTAGCTATAGCAATCAATTAGCATTTTGGGGGAAATTTTGAGTTGTGAGAATTAGGTAATTAAGGCGTGCAATAATCTTTAACCTCGGATAACACGAGTCCTATGTTCAACTCATTAGAATGGGCATCATGTTTGGGATTAAGAAGGACAATTATTTTCGTCACTAATCTGATGGGAGTATGGGACAGTATTCAGTAAGGAATAATTTAATTAAAAAGAAAATGACCCCGAATCCAAAAACGATAAGATATTATCTGAATTACTTTTATACATCACTAGTGCAATATCATATAAATGTCAGTATTATCGACTTATGTTAATTTTGTGCTACTCTATGATACATTTGTTGCAGTGACGATATTTAAGTGTCCCGCAATGTTTATCAAATCAGCCAGGGCATGTCGTTTGAACCAGTTTAATCGGTCCCGTGTCCGGGTCAATTGGCCATCGATTGCTTCGAACCCCGGTGTAGGTCGGTCAAGAACTGCCATCCAGTGAATCGTTTGGCACTGGCCCATTGGAACCACTTTTGTAAAAAAAAGAAATGCCAATTTTCGAAAATCCGCCACAAAAACTACTTGTATGTATAATATTTGTAATCCGAGGCTTTGGTTTCCACGGTGTTTTAGTTGATGAATGATTTGGTGGAGTATTGTAGCATTGTTGGTTTAATACCTTACAACGACAAAAACAGCCAAGCCTGTAATCCCAATTAAATTGGGGTAGGCTATATGAACCATGAATGAATCACGTCGAGTCGTGAACATGAATCTTCTGCCTCCATAGGTTTCGGTTGACGAGCATGTCCTCATTTAGATCTTTTAGCTTCATGTCGTTCCGTCTTAGAATACATTTTTCAACACTTTCCATAAATGGAAAGTATTTGTAATTCTATTAGTCAGTTATAACTAACTTACCATAAATAGTAAGTTCAGAATTAATTCTGTTAGAAGTCGAGTCATGAGTTCTGTTAATTTGCAATCCTATTGCAATTAGAAATAGATTAGAGTTAGTATATAAAGCACACAACACACACAACACAATCACTTTACTCTTTCAAGATTTGTAACAAACTCTCTCTCCCTCTCTCTCTTTCAAGAATCGGTTACAATGAATAAAGGATAATATGTTTTCAGTTCAGTTTTGATCTTCATATGGTATCATCCGCAAGGTTTTGATCCGCTTCCGCTGTGTAAATCTCCTCTCCGTTATGCAGATCACTCGTCGCCATACAATTCAATTGAAATTGAGGTTTGATTTCCTCACACTCAATTGAAAATCGTCTGTTTTTTTCTGGATCAGTTTTCTTCTTCCCTGTTGTTTGGTGATCTGTCTGTCTCTCTGCGGTTGCATTTGCTGCAATCGATTTTTTTTGAATCTATTGTGATTCTCTTTGATATCTTGTTAGTATAATCTTTCAACAAAATGTCTGAAAACCCGACTGCTGCTGCTTTTTTAATCAATAGGTTACCTTCTTCTGTGATTGGTAATTGTACTCCTTTTGAAAGAATCTTCAATAGAGCACCTGATTACTCTATGCTAAAAGCATTTGGCTGTTTATGTTATGCTTCAACACTTGTTAATCACAGACAAAAGTTTGATGCAAGAGCTCAGAGATGTGTATTCTTGGGATATCCAAGAGGAACAAAAGGCTGCTTGCTATTAAATTTAGATTCTATGAAACTATTGAAGTCAAGAAATGTTGTGTTCTATGAAGAAATTTTCCCTTTCAAGCAAAGTTCATCTAACAAATCATCTCAAGAGTCCATGAGACTTCCTACTGTATGTACTGATACATTTGTGTTACAACAGGAACCAACAGCTCCAGTTCCAGTGCAACAAGTGCAATCACCAACAACTTCAGCAGAGAGTCATGGTTCATATTCACAAGTACAAACACCAGAGATTCAGAATAACATGGATTCATTATCAGAAACCACAGATACATCACGAGCACAACAAACTCCAAGTAACTCTGTATCTCAGTCTGTTAATACTAATATTCAGCATCATTTGATTCCTACTCAATCTCAAATAGTTCCTACAATTACTTGTTTACCTTCTGATATTAACCAAGAGATATCAAGAAGAACATCTACTAGACAAGTTAATACTCCTGCATATTTAAGTGCATATGAGTACAAACTTCCTACCACAAAACATCAAGCTAATTCTTCAATTAGATATCCTATTGAAGCTCATTTAAGCACTATAAATTAAGTACAATGCATAAAGCATTTACTGCTGCTGTGACACAGATACAAGAACCAAAAACATATACTCAAGCAAACAAATATCCTGAGTGGCAGGAAGCAATGAAAAAGGAAATTGATGCCTTAGAAGTGACAAACACTTGGATTCTGACTGATTTACCACCTAATCAACACTGCATTGGATGCAAGTGGGTATATAAAGTAAAACTTAAAGCAGATGGCTCTATAGAGAGATATAAAGCAAGATTAGTAGCCAAAGGTTACACACAAGAAGAAGGCCTAGATTATTTTGATACTTTCAGCCCTGTTGCAAAACTAACTTCTGTGAGAGTATTGTTAGCAATTGCAGCTTCAAAGAATTGGCATTTACATCAATTAGATGTCAACAATGCCTTCCTACATGGAGACTTGGATGAAGAAATTTACATGAAGCCTCCTCCTGGCTACTGTGCATCAACAGATAAAAGAGTGTGTCTTCTGAAAAAGAGCTTGTATGGACTCAAGCAAGCCTCACGCCAGTGGCATACAAAACTCACAACATGTTTAATAAAGTTTGGATATACTCAAACTATTGTTGATTCTTCACTGTTTATTAAGAAGACTAACAGTTCATTTACAGTACTATGTGTATATGTAGATGATGTGATTTTAACAGGGAATGACATGAATGAAATCCAGAAACTCAAACAACATCTTGACCAAGAGTTCACTATAAAGGACCTTGGAAAGCTGAAGTACATTCTTGGAATTGAAGTTGCAAGAAGCAGCAAAGGTATATCATTATGTCAAAGGAAATATGCCTTAGACATACTGAATGAAGCTGGATATCTTGGTTGCAAACCAAGTTCAATACCAATGGATAGCTCAACAAGATTGAAAGCAAAAGATGCAACACCCCTTGATGACCCTACTGTGTACAGAAGACTGGTGGGAAGATTATTGTATCTTACAATAACAAGACCAGATCTTAACTACAGCATACAGACATTAACTCAACACATGTCCAAACCTACTTCAACTCATCTAGCTGCAGCTCATAGAGTCCTGAGGTTTATCAAAGGAACACCAGGGAAAGGAATTTTCTATCCAGCAACTTCTGAAATGCAACTAAAAGGATTCTGTGACAGTGATTGGGCATCATGTCCTGACACCAGAAGAAGTGTAACAGGATATGCCATTTATCTAGGGGATTCATTAGTCTCCTGGAAAGCAAAGAAACAAGCAACAGTAAGCAAATCTTCCACAGAGGCTGAATACAGAGCAGTAGCAACAGCAACTTGTGAAATTCTCTGGCTGATCCAGTTACTAAAAGACCTTCACATTCAACAAACAAGAACTCCATTGATATATACTGACAATAGGGGTGCATACTGCATTGCCAACAATCCAGTTCACCATGAGAAGACAAAACATATCCAAATAGACTGCCATTTTGTAAGGAAAAAGGTGAACCTTGGATTGATAAAGATAGTTCATATCAACAATCAACACCAAATTGCAGACATATTGACAAAGCCATTGTCATTACAACCTTTCACAACCATGAGCTCCAAGATGAGACTAATCAATATCCATTCCCATCTTGAGGGGGTGGGGTCTTAGAATACATTTTCCAACACTTTCCATAAATGGAAAGTATTTGTAATTTTGTTAGTCAGTTATAACTAACTTACCATAAATAGTAAGTTCATAATTAGTTCTGTTAGAAGTCGAGTCATGAGTCCTGTTAATTTGCAATCCTATTGCAATTAGAAATAGATTAGAGTTAGTATATAAAGCACACAACACACACAACACAATCACTTTACTCTTTCAAGATTTGTAACAAATTCTCTCACCCTCTCTCTCTTTCAAGAATCGGTTACAATGAATAAAGGATAATATGTTTTCAGTTCAGTTTTGATCTTCATATTCCGTATGACCTCCATCCACGTCTTTTTCGGTCTCCCACGAGCTCTAGCCGTCTGTCCTAAGTCGATAAATTAAATATGAATACTGTATGCGCTATATATATAAAGTATGAATGATTATGAAATCAATGTCGTGTTGAGAAACAAACTTTATTTACTAGTTCAACAAGTTTAAACCATTAAAAATGGACCAGTGATGGTCATTATATTAGTTTGTGTCTAGTTCGGATGTGAAAGTACTGGTGTCTCGAGTATTATAACATGAAGAATGTTTATTTTATTTTTATTATTAATAAGAAAAAACACCAACGATGAAGGGGTCGTTACAAAGAATGGAGTTTTTCTTTTAATTTATTTTAATTCTTCTTTTCCCATTTTTTGTTATTTTGAATTTCACACTATTACAAACACATATATAAACTTATGCAAGAAACTTTAATTAATTATGTCTTTCCACTTCCAATGTAGTATATTGCCATGCATGAAATCAAAAGAAATTGTTCTTTGATAAAAGAGGAAAAAAATAGTAATTGTAACAATGGTACTATAAAAATAAAGAACTAGAACCAACAACTTATAACAAACTAACAATAAATTCATGCCTCAGGCTATTATTAATTATAATTGTTCACATATAGCTTAGCTGCCTCAAATAATCACTCGACACATATGACCATTCTTCTTCCACAAAATTAATGAGAACGAAAAGTACAGAGGAGAATGGTGATATGATAGCTCGGGCTAATTAACCTAGTCCACAAATGGTGGACGGATTTTGTCGATCGATATATTCATGTTCTTTATGTCAGTCGACCACATTCAAAAGCTTACCATTCGCCGCGTATATTGAAGGTATTTCATTTATCTTCATGATCTCTTTTTTTTTTTTTTTTTTTCTCTTAGATTCTTTAAACTTTGAAAATGAAAGAATGTTGTCAATCCCTGTCATAAAATTTCATGGCCTAACTTGAAAATTAAAAGAAGAATGTATTGAAGTTTGGTCTAACTACAGAAACTTCATCCCAGATAGGTCCCACCAAGTGGCATAAAAGATCATTGGGGTAACTACATTGGATTTTTTATATTTTGAGCATTTAGGAGGTATAATTTCTTGGTAAGTATTCAAACATCAAATGGGCTTATTTATAATGTATAATGTATTTAATTTTTTGTTCTTTTTGTTTTTGAGAGCGGTTTTCAATCATTATTCAAATAGTAAATGACCGAATTTATGTAACTTGACAAAGCTTTAAGGGTATAAATAATAAGTGCTTAGTATTTTTAAGAAGGCCTACACATTATAAACCTCAAGACCCATATGATATTTCTTTTGGATTACCTAAGTTTATAATCCTGTAACTTCATTAATTTTTACTTCGAGTACAACTAGGAAAAATATTAGATGGTGCTGCCATTGCAACTGATGGTGGTAAAGCTAGTAACAAGAATTTGTTCTTATACCTTTTTTCTTGCTTGGAGATGTTTGATAAATGAGTGGAGGGGTAATTGAACATTAGAAAAGGAACCTAAATTTTTAGAGCGTCAAATAATCAAAACTAGCATAAATTGGACGGCTCAGATTGATTTGCCCGTTTTGGTTCATCAGGGGCCAAAAGTTCTCTACTTGTTAGTGGAAAAGATAGTGATTATTGATGTAAAGTTAAGAAGAACCTTCAAAAAGGTAGAAGAATTTACAAAGTTCCTGTTCTGATGACTTGCTTAACATTTACTATACTACAAAAGAAGGTGTTTTGGACCAAACCTTTTAATCAATTTCCAAACATACCCTTCAATCTATGATGAAGAAATGTTAAGGATAATTTTGTAAATTTCTTTAGATAACTTCTAATTAATGGAGGGGAAAGAAAGACTAGAGTTAAATAGTAAGATTGAAAAAATAAAGTTGCACGTAGAGACGCGTGCACCCAATTCTAGTAGTAACAAAAGAAACTGATAGTACGATTTAGTACTAGGACATTCTTATTTACTCCTCGGGTGAAAAGTACATTGGCTTCCATCGACGAGTCAAAATTCGTTTGCAAAGAACATGTCGTGACTTGTCGTGACTTTTCTTTATCTGGGCATAGATCTCTGGTCAACTTTCTATTGGAGTCTTTTAATCAACAGATGATGCATAAGTATTAAGATTTATTTGAATTTAATCCTAAGTTTTAATAAATAGTCTACTTAACTTTGCCTTCAATTTCATCTGTCTCCAAAATTAGTTTTTGAAAATTAAAAGTTGAATAAGCCTTTTTAATAGAAATAGAAATCAATACGACTTCTCGTATTCATACTTACTAGTTCATGAAACTAAAATTTAAAGTGAAAATATACCCCCCCAAAGTTATGTGTTTCGAACATATTTAATAGGTTAGTGCACAAATTGCTCCTTTTTAAAAGATAGGTGCAACATGTCAAAAGGGGCTATAAGACAAGGGGTTTGGCACCCCCCCCCCCCCCCCCCCCCTCTCTCACAAACAAAACAAATAAATAAAAAGCATATACCTAATTAGATAAATTACTAATTAAAAAAAGATAAATTACATAAGTTTTCTCTACAATTCGGAGACTAAATACTGGGAGCTAGAGACAAAATGCAAAAATGCAAAATACAAGTCTGCTTTTTCTTTTTCCATTTTAGGCTGTTTACCTTATACTTCACATGATTATTCCTAATTAAATTGCTTTTTATTATATTTTGTTTGTTACATTTTTTTTTTGTCATTTGATATCTTTGTAACTTGGTATTCAATTAGCAATCTAACAAAAAAGTGAAAACTATTTTCCCATTTAAAGGTAAAGCACCAATATGCCGCTTGCATGAAAATGTTTATATTATATAACAAATGCATGTGTTAATTATCCAAGAGTTTGAACGTAAGAGAGAATACGAAGCACATAGCTGCCAATGTTGAAACTTGAAACACTAATTAAAGGCCAATATTTCGAATAGTATCTACTTTATTCCATTTGAAACCGAAATTAACTTTATTCGGCAAAGTTAATAGGAAAGTAGGGGAAAGTTAGTCGCTGAAAAACTGCTAATTATTTACTTGTTTTTATTCATCTTTTGGAGGACTTCTGCTACATGAATTCTTTTACTCTTTTGAATATGGAACCTATATATCTTTTAAAAGACTCGTGTTAATTTATTTGATTTTTATACCTAAAAGGCTGGTAGTGGGGCCAGTAAAAATGCTAAACGGATATGATTATCATAACCGGCCTCTTATCTAGATTGGGCACGGTTTATTAGCAATAGATAAGTCTCACAGGTATCATTAGAAGTTTTAAACTGGTTCCGAAGACAACTTTAGAAGCAGCGCAAATTTTCTATTACTTCCCGGTATTCCCTTGATCCCTTCTCTATTTCGTCCTTTCTCGTCAATTAAATAATGACATGTGGCATTTTGAAGGCCCATATATTTATTAACCCCAAATAATTTCCTAAAGTTAATTTAATTAATGTGTGTTAAGAAACTAATTGTTTATTTTCTCAAATAAAGATGTGTGAAGATAATAGCATATAAAATGGTATGAAAAAATTTCCACTATATACTAAATAGGGCTTAAAGGTGGCCAAGGTTCCAAGAGCTGTAACAAGAAAATCCCACAATTTTATGTAATCCTTGAAGCAACTCATGACTTGTTATTTCTTTTTCCCCAATAGTTTAGAAAAGCAATTCATAACACGTTATTAATATGAGTTGAGAATTGAGATGGACGGTGTCTCATTGGTCGCAAGTTTCATCCCTAAAAAGAAAAGTCGAATTCTATGTGTTTAGGTATCGGCACATGCATACATAGTTTTCTTAATGTAGTTTGTCACATAAAACGAATGTGGGTGAACGAGTTTGCGAAATTAAAAAAAAAACATGATTCCAAAGTGCCTTAATGCGTATATTAAAAATAATATAAAATTAATTATTGACACACAATTTGTATATATTTAATTATTGATAAAAACTCATGGTTATTAGTTTGTATAATATTTTCTAAATTATCATAGCATAAAGACAAACAGATAAACCTTAAATTACTTCTAATTTTCTACAATAATTTATTTTCAACTCAGTTTTATTCTCCTCTTGCTCAACTCTTATTCAATATCACTCTTTTGTTTTGTTGTTTACATTTTTCTAATTAGATTAGTCAATATATATATATATATATATATATATATATATATATATTAGTGATTTTTAGTGTGTGATGCCGAGATCTAAGAATTTGTTGAGCGTCTTGTGTCGCAACATCGTGCATTGAAGTGTCAGAGCACGCGATCTGTGAATCAACAACTTTAACGGTGTGAAGGACTATATAACTTAGGTGATCGGCATGCTATCTCGTCAATCTAATAATGCACACTTGACAATAGTAGTTTCGGATTTCCATCGTAATTAAAAAGTCAATGAAAAATGAGAGATTATTTGGTGCACTCGATGTATGTGCATCCACTACCAATACATGGTGGAGATGGTGTGTTGAGTGATTATTCCTACAATTTAGAATTTTTATTAATCTCAACCATCGGTTGTACATACAACGAATGTATATAATAATTTCTCATGAAAAAGGGTGTGCATAATGTTACTAGCTAATAAATTTCGATAAGTCCTCTTTTGTATTGTGTTTTTCTCTTTTTCTTTTTGCATTTTTTTTCCCGTTTTGTGTATACTTAATTGTTGTGTGAACTGTGGACTCCACAGATCTTATAATTAATATATTTTGTTCCACAGATCTTATAATTAATATATTCTGTTCCCTTAATAAATCTTTGTCCCTTGCTTCTGCAGTATAAAAAGGATTCCATGCAAATTTAGAGTACTACTATAAATACGCGGCTCCCTTCAGAATCCCTCCAAAATACAAACACCCCATTTCCCAACTGCCTAAATTCTTCTAACTGAAAATCAAATAATAATAAATAAATAAATAAAACCACCAAATCCACAAAGAGATAAACCCAAATCTTTAAATGGGAGTAAACTCAAACAGGGTGGAAAATGATGATGATCATCAAAGTTTAAGCAGCATAGTGGCAATGCCGCCACCGTCGCCGCCCCCGGCTTCCGAGGTGCACAAGGTGTGTCGTCCGCCGCGGACAACAACCGTGAAGAAACTCCGCCAGCGTTTGTCGGAGATATTCTTTCCGGACGATCCGCTCCACGTGTTCAAGAACCAGACAAGGTTGAGGCAGTTGGTTTTGGGGTTGCAGTTCCTTTTTCCCATTTTTGAGTGGGCCCCAAATTACAGTTTGAAGTTGTTAAAGTCCGATGTTGTGTCGGGTCTCACTATTGCCAGCCTCGCCATTCCACAGGTACGAGCAAAATCAGGTGTTTAAGTGTGATTGTCAAATATGGCAAAAACAGAGCAAAACAGAGGAAAACAGGGTTTTTTTTTTAATCTAATTTTCTTTTAGAGTATAATTTGCAAATTAGTAAAATATGTGAGGCTTTTTGATTTTTTTGTTTAGTGGGTTGTTTTCCCTATTGCACATAATAAAAGGGAGATTTTCTATTTTCCATATGGAAAATTTTGTAAAGTTTTGATTTCAAAGTGACAAGTTTTCGTTTATTGAAAGAAACAATGTGGCTTTTCAAAGAGGGGTTGTAGATGTTAGGAAAATGATCGAACTTGTCAAAGTAAGATCTTGGGTTTGGGTTAAGGCAAAGGTTCCTCTTTTTGTGTTTTCGTTTATTCATTGGTCTTTTACCCCTCGACTTTGTATGTCATAAGCTTTGAAAGGACGACCACCCCTTGTGCTCTTTGAATTGAATTTGATTTATCAAAAAAAGAAAAAAAGTGACAAGTTTTCTTGTTTGTGACAGGGGATCAGTTATGCAAGGCTAGCAAATTTGCCGCCGTTAATCGGGCTATGTAAGTTTTAACTCATGTTTTTTCTTGAATCTGCTGCATTTGAGTGATATTTAGTTCCCATACTGATTGTGAGGGAACTGGCTGACATTATATGCAGACTCGAGTTTTGTACCGCCTTTGGTATATTCTATCCTTGGGAGTTCTAGACATCTTGCAGTTGGTCCTGTCTCGATAGCGTCTCTTGTGATGGGTACAATGCTCAATGAAGCTGTTTCTTTCACTGAGGAACCGATTCTTTACCTTCGGCTGGCTTTCACCGCAACATTCTTTGCTGGTGTACTCCAGGCTTCTCTGGGATTTCTAAGGTATATTAACCGTTAAGTCCAAGTTGCTTTGCAAGACGAAAGCGTATATCTAAAGGGTATTACTATGAGAAGTAACTGTTGTGGTTTCATCTAGCAGTAATATCGACAGTTTTGCTATGTTTTTGAAGCATAAATTGTCAATCGAATACTTTAAAGATAAAGTGTAGATATTTTTGCTCGGAAAACAAAGGTATCCTTTGGTCAGTGGTGCATTGATTTGATTCTTGTACTTTACAGATTGGGATTCATCATCGATTTTCTGTCAAAGGCAACTTTACTTGGCTTCATGGCTGGTTCGGCAATCATTGTTTCATTGCAACAGCTAAGAGGTCTACTTGGAATAGTTCATTTCACAAACAGGATGCAAATAGTTCCTGTGATGTCTTCTGTCTTTCGCCGCACAGACGAGGTAAATTCGTTAGAGAAGTTTATTCCGTGGAAATTGATCAAAATTGATGCTGATGTCTAAAGTAGCAATATTACAACTTCACTGTTTTATGGATCCTATTCAGTAATGTATTCTATTAAGTTAATAGCTGCGCTCTTTTTGAGTGCTGAGAAAGTATATCTTTCTAAGTATATAAGCATCATGTTATCGACACCAAAATTAATTCTAACATCTGATCTGGAATTATTTCTTGTCTGCAGTGGTCGTGGCACACCATCGTCATGGGAGTTTGCTTTCTCACCTTATTACTTGCAGCTAGACAAATTGTACGTGTTCTTGGACAGTTTTCATTAGATATTTGGTTCTCATTTGAGTTGGTTTAAGTTTGATTATTGGATGTAGGGCTTGAGAAAACCGAAACTCTTTTGGGTTTCAGCAGCTGCTCCATTAACATCAGTCATCCTGTCAACAGTTCTAGTAGTCTGCATTCGATCCAAAGTTCATGATATTCAAACTGTAAGAGTTCTTTATTTTTTTCTCGCAAGTTATTTGGTTAAGTACTTCAAATATGTCAATTAACCCCTCTTTGGAACTATTATTTCTGTAGATCGGTCGTCTAGCTAAGGGTCTGAACCCACCATCTTCAAACATGTTGTATTTTAGTGGCGTTCATCTTGCTCTGGCGATTAAGACTGGTATCATTACCGGAATTCTTTCTCTCACCGTAAGTTCTTAGCAAATAATAGTTTTCAAATGCTCTCATCCACAGTTTGAAAGAAAAAGGAAGAGGTACCGAATTTCACGGTCAATTTGGTGATTTATAGGAAGGGATCGCGGTTGGAAGAACATTTGCTGCTCTAAAGGACTACCAAGTTGATGGAAACAAAGAAATGATGGCCATTGGTGTAATGAACATGATCGGTTCTTGTTGTTCATGCTTCGTCACCACAGGTTTAATTTTATATCTTCACGACTGATAAGACAGACAGAACCTCTAGTGATGCTAAAGTATATTATTTCTTTAGGATCGTTTTCGCGTTCAGCTGTGAATTACAATGCTGGAGCACAAACTGTGGTCTCAAACATAGTAATGGCTGCAACCGTGCTAGTGACGTTGCTATTTCTCATTCCACTTTTCCATTACACTCCCAACCTCATTCTGGCAGCCATTATCATAACTGCTGTCATTGGCCTAATCGACTATCAGGCGGCATATAAGATATGGAAAGTTGACAAACTCGATTTCTTGGCTTGCTTGTGTTCTTTTCTTGGTGTTCTATTCATCTCAGTCCCTGTTGGCCTTGCCATAGCCGTAAGTATTTCTTTGTAATATGTGTAAAAATAAAGGTTTTTGGTACAAGTCCCTGACGATATACACTACCTTCAAATAAATTTCAGGTAGGAGTATCAGTTTTCAAGATTTTGTTGCATGTGACGAGGCCTAATACGGTTGTTCTAGGGAACATTCCGGGAACTCAAATATATAGAAATCTTAGTAGATACAAAGAAGCAGTCAGAGCTCCTTCTTTTCTTATCATTTCCGTTGAGGCTCCTATTTACTTCGCGAATTCCACTTACATTCAAGAAAGGTAAGAAATCAGGAAATAGTAAAGATAATCCTCTGCTCATACTATAATGCACTTTCACAAACTGAAGGGCAATGTTTTTATAATGCGACGATTATTTTTTGTTCCGGATGTCAAACTGAGGAACTTTTAATTCCTAAAAATGTAGGACACTAAGATGGATAAGAGAGGAGGAAGAGTGGGTTGCATCAAATCAATCAAACCACTTGAAATGTGTGATTCTTGATATGACGGGTTAGTCAAAAAAATAAACCCTATCATGATATTTACATATTAATTGGAATGTATTAAATACTTCTCTGTGTAAAGGTGATATTCCATCTTATTTGCCAGTTTTGTCGTGTACATTTCTAACATCCCAGATTATTGTTTTATTCAGCGGTGACAGCAATAGATACCAGTGGACTCGACTCAATCAATGAACTCAGAAAAACTCTAGAAAAACGATCACTTAAGGTAAGCTGTCACATAACGGAACACACATTCATTCGACGAGCTTTGAGCGATTCACACTTTTTTTTCTCCCATTGGAAGTAACTATATTATATGTATGTCGTTGTGTAGTTTGTGCTGGCAAATCCAGTCGGAAGTGTCATGGAAAAACTGCATCAATCAAATAACTTGGAGCCATTCGGGATAGAAGGACTTTATCTGACGGTTGGGGAAGCAGTAGCGGACATTTCTTCGTCGTGGAAAGCTGAAGCCTGAAGGGCAGGAATGGAATGCTCAAATCATTCCATGTGTATTATGTACGTAGATTAGAACATATAAACTCGTGTTCAGACGAGATTTTGTGATCATGTGTCTTGTTGTTCGTCCTAGTGCTCCTTACACTAGAGATGGACATTTCACTTCGATAGGTGCTCTAGTATTTTGTTAATGTAATAGCCATGCTTATGAAGAAAAGTTTATTTCTTGACAGTTGTACATATATCCGTTCTATTTCAGATCCTCTTGAACGCATTACTTAATGCGAATGTAAATTTGTATGTCCCAATTGCGAAATTTGTATATATAACTGTGTGTGTCGCCTCTGCGCTCCTGTATTGAACTCGAGACATACATCAACTGCATTTTGTAAGGGATAGTATACAAATGTACATTAAAAGATGATTAAACTTATAACTCTATTAATTGAAATGGTAAAAATTGCCTGGATTACTCAGCAGCTCTTATGCACGCATCATCCACTTTTTCATTTGCATTAGGCTGGCCGGCCATCATCGCTGGTGTACTAGTTTGTGAACATTCTGTTTTCGCCCTTGCGCTTCAGGGGAAGCTTCAATGTTCTTTTGTTCGGTTTCATCAATCTATTGGCTAAAACTAATAATCTTTGTCTTCTTAAGCATGCTCGAAATCTTTTTGGTTCTCTACGTACATGGATCGACCTTAAATTTTAATGATTCGAGTTCTGGCTTGGCCTTTTCTTATTGCTTAGTTTACCAAATACATGGAACATCGTAGTTGTAATTTGTTATTGTTAGTTTATCAATAGGAATATATATAGCCATGAATTCACCCATTTAATCCAAAATAAATGAAATATTAATTAAGAATCAAAAACATCCAAAGTTTACTTGATGTATAATCAAAAGTTACAAGGACGCTAACACTTAACTTCTCTAACAAAAATGACCCTAACTCGAGAAAGAATCCTCCTAACAAACTAAACTAAAAACTCATGAAAAAAACTAGCCCCTTAAGTTAATTACTCAATAAGGTCTTGCGCAAGCACGTTGGAGATTGATGAACACTTTCTGTTTAGCAAAGGACAAGTCTTTAACGTCGGACCTGCAATTGTTTGTGAACACGGCAAAGCCAAGGCAGCATCCCGCATTGTCGGTCATGAAACCGGTGGTCAAACTTGATGGGATGAAGAGTTGATCCTCTCCAGAGCTGTTTTTGTCGTTGGCCACCGGGTACTTGGGGTCACACGAATCGTACAACACAGATTCCACTTTGCATGTCTCAGGGCGTTGTGGGTGTGGTGGTTGTTTAGGCGCCGGTGGTGGAGTTGATGGTGGTGGTGATGGAGTTGGTTCTCTAGGCTTTGTTGTTGGCGGTGGTACCGGTGGTTGCATGGGTGCTGGAGTTGGTGGAGATGGTGGTTGTTTTGGTGCGGGAGGCGGTGGTGACGGTGTTGGTGGTGGTGGAAGAGAAGACGTTGGCGGTGGTGGTGGTGGTTGTTCGGGTTCCGAGGGAGGAGACTTGTGAGGTTGATGACAAGTTTTCTTGATAGCTTGAACAAATTCTTGTTCCTCGTGATCCAAGCCAATAGTACATGTGGAACTTATTTTGTGAGATAATCGACAGCATTCGTCACTAACATCCTCGTCTAGATCGAGAACTCCACCACAATTATCGAGAAGCGTAACCACTGATTCACACATTTTTTTATGGCTGTGGTGGTGATGGTGGTGAGGTGGAGGGGGTGGTGGTGGATAATAGCAATACCAAGGTTTGTAAATTAGATCAATACAAGGATCAAATAATTTGGTTTGCTCTAAGGGAACGTCACGGGCTTGAATTGATGGGAAGAAAAAGAAGAGTACAAGAAAAAGAAGAGTGATACTTGAGTTAGCCATGGCACAAAACTATACTTAGTGCCACTCTAACTATATGGTATTCACTCACTCTTTCAGCATAGACATGAACAATAGTAAGGGTTTTTCTTTATAGGTATTAATTGAGGGTTTCATTTGATCGATTTCATTTGATTCTTGATATGACGAAATCTGCCGTGTGCATGATCGTTAGTAACTAAGGATTAATTCAATTAATTTTTTGATGAAATTTAATGCTTATCTTTTGTGCGGTATGCATATATCATCCCGTCTGAAGTTTGTTTAAGATCTTCATTAATTCAATATTAGGATATAAGTTAGGTAGAGTTCATTTTATTTTATAATATAATTATTAATTACTGAACGCACAACGCATGTTTCTTATTTCCTTGAATTCCCTTGTCGTCGTCACGGGATTTATTTTACAATTCTATTCAATTTCTATCAAAAAAATATAGTATATTTTGAGAAATTACTTGATTTTTTTTTTTAATTTGATGATGGTTATTCTCGACCGCCAGGCGGACTGCCCGACGATCGCGAAGGCATGTATATTTTTCGCAAATGTCGGGCGGTTGGGAAAAATTTAGGGCCTTCCACAACTGTCGGGCAGTCGTAGAACACCTTAGGGCCATTTGCATGGCGATCGCGAGTTTGCGGTTGCGAGGTTAGCAACCGCATGGCGGTCACAGTAACTTTGATCCGCGACCGCCAAAAGGTGCTTCTGCAACCGCCGAACGGTCGCGAATGACCCTTAAATTTTGTAGTGTTAATTTGTGCATTGTCAACTTAATTTTCTAAAAACCATATCATTGTAGATTTTATCATTGCCTATAATGGGATAAATTTCTCCAATTGTGGATGTTAGTATTTTTCTTTTATGAATGTTAAAAATATAGTTTTATTTGATTTTGCTCTGTATTTAGCAGATTTGCTCTTTATATATCATTACCCTATGTGTTACTTTACATATGTATCTAAATATCCTTTCCTTAATTTCTTTTTATTTTGAATTATCTCCTCATTTAAATATCCCGTGAAAATTAAATTAGGATTTCAAATTTTAAGTACGAATTTTAGAAAGATTCTTAAATATATTTTTTTATTTATATTTTATGTAATTGTACAAGTGATACATATATATCTCAAGACTAAAGTTTGTTAAAGTTAAAAAGCAAAGCATTTTTTTTTCAACAATATTAGAGGAAAAGTAAGCACACATATATATATAGAGTAATACTAATTACCTCAGGTAAATTAGAATGAAAGATAAATAGAAAAGTTAAAAGAAAAAATAGAAAAGGAGAAAAAAAATCATGTGCAATTTTGACTGGTGGGTCGGAGAGAAAGGAAGGAGGTTACATACAAAGAGAGTGGATCGGAGAGTGGAGAGAAGATTTTTTTATTAAAGAATAATAATTAATTAAATACTAACTAAAAAGTGACATACAAAATGGCACACTAGAATGGAATAGAGGATTCTCATTTCTATCTATACATTTTTACATTGGGTTAGAATTATGGTCTTGATGAAAAATATTGAGTCGTACTAATTAATTAATTATCAGTGACGACTTTCGGAATTAATTAACAAATTTCCATGATGCATGGGACTCAAATTAAATCCATGAAAAATGAAAATTTTAATCCTAGCTTTCTAGTTAATTGCTTTACAAAATATAATTCATAATTTGTTTAAGTTAATTTCTTATTAGAAGTCTAAATGCGAATCAAATTAAAGTATACTTCCAAAATCGACGCTATCTTTTATTTACAAGTTAAGCATCAATGCCATTTAAATCGTCTATATATAGATATGCTCTCTTGACTAGCATAGCATGTATACTCAATAAAATTAATAATCACAGTTAAAAGCAATTAATTCCATGTATCAATTTATGTAAAATTAAAATACCCTTCTTCCTAAAAGAATGTTACGTCAGTTAATTTATTTCATTCATCACACCGAATAAGAAAAATAATATTTTCTTTGAATTACTTTAATTCTCTACTCTAAACATAGTAATTTGTTATTATTAGCATGTCAAAGGATCTCAAAGCAAAACGATCTATAATCATCCAAATTATATATAGGCAGAATATATATCCATGCAACGATTTAATTCACCCATGCATTAAACTGAAATGAAAATACTCATTAAGAAAAAATAATTAAAAGTTTACTTGATAATCAAAAAAAACAAGGACGCACTCTCAACACCTAATTTCTCTAACAAAAATGAACCTAACTCGAAAAGAAACTAAAAATACGAAAGAATCATAACAAAATTAAACTAAAAACTCATGACAGCACTGGGTTAATAAATCAAAAAGGCCTTCCGCAAGCACGTTGGAGATTGGCGAACACTTTCTGTTTAGCAAAGGACAAGTCTTTAACGTCGGACCTGCAATTGTTTGAGAACACGGCGAAGCCGAGGCAGCATCCCGCATTGTCGGTCATGAAACCGGTGCTCAAACTTGATGGGAAGAAGAGTTGATCCTCTCGGGAGCTAACCTTGTCGTTGGCCACCGGGTACTTGGGATCACACGAATCATACAACACGGATTCCACTTTGCATACCTCGGGGCGTAGTGGGTGTGGCGGTTGTTTAGGCGCCGGGGGTGGAGTTGATGGTGGTGGTGATGGAGTTGGTTCTTTAGGTTTTGTTGCTGGCGGTGGTGGTGGTTGCTTGGGTGCCGGAGTTGGTGGAGATGGTGGTGGTGGTGGTGGTTGTTTGGGTGTTGGCGGTGGAGATGATGGTGAAGATGGCGGTGGTGGTGGTGGTTGTTTGGGCGCCGGGGGTGAGGGGGACGGTGTTGGTGGGGGTGGTTGCTTGGGTGCCGGAGGTGGTGGTGATGGGGTTGGTGGCGGTGGTGATGGTGATGGTGTTGGTGGTGTTGGGGGTGGTGGAGAAGGTGTTGGTGGTGTTGGTTGTTTAGGTGCAGGAGGCGGTGGTGATGGTGTTGGTGGTGGTGGTGAAGGAGGAGAAGGTGTTGGTGGTGGTGGTTGTTTAGGTGCGGGAGGCAAGGGTGATGCTGTTGGGGGTGGTGGTGAAGGAGGAGAAGGTGTTGGTGGTGTTGGTTGTTTAGGCGCGGGAGGCAGTGGTGATGGTGTTGGTGGTGGTGGTGGAGGAGGAGAAGGCGTTGGTGGTGGTGGTTGTTTTGGTGCGTGAGGCGGTGGAGATGGTGTTGGTGGTGGAGGAGAAGGCGTTGGCGGTGGTGGTGGAGATGGTGTTGGCGGCGATGGTGGTGGTGGTTGTTTAGGTTCCGAGGGAGGAGGTTTGTTAGGGTGATGACAAGCTTTTTTGATAGCTTGAACCAATTGTCGTTCTAAGTGAGTCATACGACTAGTACATTTGGCACTTATTTTATGCGATAATAGGCAGCATTCGGCACTATCATCCTCGCTTAGATCGATAGCTCCACCACACTTATCGAGAAGTGTGGCCACTGATTTACACATTTTTTTATGGCCATGGTGATGGTGGTGGTGGTGGTGAGGTGGAGGGGGTGGTGGTGATGGAGGATAGCACCAATAAGGTTTGATAAGTAGATCACAAGGATCAATAAATAATTCGGTTTGCTCGTCGGGAAGGTCACGAGCTTGAGTTGATGTGAAGAAAAAGAAGAGTGCAAGAAAAAGAAGAGTGGTACTTGTGCTAGCCATGGCACAAAACTAGACTAGTAGTCTAGTATCACTCTAAATGTTAAATGTATTGTATTCACTCACTCTTTGAGTATGGAAATGAACGATAGTAGGGAGCCTTTTTATAGGCATTTGAGGGTTTCATTTGATGACTTCTTTTGATTCTTGATATGAGGAAATCTACCGTGTGCATGTTCATCACTAACTTAAAGGACTGATCGAAAGAAATTTAGATGAATTTTTAGTGCTTATCATTTTGTACGACATAAATATAATATCATCCCGTACGTGTAATATGTTTATTTCAGATCTTCATGTATTTTTTTTTTAATTTAATATTCGGATGTAAGTTTGGTAGAGACCCATATAATTATTACTCAACGACAAACATATGTTTCTTGTTTCCTTGATTTCATTGAACTCGAAGGAGTTTCAGTTGGGGCAGTTAACATTTTTTAATCGCGTACGTCCGCATGAGTTTGCTATTATTCTATTGCATGAAGACATTTCGACTAGTTCTGATATAATTATAGTATTAAAGCTTTAACAATTACAACATTTTAATAACCTATATTGTGCATTTTCATTTGATAAGTTAGAGCTTTAACAATTACAACATTTTAATAACCTATATTATTGTGCATTTTCATTTAATAAGTTAGAACTTAGAACTATATAATAGAATCTCCACGGGATAACAACCTATCAGTCTAAAAACGTAACTGATAATGAAGAGGTTTATCTTAATCACTTGTTTCAACGTATATCTAAGTTCTATAATCATATGAAGATAAGAAAAATATTGAAAGATATTGCTGATCACAAATACATAGAAAAGTTGGATTTGGGGATCGGAAAATAGTAAAATAACTAGGTTTAATTAACATTGAATTACAAGGAAAAGGAAAAATGCAATTTTTTTATATTGATATTTGTGTCATCTTCGCATCTACGTACTCTAATGTGGAAATATATATATAATGGGGAATGAAAAATGTACGTAGTTCAAAAAGGCTTCTAAGATATCTTACTTTATTATAAATAACATATATGTTGTTATCCATAACTATTAATTTATTACACGTTGTTATTCATAATTATTATGGATGCAATTTTCTTTCATTTCACTGAGATATCTAGAAATTATGCACATATATGATTTACTCGTACGATATATTATGTTGCCTCTGTTTTAAAAAATAAAAGACATTACCCTCTATTTTCAATAAAGAAATCACCCAAAAAAATAAAAAATAATGACGTAAATAATCTTGACCACAGTGGGAGTCGAACCCACGACCTTTTGATCCGAAGTCAAACGCGCTAATCCACTGCGCTATGCGGTCTCTGTTGATACTGAGTAAAAATATTATATACAACAAATATAATATGTAATTAACTTTGCTTAATTCAACTTGAACTTAGCTTTTAAAGAGTATATGTCAACTCTTTTCCACTTTAAGCTATTATTTCCTCAAGTTTTTTACCAAAAATAAATGACTGAATATTTATGATGCTGAAATATTGAATGGTAACTGATTATTGCATGTCTCCTCTCCTGCAAAATAATTCATGAGTTCCTTTTTGCTTCCACAACACTACTAATGAAGATTAGTAATTAAACAACTCTTTATATCTCATCACAATCCACCAAAAATAATACATATCAGTTCAAGAACAACCTAGTACAAGTGAGGCATATGTCACAAAGGAGAATGTAAAAGCTCCCTCTTTTGAATTTACAATCACCATAGGATATAGATACAAATACAACAAGAAGGAATAATCCTCTTCTCCTCTTATTGATGAATACAAAAATAATATTAATACAGTCTTATTATGAAAGTAAATCTAAGTGGATTAACAAGAAGGTATATATGCATGGCATTACATGCACTTTGCATTAGCACTATTCAACTTCTTGTTGAGGGCTGCTAACCTTTCTCCTCCGAGTAACTTTCTTTACAGGTGCAGCAGATTTAACTCCCGCTCCCACATCACCATTTTGCTGAGGCTGATCGTTAACCGAGGGAGTTTCTGACGAGTTACCGTGAATCTTTAACCGTAATATTTCACCCTTTGCTAATGCCAACTCTTCGTCAAGTTGCTTTCCTCTATTCTCCAAACTCGCCTTTTCCTGTCCGAGTCTTGTTACCATATTCTGTGCATGTTTTAAATTCTCCCGAGCTTCATGAGTTATGTTTTTTTGCTCATCAAGGGATTTGTATAGGGCATCTCTCTCATCTTCCAAACTGGAAATTCGAGAATTCGCTAGCTTCAAATCCCTCGAGAGCATTTGTACATGTCGGTTTGCTTCATCAAGTGATTCATTAGCCTCTTTTAGTTTTGTAGCAATGATTTCCTTTGCTTCTTTTTCTTCAGAAACTTGAGCTTCAAGAGCCTTCACTCGTTCATTCAAAGAAGACGTGACCTCCTTTTCTTTGTTTAGCTCAAGAACCGAGTTTTCTATGTTTTTACGCGCATCAGTGAGTTCATCTTCCAATCTTTCAGATTTTTGCACTTCAGCAGCCAGTTTTCGGGACAGAATCTGAATCTCTTCTTTTGATTTACTCAAGAGCTCCTTTGTTGACGTTAATTCTGCGCCTAAAACTTTTGCGCGTTCGTTGGCTTCATCGATACTCCTCTGTAACGATTCTCTGGCTTTGCTAAAGTCAGCCTTGATTTTAGAAACCTCTGCTTCGAGTTCCAAGCACATGTCTCTCGACTGGTGTAACTGTTTCGCGAGATCAGAAGCCTCCTTTCTCGATTTCTCTAGAGTTTCTTGCGTTACTCCAATTTCGTGTTCGAGATTCTTCACATTTTTCAATTCTATATTCAGCATTTCTTGTAGATTTTCCTTTTCTTGACTCAAATCAAATATCGACGCTTTGCTTTTGTTCACTTCATCCATTGCAAGCTTGAGTTGTTCCTCGAGCTCACGAATCATCCGATCTCCCTCTCGGATAAGCTTTGCATCTGAAGCTGCCTTCTCTTCAGCTGACGACTTAAAGTGATTATATTCCGTTAGAGTGGCTTCGTACTTCTTATTATATTCATCCCTTTCAGCGCGCACAGAAACTAACTCGGTGCTCAGATTCTCAAGGCTTTTATTCTTTGATTCCAACTCCTCTTCATTTCTCGCGACAGCATCTTTCAGTTTCTTTATGTCCAAACTTAAAACAGTCACCTGATCATCTGATTTTTCATACGCCGCGGTCACCTGATCAAACTGTTTTTCCTTTTCAGCAAGTTTAGATGTAAGATTCTGAATATTCTCTTCTTTCTCCTTGATTTCAGAAGAAAGCGTGACGACCTTTTCTTGTAGGACAGCTAAAGAACTTTCCTTGTCTTTCAACTGTTCTTGCAGTTCACTTTTCTCGTCCCCTGACTTACGGAGGCTGACTTCAAGACTATCGACTTGAATTTTAAGCTCCTCAACTGTTGTCTTCTCTTTCTGTAACTCCTGACGAATACCTTTTATTGTGTCGTTTGCCAGATTCAGTTGATTAATTAGAGACTGTTGCTCCTCTTTTGCTTTTGCAAGTGCCTTTCTGCCAGCTTCTTTCTCAGTTATCAGATCAGACTCAATTTTCTTCTTCAGAGATGTGATGGCGGCGTCCTTTTCGTCCAGTTTACTTTTCATCTATGCACAACCAGGCAATCAAGATGTGAGAAAAGAGGCATAAGTACTTCCGTTTAAATACAGATTTCAGAATGCGTTCGGTAACTAAAACCTGATAGAACATGGAGAAAACAAAGATTATCTGATTCCTATATCATGACTAGCAATCACATTTCAATGGAAACAACTTCATACGAGCAATGCCTCGATCAGGAGTTCTGGAATGTGTCAATTTCTCAAGATTCTCGATGAATGAGCACAGTACACCAAAATGCTAGAGATCAGTAGCTTTGTTCTCTGGCATCAATTCAGATGCATTTTTTAATTAGCTTGCAGCTTTTGTAATATTTTTTTGTTTCTCACTAATGGAAAATAGTCATTCAACGACAGATATGTTATTCTATTATCCTTCTAAAGGAAGATGAACGGTTCGTGACAGCCTAAGACTATTGTTTTGTATGCATTTATTAAGAGCTATCCTCCAAACTGAAGCATGCTCCTGTGTGAATTTCAAAGTCTACAGAGATGACTTACCGATTCTATAGTTGCATCTGACGTGGCCTTTTCTTGCAATGCCAACGCGTAAAGAGCAGCTAGTGCACCTGAACCCCAAATCCCAACTCCGTTGAGAAGAGTAAATAGCGGGTTTTTCCCTGACTGCCGCACAGATAACATTCATTTCAGCATGTATGAAATACGAAAACTGTAAACTGGGAGGACGAGAAAATGATAAGCCAGCCCTGAAATAATCTTTTACATAATATGTTTTCCAAAGATGCAGACCTCGGCTTTTTGTTCCTGGTCTTGTACACTTAGTGCTGTACTTTCTGAGGAGAAGAAAAACACAAATGTCAATGAACAAAAGATGCTAGAGAAAAGCGTAACATGTCCCTTAAGGTTACGGGTTTTAGTAACTACAGGAAAGCTGTTCCCCGAAAAAAATGAAAAAACAAGCACAACTGATAGAACAGTAAGAAGCATAAATTGCATCTGTCACATGAATCAAAGTTACACCCTGCCAGCCTGATAATCCCCATCATGGAAATGTGCCACATGAGGTACCTTGATAGTCAACTTAAGACCTCATCGATTTTTGTAAACGACTGGCTTAAACTTCAGATGCATTCAGTTTACTAAGAAAATAGTACCTAAAGGATGAATAAGTAGTAATTTAATCCTAACAGGTTGACAAGGATTTCAATGCCTGGTCTGATTCGTTTGTAATGCTGTTTTCGGTCGTGATTATGTAGCAGAGGGGCTATCAACAGCGTAAACTATTATTTTTCCATGAAAGGCAGAAAATGCACAGATATATAGAGGCCATGGAAAGTCTTTGAGAAGTTTCATATGTTTATCGCTTAACATGCATTTTTTTCTTAATTGTGACAAAAGTTGTTTGTTTTTATGAACATGTACTATGACTGGCGAGTTGAGCGTAATGAGTTTATTTACAGAATAACCATCATGTTACATATTATTCTGCAAAACTAGAAGATCTTAGGCTTCTTTGCAGCTAGCTGTTATCCGCTATTTACATGCGTTATCAACTGATTATGTTAGTGAACTATCAATTCATTTTCATGGAAGCTGGTTCTCTTATAACCAGGCAATAAACCATTGGTGACTGATTGTCAGGGACAACTATTTTGTCCTTGATCGAAAACTTATGCTTCTAGACCGAAAGATAGTTGCAGCCCCCCTCATCCCCTCACCTCCCACCTTAAACTAAATAAATAACAGAAGCTACTTTCTGAAATTAACAAACAAGATCATATTGTCAGATGTAAAACTTAAAGTTTCTTAGACAGATATCTAGAGCAAGCTATGAAGACGAATTGAACGCAATGCGAAGATAATGTCATGAAACTGGACTCATAATGAATCCACAACCATCCCATCCCTCTCTATTGAATTTGGAACCAACTTCGTGTGGTTTCTTTCATCTTCAATCTGATACTTCACAAGGATAACCAACCACGGTTCAAGGGTTGTACATGTCAACCACACATGACTAATATTACATATATTTAAACAAAATATCAATCATGTTCAATATTCTCAATGACATCGAGCTTTGAGATTAGACGACAATTGATTACGGACTAAAAAGAAGTGTAATGTTCAAATCCCACAGAGTGCTCACTTATAGAAAAGTGTCGCGCGTCAAGCCTAACAAAAAGATTCACAGCTTGCACGTGAGGGGACGCGTCCAGAGCACATATATAAATCTATAAACAATAATCATATTCTCTTTACAAGCTTAAGCTTTCAGACGAAATTGTCAATTCAACAAAAAATATGCAGGAACAAAAAAAAAAAGGCTCACCAGATGCAAAAGATTCTGCCCTCATGTCAAGCAATGGCAATACAGCAAATCCCATTAACAGAATCACTCCTCTCTTGCTAAAGTTGCTGTCTTTTTTATTTTCTTGCTGCAGTGAAGCCATAACTCTGTTCTTTCTTTTTGCCACTGCATTTTTAGGAGAAAGAGATAAAAATGGAGGTAGTGAAGAAGAACAGCAATGTGAAGGAGAGTTCAAAATGCTATAACTCCCCATTGCAAAGCCCATCATTTCCTTTTTCTTGATATCTCAATGATAAGCCTTTTTTGAGTTTTTCTCATACTACACTAGACTAGATATTTAAATGTTAGTAATATTTTTCTCACACCCTTTATTTTTATACATAACAATAAAATAAAATAACACAAAACACAAGAACTTGTGTACTTGGTATTAGACTATTAGCTTTGCTTTTTTTACTTGTGGATTCAGTTATAAAATTAATGAAACTTGAAATGTCTGGTTAGTGTTGGCTGTTAACGGTCTCAAAAACTGGAGAGGTGGGCACGTTGGTAATTTAATGACAGAAATAGAGGACAGTGATTGGCCCATGGATTGGATTATGTACACCAAATCTATCCACATTCTGCGTATGTGAAGTTGCCATGTCATTTACTAAACATAAGAGCTGCCATGTCACACTTTCACTGACTACCCAAAATAATGAAATATATATATATATACATATTTACCAAAAAAGGAGTAGTGAAATTTCTTGCATGATTAGGTTTGTAAAGCGTCCATCTATAATAGGGAACTTTTGTGAATTAGTCCCCTAATGTGGCCTCGTTTCAAGTTCGGTCTCGTACAAATATTTGAAGTTTTCAATTTAAATTTCATAATGTTATATGCCCGGTTTTGGTTCTCTGGCACCAGAAACGTGCAAACTTGGCCAGAGATAATTCCACGTGACCAATTATTATATGTTATTTTCAAATTTCACGTGTGTGAGACGTGTTGCACGTGTATCAAAAAAATGTTTTGTCGAACAAACATTATCAATCTCAGGCTACATGTCACACGTGCAGTGCGCCGCACAAGTGCAAAACTTGAAAATAAAGTACTACAATTGGTCACGGGCAAGGAACTTGATCAATTTAGACAAAATTAGCGTGTTTCTATCGTCGAAAGACCAAGATTAGATGTTTTCAACATTATGAGACTGAAATTAGAAAAAATCACCATGGGATCAAAAGTGGAATGACTAGTTCAAAAAAAAAAAATCATGTGTAACCGAATAATTCTCCCTTTTTCTTTTTACTGTTAATTGTTAAACTAGTTTTTATGGTACATAAATGAGATAAACGGGGTAATTTTTATTTATAAACTTAACTTTATTAAGAGTCTTTTTTTATCTGTCCAATAAGGCCTTGCAAACATGTACGGTTGTACCGAGACAGTTAGTTTCCCACACTGGCTGGCCCAATAGCTGCGGGCCAACTCTTCTTGTGTCCAATAATTAGTTTAATGAGAGCCGAAATATGTAAAGAAGTACATTTTGTCCATCAATTAAAATAGCATTATTAGCATTACAAAGTAAGCTCATTAAAATAATTTCTGCAATACATCAAACAGTAATGTTACAACAAACATGTAATGCCAAAAACAATAACTTAATTGAACTTAAGAAAGATCTGTTCACGTTTTAATGAGACAGTCAAATTGCGCGTTAAAATGGCGATCTGTGACATACAACAAATACAGTCAAATATGCAAACAAGTGAGTTAACCTTTTGAATATAGAATCTAATAGTAAGAATTGAAGTACTAAAGTGCATGATTAAATGAAGAATATCTTGTGCATGCATGTGGCATCTTCGATTTTTTTTTCTTATCTGGATTATAAATTTACGATAATCAGTTATAAAAAGTATGCATGTTTATGAAAAAAAACGTTAACGTGCTCCATAACCCATACTTTTTGCTCTGCCCCTGAACTTGAGCTTTGTTAAAGTTTTAATTCATTCCAAGTGACAACATATAAAGGAACGGACGTACAAGTACCGAAAACAACACCAAAATTAATAGGACGATAATCCAAAGGAAAAAAAATTCGTTTGGTCCCATAAGTTGGCACCCTCACGTATTTGGTCCCGTAAGTTGCCATCCTACGCAATTGGTCCCGTAAGTTGGTAAAAATACTCAATTTTAGTCTCGTAAGTTGGCACCCCACGCAATTGGTCCCGTAAGTTGGTAAAAATACTCAATTTTACTCCCACCTCCGCCTGAGTTCAATAAAGTCACCGGATTTTGCTGATTTGTTCATCGGTTTGACTCAAAACTTATGGATTTTGACCAAAAAAAAAACCTAATTACATGGCATGCCACCTAGACGCCATGTAATCAATTAATTAAAAAAATTGGAAATTATAAACAATATTTTAAACTTCAAAACGTTATACATGAACTTAAAATTGCGTGGGGTGCCAACTTACAGGAGTAAAATTGAGTGGGGTGCCAACTTACGGGACCAATTGCATGGGGTGCCAACTTACGGGACTAAAATTGCGTGGGGTGCCAACTTACGGGACCAATTGTGTGGGGTACCAACTTACGGGACTAAACTGAGTACTTTTACCAACTTACGGGACCAATTGCGTGGGGTGCTAACTTACGGGACCAAATGCGTGAGGGTGCCAACTTATGGGACCAAACGAATTTTTTTCCCATAATCCAAATCATGACTAGCTAAACAAAAACCTTAACGACGTCATCTTACATGTACTAAGAAATGAGACTAGGCTCCAATATATCCGTCATCATCACCTTTTAAATTCCCTCAGGCTATGTGCCACATGGCCCGCGTACCGGCAGTGAACGCTGCAAAATTACTTGTCCATGTAGAAAAAGATATCTTGTGTTTCCCCTAGTTTTTTGAAGCATTGGTAGCAATGCTTCAAAAAGCGGTAAGCATCAACGTCTTTGTACCGGTAAAGTGGCCTTGCATAATTAGCATTTTGATGAGTATCATGAGGAAACATCAAAATGCAATCACCAACTTTGTGAACCACTTTTTGCACTAGGCATTGCCTAATATTTGCGCAAGTATCATATTCTGACAACGCCCTAACATAATTCAGCGACAAGAACCCTACATTCCCATGCTTGACACATATGTCGTCGGAGGAAGCAAATTTGGCGCAATAGTGAAGCATTGATCAGCTTCTTCTTGCAACATGTTTGCAACTGGTGACAATGTATTGTGACCGTGATCGTGATCAGAGAAAGATAAGATTATTGAGGTGAACAAGCATGGTTTGCCTTTTGGTGACGAGGACTCCAAATTTTGGTATTTGGTTAAGTTTGTTGTTCGGAAAAAAGAATGTGAGCTTCGTCGTGAAATGGTGCGATTTTGCAAGTTAATAGGCCTGCTAAAGCAAAACCAACTAATTGTTGCTTTTGTTCTTTGTTATGTAGGGACAAGGAGGAGATGGAGGACCTGCATGCAATTAAATTGAAGATTACCAAAATGCCAGATAAGCACCAGCTAAATATATATACAACTGTCTTATTTGAAGAAATTTATTTTTGCATGAAACAATGACTAATAAGTTTTAAATATTTACAGGGGGCAACGTTGTATAATAAATGGTGAGATAATAATTAGCTAGAACGTGATTTGAATAATTAATTACTCTCTAAGTACTGAACTTTGGGTAGAATAAATAAAATGAAGAACAAATATGCATTTTGTAATCTGGTTTGAGGAAAGGGATCGAAACAAAAATGTTTTATATAATAAGAAGATGAATCTGTTGCTGCGAAAAACAAAAAAACTTTCATCCTTTAAGCTAGGTTCTAATTTAGACTAACTGAGAAAATGTTGGAGAAGCAAATTAATTTGTATGATTATATAGATCGAGTCGCAACAAAAGCGAAAAAGAAGAAGGTATATATATAAGGCAGAAATGTCAAAAATGGGCAAGTCGCAAAAACGTGTATAGTTCAGGGGGCTTGATGCTTTTATCCCTAATTAATATTTCTTTGAAACAAATGTTGTTATAGCTTGAAAGCGAGACCCCCTACCGCTACGACCTACAGAACACACAGTAAGGACTCCTGAAGAAAAAATAATCAGATGGAACCCACCGAGCGCACAAGAATATCATGTAAGTTATTACAACGTTGTATATTATTTTTGGGAAATATGTATATTGTTTATTGATTTACTTTAAAAACTGTAGATGTGTCACACGCAAGGACTCTATGATAAATATGAGGTCGAAGAATGCTTTCCCTTTGAGTGTGATAAAGAGGTCTCGGCAAAGGCAGATCTCAACGGTCAACACGGGAGGCAATGTGGCAAGCCTAAGCACAACAAGATGTCAGATTCAGCGAGGACGTGGCAAAGAATCCTAACCCTGGTGAGGAGAGAAGAATTCGCCAACCCGTCCAAAATGTTCATTCACAGTACCAGGAACAACAGACTCAACAGGAGAATCGTATAGCAGCCTTGTAGCAAAAAATCCATCATGATGAGGAGGAGAGGAGGCGGGAAAGAGAGGAATCACAACGTAATTTTAGCAGGTATCCTCAGTATAACAACCTTCCCATCAATTACCCCAACAACAATCCCAGCCAGTTTTAGAATCAAAACCAAACACAACAGGGTCAAACCGGTCCGGGGAACCAAGGCTTTCATTCTTACCACCACTCGAGCCAAGGCTATGATTCTTACAATCAGGGTACACCTATGTCGTGGGACCAACAACACGACCAGGGTGCACCTTCGTCGTGGGAACAAGTCATTCCACCTACTGGTTCGTGGGGCCAGAAACAGCGTCAATCCGAGCCGCAGCCAGAAACGGTCCCGTTCTGGCCCACGAAATATCAACCACCATTGTTGTGGCCCAATCAATGTTATACTCAAAGTGCTCCTGGACGTGCTAGTTATAGTGGGGCTCTTCCAAATGCTTCGTGTCAAAATAGTAGTTGGACCGAACGTCCAAATGACCCACGACGTGCTAGTGTTAGCGACGCTTGTCCGAGTTTATGAAGGGGCTATCAGGTCGAACCCACAATTGATCTAAACAATTTGGAGTTACCGACGGAAGACTACACTAATCAAGCTTGGAACAGTGACGTGAATAGATAATACGGTGGTCCATCTTGGACATGATAGCTGGGGTCGCATGTGTGTTTAATTTTCGAGTACGGGTGTTTAATTTTCGAGTATGAGTGTTTAAATTTCAAGTATGGGTGTTTAAATTTCGAGTATGAGTGTTTAAATTTCGTAGGCGGTGTACAAATTTCGAGTTTGCGGGTTTTAATTCCGAGTTTGTGTTTTTAATTTCCGAGGTGATTTAAACTAACATTAATTTAAAATAACATTGATTTAAACTCGAAAACTAAAATTAATTTAAAATAACATTGATTTAAACTCGAAAACTAACATTAATTTAAAATAACATTGATTTAAACTAACATTAATTTAAACTAACATTGATTTAAACATAAATAAAACTAATCGTCATCTTCCTCAACAAGCTCGTACTCATCATCTGCCAACTGTCCTTCAATGTCAAAATCGATCAAATCGGCGCCCAAATTAAGTCCCGGTGATACATCATCTTGAAATAAGTCTTCGGGCTAATTAAACCCGACGTCGATTTCAGGCTCTTGTAGCCCGGACACGTCGATGACGTTTCTTGCACGAATAGGGTAAACTGCCCACAATCCTTTCCTTCGCGACACATGTTACGCTGGATATGGTGTGTAGAACAGTTGTAGAGCCTGGTTAGCAAAAATGAACGGTTCATCTGTCGCGAGAAGCCGTGTAGGATCGATATCAACCATTCCATACAGCTGTACCGCGGCTGCTAATATCGTACCAATCACATTCAAAAAATACAATTGATTGGGCCCTATCTTCGCCACACACCATAAAACCTCAACGATTTCCTTAATTGTCCCGTAAAATTTGTTCCTTCAATCCCATCACCAATGCCCTTCACATACACGCCACTACAGTTTCTGACATTTCCTTGGTTAAACGAATCAGTACGAAATCTAAATCCGTTCACTATGTAGCCCCCGTACGATGTTATAAGTGCACTTGCTCCAGAGGCAAGGGGGTAGATACGTTCATCGACCAAGTACTCTCCTGATTTAACAGTTTCTTTAAACCACGACATGAACATGGTATTTTTCTTTCTTTATGTCTGTCGTGGAGTAAGATCTCCGCAATGTAGGTCCTTGAGCAACCTGTAAACATTTGGAACATTATTTCAATCCATGAGTCAAAATGTTAAATATAATTAAGCCAGATTTTAAAGAATATAGATTGAAACATACGTGACCTATCCGTCGACTTCCGAACAATTCATCAACGTGTAAAGCTCAATTTGGTTCAACTCCTCTGGAGAAATATACCGCTGGTTCTTATCTGGATTGAGTCCTCTACCTCTTCTATGGAAAATCGGCAGAGCACCAGAGAAATCACCACGTGATTCAGCTTCATTTCTGCTAAGCCTGTTGTACCTTGTTTCAACACTATTGCCGAAATAGCGCGTGGTAAAATATGTGACTTCTGCCATTAGATAAGCATTAGCAATTGAACATTCAACACGAGCTTTGTTCAAAACAGATTTCTTCAACCCGTTCATTTTCCTGCAAGTAAATCCATGTATATAACTTGAGAATCGATACAAATAATGCCAATACGTATTGAAATATATAAGGAATGATATAAATAATGCCAATACCTCTCAAAAGGGTACATCCAACGATACTGAACCGGTCCACCAACTCTGGCCTCGTAGGGAAGATGTATCGTCAAGTGCTCCATAGAATTGAAAAAGCCTGGTGGAAATATCTTCTCTAATTTGCATATTGTGACCACGATAGATTCCTCTAACAACGCCATGTTCGATCTCCTAATCTCTGTGGCGCACAATGCTCTGAAGAAGATACTTATCTCTACTAGGGTACCCCATATCGGATCAGGGATAAAATAACGGAATGCAATAGGTATTAACCTTTCCATAAACACGTGACAATCGTGACTCTTCATCCCAATCACCTTCAATTGTTGTTGTTGCACACAATGCTGAATATTTGAAGCATAGCCATTCGGAAATTGCAAACCTGACAACCACTGACATAGTAGTTTCTTTTGAGGTCGGTCAAGGAAATACTTTTCGGCTTGTAGGTTTTATTATCATCGGTATTGACAACAAAAAGCTCGACCCGAGTGGTCAACAATTCTAAGTATCTCCTAGCTTTTAAGTTGTCTTTACTCTTAACTGGGTCGTCCATCACCGTGTTCATTATGTTATCAAAAAAATTCTTCTCGCAATGCATCACATCCAGATTGTGACGTATCAGGTTCGTACTCCAATAGGGTAATTCCCAAAAGATACTTTTGTGGGTCCAATTGTGCTCTGTTCCTTTTCCTGGCATTATCGGTGCATCTGGCACTGTAGACCTTTCTGGTAGTTGTGCAACAATTGCTGCCATTTCTGCGCCTGTCCTACGTGGTGGAGGCCCATCAAATTTTGTATGTCCATTGAATCCCATCACGTCGTGACGAAATTCATGTGCCACTAGTAAGAAACAACGATGACATCCTCACCACGTTGCTTTCCTACCAATCGGCAAAGGGAACGCCTTCGTGTTCTCCATGCAATAAGGGTACGATAACTTTCCATGTGTGCTCCACTGAGACAACGTCCCGTAGGCGGGGAAATCACTTATTGTCCACATCAATGCAGCCCTCAGCTGAAAATTTTGCTCTGAAAGTACAAGGCTTTCTGGATCAATGTTAGACGATGCAATGTTTGACGATGTTGGGTTAACATTGAAAGTCGAGAGTCTGTGCGAAAATTGTTCTTTAGTTGCCAAATTTAAGTTTTTGCCTTTATTCACTTATTAATCAAGTTCCACGGTTTTGGTTGTTTATGTTTATGTCCAGGAAAGTATCTTAATCATAAGGAAGAACTATGGAAGATTCCTTACTTGAAGTTTCCATAATTCAAGATAAGTTGAACAAGTCAACTCAACACGGTTTTAAAATAAGGAAACAATATTGGCCGTTCTTTGCAATGCGACTCTTTCCAGAATTCTCTGAATTGAAGAAGATGTGTTACCTTGTTAAATCATTAATGAAGGAAACACATATTCAGGAAAGATATGAAGTTCACAAAGAAGGCAAATTTCAACAAGGAAACAACAAGAGTTACCAAAGATGTGAACTACACATCTTGGCGTGCAAGGTTCAAGAAATCTGTAAAAGATGTGAAGTTCATCAAGATGAAGACAAGACACTCGTGCTAAAATAATCTGAGAGATTAAACATTCTTTGTATTGTCTTCGTCTTGTTTTTGTGAAGTTTTTTGTATCAACTATTTAAGTCTAGTTCATAGAAGTTAAGTAGTTCGTACTTGTCTGCTTCGTTGAATCCGATCAACAAAGAGCGTGAGTGAATTGTTGTGAGGAATGTTTTTGATAAAACCTTTATGGTTATTTGGCCTAAGGCTCGGAAGTTTTTAATAATATTGAAAACTTCTTAAAATTATATTTTCTTGTGTTCTTACTTCCGCTGCACATTATTATTATCAAGAAGATCAAAATAGAGTTAAGGCAATTCCAGCTTAACTCTCAAAGTGTTGTGTCAATCCACGGTCCAAAAATTTCAATTGGTGTCAGAGCCAAACACCGACTACACTGGTGGTTTGGAGGTGATACAACACCATGGACAATGTCAATCCTAATACCAACAGGATTCCAGTTTTGGATGGCTCAAATTATGCATACTGGAAGATCGGGATGAGGTCTCACATCAAAGCTATTGATATTCGAGCCTGGCAATCCGTGATCAATGGATACTCTCTTCCAACATTACCAAGAGATGGTAAAGGTGATCTAGTTCCAAAACCAGAAGCAGACTGGACAGCAGCAGAGGTAAGTCTCTATAACTCTAATGAAAAAGCTCTTAATGCTATCTTTAGTTGGGTTAATCATCACATGTTCAAGTTAATCCAGAATTGTACAAAAGCCAAACATGCTTGGGATATACTTGAATTACATTGTGAAGGAGATTATGCTGTTAAAGATTCTAAATATAGACAACTACTTCTGCAATTTGAAAAACTTGAGATGAGTGAAGATGAAAGTGTTGACAGTTATTTTGAGAAAATTCTCGATACTCCTAACCTGTGTGAAAACCTAGGTTTTGCTATGACTAATCAAGAAATGGTTTATAAAGCTATGAGAACACTTTCATCTAAATTTGCTCTTAAGAAAATTGCTATGAGTGAATCTAGAAACCTTGCCAATCTACAGTTTCAAGTCTTGATGAATACTCTTAGAGAATTTGAGATGGAGCTTTCCTCACAACCTAGCAAACATAGGGTTATTGCTTTAAGAGGTTCAAATCTTGACAATGAAAGTGATGATGATTTTGAAATAATTTCTTCAAACTATGGTAAAATTACTATGCAGTTCAATAAGCTGAATCTTAAAGGAAAAGGTAAAGAAAAGAATCGTAGTAATAGTTCCCCAAGTTATAGGAAATTACCTCCTAAGTTTGTAAAGTACATGGCATCAAAACCTACTCCTTTAGAAGCTGATAAGTTAAAAGATGTTCAATGTTTTGAATGTAAAGGATATGGTCATATGGCTAATGAATGTGCTAACACTCTTAGAAAAAGAGGAAATTCTCATTGGGTTTTTGTAGATGATTTCAATGAAGATGACTTTAGTTCTGGAGAAGCTGAAGAACAATCAGAAGAGGTTCAAACTGTTGCGCTACTCACTCAGATTGACTGGACGCCAGAAGACTCCCTGAACTGCTTTGGATCTCAATGTTACCCCAACATTCTGGATCCAACATCAGAACATGAGACCTTCTTTGCAGATTGGGATGAATATGATACTGATTCTGAACCTTATCTTGCGTCCTACTTTGATGAATCCTACTTTGATTGTTTTCATGGCACAATGGATCTAGATGAAGAATACTTCTTTGAAGGTGAAATGTCCCAGGAGGAAATCATTGAAGACCTGAAGTCTATCTACCACAAACTGCTGCTAGAGAATCACAAACTCATCAAGAGCAACAAAAGCTTGAAGGAAGAGATTGGCTGCATGAAGGAGATGCTGAAACTGTATGAGAAAGACCTTGACAGAATAGAGGCTGAACTGAATAAGGTAAAGGTAAAATTAGATAAAGCTGAAAAAACCATTGACAAATGGAACTCCTCTACATCTATACTGGATGAAGTGCTGAGTATGGGAAATCAAAGTAAAAATGGTTTGGGCTATGTTAAGAAACCTTCCTCTGAAGATGTTAATTCTACCTATTTAAAAGCTGATTTTATCAAGGAAAATAGTAGTGTGAATAATGAAATTACTGTCAACACTGTGAAAAAGCCTACTTTTATCTGTCAATATTGTTTTCAACATGGTCACATTAAGCCTTATTGTAAAAAATTCAGAAGTGTGATTAAGAAGAAAACAGGAATGAACAGTAGTACCAATGTTAGGAGAACCTCTGATCTGAATGTTATCCCAACATTAGGTAACAATACTGAAGGGCATAAAAGTAAAACTTGGATAAAAACTCCTAAAGTTAAAATTGTTTGCAATGTTGCCTTTTCTGCTGTTTACTCTAACCTTGCAGGTAAGTGGTATTTTAACAGTGGATGTTCAAGGCACATGACTGGGAACATTGACAACCTAAAAGATGTAATCCCTTTGACTGTTGGAACAGTTACCTATGGAGGTGGCACTAAAGGGAAAATCAATGGAAAAGGAGTACTGGATGTTGAAGGACTTCCACCACTCAAGGATGTGTTGTTGGTTGAAGGATTGAAAGCAAATTTAATTAGCATAAGTCCACTTTGTGATGACAACCTGCTAGTTACTTTTGATAGAAGTTCATGTGAAGTGTTTAATATTGACAATGTCTGTGTCATGACAGGTACAAGATCAAAGGATAACGACTATCTTGCTCAAGATGAAGCTGAATGCTACCATGCCAAGGTAGATGAATCTGTCATGTGGCACAAGAAGTTAGGACATGTACATTATAGAAATCTAGAGAAACTACAGAAGTTAGAGGCTGTAAGAGGACTGCCTAAGTTGACTAGCCCAGGTAAAATTGTTTGTGAAGACTGCCTGAAAGGTAAACAAACAAAAGCTGTTCATCCACCACTACAGGTACAAAGTACTAACCCTAGAACTAATAAGTGCTTTGAATTGCTACATATGGATCTCATGGGTCCTATTGAGGTTAGTATCCAGAATGGTAAGAAGTATGCTTTTGTTATTGTTGATGATTTTTCAAGAAATACATGGATTAAATTTTTGAAAGAAAAATCAGAGGCATTCAACTCATTCAAGATTTTACATGCTAGTATAAAAAATCTGTATGGCACTTCTATAGGAAGAATTAGGGCTGACCATGGAAAAGAGTTTGAAAATGTAAGCTTTGCTAATTTTTGTGAAACTAAAGGCATTTTCCATGAGTTCTCTGCACCTAAAACACCTCAGCAAAATGGGATTGCTGAGAGAAAGAATAGAACACTTCAAGAGATGGCTAGAGTAATGCTGAATTCTAGAAACCTATCTCAAAAACTATGGCTGAAGCTTTGAATACTGCATGTCATATTAGTAATAGAGTTTATCTTAGACCTGGTACGACTATGACACCTTATGAAATCTTGAAGGGTTCAAAACCAACAATAGCACACTTTCATGAATTTGGTATTAACTGCTATTTGCTAAAGGATAGAGACTATTTGAGCAAATTTGATCCCAAAAGTGAAAAGTGTATATTTGTTGGATATTCTCCTAATAGTGATGCTTTCAGGGTCTACAATCCAAGATTGCATACTGTTCAAGAATCAGTTAATGTCATTTTTTATGATTTAACTGTTTCTACATGTACTGAATAAGTCACTGGTTCAGATGTTACTCCAACATTGGACTCAACATTGAACACAGACGCTGGAGATGCTGAACTGGAAACTGGAACAAATGTTGACTTAACACTAGAAACCCCCAATGTGAGGCCAACAACTGTGCTGTCAGATTCTGAAGATGAAGTTGTTCCTGTATCCAGAAGAGGTCCTCCTCTTAGGATCCAAATAGATCATCCAGCCTCTCAAGTATTTGGTCAAATTACTGAAAGAGTTAGAACACGCAACAAAGAAAAGGTAAATTACACGGATATGGCTAAGTTGTGTGTTTGTATGTCTTCTTCATGTACTGTTGATAATGTATCTTGTTTTGTGTCCTTCATTGAACCTAAGAATGTAACTGAAGCTCTTAAGGACAGTTACTGGATTAATGACATGCAAGAGGAACTCTTACAATTCACCAAAAACAGAGTTTGGAATCTTGTGCCTAGGCCATCACATGTGAATGAAATAGGTACAAAATGGATTTTCAAAAATAAAACTGATGAGAATAGTGTAATTATAAGGAACAAAGCTAGTTTGGTTGCACAAGGTTATACTCAGGTAGAAGGTATAGATTTTGATGAGACTTTTGCTCCAGTAGCTAGGATAGAATCAATTAGATTACTCCTTGCTATTGCTTGCTGTCTTAGGATTAAACTATGCCAAATGGATGTTAAAGGTGCCTTTCTGAATGGTTTAATTGACAAAGAGGTTTATGTGGAACAACCTAAAGGCTTTGTTGATCCTAAACATCCTAACCATGTGTACAAACTTGAAAAGGCTTTGTATGGCTTAAAACAGGCTCCTAGAGCTTGGTATGAGATGCTAACTGATTTTCTGTTAGGCCTAGGTTTCAATAGAGGAGATGGAGATAGAACATTGTTTGTCCTTAGAAAAAGCTCTGATATATGCATTGCTCAAATTTATGTGAATGATATTGTATTTGGCTCTACTAACAAGTCTACTTTAGACAAATTCGTTGAGTCAATGACAGGAACATTTGAGATGAGCATGATTGGTAAGCTCAATTACTTTCTAGGACTACAAGTTAAGCAGCTGGAGAATGGTATCTTCCTGAACCAGGAAAAGTGTGCAAGGAATCTGGTGAAGAGATTTGAGCTACAAGAGTCCAAGCCTTGCAAAACTCCTATGTCCTCTTCAGTGAAGATAACAAAAGATGGCACTGGCAGCAATGTTGACCCAACATTGTACAGATCCATGATTGATAGTTTGCTATATCTCTATACCTCTAGACCTGACATCATGTTTTCAGTATGTGTTTGTGCTAGGTACCAAGCTGAGACAAGAAAATCTCACTTGATTGTTGTGAAGAGGATTCTTAGATATATCTCTGGAACTTCACCTTTAGGCATTTGGTATTATTATGACACTAACACTAAATTGGTTGGTTTCAGTGACTCTGACTGAGCAGGTGATGTGGATGACAGGAAATCCACAAGTGGGGGCTGTTTTTATTTGGGGAATAATTTGGTCTCTTGGTATAGCAAGAAGTAGAACTGTGTTTCATTATCAACTGCTGAATCAGAATATGTAGCAGCTGGCAGCTGTGTTACCCAACTTGTGTGGCTCAAACACATGCTTTCAGATTATGGGCTAGATAGTGATACACTTCTCATGTTCTGTGACAATCTAAGTGCCATAAGGAATCCTGTCCAACATTCTAAAACTTAGCATATAGACATAAGGCATCATTTCCTTAGAGATATGGTAGAGGACAAAGTGATCAACATTGAACATATTGAGACAACAAATCAGCTTGCTGATATGTTTACAAAACCTTTAGATAGTGAGAGAAGCTGAAGAGACAACAAATCAGTTTGCTGATATGTTTACAAAACCTTTAGATAGTGAGAGATTCTTCAGCTTGAGGAAATCTCTTGGCATGTGCAATATGTGAAAATGTTGAGGAAACCAGTGTTGTCATAACACCACTGACTAGCACTGGTATATTGGTTGTGGTGTAGAAAGTATTCTGTTGTTTTCCTTTGTTGTTTTTCATTTTCTTGTGAGTCTCATTTCATCCTTGTTTTGTCATTTTTGGCTTGTGCGGTTGAACTCTTTGATTAACAACTCTTACTAGTCATCAGTTTCACATCTTTGTGTTGAAAAAGTAATAAAACTCTTCTGTTTATCTGAGGTTGTGATAGCCTAATATATGAAGAAGTTGGGGTACACAAAGTTCACTACTTTGATGTTTATTCAGTTGTGTCTTATTCATATGGAAGGTGTACAGGGCATGTGGAGAAGCTGGGGTGCACGATGTTGACAGCTTCAATGTTACTCAGTTGTGCTTATTTACATGTTCCTCTTTGTTTGGCCAAGGAACACATGAGGGTGATCTTTTCTAATAGGGTGTTTGAGGTTTATATTTCTTACATTTAGTAGCACTGATCACTTGGTGATTCTCTTGAATGCAGGTTGGTAAACAAGTATGCATAAGGAATTGGGGTGTTGGGGTGCATGATAAATGAATTGCCAACATTCAAGGCCTTTGTACTTGCCTAACTTGCTGCTGTTAATGTCATTACTGGGGTGTGTGGAGTTCAGGCTGCCCTCATTTAGGAGTGACATTAGCTTTGTGTTTAGCAACCTTCGGCTTTTGGTTCAGATGAGTTATGAAAATAATAAAGATTTTTAAAGAGAAGTGAACTGTACTGGTTTGAGGAGTAACATAGTGGGAAGATTTTATGTGATTCAAAATTAGTAACTCTCCACTAACATTCACTCTCTTTCCTTATTCACGGCTATTTTCAAAAATCCAAACCCTATTTTCCTTAATTGTGCCTGAAATTTCACTATTTGTGCTTACTCTGCAAAATTACTCTCTCTACTCTCAAATTCTCTCGTTTTTTTTCTCTGCAAATTCTCTCAAAACTTCTCTACTAACAATGGCAAGCAAGTCTCCCATGCAAACTCTTGCAGATGTTGCCCTAGGAAGTGAACCCACTACCCCACGCACTCGTTCACACACTAGGCATGCTGCTGCAAAAACAGATGATGCTCCTGTTGCTGCTAAAAGGAAGGCGATCCCCTATGTGTGACCTGGAAAGAAGTCTAAACAGTGAGAATCGACCTCCAATGTTGAGCCAACTGCTGAATCAACCGCTGCCACCAACAATGAGCCTGAAATTGAGGTAACCACTGCTGAACCCAACCCTGAAATTGATACTGATTTACCTGTTGAGGGGGAGGGTACTGGATCTGCTAAGAAATCTGTTGAAAAATCCATGGACAAGTCTGTGGACAAATTAGTGAGGAAGTGGATTAGGGCTGAGAAGAAAAAGAACAAGGGTTCAGTGGAGAAGTTGAACTATATGTCTAAGACTGCTAAGGCAAGAGCTGAGGCTAGAAATAGATAGGTGGAGAGGTTAGCCAAGAAAAAGGCTGCTGAAGCTGAGAAGATGTCTGAGGAAAAGAGGAAGTCTGCTGCTGCTGCTGCTGAGAGGAAGAGAAAAGGAAAGCAAGTAATGGAAGAGGAAACAGAGGTGGTTGATGTTGAGGATGAGGAGGTAGAGGAGAAGGAAGAGGAGACTGAGGAAGAGCATGATGTTGCTACTGATGTTGGGGCAACATCAAGGACATATGAGTACACAGATGGGCTGTATGTGGTCTACCCTGATGATGAGGGGAGCTACTTTTCTCCTTACTATCTCTCTCAAGAGTTGGAGACGAAGTGGGATTCTTTCAAAAGAAGGAAGATTCACACTGAAAGAGCTGTAGAGATGGCCAGCTTCAAAGAGAACAAGGTGATGGTCTTGCTTGAGGCAAGAGGATTGCAACAATCAGTGATGGAGTTGCATGACTATGCTCCTGAGATTTTCATGGAGTTCTACCCTAATCTCTCCAAATGGATCAGGGACTATAGATCTTCAAAATTTGGAAAGGATTGGGTGAGGGGGAGAGTCTTCACCATTGAACCCTACACCATTAACAAAATATGTGGCTTCCCTACTGCTGATGAATCTGAGGACCCCTATTATGATGATGTGATTGAGGACTTGACTGGAGGGCTGGTCAAAACCTGGAGAGATGCCCTGCCAACCACATAACTCACCTCCCTTAGTGCTGTCTTGCACAAGATAGCTTGCTTCAACTGGCTGCCAAGCAAGAATGTGACTGTACTGACCAAGGAATCAGCACTCTTGGTGTACAAAATCAAGAATGGGCTAGATGTGAACATGGGGGAAAGGATTGTGAAAAGTCAATGTCAGAAGTTGTTGGAAGGAAGAATGGCATGCTGCCTTTTCCCTCACTCATCTGCAAAATCCTTAGCAAGCAAGGATTAAAGACAAGTGTTACTGTGGGCTGGAGGAAGAATGATACTGAACTGACAATTCTCCCAAGCTACTTGTCTGGATCAAGAGTGAGAGACCTTCCATGGAATCCAAAAGGAGTGGTGAGATCAAGGGCTGAAAACAAGAAGGCTCAGGAGTTTGTGGATCATATGCTGAACTGGTATAGGGAGCAGATTGCTGACACTCAGAGGGAGATTGAGGAGTGGAAGGAGCATCTCAAAGAGTTGGAGGACTTGGTGAAAAATTTGGAGAATCTCCATTTTTCATAAAAAGGGGTAGAATAGTTCCAAGTTTTTTTTTTTAAGTCTTCTAGTTTAATGTTTTGCTTTTTATGAACTGCTAATTTAGGTGTGAGTCTGGTAGATTATTCTCTATTTGGTTTTATTTGATCAAGGGACATGTCCTTGATATCTTGCTATGGCCTGTAACTCTAAGTACTACTACTGGTGAACTGCTCTAACTGCTATTTCTTATGAAAGCACATTTTGAACTGTTTTTCTATTTAACCTTCTATGCAGGAAACTCACTGGTTTCAATGTTCAGGCAACATTGATGAATGATGGGGTTTGAACATATGTATATATGTGGATGTAGTGATAACCTTAATGTTTGTCTCTGTTAATTTAACTTTGAATATGTTAGCTTGTATTGAGGGGGAGCAATTTAGTAGTTTAATTTGTTTCTTGTTGATTATAACTTTCTGGATATAAGACTTGATTGGAACAGGTATTGGTTTTGTGAAGAAAGGCAAAAAGGGGGAGATTGAAAGTACAAGGCTTTCTGGAATCAATGTTAGACGATGCAATGTTAGACGATGTTGGATCAACATTGTGGATAACATTGAAAGCCGAGAGTCTGTGCAAAAACTGTTCTTTAGTTGCCAAATTTAACTTTTTGCCTTTATTCACTTATTAATCAAGTTCCATGGTTTTGGTTGTTTATGTTTATGTCCAGGAAAGTATCTTAATCATAAGGAAGAGCTATGTAAGATTCCTTACTTGAAGTTTCCATAATTCAAGATAAGTTGAACAAGTCAACTCAACACGGTTTCAAAATAAGGAAACAATATTGGCCGTTCTTCGCAATGTGATTCTTTCCAGGATTCTCTGAATTTAAGAAGATGTGTTACCTTGTTAAATCAGTAATGAAGGAAACACATATTCAGGAAACATATGAAGTTCACAAAGAAGGCAAATTTCAAAAAGAAAACAACAAGAGTTACCAAAGTTGTGAACTACACATCTTGGCGTGCAAGGTTCAAGAAATATATAAAAGATGTGAAGTTCATCAAGATGAAGACAAGACAATCGTGCTAAAATAATCTGAGAGATTAATCATTCTTTGTATTGTCTTCGTCTTGTTTTTGCGAAGTTTTTTGTATCAACTATTTAAGTCTAGTTCATAAAAGTTATGTAGTTCGTACTTGTCTGCTTCGTTGAGTTCGATCAACAGAGAGCGTGAGTGAATTGTTGTGAGGAACATTTTTGATAAAACCTTTTATGGTTATTTGGCCTAAGGCTCGGAAGTTTTTAATAATATTGAAAACTTCTTAAAATTATATCTTCTTGTGTTCTTACTTCCGCTGCACATTATTATTATCAAGAAGATCAAAATAGAGTTAAGGAAATTCCAGCTTAACTCTCGAAGTGTGGTGTCAATCCACGGTCCAAAAATTTCATGCTCCCTGAATCTGTCGTAAGCACAAACACCGTCGTGCCACAAAACCTTCAACTCATCAATCGGAGGGCGTAGCAAAAATGTTTTATCCTGGACTACTCGGCCCTGATATGATAAGACTCAAGAAAATAAACTCCTCTCGCATGCAAAGATGTGGAAGAAGGTTATAGGGAGTCATGAACACAGGCCAACAAGAATATTGTTTCCCGAAGTTTCCGAACGGAGTGAAACCGTATGTGCAAAGACCAAGGCGGATGTTTCGTGGCTCTGCTGCGAATTGAGGATGTTTCGTGTTGAAATCTTGCCACGCTTCGCCTGCTGCAGGGTGGATCATTTCATCGTCCGATGACTTACAATTTAAGTGCCACGTCATGTGTTCAGCAGTTGATTTAGTCATGAAGAGTTGTTTAAGATGTGGGGCCAAAGGGAAGTACCATAACTTTTTCCTTGGCACTGGATTCTTTCTACCTATAGTTTCATACCTATCCTCCCCACATTCAGGACAAACCAAGTAATCGGAAGATGCGAATTCTCCGTAGAACAAGAAACAATTATGCAAACACACGTCGATTGTTTCGTATCCCAACCCCAAACACCTCATCATCTTCTCGCAGCGTGCATATCATCTGGCAGTAAGAGTTGATCCTCTGGATACAAAAGATCGCGGTGCAAGTTGTACATCTGATTGCACCCGGATTGATTGTAGTTATTCTCAATCTTGGCTGTAAAAAAACTCGGACACCCACTGCAAAACAGATTTCTTGCTGGGGCCCTTCAGCTTAAGTTCCGACATTTGGAGCAATTTTAAAAAATCTTTTGCATCGGCGTTAGGCTCCTCACCATTAACGTCGAATTGTGCCCGAAAAGTATCGTCAACTAGATTTTCAAATAGAATCTCGTCCTGAACAACTTCGGGATCGTTTCTAACTTCGTGCCTCGACGATGACGCCCCTTGGCTATTATGTGAGACAAAATTTTCCCCATGGAATATCCATAAACGGTACCCTTCTACAAAACCCCATCGATGGTGAGCTGCCACTTCGCCAGGGTCTAAGTATTTCCTATTGCTGCATTTTCTACATGGACATCTAGGATTTCGATCACCGTCTAGATAACGCTCTTGATCTAACGCAAACGCCAAAAACTAGTATACACCATTGCCGAATGTTTCATTCACTCGACCCGTCTCACTCAAGCGATCATACATCCAATCTCTATCTTCGTTTGGATTCATTATATATTGTCTATAAATTTTTTAAATTATAACGATTAGCACAACGACGTCGCTACATTTAGGGGAGACACGAACAATATTTATAATCGTACAACTAGAACAAAATATAAGAGCTCGAAACTATACACGTACCTCTTGTAACACGTTAAAAATTTCTGAAACTGCTCATTCGATCTATGGCACCGGTCTCCAAGCTGCCTCGTACTATTTCTCTAAATCGCAAATAAAAAATAGATAAATTCGATAAACATAATTAACGTACTAAAAAAAAATTTACGTAAAAATGAAAGTATGTATATACGAACCTTATTTTAAAACCAAATGTGTGAATTGAGACACTAACTCGCCCACACTATATATAGCCATCGGAGGACGGGGGGGGGGGGGGTTGCCATGTCATCGATCCATTTGATTTTCACACGAATCGTGCCACGTCACCGATCCGTGTCAATTTTCACACGGATCGGTGACGTGGCAACCCCTTATTTTATCCCCCACTTCTCCAAAATCACTTTAAATACCCCTTATTTTACCCACCAAATTCATTCATTCTTACCATTCTCCAAAAACTATCAACTTTCTCTCCAAAATATCCTTAATAACTAACAAAAATTCTTCCATATTCACTAAATTATAATTAGAGTTTTTTATTCGTTTTATTATTTAATTTCTACTTATGTTTATTCATTATCTAACTAATAATAACTATAAAAATCTTATATTATCAAGATTTTATTTTAAATACGAAATTTTATTTATTAGAATAAATATTTTAAAAAAGTCGCTCGAAAATGTGCATGTTATTATTTAAATCGATTTTTTTTAAAATAAAATCGCCAAATAAATATAAAAATTTATTTAAAATCGTTTTCTTTACAAAAAATCGCCAAAAAAATTATAAAATAATTATTTAAAATCGATTTCTTTTAAATAAATCGCTAAAAAATCATAAATCAATTATTTTAAAACGATTTATTTTAAATCAATTGTTTTAAATCGTTTTTCTTTTAAATCAATTTTTTTAAATCGTATTTTTCTTTTTTTTTTTTAATATTTTTAAACCCTTTACCGTCAGGTTTAAGTCAACGGTATAGGGTTTTTCCGTCGGCTTAAAGACAACGGTAAAGGGGTTTCCCAATTTTCCGTCGACTTAAGCCCGACTCTTTTTCGTCGGACTTAAGTCGACGGAAAAGCCCTTTACCGTCAGCTTTAAGCCAACGGTAAAGGGTTTAGGGCTCTTTTCCGTCGGCATAAGTGCGACAGAAAAGAGAGACTTTTCCGTCGGCTTAAAGCATATACCTTTTCCGACGGCTTTAAGCCGACGAAATAAATAAAAGGCTTTTCCGTCGGTAAAAATCTGACGGAAAAAAGCTTTAGTGACGAGCTTTTTTTCGTCGGGTTTTTTCGACGGTTTTTGACGACGGAAAAGCTTTTTTCGTCGGCAATGCCCCTTTACCGTTGGCTTTTGTGCTGACGGTAAAGGGGTTTTCCCTTGTAGTGAACAGGAGAAAGAAAAAGGCACTACCAAGTTATTAGATTGCACGTAGAGTTTCTGCACCATTATCTATTGCGGCTTCAGCTCCACAACCATCGAATGTTGGATCAAACCCCTCACTGAATGACTGGACCGAGCATGAGACTCTCGCCTTACTTGATGCTTGGGGTGACAAGTTTCTCGAGCGAGGAGGGAAGAATGTCCGCTTGGAAGAGTGGAAAAAAGTCGCTGAGAAGGTTAACTTTGTGTCCAAAGTAGGACGAACGTATTCTCAGTGCCAAAGTCGTGTGGGTACGATAAAGAAAAAATACAAAAACAAGAAGATGAAGATCGGGGAGCCTGTAGGTTCTACAAGTGATTGGGCATACTTCAAAAAGATGGATTCACTATTCTCATCTACAAAAGAGTATATCTTGATGAATCCAAAAGTTAGTGCAGGGAATTTAGAAGCTAAGGGTACGAAAGATGATAAGAATGCTCTTCCCTCCATCAGAAAAAACAAAAGACGAGTCAATGGCGCTACTTCTTCTCTTACGATGCTTACTGGTTCTATCAGAAAGTTTACCGAGATATACGAGAAAACCGAGAACAATAAGATGGAACAAATGCTTGAACTCCAAAAGATGCGGATGGACTTCCAGAATGAGCTTAATTCGCAAAGAATCTATTTTATTGAGAGAGCAGTAGCTGATATAGCGAGAACTCTGCGAGGCAACTAATAATGGTGTATATGCTGAGTGATTGGCTCCTTGCTTTTTTGTTTTAGATTATATTTTAAGGGTCAAGCCATGATAACTCATGTTTAACTAATATGGTGAAAATTAGTTTAATTGCAACAAAACACAAAAATATTATCTTTTACTCTTGTGCGGTTTTTCTCATTGCGACAAAAGAGTTTGTTGTCCTTTACGTTTGTACAATGATTCTCAATTTCAGTTTATAGCTACATTTCTTGATTTTTGAGGTTTTCTCCCATGATGCTACTTTGCTTCAATATGAAAAAATACCAATGTTTATTAATTACTATTCATGATAACAACAAATGAAAGTACGTACTAGAGTGTAACTAACGAGTGATTGTTTCCCTAAGAATAACGCCAATCAATTTTACTTAAAAATAGTTGATTGCCATACAATCACTTTAACAACCAACAACTGTAGTATTTTAATGCAGTAACGACCAACAATCACGATATCCTAACGTAATAAGCAGCGATTAACGACTAAAAATTTAAAACAATTAGGTTATTTGATTAAGTTGCTTTAAATTGATCTATTCATTATGCCTTCTATTTAGAGTCTAATATTTATAAATCTTCCTGTATGTAAGAGTAACAGTACTTTTAGCAATCTTCATAAGAATATCGTAATGTTGGGAACTCTTGTATAGTAATTTCTTGTTTGTGAGTGAACGTCGATTCTGCTCAACCTTTTCACGTAAAAAAGGCACTTTTTCTTCACTTTCTTTCACATTATAAGTTACTGTGTCTTGATTGCGAAGAAATATTAATGAACTCTTATGATTTTCTGAGAAGTTTGGATTTTACAGCGTTTCAAATGTATATTTGAGTTATATCAGGAAAGAAATGTTATTAATTAGTTATTCGATTTTGGGGTAATATTTTGTTTGAAAATACTAATGAATCAAAAGTAGAACTTAGAAACAATAGTTAAGGTTTCATTGTTTCTGAAAATGAAGGTAGCTGAGTTTTTTCATAATGCATGTAAGTTCTTTTGATGCTGTATGTTAGAACTAATTTATAATTGTTGTATGTGTTTATGCATGTTCTAAGAAGAAATTATGGTGATCGTGACGTGGATAGGAGACAAGATTTGTTGGTGAATCTAACCATCGAATTCTGAGTTTCTGAAAGTAATCTTGAACGATAAGTCATTGTTTTTTTTTTCCTTTTTGGTGGTTTGCGCATGATGGATAAGAATGGTGTGAATCATGTTGACAATGCTGATATTCCTTGGAGTAAGAGGAATGTATGCCTTACCACACCAACGATGACAACGATGACCCTGATTATGTGGTGATGCAGAGGGGCACTTAAAGAGGAAGAAGAAAAAATCATTGTCAAGTAGCCTTCCCGTGCTCTTATCTATTGCACCTCAGTTCCACAACCATCAAATATTGGACTGGACCGAGCCTGAGACTTTCGTCTTTCTTGACGCTTGGGTGACATATTTCTCAAGCAAGGGAGGAAGAATGTCCGAGTTGAAGAGTGGCAAGAAGTTGTTGAGAAGGTGAACCTCGTGTCAAAATCGTGTGGATACATTGTAGAAGAAGTTCAAAAAAGAAAAGACGAGGATTGGGAAGGCTGTAGATAGGTTCTGCAAGTGACTGGGCGTATTAGATGGATTCACAATTGTCATGTCAAAAAGAGCATATTACTGAATTCAAGGTGATTCTGAGGTCCTTCCGTCAAAAAGGAAAAAAGTTAGACGAGTCAGGAACATTCCTGCTTTTCTTAAGATGCTTGCAAGCTCTATCAGAAAGTTCATTGAAATATACGCGAAGTTCGAGAATGATAAGGTATAACAAATGCTTCTCCAAAAATATATGGATGGACTTCTAAAAGGAGCAAGTGTCGCACAGAAACCAGTTTCTGGAGAGAGCGCAAACTGATATTGCGAAGACTCTGCCAGGCAACCAATAACGAAGTGTATGCTGAATGATTGACTGCTTGCTTGGTTGTTTTAAATTACCTTTAATGGTTCAGGACAGGATAACTAACGTGGAACTAATTCGTTGAAAATTAGTTTTGTTGCGAGAAAACAGTTTGTTATCTATTAGCGCAAGTATATGATCGGTCGTATACCCAGATGTTCAATACTATATGATCTGGAAGTTATGTGTAATAGAGATTAAAGGAGGAGGGTGGATGCAGTTATTGTTTTCTAGGACTAACGCTTAAAAGGAATGAATGGAGTAGTCAAGTAGCATTCAAATAATGATATCAAATTTAGTTGGTATCAGATTTATAGATAGAGAAAATGTTCCGACTTACTTGAGTGGTATCTTTTTCTATTTGTATGTCCGGGGATTCCGTCTATGCCACCCAGCCCGTTGTGCGGACCTCTCTCGTGTGTAGGGGTTGTGCTTGTGCCTACACATGAAAGAGTGGGATTCTGTCTATGCTACCCCGCCCCTTGTGCAGACCTCTCTCACATGTGGGGGGGTTGTTGCTTGTGCCTACACATGAAAGAGAGATGCCCAAGGGGCGGGGTAACTGAGATTATTTCTACCCTCGGGGATAGTTGAGAGGTAATTTTATCTCATTTCATTTCCACACAAAGTGTATCTCTTTGAATGGTTTTAACCTTTAAGCTCTTACTCTTTCTGGTATCTCAAGAAAAACTACGTTCTTTTTAAGGACAAATTAATATGTCTGCCCTGTAACTATGCGTTTTTGAAGGAAATGCTCAGTAAGTTTGAGCTATTATAAACTGCCCCGATTTTGACACTGTTTGAAAAATAAATACCCAGGCCCCGACACATCAGCAAAATCGCGCATGTGGCAGCTGACTCGGACCACTCGACACACGCCCGATTTTGTTGGGCATTTTTTAAAAAAATTTAAAAACTTAGTGGGCAGTTAATTTTCCAATTCACAAACTTATTGGGCATTTTTTATTATATTATTTGAATAATAATGGGCATATTTATAGTCTTTCAGAAACATATTGGGCAATTACATTAAGTTAGATAATGTGCCTTAAAAGTTGGTTGATGAACCACTTATGTTGTTGTATTGTTCACTGTCTATTTTGGATCGTAACATTATGTTGTGTTTATTGGATTCTGAAAATGTTTATGTAGTTATGTTTTTGGTTAACGTTGTGTTCGTTCGTGGTTTATTAGTTCTAATTAGTTGACAAAGTCTGTGTATCTGACTTATGAATTTGGTTAGTGATGTTAATGCACGTTAAGGCACATTATCTAACTTAATGTAACTGCCCAATATGTTTCTGAAAGACTATAAATATGCCCATTATTATTCAAATAATATAATAAAAAATGCCCAATAAGTTTGTGAATTGGAAAATTAACTGCCCACTAAGTTTTTAAAATTTTTTAAAAAATGCCCAACAAAATCGGGCGTGTGTCGAGTGGTCCGAGTCAGCTGCCACATGCGCGATTTTGCTGATGTGTCGGGGCCTGGGCATTTATTTTTCAAACAGTGTCAAAATCGGGACAGTTTATAATAGCTCAAACTTACTGGGCATTTCCTTCAAAAATGCATAGTTACAGGGCAGAAATATTAATTTGTCCTTCTTTTTAACGACTGGTGGAGATTATGGTTTCACATGAAATATGAAAGTATTGAATAGCGAATCAGTAGAACTTTTAATGAGTGAATGTTTGTTGTATTTAATGAGTGCATATACAAACACATAACTGAGAGGTAATTTTATCTCTCAACTGATATAAAATTGAGAGGTAACTGCTTTCTCTGATTCAGCCTTTCAGGTATGGAATGAACTAAAAAGAAGGTTTTCAAGATCCAGTAATAATAGGATTTATATGCTAGAAGAACAATTAGTTAACACAAAACAAGATATGAGTGCTTTGGTTTTATATTTCACTAAGCTCAAATCTATTTGGGATGAAATCAGCCAATATGAAACACCATCTATTAGCACCAATGTTGATTGTGGTGTTCTTGCTGTTTTGAACAAGAAAATTGAGCACAAGAAAGTAACGAAATTTTTTATGGGATTGGATCAGTCTTATGGAGCTGTTAGGAACCAAATATTGCTGAAAGATCCATTGCAAATGTTGGATACTGTCTTTAGCTTGGTTCTGCAGGGAGAAGAAAACATGGAGCTCTTTGTTGCATTCCATTCACACAATGAAACCGCTGCTGTGAGTGTCAACACACAACCACAACATATGAAACAAGCTGCTCTCATGACGGGTGGTTTTCAAAAGCAACAGAAACCATGGAACAAACAAGGGGGATCAAAAATCAAACCTTCTTGTGCAAAATGTGGCAAAAGCAATCATACTATTGAACATTGTTATGAAATCTATGGTTATCCACCAGGTCACAAGTACTCAAGATTCAAACCTGCTGGTAATGGAGGGAAACCATTCTGGAAGTGTAAACCAGCTAAGTCAAGTTGATTCAAATGTAGGATCTAGTGATGCACCTATATCACAGGAGTAGTTTCAACATTTGTGCAACCTCTTTCAAGGGAATGTTAGTCTGTTCAATCAGGTTAAATCACAATCCAACAAATCCCAACCCTTGGTAAACAATCAATCAGATATGTCATTCAGCCAAAATTGCTCATCACACGCTTTTGCTAACCTTCAAGCACCTGGTCCACTTTTCAACAATGACACTTGGGTTCGTGACTCAGGAGCCACTGGCCATATTGTATGTGATCCTAGTCTTCTTGATTCCAGCAGTATAGTACAAAAGTCACAAGTTCAACTACCTAATGGCAAGACAGCCCCTATCACTCATATTGGAACAGTCAAGCTAAATAGGGATATCACATTACTCCATGTTCTATGTGTTCCTTCTTTTTCTTTCAATCTGTTATCTGTCAGCAAGTTAATTCAACAAACTCATTGTTGCCTGTCTTCAGGTCCAACTTGCGTGTCTTGCAGGACATCAGCAAATGGAAAGTGATTGGGATGGCTAGAGAGAGTCAAGGATTATACTACATAGCAGGAGAGAGGAACTTATCTAATTCAAATATAAATAGATTGACTGCTAATTAAATTATGTCATATTACCTTCCCTTTTATGGCACAACAGGCTTGGACACCCCCATGTATCCAGACTTTCTTTATTGCATTCAACAAGTGGAGATTTTCCACTAAAGTTCAATGAAGTTATTTGTGACATCTGTCATTTTTCAAAACAAACCAGACCTCCTTTCATTCTAAATCCTCACAAGAGTGACAACATTTTTGATCTAATTCATGTAGACATTTGGGGGCCATATAGTACTGTCTCACTTAATGGATCTCATTACTTCCTCACCATTATTGATGATTATAGTAGGTTCACTTGGACCGAACTCATGAATAATAAAGGACAAGCAAGGAACTTACTCATCAACTTCTTCAAACATGTGTCCACTCAGTTTAACAAGCAAATTAAAACCATTAGATCTGATCAAGGACAAGAATTCAATATGCCAGACTTTTATAAAACACATGGTGTAATCCATCAGCAAACCTGCACTTATACACCACAGCAAAATTCTGTAGCTGAAAGAAAACACAAGCACCTTATCAATGTGGCGAGATCCCTGCGCATACAAGCCAACACACCTTTATCTTTTTGGGGTGATTGCTTGGTGACAGCAATTTATCTCATAAACTGAACCCCAACACCATTACTAAACAATCAAACCTCATTTTTTCTTCTACACTCTAAACCTCCTCAATATTCTAATATGAGAACTTTTGGATGTCTATGCTTTGCCACCACTATGCCTAAACAACACAACAAACTGCTCCCAGGGCCACAAAATGCATTTTTATATGATATCCATCCAACATTAAAGGGTATAGGCTGTATGATCTTCAAACTAAACATGTTTTTGTATCTAGAGATATTGTCTTCTATGAGGATGTTTTTCCTTATTCTACTACTTTCACACAATTCATTCCTCATCATGATCACATTATTCCTATTGTTTCCACAAATGATCCTGCTCTTCTGGACCATAGTTCACCTGCTTTACACACATTGTGTGATCATGATCATTATCAGTCTACTTCACCAGTATCTTCTCCCCATTCTTCCACAAATTCTCATTTACCTACTCATCATAATGATCAGATTCCAATCCATCCAGAAGACACATAAATATTATCTCATGATTCTCATGACATAGCTCTTGAAAATTTTGGACCGTGGATTGACACAACACTTTTGAGAGTTAAGCTGGAATTGCCTTAACTCTATTTTGATCTTCTTGATAATAACAATGTGCAGCGGAAGTAAGAACACAAGAATATATAATTTTAAGAAGATTTCAATATTATTAAAAACTTCCGAGTCTTAGGCCAAATAACCATAAAGATTTTATCAAAACGTTCCTCACAACAATTCACTCACTCTCTTTGTTGATCGGACTCAACGAAGCAGACAAGTAAGAACTACTTAACTTCTATGAACTAGACTTAAGCAGTTGATACAAAAACTTCGCAAAACAAGATGAAGACAATACAAAGAATGATTAATCTCTTGGATTGTTTAGCACGACTGTCTTGTCTTCATCTTGATGAACTTCACATCTTTTATAGATTTTTTGAGTCTTATACGCCAAGATGTGTTGTTCACAGTTTTGGTAAATCTTGTTATTTCCTTGTTGAAATTTGCCTTCTTTGTTGACTTCAAATCTTTCCTGAGAAAGTGTTTCCATTGTTACCGATTTAACAAGGTAACACATCTTCTTCAATTCGCAGAATCCTGGAAAGAATCGCGTCGCAGAGAACAACTAGTTTGTTTCCTTCTTTTGAAACCGTGTGAGTTGACTATTCAACTTAGCTTGAATTATGGAAACTTCAAGTAAGGAATCTTCCATAGCTCTTCTTTATGATAAAGATACCTTCCTGGACATAAACATAAACAACTAAAACCGTGGAACTTGGTTAATATGTGAATAAAGGAAAAACTTAAATTTGGCAACTAAATAACAGTTTTCGCACAGACTCTCGGCTTTCAATGTTATCCGCAATGTTGACCCAACATCGTATAACATTGCATCGTCTAACATTGATTCCAGAAAGCCCTGCACTTTCAATCTCCCCCTTTTTGCCTTTCTTCACACCAACACCTGTTCCAATCAAGTCTTATATCCAGAAAGTTATAATCAACAAGAAACAAATTAAACTAATAAACTGCTCCCCCTCAATACAAGCTAACAAATTCAAAGTTAAATTAACAAAGACAAGCATTAAGGTCATCACTACATCCAGATATGTACATATGTTCAGACCTCAACATTCATCAATGTTGCGTCAACATTGAAACCAGTGAGTTTCCTACACAGAAGGTTAACTAGACAAGCAGTTTAAAATGTACTTTTGTAAGTAATAGCAGTTAAAGCAGTTCAACAGTAGTACTTAGAGTTACAGGCCATAGCAAAATATCAAGGACAAGCCCCTTGATCAAATAAAACCAATTAGAGATAAATGTACCAGCAGTTCAAAGATATTAGCAGTGCATAAGGAACAAACCATAAACTAGAAGACTAAATTAAAATTGGAGCTACTCTCCCCCTTTTTTTGTGAAGAAGGGAGTTTCTCCAAATTTTTCACCATGTCCTCTAGCTCTTTGAGGTGTTCATTTCTTTCCTCAATCTCCCTCTGAGTATCAACAATCTGCCCCCTATACCAGTTCAACATATGATCCACAAAAGTAGAGGTTATGACCTTGCAATCTTCCTCTTTGGACATAGGCACTGAAGTTCCAGCAAACTCCTGAGCCTTCTTCTTTTCAGTCATAGGTCTCACCACTCCTTTTGGGTTCCATGGAAGGTCTCTCACTCTTGATCCATACAAGTAGCTTGGGAGAATTGTCAGTTCAGTGTCATTCTTCCTCCAGCCCACAGTGACACTTGTCTTCAATCCTTGATTGCTAAGGATTTTGCAGATGACTGAGGGAAAAGGCAGCATGCCATTCTTCCTTCCAGCAACTTCAGACATAGACTTCACAATCCTCTCCCCCATGTTCACAGCTAGCCCATTCTTGATTTTGTAGACTAAGAGTGTTGATTCCTTAGTCAAAACAATGACATTTTTGCTTTGCAGCCAGTTGAAGCAAGCTATCTTGTGCAAGACAGCACTAAGGGAGGTGAGTTTTGTGGTTGGTAGAGCATCTCTCCAGATTTTGACCAACCCTCCAGTCAAGTCTTCCATCACATCATCATAGTAGGGGTCCTCTGATTCATCAGCAGTAGGGAATCCACAGATCATGTTGATGGTGTAGAGGTCAATGTTGAAGACTCTCCCCCTCACCCAATCCTTTCCAAATTTTGGAAATCTGTAGTCCCTGATCCATTTTGAGAGATTTAGGTAAAACTCCATGACAATCTCAGGCGCATAGTCACTCGGCTCCATCACTGATTGTTGCAACCCTCTTACCTCAAGCAAGTCCATCACCTTGTTCTCTTTGAAACTGGCCATCACTATATCTCTTTCAGTGTGAATCTCCCTTCTTTTGAAAGAATCCCACTTCTTCTCCAACTCTTGAGAGAGATAGTAAGGAGAAAAGTAGCTCCCCTCATCATCAGGATAGACCACATATATCCTATCTGTGTACTCCTCTATTCCTGATGTTGCCCCAACATCAGCAGCAACATCCTACTCTTCTTCAGTCTCCTCTTCCTTCTCCTCTTCTTCCTCTTCATCCTCAACATCTACTACCTCAAGTTCCTCTTCCATTACTTCCTTTCCTTTCCTCTTTCTCTCAGCAGCAGCAACAACCTTCTTCTCTTCCTCAGCTTTCCTCTAAGCCTTTTTCTTGGCTAACCTCTCCACCTGTCTCTTTCTAGCCTCAGCCCTTGTCTTAGTAGTTTCAGACATAGTTTTCAACTTATCCCATGCAGCCTTGCTCTTTTTCTTTTGAGCCCTAATCCACTTCCTCACCAATTTATCCACAGACTTGTCCATGGATTTTTCAACAGATTTCTTAGTAGATCCACTTCCCTCTCCCTCAACAGGTAAATCAGTATCAATTTCAGGGTTGGGTTCAGTAGTGTTTACCTCTATTTTAGTCTCATTGGTGATGTGAGTGGTTGGTTCCGCAGTTGTCTCAACATTGGAGGTCGATTCTCCCTGTTTGAACTTCTTTCCATGTTGCACGTAGGGTGCCGCCTTCCTTTTAGCAATAGGATCATCATTTGTCTTTGCAGTAGCACCTCTAGTGTGTGAACGAGTGCATGCGGCAGTGGATTCACTTCCCAGGGCAACATCTGCAAGAGTTTGCATGGGAGACTTGCTTGCCATTGTTAGTAGAGAAGTTGTGAGAGAATTTGCAAAGAAAATTGAGAGAATTTGAGAGTTGCGAGAGTAATTTTGCAGAGTAAGCACAAATATGAAAATTGCAAGCACAATTAACGGAAATAGGGTTTTGATTTTTGAAATAATCGTGAATAAGGAAAGAGAGTGAATGTTAATGGGCAGTTACCAAATTTGAACCAAATAAAACTTTCCCACTGTGTTTTCCCGCGCACACGCTTTGATGTTTAATTAATAGTTAACCAGAGCGGTTTTCAAAAAACTGAAAACTTATAAGTTCTTGTTTTCAATGTTGACCTACGACTGTGCACAATGCTGGGATAACATTCAATAACATTCAAAACCGAAGGTGGAGGTAAAGGCTTCACCAAGGAAAATTCATGTGAGAGCTTGAGATACATCCAGAAATACATCTGAAACTTAACCAATATAGCAAGTGAGTACCTCAAACATATTGTTCAGATCAAAATCATGAGTAAGCAACATAGATAACAAGAAACACACATAGATAAGCAGTTATGAATTCAAGAAAAAATTCACTTCCACAGCATAGAAAGTCACAGAAAAGTGTGTCACCTGCAGTATGTCACCCAATTGTATGCCTCAACACATGAATTATACTCCCCCTAAGCCTAGTTCGACACTACTCAACAACAAGAAAGAAAACAATGCAGTTCCATGAATGCAACAATGTAATGTCAAGGAGGCAGATGGTGAACACTTATGCAAAACCCCTCAAACCAGCATAGTTCACATATCTTTAATAATCTATATTATTTTCATAACTCATCTGAACCAGAAACTGAAGGTTGCTAAACACAAAGCTAATGTCACTACTGAATGAGGGCAGCCTGAACTCCACACACCACAGTAACAACATTAACAGCAGCAAGTTAGGCAAGTACAAAGGCCTTGAATGTTGGCAATTCATTTATCATGCACCCCAACACCCTAATTCCTTATGCATACTTGTTTACCAACCTGCATACAAGAGAATCACCAAGTGATCAGTGCTACTAAATGTAAGAAATCTAAACCTCAAACACCCTAGTAGAAAAGATCACCCTCATGTGTTCTTTGGCCAAACAAACAGGAATATGTAAATAAGCTATCAACATCATGCACCCCAGCTTCTCCACATGCACTGTACACCTTCCATATGAATAAGACACAACTGAATAAACATCAAAGTAGTGAACTTTGTGTACCCCAACTTCTTCATATGTTAGGCTATCATAACCTCAGACAAACAGAAGAGTTTTATTACTTTTTCAACACAAAGATGTGAAACTGATAACTAGCAAGAGTTGTTAATCAAAGAGTTCAACCACACAAGCCAAAAATGACAAAACAAGGATGAAATGAGATTCACGAGGAAATAAAAAACAACAAAGGAAAACAACTGAATACCTACTACACCACAACCAATATACCAGTGCTAGTCAGTGGTGTTATAACAACACTGGTTTCCTCAATATTTTCACATATTGCACATGCCAAGAGATTTCCTCAAACTGAAGAATCTCTCACTATCTAAAGGTTTTGTAAACATATCAGCAAGATGATTAGTTGTCTCATATGTTCAATGTTGATCACTTTGTCCTCTACCATATCTCTTAGGAAATGATGTATTATGTCTACATGCTTAGTTCTAGAATGTTGGAGAGTATTCCTAGAGATACTTATGGCACTAAGATTGTCACAGAACATGAGAAATGTATCACTATCTAGCCCATAATCTGAAAGCATGTGTTTGAGCCACACAAGTTGGGTAACACAGCTGCCAGCTACTACATATTCTGATTCAGCAGTTGATAATGAAACACAGTTATGCTTCTTGCTATACCAGGAGACCAAATTATTCCCCAAATAAAAACAGCCCCCACTTGTGGATTTCCTGTCATCCACATCACCTGCCGAGTCAGAATCACTAAAACCAACCAAGTTAGTGTTAGTATCATAAGAATAGCAAATGCCTAAAGGTGAAGTTCCAGAGATATATCTAAGAATCCTCTTCACAACAATCAAGTGAGATTGCCTTGGCTCAGCTTGGTACCTAGCACAAACACATACTGAAAAAATGATGTCAGGTCTAGAGGCAGAGAGATATAGCAAACTACCAATCATGGATCTGTACAATGTTGGGTCAACATTGCTGCCAGTGCCATCTTTTGTTATCTTCACTGAAGAGGACATAGGAGTTTTGCAAGGCTTGGACTCTTGTAGCTCAAATCTCTTCACCAGATTCCTTGCACACTTCTCCTGGTTCAGGAAGATACCATTCTCCAGCTGCTTAACTTGTAGTCCTAGAAAGTAATTGAGCTTACCAATCATGCTCATCTCAAATGTTCCTGTCATTGACTCAACGAATTTGTCTAAAGTAGACTTGTTAGTAGAGCCAAATACAATATCATTCACATAAATTTGAGCAATGCATATATCAGAGCTTTTTCTAAGGACAAACAATGTTCTATCTCCATCTCCTCTATTGAAACCTAGGCCTAACAGAAAATCAGTTAGCATCTCATACCAAGCTCTAGGAGCCTGTTTTAAGCCATACAAAGCCTTTTCAAGTTTGTACACATGGTTAGGATGTTTAGGATCAACAAAGCCTTTAGGTTGTTCCACATAAACCTCTTTGTCAATTAAACCATTCAGAAAGGCACCTTTAACATCCATTTGGCATAGTTTAATCCTAAGACAGCAAGCAATAGCAAGGAGTAATCTAATTGATTCTATCCTAGCTACTGGAGCAAAAGTCTCATCAAAATCTATACCTTCTACCTGAGTATAACCTTGTGCAACCAAACTAGCTTTGTTCCTCATAATTACACCATTCTCATCAGTTTTATTTTTGAAAATCCATTTTGTACCTATTACATTCACATGTGATGGCCTAGGTACAAGATTCCAAACTCAGTTTTTGGTGAATGGTAAGAGTTCCTCTTGCATGGCATTAATCCAGTAAACTATCCTTAAGGGCTTCAGTTACATTCTTAGGTTCAATGGACGACACAAAACAAGATGCATTATCAATAGTACATGAAGAAGACATGCAAACACACAACTTAGCCATATCCTTGTAATTGACCCTTTCTTTGTTGAGTGTTCTAACTCTTTCAGTAATTTGTCCAATTACTTGAGAGGCTGAATGATCTCTTTGTATTCTAAGAGGGGGATCTCTTCTGGATACAGGAACCACTTCATCTTCAGAATCTGACAGCACCGGTGTTGGCCTAACATTGGGGGTTTCTGGTGTTAAGTCAACATTTGTTCCAGTTTCCAGTTAAGCATCTCTAGCGTCTGTGATCAATGTGAGTCCAATGTTGGAGTAACATCTGAACCAGTGACTTCTTCAGTACCTGTAGAAATAGTTAAATCGTCAAAAATGACATTCACTGATTCTTGAGCAGTATGCAATCTTGGATTGTAGACCCTCAAAGCAGCACTATTAGGAGAATATCCAATAGGGATAAAAGCATCAAACCCCCTGAACTATACACGTTTTTGCGACTTGCCCCCTAAACTAAATTAATAAGCGTTTTGCCCCCTGAACTATCCTCGTCTGTTCGATTTGCCCCCTCGCCGGATTCCGCCCTAAAACCGCCGGAATATTCCCAACACGTGCGTAACACGTGAGGGTCACCGGGGTAATTTCGTCAGTTCCATTTTTTTTTTATTTTCACACGAATTAAAATAAAAAATAAAAAATGGACTTAGAAAAAATCACTCCACACTCCACACTCTTCACACTCAGAAAAAAAAAACAGCCCAACAAATTAGGGTTCTTCAAAATCGCAGAAATGGGGAAAATCGATCGCCATTCTTCAAATCGCCGAATCGGAATGTTGTTGATGAACTGGATTTGGTCGGGTTGGGGCGGGATTGGGAGGTGCTCGACACGTGTCTCAATGCGAATAATATGAGGCTTGTTGGTAGCGCTTCCTTTGCTCTCGAGCATCCCTGATAAGGTACTCCCACTTGCGGCCGCTTGCGGCCGCAACGTCCAGGTCCACTGAAGGTAATTTTTTTTATCTCTTCATCTGCAGAATCGTTTTTCGTTTTTATTTAAGGTTCGGGACTTACGAGATGAACACAAGTAAAGACGTGAAAAGTGATATGTCGATGCCAAATCTGACGGTTTATGGTGGATGGCACATTATGTTTGCTTTGAGTGCATGTCCCCCTCATATTATCTTTGCATTCTTTTGTCCGAGCATTTCCTCCGTGATTGCCCATAATTGATGTAGAGAATTCTGAGCCTTTCAGTTACCTCAAGAATTTTATCCATAACTTAGATTTGTTTATATTCCTGTCTCTAGAATTCTGATTTCTGGTATCAGTTGTTCGCCTTGCTCTTTTGTAACCTCATATGTGATACTTTTGGTCATACTAACAAAATCCAGGGTGGCAAAAGGGACATTAGTTATACATGACCTTATAGGTTTGTGAGTGGCATAGTTATACTACTGTGAGGTCATTTGAAGAGTTTGTGCCACATAAAGTGTTATAGGTTACTTGTAGAGTTATTTATATGAGTTTTCATGTAGGTTTAATTTGACAGAACTCTACTAGCTGCAGTTCATCTTATTGTAATACTAATGTGAGGTAATTTTGAAGGGCTTGTGCCACGTACACTATTTAAGTTACTTGCATAGTTATATAGACGGGTTGACGTGTTGAAACAAATATTTAAGATACCTTACTCCAAGAATAGAGTGTCAATTGCAGTTCACCGTGTGGGAAAGACGCTAGTTCTAACAATTCATTGAAGTTGTCTATTTGTTAAAAGATCTTGTTTCTTAAGCATCACAATATCACATGATACAAGCCTGATATTGAAGAGGGAGAAAAGCTTATTCAAAGACATAACCGTCAGCCAAAATGTGCAAATCAGTCCTTATTTTTGAATTTTGCTATGCATTCGGTCAGAATGGAGGCTTGTGATTGTCCACCAAGTCACAGTACTGCATCAAATGAACAATATACATCATCTTTATATCATGATGAATACATTTCAAGTGAGAGACCGATTGAATCCTCAGAACTTCCAAAACAAGGTCATGTGTCCTATATGCAAAGTGATGGCATTGCTCGAGGGGAGAGATATGCACATCAAGAGTTCCCACAAGATGAAAAGGGAAAATTGTTTTTGGGGAAGAAGAAGAACAAGAGAAATAAAAGTTGAGAAGCTGTCAACAAGGTCTCAGAAGTTAAAGAAAATCCAAGGCGCCCTGTTATGCTAAATAATATGCGACCTATAAGCTCGTGACGCGTGGCAAGTCGATGACGGGCAAGCCATAAATTTTTTATTTTTTTTAAAATTGGATTAATAAGTCAAAATTGGGCCCTAAATCAACACTTGGGCCCAATTTGACCCATAAGCCCAATTAGAGTTAAATGGGCTGTTAGAGTTGAAGAATTAGAGTTGAGAATCTGTTAGAGTTGAAACTCTGTTCGAGTTGAGAATCTGTTAGAGTTGAGACTCTGTTCGAGTTGAGAATCTGTTAGAGTTGAGAATCTGTTAGAGTTGAAACTCTGTTCGAGTTGAGAATCTGTTAGAGTTGAGACTCTGTTCGAGTTGAGAATCTGTTAGAGTTGAGAATCTGTTAGAGTTGAAACTCTGTTCGAGTTGAGAATCTGTTAGAGTTGAGAATCTGTTAGAGTTGAAACTCTGTTCGAGTTGAGAATCTGTTAGAGTTGAAACTCTGTTCGAGTTGACACTCTGTTAGAGTTGAGAATCTGTTAGAGTTGAAACTCTGTTCGAGTTGAGAGTCTGTTAGAGTTGAGAATCTGTTAGAGTTGAAACTCTGTTCGAGTTGAAAGCATCTGTTCGAGTTGAAAGCATCTGTTCGAGTTGAAGGCTTAATTCGAGTTGAAGCCAACCAATCAGGCCTAAAAGGCCGAGGCCCATTAGCGCGGCCCACGCCGGAAATTGCGGAAGCTTTTTTGCCTATAAATACCCCGGGTAATCTTCATTGTTAACACACTTTTTTGGAGAAGTTTTAACCTAATTCGAGTTGAGATCCGAGTTGAGCTACATCGAATTCGAGTTGAGGAATCTGTTAGAGTTGAGATCCGAGTTGAGCTACATCGAATTCGAGTTGAGGAATTCGAGTTGAGATCCGAGTTGAGCTACATCGAATTCGAGTTGAGTAATTCGAGTTGAGATCCGAGTTGAGCTACATCGACTTCGAGTTGAGGAATTCGAGTTGAGATCCGAGTTGAGCTACATCGAATTCGAGTTGAGATCCGAGTTGAGCTACATCGAATTCGAGTTGAGAATCTGTTAGAGTTGACACTCTGTTAGAGTTGAAGAATTAGAGTTGACACTCTGTTAGAGTTGAGAATCTGTTAGAGTTGACACTCTGTTAGAGTTGAAACTCTGTTCGAGTTGAGAATCTGTTAGAGTTGAAGAAATTAGAGTTGACACTCTGTTAGAGTTGAGAATCTGTTAGAGTTGACACTCTGTTAGAGTTGAAACTCTGTTCGAGTTGAGAATCTGTTAGAGTTGAAGAATCTGCATCGAATTCGAGTTGAAACTGAATTCGAGTTATTTTGCCCTGAATTCGAGTTGAGGGCTGAATTCGAGTTGTTTGGTCCGTTTTGAGCACTTTAGTCCGTTTTCAGCATATTTTCGCATATTTCACCACTACGAGGCCTATAATTGGCATTATAGGCCCATTACTACTAAGGCCCATTACTGACTTAGGCATCGGAGTGCCTTCGCGTGGCCAGCCCCCGCCTAGTTCACGTGCCGTGTTTCCAGTGCAGGTTTCCCGAACTCATAGCTAGCTTGGACCAATCAGGAGCTCGAGCTAGTCTGACGTGGAGTGATTAGTCAGCAGACGAAATTACCCCGCATCAGTGGCGCCGTCTGTGGGAAACCACTTAAGTGCACTGAGTTAGAAACACACGTGACCACTCAAACATGGTTGTAGGCACCAGAGCTCACACTGCAGCTACTAGTCAGCCGCAAGGCCCTTCGACCCGTGTCGATAGGGACGGTAACCGGGATGAAACTTCCGTGACTGATACAGCACGAGCTCGCAGAAATGCTGCACTAGTGGAGAACCAACAGACCGACCTGGCGGTGATACCTCATCTACCACCACAGCATGTGGAGCAAATAGTACAAACATTACAATAGTTGGGTGTCATACCAACCGTTGCTCCTCAGACCCAGCCAGGACTTCAAAGAAGGACCGAATTTCAGGCGCAGAACTCACGTTCGCGTGATCACCGATCGGCTGGGATAGCCCATCGGGACAGAGGTAGAGAGGAAGATGTGATCTCACGTTCACATAGAGAGACCCGTCAAGCCTCCTCTAATGTTCGCTCATTGAGGCATGCGGGCGGTCCGAGGCCTGAGGATGACATGAGAACCACTGACCCACGCAGGAGGCGTGTGGAGTTGGATGATGAAGTGAACTCATATGATAGAGTTCATAGAGGAAGAGATACCGAGAGAGTAGACATGCGTGATAGACATTATAGAAGTTTGGAAATGAGGGAGCGCCGTGAGGCTCCTCGTGAGTATAGTCCACCGAGATACGAAGATGGCAGAAGGAGAACGGGTGGTTATAATCAAAATAACACTAGGTTGTCTGAACCCTCACCTTTTTGTGAGGAGCTACGAAGTGTGGTCCTGGGTAGAGGACAAGATATCCCAAAAATGCCCAACTATGATGGGACAACAGATCCATCATCGCACTTGCATGTTTTGGATGGAATACTGAGCCTGGGAGGATTTGATGCTAGAATCCAGGCACGGCTTTTCTCGATCTCTCTAGTGGGAGTGGCACAGGAGTGGTTTGAACGTATACCTGCAGGAAGCATCTACAGTTATGAACAGTTACGTGACATGTTTAGATCAAAGTTCTCTACACTCTCGGTAGATCCGCTTGAGGCAGATTACCTATGTCGCCTCAAACAAGGCGAGAGAGCATCTCTGCGGGAGTATATGAAGAAGTTTAACGTGGAGATGTTAAAAGTCAAAACGCCAACCCCAAGGGAAATTCGAGGAATCCTTTTCAAGACTCTAAGGAACAGGGCTTTGGCAAATGATTTAGTGCGAAACCCGCCCCCGACTATTGAGCTCATCATGGAGAGATTGCGTCGTGAGATGGAGGTGGAAGAACTGAACCAGTATAACAGAGGAGATTATAGAGATCCAGGAAAGCAGAAGATGAATGACAATAGACGTAACGACAGGCCTTGGAGAAGCGGTCTTGATCAAGACAGAAATGATAAGAGAAGGGGTAGATCACCCGTGAAGTATACTCCGTTGAATGCGAGCATCACTGAGGTGTTTGTTGTGGCAAGACAACAAGGGTTGACCAGAAAGCCAAACAAAATTAGAGAAACGGAGGGAACTCGCAAGTCCAAAGAATATTGTCGTTACCACGAGCAGTATGGTCATGATACTTCACAGTGTCGCACCCTCTTCGCAGAAATAGAACGTCTGATCAGAGAGGGCCATTTAGCCCATTATGTAAGGGATCACAAGAGGGAAAGTCCTTCGAACAAAAAGCTTAGAACTGATGACTCCAGACAAAGGGATGAACCCAGAAGAATTGAAGCTGATGAACAACCACTGAGAATAGAAAGTGCGCCTCTTAGAGGGGTGATCAATATGATATCCGGAGGGCCAGTTGGGGCAGACTCCAACAAAGGAAGGTAGAGAATCATGAGGAAGGTAAATCAAGGAGTATTCACCAGGAATACATCCCTTGTTGGAATGGTGGAGGATTTGCCAGATTCAATAACATTTGATGAGAAGGATCGAGAGCGATTAGATCCTCAGATGACTGAGTCCCATGAGCTCGATTGTCCGTTAGTAGTGACTATTGAAGTAGCAAATTACGCAATGAAAAGAGTGTTAATTGACAATGGAAGTTCGGCGAACATTATCTTGTATGACACTCTTATGAAGATGGAGTTAGGGCAGCTCTACATGGATAAGGTAACTACACCGCTGCAAGGATTTGGGGGAGCCACAGTGATACCGATAGGAATAGTAACCCTCCAAACCTCATTTGGGCACAATCCCGCTAGGCGAACTCGCAATCTTAAGTACGTAGTGGTCGACACCCCTTTCACTTACAATATGATAATCGGAAGGCCAGGATTGAATGAGTTTCGTGCCATAGCATCTACTTATCATCAGAAGGTGAAGTTTCCCACGCCAAGAGGCGTAGGCGAGGTATGTGGAGACCACAAGGTAGCTTGGAAGTCATATGTGGCATCATTGAAATCCACGAGGAAGGAAGAAGTCAATATGCTGAACACAGTATGCCAAGAGAGGGAGTTGATGAATGTTGCTGAAGTGCAGAAGGAACCTAAAAAGCAAAGATTAGGGGAAGAAGCTCTGGAGGGTGTCAAGACACTGATTCCGGAGGAAGAAGAAAATAAGAGGCTGAGAAGGTACAAGGCGCAGTTGGCGCAAAACGGCAAAGTTGAGCCCTTGGGGGAATTTAAAGAGATATCCCTCGCCAAGAATGATCCTGCCAAAACTACCAGAATTGGGACTTGTATGACGAAGGAGGTGGAAGAGCGATTGATCACGTGTTTACGTGAACATTACGATGTGTTTGCGTGGACGGATGAAGATTTGAAGGGGATAGACCCTAGAATAGTCGTGCATCGACTAAATGTGAATCCGGATGCAAGGCCGGTACGCCAAAAGAAAAGGAACTTCAGTAAAGAGAAGAATTTGGCAGCCGAGAAGGAGGTAAAACAGAAATTAGCAGCAAGACACATATACGAGGTACGCTATTCGAAGTGGTTGAGCAATATCGTGTTGGTTCCGAAGGCCAATCAAGATTGGAGGATGTGTGTAGACTACACGGACTTAAACAAGCATTGTCCGAGAGATCCATTCCCATTGCCTCGAATAGATCTGTTGGTGGACTCTACAGCAGGATGTGCGTTGTTAAGTATGGTGGACGCGCAAAGTGGTTTTCATCAAATCCTGATGGCTGTGTATGATATGTCGAAGACGGCCTTCGTAACTGATAGAGGAGTTTTTTGTTATCGAGTAATGCCGTTCGGACTTAAAAATGCAGGGGCGACTTTTCAAAGGTTAGTGGCTAAGATGTTCTATGATCACATTGGAAAGACGATGGAGGCATACATTGATGACATACTTATAAAGAGCGTCAAGGCAGTGGACCATGTTGATCATTTGCGTATAGCCTTTTCGATCATGCGACTGTATGGAATGAAGTTAAACCCGAAGAAGTGCACCTTTGGGGTTAATGGAGGAAAGTTTTTGGGATACATGGTAAACCAGATAGGGATTGAGGCCAATCCTGATAAGATTGCGGCCATTACTACATTACCATCTCCTAAAACTGTAAGGGACGTACAGTGCTTGTTAGGAAGAATGATAGCCTTGGGTCGTTTCATATCAACAGCGGCTGAAAAAAGTCTTCCATTTTTCAAAATTTTGAAGAAGAACAGAAACTTTGAGTGGAATGAGGACTGTGAGAATGCTTTTCAGCAACTCAAGACCTATTTGGCGACGCCGCCATTGCTTGCCAAACCTGTAGAGGGGGAAACCTTGTATTTATATCTGGCAGTTTCTCCTAATGCCATTAGCTCTGTCCTGGTACGAGCTGAAGGGACGCATCATTTACCAGTCTACTACATCAGCAAGGTGTTGCATGGAGCAAAATTAAATTATATAGATATTGAAAAGTTTGCTCTAGCGGTAGTTCACTCCGCGAAGAAGCTGAAGCCTTATTTTCAGGCTCATCCAATCGTAGTCTTGACTGACAAACCATTGAAGCAAGTTTTGACAAAACCAGAGACATCAGGAAGATTGGTCAAGTGGGCAATAGAGTTAAGCGAGTATGGAATAGAGTATCGACCCAGACAAGCGATCAAGGCACAGGTCCTTGCTGATTTTGTTGCTGAATCATTCGGAGGAAGAGAAGAAATGACCACGGAGGGTCAAGTATTGGCTTTGGAGGGGGACTTGTCCACTGTTCTGTGGACTCTTCACGTAGATGGATCCGCGACTACCTCAAAGGGAGGAATAGGGATCTATCTATGGTCCCCCGAAGGAAGGGAATATGAGTACGCCATTAGCCTCAACTTCACGGTGACTAATAATGAAGCAGAGTACGAGGCGGCCGTAGCAGGGACTGAAATGTGCAAATCTCTAGGGGTAACACACCTAGCAGTTTTCACTGACTCGCAGCTAGTAGCCAATCAGTTCGCTGGTACTTATGAAGTAAAGGAAGAGAACATGGTGAGATATTTGGCTAAGTTGAAGGAAGGAGCAGAGTCTTTCACGGTATTCACTCTTAGTCAGATTCCAAGGGCAGAAAACACCAAGGCGGACGCACTCTCTAGATTCGCCAGCTCAACTGACGTATACATCAAACGACGAGTGGTCCTATTGGCATCTGAACAACCTGCAATAGGCAGAATTTCACGTGCAAAGGAGCAAGAGATAGAGTTTGTGATGCCGATTATTGACGAACCTAGCTGGAAGGATGACATTATCAAATTTCTGAAAGATGGGAATTTGCCCACGGATCCTCAGGCAGTAAGGAGGTTGAGGTATAGTGCCTCGCGATATGTGATCTTCAATGAAGAACTATACAAGCGGTCTTTTGAAGGACCATTATTGAAGTGTTTATCGCCGAATCAAGCAGAATATGTCATGGATGAAATCCATGGAGGATCATGCGGGAATCATGCAGGTGGTAGAGCATTGGGTCAGAAGATTATGAGGCAAGGTTATTATTGGCCTACCTTATACAAGGATGCGATGGAATACGTCAAGAAGTGCGAGAGTTGTCAATTGCATGCTCACTCAACCCATGTACCAGCTCAACTCTTACATCCCATGGAGGCAACGTGTCCTTTCGATCAATGGGGGATAGATTTAGTGGGACCATTACCGGCGACAAAGAATGGCAAAAGATTCATGGTAGTGGCGGTGGAATATTTCTCCAAATGGGTAGAAGCCGAAGCGTTAGCAGCAATCACGGAGAAGAACATGATTGAGTTCATCTGGAGAAATATAATCTGTCGTTTTGGTCTTCCAAGTGTGATAGTATCAGACAATGGAAAACAATTCACGGGATCAGAGATTACATCGTGGTGTAAAGAGCTAAAGATAAAACAACACTTTTCTGCAGTTTCGCATCCCCAAGCAAATGGACAAGTGGAGTCCACCAACAAGACACTGAAGGACTACCTGCAGAAACGTTTGTCTCAAGTGGGTGGAACGTGGCCAGAAACTTTGCCCGGAATTCTATGGGCTTACAGGACTACACCCAAGAGAGCCACCGGGGAGACTCCGTTTTTATTGGTGTATGGGTCGGAAGCTGTCATACCAGTGGAGGCAGGAATGACAACGCATAGAATGGAGAGTTACAACCCTGAAGAAGCCGCTCGACTAAGGAAGTTGGATTTGGATATGATAGGTGCAATCAGGGAAGAAGCTTTTCAATGTTCGCTAGCTAATAAGATTGTGATGGCAAAAGCTTACGACAAGAAAGTACGTTTCAGAGAATTCCAAGTTGGCGACTTGGTATTAAGAAAGGTTGAAGCGACAGGAAGGCATGTTAGAAAGCTACAACCAACATGGGAAGGACCATATAGAGTTGTCAAGGCGAGTACCAAAGGATACTATTATTTAGCGAAACTCGGAGGAAAAATGTTGAAAAGGCCCTGGAACATTCAGAATTTGCGTCGTTTCTACGCATGAGAAATTCGCCAAACGGATGATGGAGCACGAATGAGGACAATTTTAGATTTTCTAAGAAATAAAGCGCTTGATGTAGAAGCGCAGTAGATTGGTAGGTTTATTTTTTCTACAAACAATGAGATCCCGACTTGTGGGAGTCAATTCGATGTTCCGACCTGTGGAACCTGACGAGATGTAAGCGCCACAATGAACTACGTTCGGCTTGATTCCCACTTATAAGGGATACGTAGGCAGCTTGTCGTGGCCGCAAGTGCAGTCCGAAATAAATAAAATTTTCTTTTTGGCCAAAGGATACTTGCTTGAAGTGTAATCTACGATAAAGATACAAATATCGAGAAAACAAGGGATGAAGGACTGCAAGTAAACTAGGTGAAGAGCCTATTGGGTGAAATTCCCATAAAGTAGACGAGCTATAAAAGCCCTACATAAATTAAACTAGGTGAAGAGCCTATTGGGTGAAATTCCCATAAAGTAGACGAGCTATAAAAGCCCTACAGAAATTAAACTAGGTGAAGAGCCTATTGGGTGAAATTCCCATAAAGTAGACGAGCTATAAAAGCCCTACAGAAATTAAACTAGGTGAAGAGCCTATCGGGTGAAATTCCCATAAAGTAGACGAGCTATAAAAGCCCTACAGAAATTAAACTAGGTGAAGAGCATATTGGGTGAAATTCCCATAAAGTAGACGAGCTATAAAAGCCCTACAGAAATTAAACTAGGTGAAAGCCTATTGGATGAAATTCCCATTAAACAGGCGAGCCAATAAAGCCTTGCAGAAATTAAACAAGGTCAAGACCTACGAGGTGAAAAGCCAATAAAAGCAACTAGCAATTATGGCATAACCGAAGAAGAAGCTAGATGATGAGCATTCTTCTTGTCACGTTGGAAAGCCATGATTTTCTACTGTAATGGGAATCCCAAGAAAAAGATTGAAGCATCAAATTTGCAAACGCTCGTGTACCACGAGCCCATGCAAATTGGGGGACTTATGAAGGGTCAAATAAAAATTTGACGCGCCAAGAAAAAGATTGAAGCATCAAATTTGCAAACGCTCGTGTACCACGAGCCCATTCAAATTAGGGGACTTATGTTATGCTAAATAATATGCGACCTATAAGCTCGTGACGCGTGGCAAGTCGATGACGGGCAAGCCATAAATTTTTTATTTTTTTTAAAATTGGATTAATAAGTCAAAATTGGGCCCTAAATCAACACTTGGGCCCAATTTGACCCATAAGCCCAATTAGAGTTAAATGGGCTGTTAGAGTTGAAGAATTAGAGTTGAGAATCTGTTAGAGTTGAAACTCTGTTCGAGTTGAGAATCTGTTAGAGTTGAGACTCTGTTCGAGTTGAGAATCTGTTAGAGTTGAGAATCTGTTAGAGTTGAAACTCTGTTCGAGTTGAGAATCTGTTAGAGTTGAGACTCTGTTCGAGTTGAGAATCTGTTAGAGTTGAGAATCTGTTAGAGTTGAAACTCTGTTCGAGTTGAGAATCTGTTAGAGTTGAGAATCTGTTAGAGTTGAAACTCTGTTCGAGTTGAGAATCTGTTAGAGTTGAAACTTTGTTCGAGTTGACACTCTGTTAGAGTTGAGAATCTGTTAGAGTTGAAACTCTGTTCGAGTTGAGAGTCTGTTAGAGTTGAGAATCTGTTAGAGTTGAAACTCTGTTCGAGTTGAAAGCATCTGTTCGAGTTGAAAGCATCTGTTCGAGTTGAAGGCTTAATTCGAGTTGAAGGCTTAATTCGAGCCGAGGCCCATTAGCGCGGCCCACGCCGGATATTGCGGAAGCTTTTTTGCCTATAAATACCCCGGGTAATCTTCATTGTTAACACACTTTTTTGGAGAAGTTTTAACCTAATTCGAGTTGAGGAATTCGAGTTGAGATCCGAGTTGAGCTACATCGAATTCGAGTTGAGATCCGAGTTGAGCTACATCGAATTCGTGTTGAGAATCTGTTAGAGTTGACACTCTGTTAGAGTTGAAGAATTAGAGTTGACACTCTGTTAGAGTTGAGAATCTGTTAGAGTTGACACTCTGTTAGAGTTGAAACTCTGTTCGAGTTGAGAATCTGTTAGAGTTGAAGAATTAGAGTTGACACTCTGTTAGAGTTGAGAATCTGTTAGAGTTGACACTCTGTTAGAGTTGAAACTCTGTTCGAGTTGAGAATCTGTTAGAGTTGAAGAATCTGCATCGAATTCGAGTTGAAACTGAATTCGAGTTATTTTGCCCTGAATTCGAGTTGAGGGCTGAATTCGAGTTGTTTGGTCCGTTTTGAGCACTTTAGTCCGTTTTCAGCATATTTTCGCATATTTCACCACTACGAGGCCTATAATTGGCATTATAGGCCCATTACTACTAAGGCCCATTACTGACTTAGGCATCGGAGTGCCTTCGCGTGGCCAGCCCCCGCCTAGTTCACGTGCCGTGTTTCCAGTGCAGGTTTCCCGAACTCGAAGCTAGCTTGGACCAATCAGGAGCTCGAGCTAGTCTGACGTGAAGTGATTAGTCAGCAGACGAAATTACCCCGCATCACGCCCCATGCAAGAATTTGAAGGACAAGTAGTTTATTTTTTTTTCATTTTATGGACAAGTTTTTTTTTTCATTTTATGTGTAATATGTCTGAATTGTGTAATATGTCTGAATGGTTAATATGTCTGAATGGTGTAATTTTGGTGTAATATGTCTGAATGGTTATGAATGCAATTGGCTCAATAACATGTTTGCAAACTCACAAAAACACACACTAAAAAGACATAAAAAAGATCTTTCAAAATATGGAATAAAGGGTGAATTTATGTGCAAAATTAACTCAGGGGGCAAATCGCAACACAATAGTTTAGGGGGTACCTTTGCATAGTTTAAGGGGCAATTCGCACTAAGAAGCATAGTTTAAGGGGGAATATGCATAAACTTTACACTCCATAACATGTATCGAAAATGCCCTTCTGACCCTCACGTGAGTCGCCCGAGAATGGAATATTCCGAGGAATATTCGGCGGAAACCGGCGAGGGGGCAAATCGAACAGACGAGGATAGTTCAGGGGGCAAAACGCTTATTAATTTAGTTTAGGGGGCAAGTCGCAAAAACGTGCATAGTTCAGGAGGCTTGATGCTTTTATCCCTATCCAATAAATATACACTTTTCACTTTTAGGATCAAATTTGCTCAAATAGTCTCTATCTTTTAGCAAATATCAATTGATACCAAATTCATGAAAGTGTGCTACTGTTGGTTTTGAACCCTTCAAGATTTCATAAGGTGTCATAGTAGTACCAGGTCTAAGATAAACTCTATTACTAATATGACATGCAGTATTCAAAACTTCAACCCAGAGTTTCTTAGATAGGTTTTTAGAATTCAACATAACTCTAGCCATCTCTTGAAGTGTTCTATTCTTCTTCACAGCAATACCATTTTGCTGAGGTGTCTTAGGTGCAGAGATCTCATGGAAAATGCCTTTAGATTCACAGACATTAGCAAAGCTTACATTTTCGAACTCTTTCCCATGGTCAGGCCTAATTCTTCCTACAGGAGTGCCATACAGATTTTTAATACTGGCATGCAAAATCTTGAATGTGTTGAATGCCTCTGATTTTTCTTTCAAAAACTTAATCCAGGTATATCTTGAAAAATCATCAACAGTAACAAAAGCATACTTCTTACCATTCAGGCTACTAACCTCAATAGGACCCATGAGATCCATATGTAACAATTCAAAGCACTTATTAGTTCTGGGGTTAGTACTTTGTACCTGCAGTGGTGGATGGACAACTTTTGTTTGTTTACCTTTTAGGCAGTCTTCACAAACAATTTTACCTGGGCTAGTCAACTTAGGCAGTCCTCTCACAGCCTCTAACTTCTGTAGTTTCTCCAGATTTCTATAGTGCACATGTCCTAACTTCTTGTGCCACGTGACAGATTCATCTACCTTGGCATGGTAGCATTTAGCTTCATCTTTAGCAAGATAGCAGTTATCCTTTGATCTTGTACCTGTCATGACAGGGACATTGTCACTATTAAACACATCACATGAACTTTTATCAAAAGTAACAAGCAAGTTATCATCACAAAGTTGACTTATGCTAATTAAATTTGCTTTCAATCCTTCAACCAACAATACATCATTGAGTGGTGGAAATCCTTCAACATCCAGTACTCCTTATCCAATGATTTTCCCTTTTGTGCCTCCTCCATAGGTAACTGTTCCAACAGTCAGAGGGATAACTCTTTCAGGTTGTCAACGTTTCCAGTCATGTGCCTTGAACACCCATTGTCAAAATACCACTTACCTGCAAGGTTAGAGTAAACAGCAGAAAGACAACATTGCAAACAATTTTAACCTTAGGAGTTTTTAACTTTTCTATCCAAGTTCTACTTTTATGTCCTTCAGCGGTGTTACCTAATGTTGGGATAATATTCAGATTAGAGGTTCTCCTAACATTGGTATTGCAATTAATTATTGTTTTCTTCTCAATCATAATTTTATACTTTACATTAAGGCTTAATGTGACCAGGTTGAAAACAATATTGACAGATAAAAGTAGGCTTTTTCACAGTGTTGGAAGGGATTTCACAAATCAAGTTATTGCTTTCCTTGATAAAACCAGCTTTCAAATAGGCAGAGTTAACATCTTCAGAGGGAGGTTTCTCAACATAGCACAAACCATTTTTACCTTGATTTCCCATACTCAACACTTCATCAATTAGAGATGTAGAAGAGTTCCATTTGTCAATGGTATGTTCAGCTTTATCTAGTTTTACCTTTACCTTTTTCAGCTCAGCCTCAGTTTTGTCAATGTCTTTCTCATACAGTTTCAGCATCTCCTTCATGCAACTAATCTCTTCTTTCAAGCTTTTTTTGCTCTTGATGAGTTTGTGATTCTCAAGCAGCAGTTTGTGGTAGATAGACTTCAGGTCTTCAATGATTTCCTCATGGGACATTTCACCTTCAAAGAAGTATTCTTCATCTAGATCCACTGTGCCATGAAAACAATCAAAGTTAGATTCATCAAAGTAGGACGCAAGATAAGGTTCATAATCAGTATCATATTCATCCCAATCTGCAAAGAAGGTCTCATGTTCTGATGTTGGATCCTGAATGTTGGGGTAACATTGAGATCCGAAGCAGTTCAGGGAGTCTTCTGGCGTCCAGTCAATCTGTGTGAGTAGCGCAGTAGTTTGAACCTGTTCTGATTGTTCTTCAGCTTCTCCAGAACTAAAGTCATCTTCATTGAAATCATCTACAAAAACCCAATGAGAATTTCCTCTTTTTCTAAGAGTGTTAGCACATTCATTAGCCATATGACCATATCCTTTACATTCAAAACATTGAACATCTTTTAACTTATCAGCTTCTAAAGGAGTAGTTTTTGATGCCATGTACTTCACAAACTTAGGAGGTAATTTCTTGTAACCTGGGGAACTATTACTAAGGTTCTTTTCTTTACATTTTCCTTTAAGATTCAACTTATTGAACTTCTTAGTAATTTTCCCATAATTTGAAGAAAGTATTTCAAAATCATCATCACTTTCATTGTCAAGATTTGAATCTCTTAAAGCAACAACCCTATGTTTGCTAGGTTGTGAGGCAAGCTCCATCTCAAATTCTCTAAGAGTATTCATCAAGACTTGAAACTGTAGATTAGCAAGGTTTCTAGATTCACTCATTGCAATTTTCTTGAGAGCAAATTTAGATGACAGTGTTCTCATAGCTTTATAAACCATTTCTTGATTAGTCATAGCAAAACCTAGGTTTCACATTGGTTAGCAATATCAAGAATTTTCTCAAAATAACTGTCAACACTTTCATCTTCACCCATCTTAAGTGTTTCAAATTGCAAAAGCAGTTGTCTATATTTAGAATCTTTAACATCATAATCTCCTTCACAATGTAATTCAAGTATATCCCTAGCATGTTTGGCTTTTGTACAATTCTGGATTAACTTGAACATGTGATGATTAACCCAACTAAAGACAACATTAAGAGCTTTTTCATTAGAGTTATAGAGACTTACCTCTGCTGCTGTCCAGTCTGCTTCTGGTTTTGGAACTAGATCACCTTCACCATCTCTTGGTAATGTTGGAAGAGAGTATCCATTGATCACGGATTGTCAGGCTCGAATATCAATAGCTTTGATGTGAGACCTCATCCTGATCTTCCAGTATGCATAATTTGAGCCATCCAAAACTGGAATCCTGTTTGCATTAGGATTGACACTGTCCATGGTGTTGTATCACCTCCAAACCACCTGTGTAGTCGGTGTTTGGCTCTGACGCCAAATGAAAATTTTGGACCGTGGATTGACACAACACTTTTGAGAGTTAAACTGGAATTGCCTTAACTCTATTTTGATCTTCCTGATAATAATAATGTGCAGTGGAAGTAAGAACACAAGAAGATATAATTTTTAAGAAGTTTTCAATATTATTAAAAACTTCCGAGCCTTAGGCCAAATAACCATAAAGGTTTTATCAAAAACGTTCCTCACAACAATTCACTCACGCTCTTTGTTGATCGGACTCGATGAAGCAGACAAGTAAGAACTACTTAACTTCTATGAACTAGACTTAAGTAGTTGATACAAAAACTTCGCAAAACAAGACGAAGACAATACAAAGAATGATTAATCTCTTGGATTGTTTAGCACGATTGTCTTGTCTTCATCTTGATGAACTTCACATCTTTTATAGATTTCTTGAGTCTTGTACGCCAAGATGTGTTGTTCACAGTTTTGGTAACTCTTGTTGTTTCCTTGTTGAAATTTGCCTTCTTTGTGAACTTCAAATATTTCCTGAGAATGTGTTTCCATTGTTACCGATTTAACAAGGTAACACATCTTCTTCAATTCGCAGAATCCTGGAAAGAATCGCGTCGCAGAGAACAACTAGTTTGTTTCCTTCTTTTGAAACCGTGTGAGTTGACTATTCAACTTAGCTTGAATTATGGAAACTTCAAGTAAGGAATCTTCCATAGTTCTTCCTTATCATAAAGATACCTTCCTGGACATAAACATAAACAACTAACACCGTGGAACTTGGTTAATATGTGAATAAAGGCAAAACTTAAATTTGGCAACTAAATAACAGTTTTCGCACAGACTCTCGGCTCTCAATGTTATCCGCAATGTTGACCCAACATCGTATAACATTGCATCGTCTAACATTGATTCTAGAAAGCCCTGCACTTTCAGCTCTGAAGCGTTCTACTAGAGCTAGACAGGCTCACATTCACCTCCAAGACTATCTGTGCAAACTTGTTCACTCTTTGGCCTGTTCCATGACATCTCCTGATGCTAATGTTCCTACAGGTACCAAGCATCCCCTTACTTTCTGTCTTGATAGATTCTCACCATCTCACCTTGCTTTTATCAATTATGTACAATCTCACACAGAACCTAATACTTATGAACAAGCTAAGCTAGACCCCTTGTGGAGGGAAGCTATGAATACTGAATTATTGGCCCTACAGGAGAATCATACCTGGACTTTAGGCCCTTTACCTCCTAGGAAAACAGCTATTGGTTGCAAATGGGTATACATAATCAAATATACATCTAATGGTGAGATTGAAAGACATAAAGCTAGGTTGGTGGCAAAAGAATATAATCAAAATGAAGGTTGGGAATATTTTGAGACATTTTCACCAGTAGCTAAGATCATCACAGTGAGAGGATTATTGGATTTTGTAGCTACACATGATTGGCATCTATCCCAACTAGATGTAAATAATGCTTTCCTCTATCGTGATCTGGAGGAAGAAGTTCATATGTTACCACCTCATGGTTATGCTACTAGGGGGAGAACAAATACTGTTATCTTCACAAATGTCTCTATGGGCTAAAACAGGCATCTAGGAAATAGAATCATAAATTAACATCTATTAATCTAAGTCAAGGTTTCAAACAATCTCCAGTTGATCACTCCTTATTCATCAAGCATCATGATGGAAACACTACTGTTCTTTTAGTATATGTGATTGACATCATAATTGGAGGTAACAACAAACAACACCTAGATGAGTTGAAACTCTCTCTGCAACACCACTTCAAACTGAAGGATTTAGGAGTTTTAAAATACTTTCTGGGAATTGAGGTAGCCATATGAAGAAATGAATCTCTATAAATCAGAGAAAATATGCCTTAGAGATCATTAATGATTGTGGTCTCTTAGGTACAAAACCTGTAGCCACACCAATAGAGCAAAATACCAAGTTGTCTCAGCCGGGGGAACACACTTGAATGATGCAACAAAATTCAGGAGACTAATAGGAAGATTGTTGTATTTTGTAGTAACAAGACCTGATATATGATAGGACGAATTATTATTTATGCCATGTATGTTTTCACTTTTTTTGAAAATGCCCGTTATGTTTCCAATTATAGAAAAATGCCCTGTAACTATGTCTTTTTTTGTAGAAACTGCCCTTTGAGTGCCACATGTGTATTTCGGGCGACGTGGCATCCATTTTGGACGACGTGGCATTCATTTCGGACGACGTGGCATCCACATGCGTGCCACATGTTATATATGTTTCTACATTTAATAATAATAAAGATATAAACATATATAACTATTTTGTATAAATAATAAATATATATATAATAATAATAAATATTTTAACAATATAAAAAAACAAATTTAAAAAATCATCATGTTCTTCACGGACAGCCCCCCCCTGTCGGATCGCAACCCCCACCACCCCGCAACCGGATCGCCCCCGGCCCCCCTCCCCCCCCCCCCCCACCCCGCGCCGGATCGCGACCACCATCGCCGAGTTGCAGCGGTGGCAGCGTCGCCCACCCTGCAACGCCCCCCCCCCCCCCCACTGCAAACCGCGAGTTGTAGTGGCAGCGGCGTCGATTGACGCCATCACCACTGCAACCGCGAGTTGCAGCGGCGGCGACGTCGATCCGGCGTCGATCGACACCGCCGCCGCTGCAACCGCGAGTTGCAGTGAGGGGGGGGGGGGGGCGTTGCGGGGTGGTTCTTTTTTTTATTTTATTTTTTAAATATATAAATATATTTATGTTTTAAATTTATTAAGATTTAAGTTTTTATATATGTTTTTAATTTTATTGAGGAGCCAAAATCGTTCTTTCAGTTTTAAAAAAATGATGTGGCTAGGCGTTTTTTCCACGTGGATGCCACGTCACCCGAAATACACATGTGGCACTCAAAGGGCAGTTTCTACAAAAAAAGACATAGTTACACGGTATTTTTCTATAATTGGAAACATAACGGGCATTTTCAAAAAAAGTGGAAACATACAGGGCATAAATAATAATTCGTCCTATATGATATGATGGGCAGAGCTTGAGTCAGAATATGGGAGAACCAAAACAACAGCACATGGAAGCTGCAATCAGGGTTGTAAAATACTTAAAAGGGTCACTGGGTCAAGGATTATTCTTTCCCAACAATAATTCTACTCAAATCAAAGCTTATTGTGATGCAGACTGGGGATCGTGTTTGGATACTAGGAGAACAGTGACTGGATATTGTGTCTTCATTGGTGATGCTCTGGTATCATGGAAATCGAAGAAACAACAAACTGTTTCAAGATCCTCTGCTGAAGCAGAATATAGGGCCATGGCAAAAACAGTTTGTGAAGTTGTGTGGTTAAAGAAATTGTTAAATGATTTGGGATACAAACATGAGAAACCTGTTTTGATATACTGTGACAATCAGGCAGCAGTACATATAGCAAGCAATCCGGTTTTTCATGAGAGGACAAAACATATTGACATAGACTTTCATGTAACAAGAGAAAAATTGCAGCAAGGGATAATCAAACTCTTTCATGTTTCAACTGACAGGCAACTTGCAGATGCCTTCATAAAAGGATTTAGCAGCCCAAAGTTCAGAATGTTATTGGACAAGATGGGAGTTCATGATCTCCACTCTCATCTTGAGGGGGAATATTGGAAAATATAGACTGGCATATCCTTATAGGACATGAGTCATCAAATATGGGAAGAAACATTGTTTTAACAAAAGAGGAATCAAAGCTAGATTGGAAGGCATGTGCTTGTTCTATTGGAGTGCATATGCCTGATTCTTTACCCTTTCTCTTGTATATAAATAGGATTGATGGTTGATGTATAAACTCAATTAACTGAATACAACAACTGAACTATTTTTCTCATTTATTTCTTTCCTCTTCTTCATTCCATTATTCATGCATGAGTTTCCTATTTATGCATGTATCAGTTAAGCTAAGAAATGCTTAGCAACATACCATTCAAAAACAATAATCACTTTTTTTATGTTGTGTTGAAAGAATAATTAATGTGGTGTTTTTCTTTCATGATAGGGATACAAGGCGGGATCCTTGTTGGATCTACTTAGAGAGCAATCTTAAAAGAAAACTCTACCACTTATTTGTTGGTGTTTTGTGCATGATGGACACAAAGTACTCTGTAAAGGATTCTGGTGTAAATTATGTTGAAAATGTCGTTATTCCTTGGAGCGCAGGGAATGCTTGTTCTGACGCCGGATATGATGACAGTGACAACAGTGATTATGTGGTAGTAAATGCGGATATAGATAGTGAAGAAACTAGCGATGATGGTGGAAATGCTGTTGTAAGGATAAGACATGAGGATTACGAATGTAACCATGAGGACGAGGATGACCATCGTGATGCACAGTGGCACTTAAAGACGAGAAAGGAAAAGGCACTACCAAGTTATGAGTTTGCACGTAGAGTTTCTGCACCATTATCTATTGCGGCTTCAGCTCCACAACCATCGAATGTTGGATCAAACCCATCACTAAATGATTGGACCGAGCATGAGACTCTCGCCTTACTTGATGCTTGGGGTGACCAATTTCTCGAGCGACGAGGGAATAATGTCCGCTTGGAAGAGTGGCAAGAAGTTGCTGAGAAGGAGAACCTTGTGTCCAAAGTTGGACGAACGTATTCTCAGTGCCAAAGTCGTGTGGGTACGATAAAAAAAAATACAAAAAAGAGAAGATGAAGATCGGGGAGCCTGTAGGTTCTCCAAGTGATTGGGCATACTCACAAAGATGGATTCACTATTCTCATTTGCAAAAGAGTATAACTTTTTGAATCCAAAAGTTAGTGCAGGGAATTTAGAAGCTAAGGGTACGAAAGATGATAAGCATGCTCTTCCCTCCATCAGAAAAAACAAAAGACGAGTCAAGGACGCTACTTCTTCTCTTACGATGCTTGCTGGTTCTATGAGAAAGTTTACCGAGATATACGAAAAAACCGAGATCAATAAGATCGAACAAATTCTTGAACTCCAAAAGATGCGGATGGACATCCAGAATGAGCTTGATTCGCAAAGAATCCATTTTATTGAGAGAGCAGTAGCTGATATAGTGACAACTCTGCGAGGCGACTAAAAATGGTGTATATGCTAAGTGATTGGCTCCTTGCTTTTTTGTTTTAGATTATATTTTAAGGGTCAAGCCATGATAACTCATGTGTAACTAATATAATGAAAATTAGTTTAATTGCAACAAAAAAAATATTATCTTTTACTTTTGCGCGGTTTTTCTCATTGCGACAAAAGAGTTTGTTGTCCTTTACGTTTGTACAATGATTCTCAATTTCAGTTTACTACATTTCTTGACGTTTGAGGCTTTTTCACATGAGGCTACATTGCTTGAATATGAAAAAATACCAATGTTTATTAATTACTATTCATGATAATAACAAATGAACGTACGTACTAGAGTTTAACTAACGAGTGACTGTTTCCCTAAGAATAACGCCAATCAATTTTACTTAAAAATGGTTGACAGTCATACAATCACTTTAACAACCAACAACTGTAGTATTTTGTGAACCTCTTTTTGAACTAGGCATTGGCGAATCTTTGCACATGTGTCATATTCCCTCGACGCCATAACAGACTTCTATGGCAAAAAGCCGACATTCCCGTGCTTCAGACATGTAGTACGAGGAAGCGAATTTGGCGCAATCCAAAAGAATTGGTCCGCTTCTTCTTGCAACAATATGGTAACTGAATCGTGGTCGTAATCGTGATTGAGTTCATGTTCGTAGAGGTTTGAGAAAGGTAAGATTATTGATGTCCACAAGGATGGTTTGTGAATGCTTGGTGAGGATTCCAGATTTTGGTTTTTGGATAAGTTTGTTTTCCGGAGAACAATATGAGCTTCGTCGTGAAACGATGTGATTTTTCAAGTTAACTAGTTTGAAGGATGAAAATATATATCCTACTAAAGCTAATAAGAAAAGATATGTTATTGTAGATATACGGTATGGTCTGCGACAAGAAAAGAAAATGAAGAGTGTTATTGCTTCTATATATATATATATATATATATAAGTGTTCACAAATATGGAAGCGTAATTTATAAAATCTAAAGTTGACAAAAGGGAAGAAAAGAAAAATAGAGCAATCCACTAATATCAATTGGACAAAAACAAAACAAATTTCAACAAATAATCAGTTAAGCCTTTATATATGAACGTTTGATTCTCTAATTAATCGATAATGTCTTATTAGATAGATAAATACAATCTCCTGAAATGATTTTTTGAAAATTCTAATTGCGAGAATAAATAGGTCTATCGAGAATCACAAACAATATATAATTCTTCCTGTAATTTTGTAGATGTTTCGGTATTTTTGTAAATGACCTACAAAGTTAACAATAATAAATTAAAGGTTCGCGAATAAGTATAAACGTGTCGATACATCTTTTAAGGAAAAACAGAGTGAAAATGCTATTTTGCTTGAGTTTATTCAAAGAGCTAAAACCGCTTAGTTTTATGTGTCATTATATTTTTGATCTTTAAAATAATAATAGTGGCAGTGGTAGAAGTTAGAATATAACAATAGAAATAATAATAATAATAGGGTGAATACAATGATGCAAATATAAATGAATTATAACAGCTTGTTGCATTTGGAATATTGCAAAATGCTTTAATTGATAAGAGTTATCTTAAAAAGTATGAATTCAACAAATCTTACACATTAAACTTTCTTTTTCAAAGTCAGCTCTAATATCTTATTGTCGTTATTATTTTTTGTTGGCTTCCTAACAAATGGAGGCCTTTGTATTTTGAATATAATGAAGCATGTATATTTTAGGTGCGGGATTGGATAAATCTTTGTATTATCATAATTCACTTTTCTGCTTAATTTCATGTTTAATACATGTGGGCATGAGATCCAATTTAAATTTGATGTAATCATTCCATTGTCATGGTGAAGTGGATTTTCTATAATTTATTAAGAGAAATTTACAGATTTAGTGGCTAGTTGGATGATAACAGTTGTAATTGTTGAAATAAAGTAAGTTGTACTTGTTGAAATAAAGTAAGTTGGTGGGCTTTCTCATCTCTTTTGTTAAGAACTAAGTTGACATAATAAATGCGATAACGAAAAAACAAGTTCACTTAAAAATATTTAACGACCATACAGTCAGCTTAACGACCAACTGCCGCAAAATTTTAATATATTAACGACCAAGATCTCCAACATTCTAATGTAGTAACGGCCAACATCTCCAACATTCTAATGTAGTAAGGACCGCAACAATCTAAAGTAATGTGTAATGAGTAGCGACTATAAATTAAAGCAACCATTATCTTTGAGCAATTAGGTAGTTGTTCTATTAATTCATGATGTATTCCACAATTGCTAATAAAATTAAGTTTATGAATTTTCTTTTAAACTTAGATGAATAATGTGAAATTAAATATGACAACATTTAGAGTTAATCCTCCAGAAATCTTCATGTGAAATGTTGCCCATAGTTAATTAATTAGTTGGCATGTCATCAAAATCTATAAACATTAATGTGTTTCACCTTTCTGGTTTGCTTTTGCTTTTTCAGTTGAGTCAACACTAGCTGGAATTTGGTATGGCACAATGTTTAATGAGGTCCTGCCAAAGTTACTAACCACACTCCTCAGTCCTCACCTCATTTTGGAAGCTATATATATACCCCTTTCTCACTTATATCATCATCTCAAACATTTCACAAAAGAAGATATACATTTTTCTTCACTTACTCCTTATAAGTTGTTGCGTTTCAGTTGTGACGTGATTTTTGATTCTTGCGGTGTATATTTGATTTATATCAGGTAAGATATATGATTACTTATTAGTTTTGAATAAAATTATATACGAGATTAGTAACGTTTCGATTTTAGTGTAGGATTGTAAAGTGATTGTGATTTATTATTTTCTTATTAATGAGTGAATGTTTGTTGTAAATATGTTTCTTTTTATTTTTGAATGTGATAATGGAGCAAAAGTAATATTGTGAAACGATATGTATGGCTTTCTTTATCATGAAAATGGCTGAATTTTGTTTAATATTGTTGTAAGTATTAATATATATATATATATAAATATTTGTGTGTGTATATATAAACACATACACAAGTTGCTGCATTTTAATTGCGTATAAAATTAGCCAACTATTATGGTTTTCAGAGAATTTTGAATCTTGAAGTGCTTCAAATGTATATATGAGTCATATCGGGGATCATATATGATTGTCTCCGGATTACACATTTAATGCGGGATTAGTAGAGTTTCGATTTTAATTAGGAGTGTAAATGATTTATAAAAAGTTTCTTTGAGTGAACTGTCTGTTGTAATTATAAATTCCTACCATTTATTGTTGAATGTGGTTATGAATTATTATTTTTATCTTGAAGTTGACTTTTGTGATGCATATAATTAGTAATAGGATGTGGATTGGAATTACTCAAATAAATAATCACTTTTTTTATGTTGTGTTGAAAGAATAATTAATGTGGTGTTTTCCTTTCATGATAGGGATACAAGGCGGGATCCTTGTTGGATCTACTTAGAGAGCAATCTTAAAAGAAAACTCTACCACTTGTTTGTTGGTGTTTTGTTCATGATGGACACAAAGTACTCTCTAAATGATTCTGGTGTACATTATGTTGAAAATGCCGTTATTCCTTGGTGCGCAGGGAATGCCTATTCTGACGCCATAGATGATGACAGCGACAGCAGTGATTATGTGGTAGTAAATGTGGATACAGATAGTGAAGAAACTAGCGAGGATGGTGGAACTGCTTTCGTAAGGATAAGACATGAAGATTACGAATGTAACCATGAGGACGAGGATGACCGTCGTGATGCACAGGGGCACTTAAAGACGAGAAAGAAAAAGGCACTACCAAGTTTTGAGTTTGCACGTAGAGTTTCTTCACCGTTATCTATTGCGGCTTCAGCTCCACAACCATCGAATGTTAGATCAAACCCCTCACCGAATGACTGGACCGAGCATGAGACTCTCGCCTTACTTGACGCTTGGGGTGACAAATTTCTCGAGCGAGGAGGGAAGAATGTCCGCTTGGAAGATTGGCAAGAAGTTGCTGAGAAGGTGAACCTTGTGTCCAAAGTTGGACGAACGTATTCTCAGTGCCAAAGTCGTGTGGGTACAATAAAGAAAAAATACAAAAACAAGAAGATGAAGATCGGGGAGCCTGTAGGTTCTCCAAGTGATTGCGCATACTTCAAAAAGATGGATTCACTATTCTCATCTGCAAAAGAGTATACCTTGATGAATCCAAAAGTTAGAGCAGGGAATTTAGAAGCTAAGGGTACGAAAGATGATAAGAATGCTCTTCCCTCCATCAGAAAAAACAAAAGACGAATCAAGGGCGCTACTTCTTCTCTTACGATGCTTGCTGGCTCTATCAGAAAGTTTACCGAGATATACGAGAAAACCGAGAACAATAAGATGGAACAAATGCTTGAACTCCAAAAGATGCGGATGGACTTCCAGAATGAGCTTAATTCGCAAAGAATCTATTTTATTGAGAGAGCAGTAGCTGATATAGTGACAACTCTGCGAGGCGACTAAAAATGGTGTATATGCTAAGTGATTGGCTCCTTGCTTTTTTGTTTTAGATTATATTTTAAGGGTCAAGCCATGATAGCTCATGTGTAACTAATATAATGAAAATTAGTTTAATTGCAACAAAAAAAATATTATCTTTTACTTTTGCGCGGTTTTTCTCATTGCGACAAAAGAGTTTGTTGTCCTTTACGTCTGTACAATGATTCTCAATTTCAGTTTATAGCTACATTTCTTGATTTTTGAGGCTTTCTCCCATGATGCTACTTTGCTTCAATATGAAAAAATACCAATGTTTATTAATTACTATTGATGATAACAACAAATGCACCTACGTACTAGAGTGTAACTAACGAGTGACTGTTTCCCTAAGAATAACGCCAATCAATTTTACTTAAAAGTAGTTGACTGCCATACAATCACTTTAACAACCAACAACTGTAGTATTTTAATGCAGTAACGACCAACAATCGCGATATTCTAACGTAATAAGCAGCGATTAACGACTAAAAATTTAAAACAATTAGGTTATTTGATTAAGTTTCTTTAATTTGATCTATTCATTATGCCTTCTATTTAGAGACTAATATTTATAAATCTTCCTGTATGTAAGAGTTACAGTACTTTCAGCAATCTTCATAAGAATATCGTAATGTTGGGAACTCTTGTATAGTAATTTCTTGTTTGTGAGTGAACGTCGATTCTGCTCAACCTTTTCACGTAAAAAAGGCACTTTTTCTTCACTTTCTTTCACATTATAAGTTACTGTGTCTTGATTGCGAAGAAAAATTAATGAACTCTTATGATTTTCTGAGAAGTTTGGATTTTACAGCGTTTCAAGTGTATATTTGAGTTATATCAGGAAAGAAATGTTATTAATTAGTTATTCGATTTTGGGGTAATATTTTGTTTGAAAATAATAATGAATCAAAAGTAGAACTTAGAAACAATAGTTAAGGTTTCATTGTTTTTGAAAATGAAGGTAGCTGAGTTTTTTCAAAATGCGTGTAAGTTCTTTTGATGCTGTATGTTAGAACTAATTTATAATTTTTGTATGTGTTTATGCATGTTCTAAGAAGAAATTATGGTGATCGTGACGTGGATAGGAGACAAGATTTGTTGGTGAATCTAACCATCGAATTCTGAGTTTTTGAAAGTAATCTTGAACGATAAGTCATTGTTTTTCTTTTCCTTTTTGGTGGTTTGCGCATGATGGATAAGAATGGTGTGAATCATGTTGACAATGCTGATATTCCTTGGAGTAAGAGGAATGTATGCCTTACCACACCAACGATGACAGCGATGACCCTGATTATGTGGTGATGCAGAGGGGCACTTAAAGAGGAAGAAGAAAAAATCATTGTCAAGTAGCCTTCCCGTGCTCTTATCTATTGCACCTTCAGTTCCACAACCATCAAATATTGGACTGGACCGAGGCTGAGACTTTCGTCTTTCTTGACGCTTGGGTGACATATTTCTCAAGCAAGGGAGGAAGAATGTCCGAGTTGAAGAGTGGCAAGAAGTTGTTGAGAAGGTGAACCTCGTGTCAAAATCGTGTGGATACATTGTAGAAGAAGTACAAAAAAGAAACGACGAGGATTGGGAAGGCTGTAGATAGGTTCTGCAAGTGACTGGGCGTATTAGATGGATTCACAATTGTCATGTCAAAAAGAGCATATTACTGAATTCAAGATGATTCTGAGGTCCTTCCGTCAAAAAGGAAAAAAGTTAGACGAGTCAGGAACATTCCTGCTTTTCTTAAGATGCTTGCAAGCTCTATCAGAAAGTTCATTGAAATATACGCGAAGTTCGAGAATGATAAGGTATAACAAATGCTTCTCCAAAAATATATGGATGGACTTCTAAAAGGAGCAAGTGTCGCACAAAAACCAGGTTCTGGAGAGAGCGCAAACTGATATTGCGAAGACTCTGCCAGGCAACCAATAACGAAGTGTATGCTGAATGATTGACTGCTTGCTTGGTTGTTTTAAATTACCTTTAATGTTTCAGGACAGGATAACTAACGTGGAACTAATTCGTTGAAAATTAGTTTTGTTGCGAGAAAACAGTTTGTTATCTATTAGCGCAAGTATATGATCGGTCGTATACCCAGATGTTCAATACTATGATGCAATCTAATTCAAATGGAAATCTTTTTTTTTTTTTGGAAGTTATGTGTAATAGAGATTAAAGGAGGAGGGTGGATGCAGTTATTGTTTTCTAAGACTAACGCTTAAAAGGAATGAATGGAGTAGTCAAGTAGCATTCAAATAATGATATCAAATTTAGTTGGTATTAGATTTAGAGATAGAGAAAATGTTCCGACTTACTGGGAAAAAATCGAAATTGGTCATTTATTGTGTCTTAGTTACAGTTTTCGTCCTTTATTGTGTCCTTGTTTTATTTTGGTCCTTTATTGTGTGTTTCAGTACGATTTTGGTCCTTCAGATGGAATCTCAGCCGAAAATGTCATGTACGAGCACGTGTTGCCCTCAATTCAATTTTTTTGAATTTTCCACAAACATATTCGCATGTTGGAACAACAATTTTAATTTTTTTATTTAAAATTTTGACCCGTCCGATCCGGATAACCCGGTCAAATCGGGTTGGCCGGGTCAGAATTTTAAATAAAAAAAAAATTGAAACTAGCGTTTCCACATGTGAATTTGCATGTGGGAATTAAAAAAGTTTTTATTTTGGCCGAGAAGTGCTCCCACGTGATATTTTCGACTCTGACTTTTTCCTGATGACCAAAATTATAGTGAAATACACAATAAATGACCAAAATAAAACAAGGACACAATAAAGGACCAAAACTGTAACTAGGACACAATAAAGGACTACTTTCGATTTTTTCCCCGACTTACTTGAGTGGTATCTTTTTCTATTTGTAGCTGACCATGGTGATTAATTGCCCGTTCTTTAGTATAGTATACTAATGAAGATAGCATTTTCTATGCTGTTTCTTATTATTTTAAATCTCTTTTTGTATGTCCGGGGATTGCGTCTATGCCACCCAGCCCGTTGTGCGGACCTCTCTCGCGTGTAGGGGTTGTGCTTGTGCCTACACATGAAAGAGTGGGATTCTGTCTATGCTACCCCGCCCCTTGTGCAGACCTCTCTCACATGTGGGGGGGTTGTTGCTTGTGCCTACACATGAAAGAGAGACGCCCAAGGGGCGGGGTAACTGAGATTATTTCTACCCTCGGGGATAGTTGAGAGGTAATTTTATCTCATTTCATTGCCACACAAAATGTATCTCTTTGAATGGTTTTAACCTTTAAGCTCTTATTCTTTCTGGTATCTCAAGAAAAACTACGTTCTTTTTAACGACTGGTTGAGATTATGGTTTCACATGAAATATGAAAGTATTGAATAGTGAATCAGTAGAACTTTTAATATTTGGAGCTCACATTCATCTGGAAACAAAGGAAGAGTATGCCTGGACTGGGAAACAATTCAACAGTGAAGAATTATTAAGGCAAGAGCTGGTAAACTGTCTCTTGATATTTCTAAATAATAAATAAATAAAACAAAGGAAGGAAGAATCATGACATGTTCTGAACCGCGAGTCGAAATTGACAAGAACTGCCCAAAACTTAAACCCGCAATCTTTATTTGTTTGCTGTGGTCGAAATCTGAAACTGATGAGCTTGATTTTGCTTGTACTTACTATCCGACATCCAAAATCTTTGAAGCGCGCGTCCCAACTGCAAATGTGGAAGACTTTTAAGGACCTTTCCAGAAGCAGGGAACTCAATTATATCCACCCATGAATGACAGCATGGGAGAATAGAACTCCGCAATTAGTTCAGGTCACTATGCATCCATGAACATCACGTACTGCTGCCAATGCCATAAAAGCACTACATAGTGCCCAAATATAAGCCAAACGCAGAGAGGGAGTTGAAGTGGAACTGGATACAGAAGTTGCATCTGCAAATATTCCAGTATATCGCCTGGTCAAAAGAACATTCCAAAGTCATCAAGTTAACAATATTAAAAATTATGCTGATTATACAATTCACTCGTATTATGCGTTTTCTACTCCCATCCCTCCCATGGTCTTCTTGTCTGATAAAGACAGTATAAGACAGTTTTATACTTGAATCATTGTTCAGAAGCAAATAAAATGAGGTGGGAGATTGACAGACTTTCATTTATAATAAAAATCCTCATACTGGCATACTCGAACTGGCTCAAACATTGGATCAAATCGTCAAACAGCAATGACAACAGTGCATCAAAAGCAACAAAATGAAATGAGAAGCAAATTGCTATTACTTGGAAAATTACATGGAGAATGCAGTGAAAATCTTGGGTTTAGCCCCCAAATTAAATACACGTGTCAAACAATGACAACAATAATATTTCAACACTCACCTTTACATTGAATGCAATTCCATTATCTGTGCTTGTCGAACCAGTTATTGCCCATCCACTTGATGCCATAATGACAGACAAGCCTGCAACTTCAAAGGTATTGGTCATACCAGGTCTTGTTCGTATGCAGGAACTTTACGATCTTCATCAACTTTACCAACAGCCTCGAGTATCGATGAGTACGTTATGACATCATATTCAAAACCATTTGACTGCATATCTTTCATTAATTTCGCAGCTTCATCCAACATACCGGCACGGCTGAGACAACCTAAAAGGGTGTTGTAAGAGACGGCATCTGGTTTCATCTTGGAACTTCTCATCTTTGTGAACATCTCCATTGCCCTCTGAGGCCCACCTTTTCTAGCAAAGCCATTCAAAATAATATTATGCGAGTTAATGTCAGGAATACAGCCATGTTCCTCCATAGATCGAAGCAAAAGTTGAGCCTCTTCTATCATGTTGGCCTTTACCATTCCTGACATAAGTGCATTATACGCATAGACGTCCGGACTGCATCCAAGTCTTTTCATCTCATTGAAAAGATCGATGGCCTCAGTGATATGTCCACACTTCCCAAAATGCTTTATCATGACAGCATATACACGAGCACTCAAGGATCCACTATTCTCTTTTAGTTCTTGAAACAGTTCACGAGCAACATCATAGCGCTTTGCCCGACCAAGAGCATTGATTAAGCTGCAATAGGCAGATGGACATGGAGGAAAACCCTTTTCATCCATCTCCTCCAGCATTAACAGGGCTTTTTCTAAGCTATATTTCTTGCAAAATCCATCGATGAGAATTGAATAGGTAAAAGAGCTCGGACTAATTCCACTGGCTTTCATTCTCTCGTACCATGAGGTGACCTCAGATACTGGGGCTTTTGATTCAAACATAGCTTTTATAATGGTGTTGTAAGTTACGACATTTGGAGTACAGTTCAAGGACTCCATTCCTTCAAAAAGCTTGATAGCATCAACCAAGCGGCCCCCTTTGCCCAAGCAATTTATAACATTGTTTACAAGCACCACATCTGGCTTACAGCCATCGTTCAACATATTAACAAATACCGAGTAAGCTTCTTCAACCCTCCCAGCCACACCAAGTCCCCTAATCATTTCTGTGTATTTATATACAGTTGGTGCACAACCTGTTCCTTTCATCTGTTGCACTAACGCTAATGCATGTTCAACTTTACCCAGTTTAAAATAAATACTCAATAAAGTAGTATAAATCTTTTCAGTTGGATACAAACCATTCTCTTTCATTTCCTCAAACAGTCTAACCGCAGAATCCTCACGGCCTAATTTTGCAAACGTAGATATGAGAGCGCTATATGTTACAGTGTTAGGCAAACAGTTACCTTCATTGCACATCTCATTGTACAGCTCATGAACTTTCTCGTGATGGCCCTCTTGCATCAACATCAATATCATAGAATTATAGGCACTAGTGGTTGGTTTGCACTTGCGAGTCTTAATCTGGTAAAACACCGAGAGCGCCTTGTTCACCAGCTTTGCTCTACCCAAAGCTCTAACAATCTCGGACAAATCCGCAGGGGCAATGGAACACGAACTCTTCACCATTTCTTGTATCATCTTCCACATCCCACCCACCAATTTCGCTTCCTCCAGGCAACGAATCAACGCCATGTATGTCGTCGAATCGTGCTCAAAATTCCTCCTTTTACCAGCCCACTTAAAAAACTGCATCTTGACATTTATTTCCACGTCCACCTGCAAAACCTCGCATACTAATCGGTACTCAAAATTCTCAATTTAGTTTATAGCTACATTTCATGACGTTTGAGGCTTTTTCACATGATGCTACTTTAATTTGCTTCAATATGAAAAAATACCAATGTTTATTAATTACTATTCATGATAACAACAAATGAACATGCGTACTAGAGTTTAACTAACGAGTGATTGTTTCCCTAAGAATAACGCCAATCAATTTTACTTAAAAATAGTTGACTGCCATATAATCACTTTAACAACCAACAACTGTAGTATTTTGTGAACCTCTTTTTGAACTAGGCATTGGCGAATCTTTGCACATGTGTCATATTCCCTCGACGCCATAACAGACTTCTATGGAAAGAAGCCGACATTCCCGTTCTTCAGACATGTAGTACGAGGAAGCGAATTTGGCGCAATCCCAAAGAATTGGTCCGCTTCTTCTTGCAACAACATGGTAAGTGAATCGTGGTCGTAATCGTGATTGCGTTCATGTTCGTAGAGGTTTGAGAAAGGTAAGATTATGATGTCCACAAGCATGGTTTGTGAATGCTTGGTGAGGATTCCAGATTTTGTTTTTTGGATAAGTTTGTTTCCGGAGAACAATATGAGCTTCATCATGAAACGGTGTGATTTTTCAAGTTAATTAGTTTGAAGGATAAAAATATATATCCTACTAAAGCTAATAAGAAAAGATATGTTATTGTAGATATACGGTATGGTCTGCGACAAGAAAAGAAAATGAAGAGTGTTATTGCTTCTATATATATATATATATATAAGTGTTCACAAATATGGAAGCGTAATTTATAAAATCTAAAGTTGACAATGAAAGTGTAAGATGTTATGTTATCAATGTTGGATGGATGTTGTGCCAACATCCAGAGGACAACATTGAAAACCGAGAACAGTCTTAACCTAAAACATGTTTCTGAAATTCTGAGCATGAGTAAAGTATTCGGGTTTAAATTTTGAATGGATGTTGAGCCAACATTCACAGGGCAACATTGAAACCAGTATATATTTTGTCAATCTGTCTTTAACTACTTTATGTTAGTTTTGCCTTTATTCACCTATTAATCAAGTTCCACGATTTTAGTTGTCTTTGTTTATGTCCAGGAACATCTCTTAATCATAAGGAAGAACATTACAAGTTTCCTAAGTTGAAGTTTCCATAATTCAAGAGGAGGAGATCGGTCAAGTCAGCACGGTTTCAAATAAGGAAAGTTTTGGAGTTCAAGTGCAACTAGGAATCTTTCCAAGATCAACTCTGAATTGAAGAAGGAGTATTTCCTTATTAGAACTCAATCTAATAAAGGAAACTATTATTCAAGAAGGAGATCGAGTTCAAGAAGGAAAGTAGAGTTCAACAAGGAAACAACATAAGTTACCAAAACTGTGTACAACACACCTTGGAGATCAAGTTTGAAGAAACCTATATATAGGGTGTGAAGTACATCAAGATACATAGAGAAACAATAGAGCTTATAAATCCGTAGAGATTTTATCTTAAGCATTGTTGCTGTGTTTCTTGTTTTGCAAAGTTTGTGAGTTTTCGAGTTAAGTCTAGGATTAGATTTAAGGAGAAAATTCTTGTCTGCTTTGCTGAGTCCAATCTACAAAAGAGCGAGAGTGATTTTGTGGTGAAGAACATCTTTGGTAAAACCTGCGTGGTTAATTTGCCGTAAGGCTAGATGGTTGATTATTTATAATAAAAAACCATTGAAAATTTATCTTCTTGTGTTCTTTTATTCCGCTGCACATTACTCTATCAAGAAGATTGTTTGAGATCAAGTTAAGGCAACGCCAGCTTAACTTGAGCTCTGAAACTTGGAAAAGTTGTATCAATCCCGATCCAACAATTTCAATTGGCGTCAGAGCCAAGCACCGATTTCACTGGTGTTTGGAGGTGATACAACGCGATGGACAACATCAATCCCAATTCTGGCAGACTCCCAGTCTTAGAAGGATCCATCAATTATGCCTACTGGAAGACCAGGCTCAGAGTTCACATCAAATCCATTGACATGAAAGCATGGGATGCCGTTCTTGATGGATATTCTGTCCCAAAGATTGAGAACGACCGAGATGCAGATATTGTACCAAAACCGAAGTCACAATGGACAGCGAACGAGGTAACACTGTATAACTACAATGAGAAAGCTCTTAATGCTATTTTTAGTTATGTTACCAATCAGATGTTTAAGTTAATTCAGAACTGCACCACAGCTAAATCAGCTTGGGATATCCTTGAACTTCATTGTGAAGGAGATATAGCAGTTAGAAACTCTAAACATAGACAATTGCTTAAAGATTTTGAAAAACTTGAGATGGGTGATGAAGAGAGTATAGATAGTTATTTTGAGAAAATCCTTGGCATTACAAATCAATGTGAAAATCTAGGATTTCCTGTTTCAAATCAAACTATGGTTTATAAAGCTTTTAGATCTTTGTCACCTAGATTTGCTCTCAAGAGAATTGCCATGGGAGAGACAAGAGATATTGCCAACATGGAATTTCAATCCTTGTTAAACACTCTTAGAGAATTTGAGCTTGAGTTTCCTGCTAGGACTACCAAACAACAAGCTATTGCTTTGTTAGGAACAAATTATCATGAGAGTGAAGATGAGGATGAAATTATTTCTTCTAACTATGGAAATATTAGCAAGAAACTCAGTAGGTTGAACTTCAAAGATAAATCCAAAGGGAAACAACCTAGCAATACTTCCACTGGTTTTAGAAAATTGCCTCCCAAATTTGTTAAATATATGGCAACGAAATCTAGTCCTGAAGAAATTGAAAAGTTGAAAACTACTCAATGTTATGAATGTAAAGGTTATGGTCATATTGCTGTTGAATGTGCTAACACCCTCCGCAAGAAGGGAAAGTCTCATTGGGTTTGTGTAGATGATTTCAATGAAGAGGATTATAACTCTGGATCAAGTGCTGATACTAATGAAAGCTTTGAAGAGATTCGTACAGCTGCGCTATTTACTCATGTCAACTGGACAGAAGAAGATCTTTATAACTGCCACGGGTCCAAATGTTGCTCCAACATCCAAGACTCAACATCAGAACAGGAGACCTTCTTTGGGAATTGGACTGAATATGATACCCATATTGATTTCAATTCTTTGTCTGATAATGATGAATCTAACTTTGAATGTTTTCATGGCTCAGTTGATCTAGATGAAGAGTATTACTTTGAAGGAGAAATTTCCCAGGAGGAAATCATTGAAGAATTGAAGTCTACCTTCCATAATCTTCTGAAAGAAAATCAGAAACTCACCAAGAAGAATGAAGCTCAGAGACTGGAGATTGATGGACTGAAGAAATTGATGAGGATGTATGAAAGAGACCTTGACAAGACAGAAGCTGAACTTAAAGAGGTAAAAGGAAAGCTGGAAAAAGATAATCAGATCATTGCTAAATGGAACTCAGGTACATCTAAACTTGATGAGGTACTCAGTATGGGTAATCAAGGAACAAATGGTCTTGGATATATTGAGAAACCTACCTCTAAAGTTGCAAATCCTGTTTTCATTAAAGAAGGTTTTGTTAAGAAATCAAAAGACTTGAGCTGTGCTAATCCCAACAAAAGTAAACCTACTTATATCTGTCAATTTTGTTTTCAACCAGGTCACATAAAACCTTATTGCAAGAAATATTTCAAAGAAAATGTGAAGAAAACAGAAACTGTCTCTAATGTTGAGTTGGTCAGTGGTACAGATGTTATCCCAACATTAGGAACAGGACAGAAAAGTAGAACTTGGATTGAAAAGTTAAAGACTCCTAAGATGAAACTTGTATGCAATGTTGTGTTTTCTGCTGTGTACTCTAACCTTGCAGGTAAGTGGTACTTTGACAGTGGATGCTCAAGACACATGACAGGAGACAAGGAAAATCTTAAACAATTGATTCATCTCAATGTTGGAACTGTCACCTATGGAGGAGGCACAAAGGGAAGAATCATTGGAAAGGGAGTATTAGATGTTGAAGGATTTCCATCACTCAAAGATGTTATGCTAGTTGAAGGATTGAAAGCAAATCTAATAAGCATTAGTCAACTTTGTGATGATAACTTGCTTGTTACATTTGATAAAAGTTCTTGTGATGTATTTAATAGTGATAATGTCCTTGTTATGACAGGTACCAGATCTAAAGATAATTGCTACCTTGCTCAGGAAGAAGCAGATTGCTTTCATGCTAAAATTGATGATGATGTTCTGTGGCATAGGAAGCTAGGACATGTTCACTATAGGAACCTTGAAAAGTTGCAGAAAGTTGATGCTGTAAGAGGCTTACCAAAGATATCCAACCCAGGTAAGGTTGTATGTGGGGACTGCCTAAAGGGTAAGCAAACCAAAGCTATCCATACACCCCTCCAGGTACAAAGTACAATTCCCAGGACTGGTAAGTGTTTTGAATTATTACACATGGATCTCATGGGTCCTATTGAGGTAAGCAGCCTAAGTGGTGAGAGATATGCCTTTGTTATTGTAGATGATTTCTCTAGATATACATGGGTTAAGTTTCTTAAAGAAAAATCTGATGCATTCAACACATTTAGGATCTTACATGCTAGCATCAAAAATCTGTATGGTTCCTCTGTTTGCAAGATTAGGTCTGATCATGGGAAAGAATTTGAAAATGCTAGTTTAAGTGATTTCTGTGATAAGAATGGAATTTTCCATGAGTTTTCAGCACCTAAAACACCTCAGCAAAATGGGATAGCTGAGAGGAAAAATAGGACACTTCAAGAGATGGCCAGAGTTATGCTTAATGCTAGAAATCTATCTAAAAGACTTTGGGCTGAAGCTTTAAATACTGCATGTCATATAAGTAATAGGGCTTATCTTAGACCTGGTACAAATATGACACCATATGAAATCTTGAAGGGTTTGAAACCAAATATTGCTCATTTTCATGAATTTGGATGTGATTGTTACTTGTTGAAAGATAGAGACTATCTTAGTAAGTTTGATCCAAAGAGTGAAAAGTGCATATTTGTTGGTTATTCTGTGAATAGTTCTGCTTTCAGGGTTTATAATCCAAGATTGAAGACTATTCAAGAATCAGTAAATATAGTGTTTGATGATTCCACCTTTGATTCAGGTACTGATGAAGTTACTGTCTCTGATGTTGCCCCAACATTGGAAACAGAGAGTGTCCCAACATCAGGAGCAGAAGTTGGAGACACTGAAATTGAGACTGGTTCTAATGTTGAGTTGACACCTGCTGCTGTTAGGCCAACATCCCCACAGTCCAATTCAGAGGATGACATTGTTGATGAACCTAGAAGAGATCCCCCTACTAGGATTCAAAAGGATCATCCAGCTTCACAAGTGATAGGTGAAATAACTGGACGCATGAAGACTCGCAACAAAGACAGGGTAAACTATAAAAACATGGTAAGGTTGTGTGTCTGCATGTCTTCCACTTGCACTCTAAGTAATGCTTCCTGTTTTGTCTCAAATATTGAACCTAAGAATGTGAATGAAGCTCTTAAGGATAGTAAATGGATAAATGCTATGCAAGATGAACTGTTGCAATTCACCAAAAATCATGTTTGGAATCTAGTACCTAGACCTTCTAATGTGAATGTTATAGGAACTAAGTGGATTTTCAAGAACAAAACAAATGAAGATGGTGTAATTGTAAGAAACAAAGCTAGGCTTGTTGCACAAGGTTATACTCAGGTAGAAGGAATTGACTTTGATGAGACATTTGCTCCAGTAGCTAGGATAGAATCTATTAGATTACTTCTTGCTATTGCATGTTGTCTTAAGATTAAGCTCTACCAGATGGATGTGAAGGGTGCTTTCCTTAATGGTTTGATAGACAAAGAAGTATATGTTGAACAACCTAAAGGTTTTGCTGATCCTAAACATCCTAATTATGTGTATAAACTTGAGAAAGCTTTGTATGGTTTAAAACAGGCACCTAGAGCTTGGTATGAAAGACTAACTCAATTTTTGTTAAGTTTTGGGTTCAATAGAGGAGACGGAGACATAACCTTGTTTATTCTAAGAAAGAGTTCTGATGTTTGTATTGCTCAGATCTATGTGGATGATATTGTATTTGGTTCTACTAACAAGTCTACTCTAGACAAGTTTGTTGAGTCAATGACAGGGACTTTTGAGATGAGCATGATTGGAGAGCTGAACTACTTTCTGGGATTACAAGTGAAGCAACTTGAGAATGGCATGTTCTTAAACCAGGAGAAGTATGCAAGGAACCTGGTAAAGAGATTTGAGCTACATGAGTCAAAACCTTGCAAAACTCCCATGTCTTCTTCTATGAAGATTACTAAGGATGGCACTAGAGACAATGTTGACCCAACATTGTACAGATCTATGATTGGTAATCTTCTATATCTCTCTGCCTCTAGACCAGATATTATGTTTTCTGTTTGTATTTGTGCTAGGTACCAAGCTGATCCAAAGCAATCTCACTTGATTGCTGTGAAGAGAATATTAAGATATATATCTGGAACTTCATCATTGGGCATTTGGTATTCCTTTGATACAAATACAAATCGTGTTGGGTTTAGTGATTCTGATTGGGCAGGTGATGTAGATGACATAAAATCCACAAGTGGGGGCTGTTTCTATTTGGGAAACAATCTAGTTTCATGGTATAGTAGGAAACAGAATTGTGTGTCATTATCTACAGCTGAATCTGAATATGTAGCTGCTGGTAGTTGTGTTACCCAGCTAGTATGGCTTAAACACATGTTGCTGGACTATGGGTTAGATAGTGATACTCTCCTCATATTTTGTGACAATCTTAGTGCCATTAGTATCTCAAGGAATCATGTTCAGCATTCTAGGACTAAGCATATAGATATAAGACATCATTACTTGAGAGACATGGTTGAGGATAAAATGATTAACATTGAGCATATTGAGACAAATAATCAGCTTGCTAATATGTTTACTAAACCTTTAGATAGTGAGAGATTCTTCAGTTTGAGGAAATCTCTCGGCATGTGCAATATGTGAGAATGTTAGGAGCCCAGTGTTGACATAACACCACTGTCTAGCACTGGTTAATGGTTGTGGTGTAGTATGTAACTTTTTGTTTTTTGTTTGATTCTTTTCTTTTCTTTTTGAGTCACATTGATCTTTGTTTGGCATATTTGATTGTGTGGTTGATCACTGTGTTTTACTAATCTTTCTAGCTTGCAGATTCACATCTAAGTTTTGAAAAGTATAAATCTCTAAAGTGTGTCTGAGGTTGTGTTAGCCTAACATATGGAGAAGCTGGGGTACACAAAGTTCACTACTTTGATGCCTATTCAGTTGTGTCTTATTCATATGAAAAGGTTTTACAGGACATGTGGAGAAGCTGGGGTTCATGATGTTGACAGCTTCAATGATATTCAGTTGTGCTTATTTGCATGTCTCTGTTTGTTTTGGCCAAGGGGTACATAAGAGTGGTTCTTTCTACTAGGGTGTTTGGGGTTTCGATTGCCTTCACTTGGTAGCATTGATCACTTAGTGCTCTCTTGTATGCAGGTTGGTAAACAAGTATGCATAAGGAATTGGGGTATTGGGGTGCATGATAAATGTGTTGCCAGTATTCAAGGCCTTTGTACTTGCCTAACTTGCTGCTGATAATGTTGTTACTGGGGTGTGTGGAGTCTAGTGCTGCCCTCATTCAGTAATGTCATTATCATTTTTTAATCAACCCTCAGTTTTTGTTCTAAAGAGATAATGAAAATAGGGAAGATTTGATGTGATGTGATCTGTTGCTGGTTTGAAAAGTGATTCACTGTGTATACCATCTGCCAATGTTGTCATAACATTGTTGCATTCATACTAGAACTGCATTGCTTTTCTTCTTTGGTTAGTATGGTTGACTAGGTTTGGGCTTAGGGGGAGTATATAGTCCCTTTCATGTGTTGAGGCATACTCTTTGGGTAACATACTGCAGGTGACACACTATTTGTGACCTTCTATGCTGTGGAAGTGGATTAATTCTCTAATTCATGACTGCTTATCTCTGTGTGTTTTCTGTTTGATATGTTACTTATTCATGATTTTGATCTAAATCTTATGTTTTTGGTACTCACTTGCTACTTTGGTGAAGTTTCAGATATAAGTTTGGATATATCTCACGCTCTCACATGAAATTGCCTTGAAGAAGCCCAAAACCTCAAATATTTTGGTATAAAAACTTTCTGGTTTGAATGTTACTCTACTCTCTGATCTGAATGTTATTCCAACATTGCCACATTGTCTGCCCAACATTGAAAACAGTAACTTATAGGTTTGTTTAAAATTTTAAAAACTGAGTTTTTATTGTTTTATTGTGAACTGCTCTGGTTACTTGTTGTGTTTAAGTGACACGTGGTGAAGTTCTTACGCGGGAATAGAGGAGTGGGAAAACTTAATTGATCATATTCCATAATCCCACTTACATTCATTCCTTCTCTCTCCACTCTTCACAACTTAAAAGAACAACTTGCCCTAATTTCTGTCATTTGTGCAATTTTCTTTCCCTTTGCAAATAATTATCTAAAAATCTCTCATATTTTTCTCTCAATTCTCAAAACTAACATGGCAAGCAAGACTCCTTTAGACACTCTTGCAGATTTGGCCGTGAATGTCAAGAAAACAACAACACGCACCAGGGCTGCTGCGCGTGAGGATCAAGGACGGCCTACTGCTCAAGTTGCTGCAAAACGACCAACTATTCCTTATCAACGACGGGCAAAGCGAGCTAAGAATGTGGAATTTGAGTCGAATGTTGGCGCAACATCAGAAGCCCATGCTCCTCAAACCAATGAATCTGAATCTGAGGTAAATGTGGCTAACCCTAAACCCCAAGTGAATAATGTTGATGATATAATTGAGGGGGAGGGATCTGGAGCTGGTTATGGTAGAAAGGGAACACCTATTGGGTCTAGGCCAATGAATAAAATAGCCTTGCAAAGAGCTGAGGCTAGAAGAGCTCTAAGAGAGAGACTTGAGAAGAAAAAGGCTGAGGATAAGGCTAAGGCTGAGGCTGAGAGAGTGAGGAAAGGGGAAAAGGTTGTGGATGAGGAAGTTGAGGTAGTTGATGTAGAAGAAGAGGAGAAAGAGGAAGAGGAATCTGGTGCTGAAGAGTTTGAAGCTAGTGGTGATAATGATGATAATAATGAAGAAGAGTACTGTGACACTCTTGAGCTATCATATTATAGTAAGGAAGCTAGGTCTAGATACTATATTAATAAGGAGATAGAGGACAAGGCTTATGAGTTTAGAAAGAGGGATTTTCACAAAGAGAGGGTCATGGACATGGACAGCTTTAAAAGAAACAGAGTTTTTGAGTTATTGAAAGCAAGAGGGGTTCAGAATTCAATGAAGAAGCATGGTGATTATGCTCCTGAGCTTGTACAAGAATTCTACCTGAATCTCTCAAAGTATATCACTTGTGAGTTGTCTCCCAAATATGGTAAAGCATGGGTAAGAGGACAATTGTTTGACATTAGTCCTCAGAAGATAAATAAGATTTGGGGACTGCCACATGTTGAGGAATCTGAAGATCCAAAGCCAGATGAGGTGATTGAGGATATCACAGGTGGTCTAGAGAGAACCTGGGTTGAACAATTACCAACAACAAAGCTCACTGCCCTAAGTGCTGTTCTGCACAAATGTGCATCTTATAATTGGCTGCCTACTAGAAATTCTACTGTTTTGACTAAGGAGTCAGCTTACTTGGTCTACAAACTGAAGAATGGGCTTGCTGTGAATATTGGGGTGAGAATTTTAAAGGCTATGGAAGATGCTGCTAGAAGGAAGCTAGGGATTCTACCATTTTCTTCTTTGATCACAACTCTGCTGCTAAAACAGAACATGAACAAGAAAGAGTTTGGAGGAATGTCAGAGAACAAGGCTAGGTTCACCATCACTCAATCCTACTTGTCTAGCACAAGAGTGAAGGACTTGCCTTGGAATCCTGAAGGTGGAGTTGCACCTGGAGAGGAAAAGGAGGCTCAACAATTTGTTGGAGCTTCAGTGCCTCAATCTGATGAGGAAGAAACCAGGGTAACAACAAAATCGTTTGTGGATCAGCAGTTGACTTGGTATAGAAGTGCTTATGTCAATCTTCAGAGGGAAATTGCTTTCAAGGAAAAACAAATGCAGGAGCTGGATGTCTTGATTAAGAACATGGAAGAGCTTTCTTCACAAAAAGGGGGAGAGTGATCTAGTTTTTAATTTTTGATTTCTGGTTTTTATGTTTTTCTTTTTGATATGTTTTGAACTGTTTCTATTTTGCTACTAGTTCTTCTTATTTGTTTTGGTTTGTAATGGTAATGCTACTTAGCTTTAACTGCTCTTAATGCTTTTGCTTATGAAGATAGTCTATATATGTTGTTTCTGCTGATAAACTGATGTGCAGGTACATTCTGGTCCTAATGTTGAGACAACATTGATGTGTTAAGTGTCTGAACAACTTTTTGAGTTGTGGTGATGACGTTAATGAATAATCTTTGTTATGCCAAGTTAATACTTGATAGTTTGCATTAAGGGGGAGCAGTTTTAGTAGGTTTAGATTATTATGCTTAATTGATATTTGGACATATTATCTGTTATGTGAACATGTTGATTGGTTTTGTGAAGAAAGGCAAAAAGGGGGAGATTGAAAGTGTAAGATGTTATGTTATCAATGTTCATGGATGTTGTGCCAACATCCAGAGGACAACATTGAAAACCGAGAACAGTCTTAACCTAAAACATGTTTCTGAAGTTCTGAACATGAGTAAAGTATTCGGGTTTAAATGTTGGATGGATGTTGAGCCAACATTCACAGGGCAACATTGAAACCAGTATATATTCTGCCAATCTGTCTTTAACTACTTTATGTTAGTTTTGCCTTTAGTTGTCTTTGTTTATGTCCAGGAACATCTCTTAATCATAAGGAAGAACATTACAAGTTTCCTAAGTTGAAGTTTCCATAATTCAAGAGGAGGAGATCGGTCAAGTCAGCACGGTTTCAAATAAGGAAAGTTTTGGAGTTCAAGTGCAACTAGGAATCTTTCCAAGATCAACTCTGAATTGAAGAAGGAGTATTTCCTTATTAGAACTCAATCTAATAAAGGAAACTATTATTCAAGAAGGAGATCGAGTTCAAGAAGGAAAGTAGAGTTCAACAAGGAAACAACATAAGTTACCAAAACTGTGTACAACACACCTTGGAGATCAAGTTTGAAGAAACCTATATATAGGGTGTGAAGTACATCAAGATACATAGAGAAACAATAGAGCTTATAAATCCGTAGAGATTTTATCTTAAGCATTGTTGCTGTGTTTCTTGTTTTGCAAAGTTTGTGAGTTTTCGAGTTAAGTCTAGGATTAGATTTAAGGAGAAAATTCTTGTCTGCTTTGCTGAGTCCAATCTACAAAAGAGCGAGAGTGATTTTGTGGTGAAGAACATCTTTGGTAAAACCTGCGTGGTTATTTTGCCGTAAGGCTAGATGGTTGATTATTTATAATAAAAAACCATTGAAAATTTATCTTCTTGTGTTCTTTTATTCCGCTGCACATTACTCTATCAAGAAGATTGTTTGAGATCAAGTTAAGGCAACGCCAGCTTAACTTGAGCTCTGAAACTTGGAAAAGTTGTATCAATCCCGATCCAACAATTTCAATTGGCGTCAGAGCCAAGCACCGATTTCACTGGTGTTTGGAGGTGATACAACGCGATGGACAACATCAATCCCAATTCTGGCAGACTCCCAGTCTTAGAAGGATCCATCAATTATGCCTACTGGAAGACCAGGCTCAGAGTTCACATCAAATCCATTGACATGAAAGCATGGGATGCCGTTCTTGATGGATATTCTGTCCCAAAGATTGAGAACGACCGAGATGCAGATATTGTACCAAAACCGAAGTCACAATGGACAGCGAACGAGATAACACTGTATAACTACAATGAGAAAGCTCTTAATGCTATTTTTAGTTATGTTACCAATCAGATGTTTAAGTTAATTCAGAACTGCACCACAGCTAAATCAGCTTGGGATATCCTTGAACTTCATTGTGAAGGAGATATAGCAGTTAGAAACTCTAAACATAGACAATTTCTTAAAGATTTTAAAAAACTTGAGATGGGTGATGAAGAGAGTATAGATAGTTATTTTGAGAAAATTCTTGACATTACAAATCAATGTGAAAATCTAGGATTTCCTGTTTCAAATCAAACTATGGTTTATAAAGCTTTTAGATCTTTGTCACCTAGATTTGCTCTCAAGAGAATTGCCAGGGTCGAAAAAAAATATAGAGCAATCCACTAATATCAATTGGACAAAAACAAAACAAATTTCAACAAATAATCAGTTAAGCCTTTATATATGAACGTATCATTCTCTAATTAATCGATAATGTCTTATTAGAAAGATATATACAATCTCCTGAAATGATTTTTTGAAATTTCTAATTGGGAGAATAAATAGGTCTATCGAGAATCACAAACAATATATAATTCTTCCTGTAATTTTGTAGATGTTTCGGTATTTTTGTAAATGACCTACAAAGTTAACAATAATAAATTAAAGGTTCGCGAATAAGTATAAACGTGTTGATACACCTTTTAAGGAAAAACAGAGTGAAAAGGCTATTTTGCTTGAGTTTATTCAAAGAGCTAAAATCGCTTAGTTTTATGTGTCATTATATTTTTGTTCTTTAAAATAATAATAGTGGCAGTGGTAGAAGTAAGAATATAACAATAGCAATAATAATAATAATAATTATTATTATTATTATTATTATTATTTATATAGGGTGAATACAATGATGCAAATATAAATGAATTATAATAGCTTGTTGCATTTGGAATATTGCAAAATGCTTTAATTGCGAAGAGCTATCTTAAAAAGTATGAATTCAACAAATCTTACACATTAAACTTTCTTTTTCAAAGTCAGCTCTAATATCTTATTGTCGTTATTATTTTTTGTTGGTTTCCTAACAAATGGAGGCCTTTGTATTTTGAATATAATGAAGCATGTATATCTTAGGTGCGGGATTGGATAAATCTTTATATTATCATAATTCACTTTTTTGCTTAATTTCATGTTTAATACATGTGGGCATGAGATCCAATTTAAATTTGATGTAATCATTCCATTGTCATGGTGAAGTGGATTTTCTATAATTTATAAAGAGAAATTTACAGATTTAGTGGCTAGTTGGATGATAACAGTTGTACTTGTTGAAATAAAGTAAGTTGTACTTGTTGAAATAAAGTAAGTTGGTGGGCTTTCTCATCTCTTTTGTTAAGGGACTAAGTTGACATAATAAATGCAGCCAGCAAAGTGTAATTACTAATTCAAGATATTACTAATATGTGCACAGAAGATATATATATATATATATATATATGGTCGATTCGCGTGTAACTGTTTGGGGAAAAAATAGTTATGTATTCCTTTTTTTCTTTTGTATGTTTCTTTAGAGTTAAATGGTCACCTTTTATATGAAAATGGAGGACTACATAAACATGCCAGTTTATTGTTATTGAAATGAATTAAAAGATGGAAACATAAAAGATTGAACAAATTTGATTTTATCTAAAATGAGATTGAATGCCATAAAAAAGTGATGGTTTTGTAACGTAAGAGAGATACGAACTTTCACATGGTTAATATGAGCGATTCGCCACCAACACATCAACTCACCAAGCGATAAAATCAAACGATGAAAATTGTGACTGGTAATTAACAGCATGCATAACAACAAACATCACTAAATCAAATATATATGATTATTGATACGTTTTAGTAATTAATTATTGTTATATAAAAATACATTAACAATGTGATAAATTAGTTGACCGGAAAACCACTAGCGTTGTAACATAGTGTACAATATAATACTAGCAAATAACCAGACAAAATAACGAGAAACGACTAAAGTGAGTAGCAATCTCCAACGAGCAACAACCATAAAATTTTAAAGTGGTCAATAAGTAGAAGCAAATAGGTAACGACAAATGACTAGTGATTATAATATGGACACGGCATATTACGACAAATAAGCTAGCAAAATATAACGAGGAATGTCTAGCCATCGTAATCATCAATAACAAACAATAACCATAAGACTGTAAAATAGTGGCTAGTGGTTAACAACAAACCACTAATAAATTGATATTGAATATGACATAATACGCTAAATAAATGAAATCAATAACAAGCAACAACCATAAAACTCTATAGTAGTAAAGAAACAACGTCTAATTGTTAACGACCACTAATAAACAATATTATCCATTAGTATGACTTAACAATCATTTTTAATCATATGCGATAACGAAAAACAAGTTCACTTAAAAATATTTAATGACCATATAGTCAGCTTAACGACCAACTGCCGCAACATTTTAATATATTAACGACCAAGATCTCCAACATTCTAATGTAGTGACGGCCAACATCTCCAACATTCTAATGTAGTAAGGACCGCAACAATCTAAAGTAATGTGTAATGAGTAGTGACTATAAATTAAAGCAATCATTATCTTTGAGCAATTAGGTAGTTGTTCTATTAATTCATGATGTATTCCACAATTGCTAATAAAATAAAGTTTATGAATTTTCTTTTAAACTTAGATGAATAATGTGAAATTAAATATGACAACATTTAGAGTTAATCCTCCGGAAATCTTCATGTGAAATATTGCCCATAGTTAATTAATTAGTTGGCATGTCAACAAAATCTATAAACATTAATGTGTTTCACCTTTCTGGTTGCTTTTGCTTTTTCAGTTGAGTCAACACTAGCTGGAATTTGGTATGGCACAATGTTTAATGAGGTCCTGCCAAAGGGATACAAGGCGGGATCCTTGTTGGATCTACTTAGAGAGCAATCTTAAAAGAAAACTCTACCACTTCTTTGTTGGTGTTTTGTGCATGATAGACACAAATTACTCTCTAAATGACAGCGACAGCAGTGATTATGTGGTAGTAAATGTGGATACAGATAGTGAAGAAACTAGCGAGGATGGTGGAACTGCTGTCGTAAGGATAAGACATGAAGATTACGAATGTAACCATGAGGACGAGGATGACCGTCGTGATTCACAGGGGCACTTAAAGACGAGAAAGAAAAAGGCACTACCAAGTTTTGAGTTTGCACATAGAGTTTCTTCACCTTTATCTATTGTGGCTTCAGCTCCACAACCATCGAATGTTGGATCAAACCCCTCACCAAATGACTGGACCGAGCATGAGACTCTCGCCTTACTTGACGCTTGGGGTGACAAATTTCTCGAGCAAGGAGGGAAGAATGTTCGCTTGGAAGAGTGGCAAGAAGTTGCTGAGAAGGTGAACCTTGTGTCCAAAGTTGGACGAACGTATTCTCAGTGCCAAAGTTGTGTGGGTACAATAAAGAAAAAATACAAAAACAAGAAGATGAAGATCGGGGAGCCTGTAGGTTCTCCAAGTGATTGCGCATACTTTAAAAAGATGGATTCACTATTCTCATCTGCAAAAGAGTATACCTTGATGAATCCAAAAGTTATTGCAGGGAATTTAGAAGCTAAGGGTACGAAAGATGATAAGAATGCTCTTCCCTCCATCAGAAAAAACAAAAGACGAGTCAAGGGCGCTACTTCTTCTCTTACGATGCTTGCTGGTTCTATCAGAAAGTTTAACGAGATATACGAGAAAACCGAGAACAATAAGATGGAACAAATGCTTGAACTCCAAAATATGTGGATGGACTTCCAGAATGAGCTTAATTCGCAAAGAATCTATTTTATTGAGAGAGCAGTAGCTGATATAGTGACAACTCTGCGAGGCAACTAATAATGGTGTATATTCTGAGTGATTGGCTCCTTGCTTTTTTGTTTTAGATTATATTTTAAGGGTCAAGCCATGATAACTCATGTGTAACTAATATGATGAAAATTAGTTTAATTGCAACAAAAAACAAAAATATTATCTTTTACTTTTGCGCGGTTTTTCTCATTGCGACAAAAGAGTTTGTTGTCCTTTACGTCTGTACAATGATTCTCAATTTCAGTTTATAGCTACATTTCATGACATTTGACGCTTTTTCTCATGATGCTACTTTGCTTCAATATGAAAAAATACCAATGTTTATTAATTACTATTCATGATAACAACAAATGAACGTACGTACTAGAGTTTAACTAACGAGTGACTGTTTCCCTAAGAATAACGCTAATCAATTTTACTGAAAAATAGTTGACTTCCATATAATCACTTTAACAACCAACAAATGTAGTATTTTGTGAACCTCTTTTTGAACTAGGCATTGGCGAATCTTTGCACATATGTCATATTCCCTCGACGCCATAACAGACTTCTATGGCAAGAAGCCGACATTCCCGTGCTTCAGACATGTAGTACGAGGAAGCAAATTTGGCACAATCCCAAAGAATTGGTCCGCTTCTTCTTGCAACAACATGGTAAGTGAATCGTGGTCGTAATCGTGATTGAGTTCATGTTCGTAGACGTTGAGAAAGGTAAGATTATTGATGTCCACAAGCATGGTTTGTGAATGCTTGGTGAGGATTCCAGATTTTGTTTTTTGGATAAGTTTGTTTTCCGGAGAACAATATGAGCTTCGTCATGAAACGGTGTGATTTTTCAAGTTAATTAGTTTGAAGGATAAAAATATATATCCTACTAAAGCTAATAAGAAAAGATATGTTATTGTAGATATACGGTATGGTATGCGACAAGGAAAGAAAATGAAGAGTGTTATTGCTTCTATATATATATATATATATATATATAAGTGTTCACAAATATGGAAGCGAAATTTATAAAATCTAAAGTTGACAAAAGGGAAGAAAAAAAAATAGAGCAATCCACTAATATCAATTGGACAAAAACAAAACAAATTTCAACAAATAATCAGTTAAGCCTTTATATATGAACGTTTCATTCTCTAATTAATCGATAATGTCTTATGAAGCGGGGTGATTTTGTCCTGCTGACTAAGCACTCCACCTCAGACTAACTCAAGCTCCGTGCTGGTGATGAGTTAGCTTTGAGTTCGAGAAACCTGCACTTAGAAACACGAAAATGTGAACTAGCCGGATGCCCCGGCGAAGGCACTCCGACGCTCAAGTCAGAAAGGAACTAGACTTCAGAAATCTAGAGAGAGAAAGCTCTGACTTAGAGAGAGAAAGTAAAAATGAGAATTGTGTCCCTTTTGCCTTCAAGAGATGGGGTATTTATAGATACCTCACGGGCCTAAGGTGGGCCTAATGGGCTCGGCCCATCTTAGAGGCCTAGTCCAAGTTCTAGTATGCAACCGTGCTACATTGTTAGCATTCAACCGTGTTACCTTGCTGGCATGCAACCACGTTACCTTGCAAGTATGCAACTATGTTAACCTGCTAACCTGCAACCACGCAACTTTGTTAGTTCGGACGCTACTACGTAACGTAAAATTTGAGTCTTCGGTTTATAATGTGGTGCGTTGGCGACTTGCGAGCTTGACACGTGTCATATACGAAAATATGGTACAACAGTATTCCCCCACTTCTTAGTGCGTTGTGAGTAATTCAAGGCACTTAGAAGTATTATTGTCTAGAGTGTTCATGTGACTTTTTGCAACTTTCTAACTTCTTTGGGTTTTTCTCGGAATCTTCGAAGTTTCTGGAGTGTCTTTAGTCACATATGAATTTCTCGTGGAGACTTGCGATATTTCTGACATGTCAATCCCCCTTTGTGCAATTTTATGGACCGATGCGTAGTTTTTAAAACTTCAAGAGCTATCTTGCAATTTCACACCATAGGTTGACTTTTCCACTTAATCAACATGGTTTTGGATATAGTAATAATATAAGATATATGTGTATGTACAGAATCTATATCAAGTATATATTTTGAACGGATGGATTAACTCTATGTGTATATATATATATATATATATATATATATATATATATATATATATATTATGTGTATATGCATACATATTATGGTGACCTCATTAGTTTAATATGGAGCAGCACGTTACTTCCGTTTTGAATAGCTGCTAATAACCTTTAAAAGCCTCAGCTAGCCACTTTCTTCCGTTTCTTCCATTCTTCATTAAATCAAGATATCGTGCGATGATGGGTGATGAATACGTTAATTACTTTCTTCAAAAACTTAAATTTCTGGTTAGTGATCCGTCGCGTCTCCTCTTGTATAAATACCAGCTTGTTTTTGCTCAACATCAAAAAAACTATTTAGCAACGTTATTCCCAGAGAAAAATTCATTCGACGACGAAAGCGAGTTCACGGCGAACGGCAACGATCGGGGTTTTGAAAGCCTGCTTTCTAGTACGCGGTTTAGTACGAACGCGTGCTTCATTCAACTGCACCATCGGACTCAGAACTCGCTCGCATTCCAGCACGGGATTCAGTAGGAACACGTGCTGCATTCCACTACGCTATCGAAGGTTCTTGCTTGCATTCGAGCGCGCGATTCAGTAGGAACGCGTGCTGCATTCCACTACGCTATCGGAGGTTCTTGCTTGCATTCGAGCGCGCGATTCAGTAGGAACGCGTGCTGCATCCCACTACATTTTCGGACTCAGAACTTGCTCAAATTCCACTGCTATTATATCCGTCGAAACAAAGGGAGGTGCTGATTAACAGAGGTGAAAGACGTCAAGTGTTTTTATTAGTTCATGTTGATTTTTGTCGTGTTGCACTAGCTTTTCTTGACAGCATTTTGCTTTCAATGTAGCTGCGACGACGAACATCTCTTGATCGTCATCTTGTGTCGTATTTGCGGGTTGAAGTGGCTAGATTGAGAAGGCGAGTATCTTGCTTTCGTAAAGTTGAAGGATTGCACAACACAATCTTTATCCCTCGTGTTCGGGCTTACGAATTTCCAGCGGTACCGCAAACGAAATTTGGTAATTATCTGTTTTGCTGAAGGTTTTTTTTTTTTTCTGCAACCGAAATGTGTGATTTATCCAAACTTGGGTCGAATTTCGAAACCTCTGATTTTCAAGGTTTAGCAAGTATCACTCCGTCTTTGGAATCCCAAGTTGAGGTAAAACAAAATGATAGTGTCGAAGATTCTGAAGATGTTTCTGATGAAGACGCAGTAAGTTTAAAGAAAACTACTTTAAAACCACATCATTTTGATATTGTTTCCGAAGTGAAGTGGAATATAAGTCGAATTAGATCAGAATTCTATATCCCTCGTGGCTATGAAATTATAATTCCTAACTCTGTAGATAGAATGGATACACCTCCTTGTGGCAGTATGACCGTTCATCTTGCAACGCTTAAATTAGGACTTCGATTTCCTCTTTCCCATGAACTTTGTGCAATCGTCAGCTTCTTTGGTTTATGCTTAAGCCAACTTAATCCCAAGGCCGTTTGTGTCATCTTATGTTTCATACTTGTCATGAAGGCGTATAATCAACCTTGTACCTACGCTGAATTTCACGAGCTTTTTTCTCTTGGTACTTCCAATCAAAAAGGGGAGGAGGGATTTTATTTTTGCATTACTAAAAAGAAACGCAAGTTTTTGAAGAATATTAGAACGCCAGGAACTAAAGGGTGGAAACATCGTTTTGTGTTTATTAAACCTCCAAAAGATGTAGTTTTCGACTTTCCAAAAGTGTGGCACCATGGTCGAGTTAAAATAGATGACACTCCGAGGTCGAACTTTGCGCCTGGATTTTTAGAGAAGCTGCCTTTGGTGACTTTTGAGCCAGATATATTGATTGAGGAATGCACCCTTAGCGCCGGTGGATTATCACCGGTGCTGTTTGACAAGGAAAAGAGAAACTTGGGTAGATATCTTATTTTACTTTTATCTTTCCACTGTTTGATGCAATCACACTCTTATCTTTGATTCGCTTCTTGTAGGAAGATTATTGATGGCGAGATTCGAGAGATTCAATCAGGCCATGCGTAAAAAAGATGATCGTACCAAGCATGACGCACGCCCTAGGGACGAGGATCGTCGCTCGTACGAAAGAAGAGGTCCAAATGAGAGTCAAGGTACTCGTGTTGGCGCAACTCTTAGTAAAGACTTTAGGCGTCAAACTCGTGATGATGCTAGCATGGCATCTAGCGTCCCTTTAAGTGGTTCATCCATCGTTGGGGCCAGTAAGGCTTCTACCCAGAAAAGACATGCGGGGAGCGTTGAGAAGGAGGATCGCGCTCGCGGGAAAAGACCTATGGTTCATGATGTTGACAACCAGGTTCTCCCACCGCCGCCACCTAAAGAATCTTGCGGGTTTCGAAGCATCGAGCTTGGGAAAACCTCGCTCACTTTGTTCGATAGTGTGCTCACTGATTCTGCTGCCATGGCTTCAACAATTAAAGCATGGCCATCCTTGAATCGTGATATGGTCATCCGCAAGTGGAAAGTTGCAGATATTTGTCGTGAGGTAGCTTTGCATGATACAGCGGTAATGTTTCTTTTCCAATACTCATTTATATATCTGTTTATATAAATAAATAGTATTTTTGTATTTAACCCTCAAGACGTTTTTCTTGAAATGTAGGCGACAGCGCTGAAGGAATGTCTGATGATGCTTGCTTGGGATGTCGAGGCGACCAAATTCGCTGTTGATGAGCGGTTGTCCTATGTGAAACGAGGAAATCATGAGCTTGATGCTAGCCGTGAGGATCTCAAAAGACAATTGAAGGAGGCGTCGTCTGAGGTGCATGCCGTGAGACAATCTTGGGACTCCACAAAGCAAGAACTTGAGGTGGAGAAAAATAAGGTTGCTGATCTTGCTAATGAGCTGGTGAAGGTCAAGAAAGATTTGCAAAAAGCAAAATCAGATTCGAATTATTATCTTGCCGAGAGTAAGGAGTTTGAGTCCGCACTATCTGAGCTGAAAATCCAATCTGATAAAACAACCTCTGATTTGAAACTTGAGATCGACGCACTCATCAAAGACTTGGGAGAAAAAGATAGGCTGCTCAAAGCAGCTGCAGAGAAGTCTAAGGAAGTGAGTACCGATCTGAAACTGAGCATTGCGAGGGAGTTCATGAGGTCGCATACTTTCGCTGAAGGCATCTATTTGAGATGTGGAAACATTGTGTTTGAGGCATTTGATCTGGCGTTGGAGCAGCTGAAAACCTTGAAGATACTTGCCGAAGATTTTGATAAAAGCCTTGTGAGTGTGTGGAAGAAGGCTGATCTAACTTCCCCAGATGAGCCTGCCCCTTTGCCTTCTTTGGATGAGGATGTTTTTGAGCCGCTCATTAGGGAGGAAGACCTCTGGATTGACAAGAAGGAAGATGTCGCAGCTACTTCTGATGAAGATCATGCCACTATGGCTTTTATCTCACAGCAAATGGAAGAGCTGGAGCATGTTCCACTCTCGCCACTACATGTTGATGTTACCGGACTAATGGCTGAGCTTGCGACCACCAGCGGTTTTGTTAACAAAGATATGGTGGAGACTGGACTGATTGATCCTAATTTTGGTGTGGCTGAGATGATGACAGATGATGGTGTTGCAGCTGAAAATCCCAAGGATGTCGCTGCTAGTTGAGGAGTTCCGTTTCAAATTCGCGCTACAACTTATTGAAGACTTTTCTTGCTTTTCTTGTTCTTTGTTTTCAGTCTATTGATTTCCCTAGATTTTTGAATTGCATCGTACCTTTGTTTTGCTGAATGATTTTAGTATTCATCTTCTTGTCTTTTGTAATATGTTGTCGCCAAGACTCGTATCCTTATGCGTGGAAGTGTTGGTCCATTAGTTGGCTCTATCAATCATTTATCGGAATTTCATCATATTGTTTTAACAATTTCATGGTAGTGTCTTTTGAATGGTATTGATTTTGATTGCTGCTCCTTTGCTTAAAATTTGTGTAATGATAGAGACTCACTGTCTCTCTTCCCTTGCGCACTTGTGTAGATGTATTCATGTAGGTGTAATGATAGAATCTTGTTGTATCTCTTTGAAAATCTGGAGCGATATGACGTGAAGCTCATGCTCAACGATGAAAGCAGATTGCAAAGCACTTTGCGCGGTCCCCCGAAAATAGCCATAACTCGCTCCACAAATTTTCAAATGACCTATGACTTATTTCATTAGAAAGAAGACTCATGAGGCTTTCTATCCATGTATGACATTTATTTTTAGTCTTCCTCAAAAGGAGCAGTTTTTTTAAGGAGTGCCGAAGAACTAGCATTTGACAGATTTCAAAGCACCTTGCGCAGTCCCACGGAAATAACCATAACTCGCTCCACAAATTTTCAAATGACCTATATCTTATTTCATTAGAAAGAAGACTCATTAGGCTTTCTATCCATGTATGACATTTATTTTTAGTCTTCCTCAAAAGGAGCAGTTTTTCTAAGGAGTGCCGAAGAACTAGCATTTGACAGATTTCAAAGCACCTTGCGCAGTCCCACGGAAATAACCATAAATCGCTCCACAAATTTTCAAATGACCTATGGCTTATTTCATTAGAAAGAAGACTCATGAGGCTTTCTATCCATGTATGGCATTTATTTTTAGTCTTCCTCAATTGGAGCAGTTTTTCTAAGAAGTGCCGAAGAACTAGCGTTTGACAGATTTCAAAGCACCTTGCGCAGTCCCACGGAAATAACCATAACTCGCTCCACAAATTTTCAAATGACCTATGGCTTATTTCATTAGAAATAAGACTCATGAGGCTTTCTATCCATGTATGGCATTTATTTTTAGTCTTCCTCAATTGGAGCAGTTTTTCTAAGAAGTGCCCAAGAACTAGCATTTGACAGATTTCAAAGCACCTTGCGCAGTCCCACGGAAATAACCATAACTCGCTCCACAAATTTTCAAATGACCTATGGCTTATTTCATTAGAAAGAAGACTCATGAGGCTTTCTATCCATGTATGGCATTTATTTTTAGTCTTCCTCAATTGGAGCAGTTTTTCTAAGGAATCTGAGCCTTCTTTTGGCTGCATTCTGAAACTTGAAGTTGAGACTACCACCTTTTTTTAGCCTTTTTTTTTTTTTTTTTTTTTATATTTCGTGGTCATATAAAGGTGTCGGACCGTGCTGGTAGGACAATATTTTGAGATGTGATGAGTCTTTGAATTACAGAAGTAGATTGCTCGCTCGTCCTTGTCTCCAAATGTCTTCATTTTATTTTTATCAATATGGCTTACGCGATGGTCTCCTTTATGTGGTATCTGACCAATAGGCTCTGTAACTTGTTCGGTCCGGCAAGGCTTATGTTATGTGCCTACTTTATGGGATTCTCACCCAATAGGCTCTTCACCTAGTTTGGCTCGGTAGGGCTTACGTTATGTGCCTACTTTATGGGATTCTCACCCAATAGGCTCTTCACCTAGTTTGGCTTGGTAGGGCTTACGTTATGTGCCTACTTTATGGGATTCTCACCCAATAGGCTCTTCACCTAATTTGGCTCGGTAGGGCTTACGTTATGTGCCTACTTTATGGGATTCTCACCCAATAGGCTCTTCACCTAGTTTGGCTTGGTAGGGCTTACGTTATGTGCCTTCTATTGCTGTGGTACTGTACAATCTTCATTGTTTGTCTGATTGCGCCATCAAACGATGCGAAGTAGTATATCAATCAGTGATTTGCGGAGATATGCACAGAAAAAGCAAAGTGATGGGCCGGAAAGATTTTTTATTTATTTTAAGACTGCACTTGCGGCCACGACAAGCTGCCTACGTATCCCTTATAATTGGGAATCAAGTCGCCGTAGTTCATTAGAGTTTTAATTACACCGAGTCCCACAAGTCGGGACCTCGCTCATTCGCAGAAATTAAAGCTACTTATAAACTACGACCATCTGTATAATCAGATGCTTTTATTAATCCAATAATTATGTCTCTTGCAGATTGTCTATTGCTGGATCCTCATGTGTAGTATCGGCGCAAGTTCTGAATATTCCAAGGCCTTTTCAAAGCCTTCCCGGCCATAGAAGTCAGATAGTAATATCCCTTTGCACTTGCTCGGATTACTTTGAACGGACCTTCCCATGTTGGTTGTAACTTGCCAACGTGCCTACGTGCTTCCACCCTTCGCAAAACCAAGTCGCCCACTTGGAAATCTCTAAAGCGAACCTTGCGGTCGTAAGTTTTAGCCATCACTATCTTGTTTGCTAACGAGCATTGATATGCCTCTTCTCTGACTGCTCCAATTATGTCCAAGTCCTCTCTTCTCAGTCTTGCTGCTTCTTCATGATTGTACGTTTCCATTCTATGTGTTGTCATGCCAGCTTCAACCGGTACAACTGCCTCCGAACCGTAGACCAACAAGAAAGGAGTCTCTCCCGTTGCTCGCTTTGGTGTTGTCCTATATGCCCACAAGATGCTCGGTAATACTTCTGGCCATGTTCCCCCAATATGTGTCAGACGCTTCTGCAGATAATCTTTTAGCGTTTTGTTCGTTGACTCCACTTGCCCATTAGCTTGTGGATGCGAGACGGCGGCGAAATGTTGTTTGATTTTTAGCTCCTCGCACCAAGAAGTAATCTCTGAACCCGTGAATTGCTTCCCATTGTCCGATACTATCACTCTAGGAAGACCAAATCGGCAAATGATGTTGCGCCAAATGAATTCTATCATGTTCTTCTCTGTAATGGTTGCCAAAGCCTCAGCCTCAGCCCATTTAGAGAAATACTCAACTGCTACCACCATAAATCGCTTCCCGTTCTTCGCAGCAGGGAGAGGTCCAACAATATCAATTCCCCATTGATCAAACGGGCAGGTCGCCTCCAATGGGTGCAAAAGTTGGGCTGGTACGTGAGTAGAATGTGCATGTAATTGACAACTCTTACACTTCTTCACAAATTCGGTCGCATCCTTGAACAAGGTAGGCCAATAGTATCCTTGCCTTATGATCTTCTGGCCCAGGGATCTCCCGCCAGCATGATTGCCACAACATCCTCCATGTACTTCGTCCATCACATATTCAGCTTGCCTAGGGGTCAAACACCTCAACAATGGTCCCTCAAACGACCTCTTGTATAGTTCTCCATTGAAAATAACAAAGCGGGCTGAGCTGTACCTCAATCTTCTTATCGCCAATGGGTCACTTGGCATGACCCCATCTTTCAGATATCGGATAATATCATCTTTCCAACTTGGTTCTTCCATTACCGGCAAAATGAACTCCACCGCAACATCTTTATCCATATTGCGGGTCTTACCAATGGCTGGTTTGTCGGCTGCCAGAAGCACCACTCTCCGCTCTATGTAAACATCAGTAGAGCTAGCAAATCTTGATAAGGCATCCGCCTTGATGTTTTCAGACCTCGGTATTTGGCTAAGGGTGAGCACCGTGAAAGACTCTACTTCTTCTTTCAGTTTAGCCAGGTACTTTATCATAGTCTCCTCCTTGGCTTCATACGTGCCAATGAATTGATTCGCCACCAGCTGGGAATCCGTGAACACTGCCAGATGGGTAATCCCTAGAGATTTGCACATTCCAATTCCAGCCAGTATCGCCTCATATTCAGCTTCGTTGTTGGTCACCACAAAGTTGAGGCTGACTGCATACTCATATTCCCTTCCTTCGGGGGACCGTAAATAAATCCCTAGTCCTCCCTTTGAGGTAGTCGCGGATCCATCTACGTGAAGCGTCCATGGAATAGTGGACAAGTCTCCCTCTACGTTCAACACTTGATCTTGCACGGTTACTTCTTCTCTTCCGAATGCTTCAGCGACGAAGTCAACCAAGACTTGCGCTTTGATCGCCACCCTCGGTTTGTACTCAATGCCATACTCACTAAGTTCGACGGCCCACTTGATCAATCTTCCTGATGTTTCTGGTTTTGTCAGCACTTGCTTTAATGGCTTGTCCGTTAAAACAACAATTGGATGCGCTTGAAAGTATGGTCGCAGCTTCCTTGCCGTATGCACTACGGCAAGAGCAAATCTTTCAATCTCAATATAGTTCAACTCAGCTCCATGTAGCACTTTGCTAATATAATACACAGGTAGATGATGGTTCCCCTCTGCACGTACCAAGACAGAACTAATAGCATTGGGAGAAACTGCCAGATAAAGGTATAAAGTTTCTCCTTCGGTTGGCTTCGACAGAAGAGGTGGCGTTGCCAAATAACTCTTGAGTTGTTGAAAAGCATTCTCACATTCTTCGGTCCACTCAAAATTTCTGTTCTTTTTCAAAATTTTGAAAAAAGATAAGCTTCTTTCGGCTGCCACAGAGATAAATCGCCCAAGCGCCGTCAACCGTCCTAACAAACCTTGCACGTCTTTCACGGTGCAAGGAGATGGTAATGTCATCACAGCTTCAATCTTGTCAGGATTAGCTTCGATTCCTCTTTGATTTACCACATAGCCCAAGAACTTACCACCGTTCACGCCGAAAGTGCACTTCTTTGGATTTAGCTTCATTCCATAAAGTCGCATGATAGCAAATGCCGCGCGCAAGTGGTTGACATGATCCTCAGCTTTAACGCTTTTCACAAGTATATCATCTATGTAGACCTCCATTGTCTTCCCGATGTGATCGTAGAACATCTTCGCTACTAGACGCTGAAAGGTGGCCCCAGCATTTTTAAGCCCAAAAGGCATCACACGATAACAAAAAACTCCTCTATCAGTCACAAAAGCCGTTTTTGACATATCGTACACGGCCATCAGAATCTGGTGAAAACCGCTCTATGCATCTACCATGCTCAATAGAGCGCAGCCCGCCGTCGAATCTACCAACATATCAATCCTCGGCAAAGGGAAAGGATCGCGTGGGCAATGCTTGTTCAGATCTGTGTAGTCTACACACATCCTCCAATCTCGATTGGCCTTAGGCACCAAGACAATATTGCTTAGCCATTCAGAGTATCGCACCTCGTAGATGTGCCTCGCTACAAGTTTTTTGTCCACCTCCTTCTCGGCAGCCAAATTCTTTTCCTTACTGAAATTTCTCTTCTTCTGGCGGATAGGTTTTGCCTGGGGGTCCACATTCAGCATGTGTACTACTATTCTAGGGTCTATTCCCTTCAAGTCTTCGTCTGTCCATGCGAAAATGTCAAAATTCTCGCATAAGCAAGCGATCATTTTCTCTTCAATCTCCTTCGGCATGCGCGTGCCAATGCGGGTCACCTTGCTTGGATCATCTCTTACAAGTGATATTTCTCGAAATTCCCCTAAGGGTTCCACCTTGTTATTTTGCGCCAACTGTGCCTTGTACTTCTTCAATCTCTTGTTCTCCTCTTCCTCCGGAATCAAGGTCTCAACACCTTCTTGCACCTCGATCTCCCTAAGGACTTTAGGCTTCTTGGCATTCTTCTGCGTCTCAGTAATGTTTACCATCGCCATATCTTGACAGATAGTGTTAAGCATATTCACTTCTTCTTTCCTACTCGGTCTTAGAGAGGCTACATATGACTTCCAAGCTTCCTTGTGATCACCTATCACTTCACCAATTCCTCCAGGAGTGGGGAACTTCATCTTTTGGTGGTAGGTAGATACTACAGCTCTGAACTCGTTCAATCCAGGTCTCCCAATAATAACGTTGTAGGTGAACGGTGTATCAACTACTAGATATTGTAGATTGCGAGTACGCCTGGTTGGATGGTCTCCAAAAGATGTTTGCAAAGTCACCACCCCAATTGGCATCACAGTTGCTCCTCCGAACCCATATAAAGGCGTTGACACCTTCCGCATGAAATTTTCACCTAACGCCATTCTTTCTAATGTCTCATAAAAGATGATGTTCGCTGAACTTCCGTTATCAACTAAGACCTTATGCATCGTATAGTTTGCAATGTCAACGCTTACCACTAGAGGGCAATTTAACTGTCGTGCCTCAGCTACTTGATGGTCCAATTGTCTGCGATCCGTTTCATCAAAAGTGATAGACTCATCCAATTCTTCCACCATGGCGATCAAGGACGCGTCTCTTTGGAATACGCTACTACTCATTTTCCTCATGATTTTATCCCTCGAATGGTTGGAGTCGGCACCTGTTGGTCCTCCAGAAATCATATTAATCACTCCCCTTACTGGGAGATTTTCTCCTTCCTCACGTCTTGTAGGCACCTCAATCCTCCGCTGCTCCTCAACACGAGTAACATCATCTGTTCTTCCTCGCTTAGCCGATGGACTATCTCTTCTTTGATCTCGCACGTACTCAGCCAAGTGTCCCTCTTTAATCAACCGTTCAATTTCTGCAAAAAGGGCTCTACACTGCGATGTATCATGCCCATTTTGCTGGTGGTAGCGGCAATAGTCCTTGGATTTCCGCGTATCTTCAGTCTCTCTAAATTGTCGTGGTTTTCTCATCAATCCTCGTTGATTGGCTACGGCGTACACCTCCATTATATTTCTGTTCAGTGGGGTGTAATTCACAGGAGATCTGCCTCGCCTTCTGTCACTTCTGTCTCTGTCTCGACTGTTTCGCCATGGCCTATCATTTTTGCGAGTATCATTTACCTTCTGTTTCCCCGGGTCGCGGTATTCGCCCTTGCTAATCAGATTCAACTCCTCCACTTCCATCTCTTGGCGCAACCTTTGCATAATTAGTTCAACAGTAGGGGGAGGACAACGCACAAGATCATTCGCCAACTCTCTGTTCCTCAATGTCTTGAACAAGATTCCTCGGATAGTTCTGGGTGATGGAGTTTGCACCTTCAACATCTCAACATTAAATTTCTTTGTATACTCGCGCAACGTCTCCCTCTCCCCTTGCTTCAATTGGCATAGATAGTCTGGGTCCAACGGGTCCGCTGAGAGAGTAGCAAACTTAGAGCGAAACATATCACGTAGTTGTTCGTAGCTATAGATGGTTCCAGGTGATATGCGTGCAAACCATTCCTGCGCCACACCGACCAATGTTATGGCAAAAAGTCGTGCTTGAACTCTAGTATCATAGCCTCCCAGGCTTAGAATGCCATCTAGTACATGTAGGTGTGATGCCGGATCAGTGGTGCCATTGTAGTTGGGCATCTTTGGGATATCCTGGCCTCTTCCCAAGACAACCCTTCGTAACTCCTCACAGAAAGGTGAAGGCTCGGTAATCCTACCATCATTCTGATTATAACCCATCGATCTTCTTCTACCTTCTACATACCCTGTTGGAGTCGTCTCAAGATGGTTGTGGCGATGCTCTCTTCTAGTAGGACTAGGATATCTTCTATCATATCTCTCAGTTCTTTCGATATGTCTTTCTCTTCGAGCTCTATCATACGAGTTAACCTCATCCTCTATATCAACACGCCTTCTGCATGGTTCAGGGGTTCTTCGTTCATCATTTAGCCTTACATGCTGAGACGCACCACGCTCGTAAGACGATCGTTGATGGGTCACCCTAGGTGATCGCGAGATTGCTGCTTCTGGCCTAGGTGAACGCCTTTGAGCTCGTCCCGCTGCATGAGCACCGTGTGAACGAGAATTTTGTGCAAGCTGATCTGTCCTTGCTCGAGTCTCAAGTCGAGTAGCTGGTGCCAGTGGGACGAAAGGTATCGCTCCTCCAAGTGTTGCTTGTAATGCTTGAATCAATTGCGCCACGTGATGTGGCGGCAATGGGTTAATGGTCGTGCCTATGGTCTGTTGTCCTGCTACCTGGGCAGCTGCCCCAAGGCCTTGTTCTGAAACAGATGTTTCGCCCCTATGCTGACTTGGGACATTATTAGCCACCCCTTCGGCCCGTGCCGAAGGTTCTTGTTGTTGGTCGAGGGTTGTTGCATTAGCCCTTTCGGATGCTATGGTTCTAGTCATGTTTGAAAAAAATATGGGTGTTCCCCTCACAGTGCACTTAGCGGTTTCCCACAGACGGCGCCACTGAAGCGGGGTGATTTTGTCCTGCTGACTAAGCACTCCACCTCAGACTAACTCAAGCTCCGTGCTGGTGATGAGTTAGCTTTGAGTTCGAGAAACCTGCACTTAGAAACACGAAAATGTGAACTAGCCGGATGCCCCGGCGAAGGCACTCCGACGCTCAAGTCAGAAAGGAACTAGACTTCAGAAATCTAGAGAGAGAAAGCTCTGACTTAGAGAGAGAAAGTAAAAATGAGAATTGTGTCCCTTTTGCCTTCAAGAGATGGGGTATTTATAGATACCTCACGGGCCTAAGGTGGGCCTAATGGGCTCGGCCCATCTTAGAGGCCTAGTCCAAGTTCTAGTATGCAACCGTGCTACATTGTTAGCATTCAACCGTGTTACCTTGCTGGCATGCAACCACGTTACCTTGCAAGTATGCAACTATGTTAACCTGCTAACCTGCAACCACGCAACTTTGTTAGTTCGGACGCTACTACGTAACGTAAAATTTGAGTCTTCGGTTTATAATGTGGTGCGTTGGCGACTTGCGAGCTTGACACGTGTCATATACGAAAATATGGTACAACATCTTATTAGAAAGATATATACAATCTCTTGAAATGATTTTTTGAAATTTCTAATTGCGAGAATAAATAGATCTATCGAGAATCACAAAAAATATATAATTCTTCCTGTAATTTTGTAGATGTTTCGGTATTTTTGTAAATGACCTACAAAGTTAACAATAATAAATTAAAGGTTCGCGAATAAGTATAAACGTGTTGATACACCTTTTAAGGAAAAACAGAGTGAAAAGGCTATTTTGCTTGAGTTTATTCAAAGAGCTAAAACCGCTTAGTTTTATGTGTCATTATATTTTTGTTCTATAAAATAATAATAGTGGCAGTGGTAGAAGTAAGAATATAACAATAGCAATAATAATAATAATAATAATAGGGTGAATACAATGATGCAAATATAAATGAATTATAACAGCTTGTTGCATTTGGAATATTGCAAAATGTTTTAATTGATAAGAGCTATCTTAAAAAGTATGAATTCAACAAATCTTACACATTAAACTTTCTTTTTCAAAGTCAGCTCTAATATCTTATTGTCGTTATTATTTTTTGTTGGCTTCCTAACAAATGGAGGCCTTTGTATTTTGAATATAATGAAGCATGTATATTTTAGGTGCGGGATTGGATAAATCTTTGTATTATCATAATTCACTTTTCTGCTTAATTTCATGTTTAATACATGTGGGCATGAGATCCAATTTAAATTTGATGTAATCATTTCATTGTCATGGTGAAGTGGATTTTCTATAATTTATGAAGAGAAATTTACAGATTTAGTGGCTAGTTGGATGATAACAGTTGTAATTGTTGAAATAAAGTAAGTTGGTGGGCTTTCTCGTCTCTTTTTTTAAGGGACTAAGTTGACATAATAAATGCAGCCAGCAAAGTGTAATTACTAATTCAAGATATTACTAATATGTGCACAGAAGATAGATATATATATATATAAATATGGTCGATTCGCGTGTAATTTTTTGGGGAAAAAATAGTTATGTATTCCTTTTTTTTCTTTTGTATGTTTCTTTAGAGTTAAATGGTCACCTTTTATATGAAAATGGAGGACTGCATAAACATGCAAGTTTATTGTTATTGAAATGAATTAAAGATAGAAACATAAAAGATTGAACAAATTTGATTTTATCTAAAATGAGATTGAATGCCATAAAAAAGTGATGGTTTTGTAACGGAAGAGAGATAGGAACTTTCACATGGTTAATATGAGCGATTCGCCACCAACACACCAACTCACCAAGCGATAAAATCTAACGATGAAAACTGTGACTGGTAATTAACAGCATGCATAACAACAAACATCACTAAATCAAATATATATGATTATTGATACGTTTTAGTAACTAATTATTGTTATATAAAAATACATTAACAATATGATAAATTAGTTGTCCGGAAAACCACTAGCGTTGTAACATAGTGTACAATATAATACTAGCAAATAACCCGACGACAAAATAACGAGAAACGACTAAAGTTAGTAGCAATCTCCAACGAGCAACAACCATAAAATTTTAAAGTGGTCAATAAGTAGAAGCAAATAGGTAACGACAAATGACTAATGATTATAATATGGACACGACATAATACGACAAATAAGCTATAAAAATATAACGAGGAATGTCTAGCCATCGTAATAATCAATAACAAACAATAACCATAAGACTGTAAAATAGTGGCTAGTGGTTAACGACAAACCACTAATAAATTGATATTGAATATGACATAATACGCTAAATAAATGAAATCAATAACGAGCAACAACCATAAAACTCTATAGTAGTAAAGAAACAACGTCTAATTGTTAACGACCACTAATAAACAATTTTTTCCGTTAGTATGACTTAACAATCATTTTTAATCATATGCGATAACGAAAAACAAGTTCACTTAAAAATATTTAATGACCATACAGTCAGCTTAACGACCAACTGCCGCAACATTTTAATATATTAACGACCAAGATCTCCAACATTCTAATGTAGTAACGGCCAACATCTCCAACATTCTAATGTAGTAAGGACCGCAACAATCTAAAGTAATGTGTAATGAGTAGCGACTATAAATTAAAGCAATCATTATCTTTGAGCAATTAGGTAGTTGTTCTATTAATTCATGATGTATTCCACAATTGCTAATAAAATTAAGTTTATGAATTTTCTTTTTAAACTTAGATGAATAATGTGAAATTAAATATGACAACATTTAGAGTTAATCCTCCAGAAATCTTCATGTGAAATGTTTCCCATAGTTAATTAATTAGTTGGCATGTCAACAAAATCTATAAACATTAATGTGTTTCACCTTTCTGGTTTGCTTTTGCTTTTTCAGTTGAGTCAACACTAGCTGGAATTTGGTATGGCACAATGTTTAATGAGGTCCTGCCAAAGTTACTAACCACACTCCTCAGTCCTCATCTCATTTTGGAAGCTATATATATACCCCTTTCTCACTTATATCATCATCTCAAACATTTCACAAAAGAAGATATACATTTTTCTTCACTTACTCCTTATAAGTTGTTGCGTTTCAGTTGTGACGTGATTTTTGATTCTTGCGGTGTATATTTGATTTATATCAGGTAAGATATATGATTACTTATTAGTTTTGGATAAAATTATATACGAGATTAGTAACGTTTCAATTTTAGTGTAGGATTGTAAAGTGATTGTGATTTATTATTTTCTTATTAATGAGTGAATGTTTGTTGTAAATATGTTTCTTTTTATTTTTGAATGTGATAATGGAGCAAAAATAATATTGTGAAACGATATTTATGGCTTTCTTTATCATGAAAATGGCTGAATTTTGTTTAATATTGTTGTAAGTAGTAATATATATATATATATATATATAAATATTTGTGTGTGTATATATAAACACAAACACAAGTTGCTGCATTTTAATTGCGTATAAAATTAGCCAACTATTATGGTTTTCAGAGAATTTTGAATCTTGAAGTGCTTCAAATGTATATATGAGTCATATCGGGGATCATATATGATTGTCTCCGGATTACACATTTAATGTGGGATTAGTAGAGTTTCGATTTTAATTAGGAGTGTAAATGATTTATAAAAAGTTTCTTTGAGTAAACTGTATGTTGTAATTATAAATACCTACCATTTATTTTTGAATGTGGTTATGAATTATTATTTTTATCTTGAAGTTGACTTTTGTGATGCATATAATTAGTAATAGGATGTGGATTGGAATTACTCAAATAAATAATCACTTTTTTATGTTGTGTTGAAAGAATAATTAATGTGGTGTTTTCCTTTCATGATAGGGATACAAGGCGGGATCCTTGTTGGATCTACTTAGAGAGCAATCTTAAAAGAAAACTCTACCACTTCTTTGTTGGTGTTTTGTGCATGATGGACACAAATTACTCTCTAAATGACAGCGACAGCAGCGATTATGTGGTAGTAAATGTGGATACCGATAGTGAAGAAACTAGCGAGGATGGTGGAACTGCTGTCGTAAGGATAAGACATGAAGATTACAAATGTAACCATGAGGACGAGGATGACCGTCGTGATGCACAGGGGCACTTAAAGACGAGAAAGAAAAAGGCACTACCAAGTTTTGAGTTTGCACGTAGAGTTTCTTCACCGTTATCTATTGCGGCTTCAGCTCCACAACCATCGAATGTTGGATCAAACCCCTCACCGAATGACTGGACCGAGCATGAGACTCTCGCCTTACTTGACGCTTGGCGTGAAAATTTTCTCGAGCGAGGAGGGAAGAATGTCCGCTTGGAAGAGTGGCAAGAAGTTGCTGAGAAGGTGAACCTTGTGTCCAAAGTTGGACGAACGTATTCTCAGTGCCAAAGTCGTGTGGGTACAATAAAGAAAAAATACAAAAACAAGAAGATGAAGATCGGGGAGCCTGTAGGTTCTCCAAGTGATTGCGCATACTTCAAAAAGATGGATTCACTATTCTCATCTGCAAAAGAGTATACCTTGATGAATCCAAAAGTTAGTGCAGGGAATTTAGAAGCTAAGGGTACGAAAGATGATAAGAATGCTCTTCCCTCCATCAGAAAAAACAAAAGACGAGTCAAGGGCGCTACTTCTTCTCTTACGATGCTTGCTGGTTCTATCAGAAAGTTTACCGAGATATACGAGAAAACCGAGAACAATAAGATGGAACAAATGCGTGAACTCCAAAAGATGCGGATGGACTTCCAGAATGAGTTTAATGCGCAAAGAATCTATTTTATTGAGAGAGCAGTAGCTGATATAGTGACAACTCTGCGAGGCAACTAATAATGGTGTATATGCTGAGTGATTGGCTCCTTGCTTTTTTGTTTTAGATTATATTTTAAGGGTCAAGCCATGATAACTCATGTGTAACTAATATGATGAAAATTAGTTTAATTGCAACAAAAAACAAAAATATTATCTTTTACTTTTGCGCAGTTTTTCTCATTGCGACAAAAGAGTTTGTTGTCCTTTACGTCTGTACAATGATTCTCAATTTAGTTTATAGCTACATTTCATGACGTTTGAGGCTTTTTCCCATGATGCTACTTTGCTTCAATATGAAAAAATACCAATGTTTATTAATTACTATTCATGATAACAACAAATGAACGTACGTACTAGAGTTTAACTAACGAGTGCTTGTTTCCCTAAGAATAACGCTAATCAATTTTACTGAAAAATAGTTGACTGCCATATAATCACTTTAACAACCAACAACTGTAGTATTTTGTGAACCTCTTTTTGAACTAGGCATTGGCGAATCTTTGCACATGTGTCATATTCCCTCGACGCCATAACAGACTTCTATGGCAAAAAGCCGACATTCCCGTGCTTCAGACATGTAGTACGAGGAAGCGAATTTGGCGCAATCCAAAAGAATTGGTCGGCTTCTTCTTGCAACAACATGGTAAGTGAATCGTGGTCGTAATCGTGATTGCGTTCATGTTCGTAGAGGTTTGAGAAAGGTAAGATTATTGATGTCCACAAGCATGGTTTGTGAATGCTTGGTGAGGATTCCAGATTTTGTTTTTTGGATAAGTTTGTTTTCCAGAGAACAATATGAGCTTCGTCATGAAACGGTGTGATTTTTCAAGTTAATTAGTTTGAAGGATAAAAATATATATCCTACTAAAGCTAATAAGAAAAGATATGTTATTGTAGATATACGGTATGGTATGCGACAAGAAAAGAAAATGAAGAGTGTTATTGCTTCTATATATATATACATATATAAGTGTTCACAAATATGGAAGCGTAATTTATAAAATCTAAAGTTGACAAAAGGGTCGAAAAAAAATATAGAGCAATCCACTAATATCAATTGGACAAAAACAAAACAAATTTCAACAAATAATCAGTTAAGCCTTTATATATGAACGTTTCATTCTCTAATTAATCGATAACGTCTTATTAGAAAGATATATACAATCTCCTGAAATGATTTTTTGAAATTTCTAATTGCGAGAATAAATAGGTCTATCGAGAATCACAAACAATATATAATTCTTCCTGTAATTTTGTAGATGTTTCGGTATTTTTGTAAATGACCAACAAAGTTAACAATAATAAATTAAAGGTTCGCGAATAAGTATAAACGTGTTGATACACCTTTTAAGGAAAAACATAGTGAAAAGGCTATTTTGCTTGAGTTAATTCAAAGAGCTAAAACCGCTTAGTTTTATGTGTCATTATATTTTTGTTCTTTAAAATAATAATAGTGGCAGTGGTAGAAGTAAGAATATAACAATAGCAATAATAATAATAATAATAATAGGGTGAATACAATGATGCAAATATAAATGAATTATAACAGCTTGTTGCATTTGGAATATTGTAAAATGCTTTAATTGATAAGAGTTACCTTAAAAAGTATGAATTCAACAAATCTTACACATTAAACTTTCTTTTTCAAAGTCAGCTCTAATATCTTATTGTCGTTATTATTTTTTGTTGGCTTCCTAACAAATAGAGGCCTTTGTATTTTGAATATAATGAAGCATGTATATTTTAGGTGCGGGATTGGATAAATCTTTGTATTATCATAATTCACTTTTCTACTTAATTTCATGTTTAATACATGTGGGCATGAGATCCAATTTAAATTTGATGTAATCATTCCATTGTCATGGTGAAGTGGATTTTCTATAATTTATGAAGAGAAATTTACAGATTTAGTGGCTAGTTGGATGATAACAGTTGTACTTGTTGAAATAAAGTAAGTTGGTGGGCTTTCTCATCTCTTTTGTTAAGGGACTAAGTTGACATAATAAATGCAGCCAGCAAAGTGTAATTACTAATTCAAGATATTACTAATATGTGCACAGAAGATAGATATATATATATAAATATGGTCGATTCGCGTGTAATTTTTTGGGGAAAAAATAGTTATGTATTCCTTTTTTTCTTTTGTATGTTTCTTTAGAGTTAAATGGTCACCTTTTATATGAAAATGGAGGACTGCATAAACATGCAAGTTTATTGTTATTGAAATGAATTAAAGATAGAAACATAAAAGATTGAAAAAATTTGATTTTATCTAAAATGAGATTGAATGCCATAAAAAAGTGATGGTTTTGTAACGGAAGAGAGATAGGAACTTTCACATGGTTAATATGAGCGATTCGCCACCAACACACCAACTCACCAAGCGATAAAATCTAACGATGAAAATTGTGACTGGTAATTAACAGCATGCATAACAACAAACATCACTAAATCAAATATATATGATTATTGATACGTTTTAGTAACTAATTATTGTTATATAAAAATACATTAACAATATGATAAATTAGTTGTCCGGAAAACCACTAGCGTTGTAACATAGTGTACAATATAATACTAGCAAATAACCCGACGACAAAATAACGAGAAACGACTAAAGTTAGTAGCAATCTCCAACGAGCAACAACCATAAAATTTTAAAGTGGTCAATAAGTAGAAGCAAATAGGTAACGACAAATGACTAATGATTATAATATGGACACGTCATAATACGACAAATAAGCTATAAAAATATAACGAGGAATGTCTAGCCATCGTAATAATCAATAACAAACAATAACCATAAGACTGTAAAATAGTGGCTAGTGGTTAACGACAAACCACTAATAAATTGATATTGAATATGACATAATACGCTAAATAAATGAAATCAATAACGAGCAACAACCATAAAACTCTATAGTAGTAAAGAAACAACGTCTAATTGTTAACGACCACTAATAAACAATTTTTTCCGTTAGTATGACTTAACAATCATTTTTAATCATATGCGATAACGAAAAACAAGTTCACTTAAAAATATTTAATGACCATACAGTCAGCTTAACGACCAACTGCCGCAACATTTTAATATATTAACGACCAAGATCTCCAACATTATAATGTAGTAACGGCCAACATCTCCAACATTCTAATGTAGTAAGGACCGCAACAATCTAAAGTAATGTGTAATGAGTAGCGACTATAAATTAAAGCAATCATTATCTTTGAGCAATTAGGTAGTTGTTCTATTAATTCATGATGTATTCCACAATTGCTAATAAAATTAAGTTTATGAATTTTCTTTTTAAACTTAGATGAATAATGTGAAATTAAATATGACAACATTTAGAGTTAATCCTCCAGAAATCTTCATGTGAAATGTTGCCCATAGTTAATTAATTAGTTGGCATGTCAACAAAATCTATAAACATTAATGTGTTTCACCTTTCTGGTTTGCTTTTGCTTTTTCAGTTGAGTCAACACTAGCTGGAATTTGGTATGGCACAATGTTTAATTTTTTTTTGATCGGAAAAAAGTTTTTATTCAAAAATGAAGCACAAGAAGTACTCCACACAATTAGTCACAAATACAATGCAAAGGCGAACATGACCATTCAAAGAATGAAAAAGCGAAAGCCCTATCCTTGGCTTTGATCCAACTCCACACCTTAACCTTAATATGATCCACAACATCATTAAGGATATGTTGCTTACCATTAAAACAAAGATTATTTCTAATGCTCCAAATCTCCCAAAAAACAAAGTTCCAAAGGCAACTCCATCGGTGTCTCACCTTTCCACACGGAATGATGCCGTAGAGTTGCATGAAAAGAGACTTAGAGGTACCAGCACAAACCGAAGTAATCCCAAGCCATTGGAGAATGTAGGACCAAATTCTGATGGAAACCGGACATTGACAGAAAAGATGATCCGAGTCCTCCATACAAGAGTTGCAAAGAACGCAATTGCCATTACCAATTGAAGAAAAGGTAATACCTCTTTTCAACAAATTTTCTTTTGTGGGAATCCGGTCTAAGAAAATTTTCCAAACAAGTGATTTCATTACCAATGTTTAATGAGGTCCTGCCAAAGTTACTAACCACACTCCTCAGTCCTCATCTCATTTTGGAAGCTATATATATACCCCTTTCTCACTTATATCATCATCTCAAACATTTCACAAAAGAAGATATACATTTTTCTTCACTTACTCCTTATAAGTTGTTGCGTTTCAGTTGTGACGTGATTTTTGATTCTTGCGGTGTATATTTGATTTATACCAGGTAAGATATATGATTACTTATTAGTTTTGGATAAAATTATATACGAGATTAGTAACGTTTCAATTTTAGTGTAGGATTGTAAAGTGATTGTGATTTATTATTTTCTTATTAATGAGTGAATGTTTGTTGTAAATATGTTTCTTTTTATTTTTGAATGTGATAATGGAGCAAAAGTAATATTGTGAAACGATATTTATGGCTTTCTTTATCATGAAAATGGCTGAATTTTGTTTAATATTGTTGTAAGTAGTAATATATATATATATATATATATATATATATATATATATAAATATTTGTGTGTGTATATATAAACACATACACAAGTTGCTGCATTTTAATTGCGTATAAAATTAGGCAACTATTATGGTTTTCAGAGAATTTTGAATCTTGAAGTGCTTCAAATGTATATATGAGTCATATCGGGGATCATATATGATTGTCTCCGGATTACACATTTAATGTGGGATTAGTAGAGTTTCGATTTTAATTGGGAGTGTAAATGATTTATAAAAAGTTTCTTTGAGTAAACTGTATGTTGTAATTATAAATACCTACCATTTATTTTTGAATGTGGTTATGAATTATTATTTTTATCTTTAAGTTGACTTTTGTGATGCATATAATTAGTAATAGGATGTGGATTGGAATTACTCAAATAAATAATCACTTTTTTATGTTGTGTTGAAAGAATAATTAATGTGGTGTTTTCCTTTCATGATAGGGATACAAGGCGGGATCCTTGTTGGATCTACTTAGAGAGCAATCTTAAAAGAAAACTCTACCACTTCTTTGTTGGTGTTTTGTGCATGATGGACACAAATTACTCTCTAAATGACAGCGACAGCAGCGATTATGTGGTAGTAAATGTGGATACCGATAGTGAAGAAACTAGCGAGGATGGTGGAACTGCTGTCGTAAGGATAAGACATGAAGATTACAAATGTAACCATGAGGACGAGGATGACCGTCGTGATGCACAGGGGCACTTAAAGACGAGAAAGAAAAAGGCACTACCAAGTTTTGAGTTTGCACGTAGAGTTTCTTCACCGTTATCTATTGCGGCTTCAGCTCCACAACCATCGAATGTTGGATCAAACCCCTCACCGAATGACTGGACCGAGCATGAGACTCTCGCCTTACTTGACGCTTGGGGTGAAAATTTTCTCGAGCGAGGAGGGAAGAATGTCCGCTTGGAAGAGTGGCAAGAAGTTGCTGAGAAGGTGAACCTTGTGTCCAAAGTTGGACGAACGTATTCTCAGTGCCAAAGTCCTGTGGGTACAATAAAGAAAAAATACAAAAACAAGAAGATGAAGATCGGGGAGCCTGTAGGTTCTCCAAGTGATTGCGCATACTTCAAAAAGATGGATTCACTATTCTCATCTGCAAAAGAGTATACCTTGATGAATCCAAAAGTTAGTGCAGGGAATTTAGAAGCTAAGGGTACGAAAGATGATAAGAATGCTCTTCCCTCCATCAGAAAAAACAAAAGACGAGTCAAGGGCGCTACTTCTTCTCTTACGATGCTTGCTGGTTCTATCAGAAAGTTTACCGAGATATACGAGAAAACCGAGAACAATAAGATGGAACAAATGCGTGAACTCCAAAAGATGCGGATGGACTTCCAGAATGAGTTTAATGCGCAAAGAATCTATTTTATTGAGAGAGCAGTAGCTGATATAGTGACAACTCTGCGAGGCAACTAATAATGGTGTATATGCTGAGTGATTGGCTCCTTGCTTTTTTGTTTTAGATTATATTTTAAGGGTCAAGCCATGATAACTCATGTGTAACTAATATGATGAAAATTAGTTTAATTGCAACAAAAAACAAAAATATTATCTTTTACTTTTGCGCAGTTTTTCTCATTGCGACAAAAGAGTTTGTTGTCCTTTACGTCTGTACAATGATTCTCAATTTAGTTTATAGCTACATTTCATGACGTTTGAGGCTTTTTCCCATGATGCTACTTTGCTTCAATATGAAAAAATACCAATGTTTATTAATTACTATTCATGATAACAACAAATGAACGTACGTACTAGAGTTTAACTAACGAGTGCTTGTTTCCCTAAGAATAACGCTAATCAATTTTACTGAAAAATAGTTGACTGCCATATAATCACTTTAACAACCAACAACTGTAGTATTTTGTGAACCTCTTTTTGAACTAGGCATTGGCGAATCTTTGCACATGTGTCATATTCCCTCGACGCCATAACAGACTTCTATGGCAAAAAGCCGACATTCCCGTGCTTCAGACATGTAGTACGAGGAAGCGAATTTGGCGCAATCCAAAAGAATTGGTCGGCTTCTTCTTGCAACAACATGGTAAGTGAATCGTGGTCGTAATCGTGATTGCGTTCATGTTCGTAGAGGTTTGAGAAAGGTAAGATTATTGATGTCCACAAGCATGGTTTGTGAATGCTTGGTGAGGATTCCAGATTTTGTTTTTTGGATAAGTTTGTTTTCTAGAGAACAATATGAGCTTCGTCATGAAACGGTGTGATTTTTCAAGTTAATTAGTTTGAAGGATAAAAATATATATCCTACTAAAGCTAATAAGAAAAGATATGTTATTGTAGATATACGGTATGGTATGCGACAAGAAAAGAAAATGAAGAGTGTTATTGCTTCTATATATATATACATATATAAGTGTTCACAAATATGGAAGCGTAATTTATAAAATCTAAAGTTGACAAAAGGGTCGAAAAAAAATATAGAGCAATCCACTAATATCAATTGGACAAAAACAAAACAAATTTCAACAAATAATCAGTTAAGCCTTTATATATGAACGTTTCATTCTCTAATTAATCGATAACGTCTTATTAGAAAGATATATACAATCTCCTGAAATGATTTTTTGAAATTTCTAATTGCGAGAATAAATAGGTCTATCGAGAATCACAAACAATATATAATTCTTCCTGTAATTTTGTAGATGTTTCGGTATTTTTGTAAATGACCAACAAAGTTAACAATAATAAATTAAAGGTTCGCGAATAAGTATAAACGTGTTGATACACCTTTTAAGGAAAAACATAGTGAAAAGGCTATTTTGCTTGAGTTAATTCAAAGAGCTAAAACCGCTTAGTTTTATGTGTCATTATATTTTTGTTCTTTAAAATAATAATAGTGGCAGTGGTAGAAGTAAGAATATAACAATAGCAATAATAATAATAATAATAATAGGGTGAATACAATGATGCAAATATAAATGAATTATAACAGCTTGTTGCATTTGGAATATTGTAAAATGCTTTAATTGATAAGAGTTACCTTAAAAAGTATGAATTCAACAAATCTTACACATTAAACTTTCTTTTTCAAAGTCAGCTCTAATATCTTATTGTCGTTATTATTTTTTGTTGGCTTCCTAACAAATAGAGGCCTTTGTATTTTGAATATAATGAAGCATGTATATTTTAGGTGCGGGATTGGATAAATCTTTGTATTATCATAATTCACTTTTCTACTTAATTTCATGTTTAATACATGTGGGCATGAGATCCAATTTAAATTTGATGTAATCATTCCATTGTCATGGTGAAGTGGATTTTCTATAATTTATGAAGAGAAATTTACAGATTTAGTGGCTAGTTGGATGATAACAGTTGTACTTGTTGAAATAAAGTAAGTTGGTGGGCTTTCTCATCTCTTTTGTTAAGGGACTAAGTTGACATAATAAATGCAGCCAGCAAAGTGTAATTACTAATTCAAGATATTACTAATATGTGCACAGAAGATAGATATATATATATAAATATGGTCGATTCGCGTGTAATTTTTTGGGGAAAAAATAGTTATGTATTCCTTTTTTTCTTTTGTATGTTTCTTTAGAGTTAAATGGTCACCTTTTATATGAAAATGGAGGACTGCATAAACATGCAAGTTTATTGTTATTGAAATGAATTAAAGATAGAAACATAAAAGATTGAAAAAATTTGATTTTATCTAAAATGAGATTGAATGCCATAAAAAAGTGATGGTTTTGTAACGGAAGAGAGATAGGAACTTTCACATGGTTAATATGAGCGATTCGCCACCAACACACCAACTCACCAAGCGATAAAATCTAACGATGAAAATTGTGACTGGTAATTAACAGCATGCATAACAACAAACATCACTAAATCAAATATATATGATTATTGATACGTTTTAGTAACTAATTATTGTTATATAAAAATACATTAACAATATGATAAATTAGTTGTCCGGAAAACCACTAGCGTTGTAACATAGTGTACAATATAATACTAGCAAATAACCCGACGACAAAATAACGAGAAACGACTAAAGTTAGTAGCAATCTCCAACGAGCAACAACCATAAAATTTTAAAGTGGTCAATAAGTAGAAGCAAATAGGTAACGACAAATGACTAATGATTATAATATGGACACGTCATAATACGACAAATAAGCTATAAAAATATAACGAGGAATGTCTAGCCATCGTAATAATCAATAACAAACAATAACCATAAGACTGTAAAATAGTGGCTAGTGGTTAACGACAAACCACTAATAAATTGATATTGAATATGACATAATACGCTAAATAAATGAAATCAATAACGAGCAACAACCATAAAACTCTATAGTAGTAAAGAAACAACGTCTAATTGTTAACGACCACTAATAAATAATTTTTTCCGTTAGTATGACTTAACAATCATTTTTAATCATATGCGATAACGAAAAACAAGTTCACTTAAAAATATTTAATGACCATACAGTCAGCTTAACGACCAACTGCCGCAACATTTTAATATATTAACGACCAAGATCTCCAACATTATAATGTAGTAACGGCCAACATCTCCAACATTCTAATGTAGTAAGGACCGCAACAATCTAAAGTAATGTGTAATGAGTAGCGACTATAAATTAAAGCAATCATTATCTTTGAGCAATTAGGTAGTTGTTCTATTAATTCATGATGTATTCCACAATTGCTAATAAAATTAAGTTTATGAATTTTCTTTTTAAACTTAGATGAATAATGTGAAATTAAATATGACAACATTTAGAGTTAATCCTCCAGAAATCTTCATGTGAAATGTTGCCCATAGTTAATTAATTAGTTGGCATGTCAACAAAATCTATAAACATTAATGTGTTTCACCTTTCTGGTTTGCTTTTGCTTTTTCAGTTGAGTCAACACTAGCTGGAATTTGGTATGGCACAATGTTTAATGAGGTCCTGCCAAAGTTACTAACCACACTCCTCAGTCCTCATCTCATTTTGGAAGCTATATATATACCCCTTTCTCACTTATATCATCATCTCAAACATTTCACAAAAGAAGATATACATTTTTCTTCACTTACTCCTTATAAGTTGTTGCGTTTCAGTTGTGACGTGATTTTTGATTCTTGCGGTGTATATTTGATTTATATCAGGTAAGATATATGATTACTTATTAGTTTTGGATAAAATTATATACGAGATTAGTAACGTTTCAATTTTAGTGTAGGATTGTAAAGTGATTGTGATTTATTATTTTCTTATTAATGAGTGAATGTTTGTTGTAAATATGTTTCTTTTTATTTTTGAATGTGATAATGGAGCAAAAGTAATATTGTGAAACGATATTTATGGCTTTCTTTATCATGAAAATGGCTGAATTTTGTTTAATATTGTTGTAAGTAGTAATATATATATATATAAATATTTGTGTGTGTATATATAAACACATACACAAGTTGCTGCATTTTAATTGCGTATAAAATTAGCCAACTATTATGGTTTTCAGAGAATTTTGAATCTTGAAGTGCTTCAAATGTATATATGAGTCATATCGGGGATCATATATGATTGTCTCCGGATTACACATTTAATGTGGGATTAGTAGAGTTTCGATTTTAATTAGGAGTGTAAATGATTTATAAAAAGTTTCTTTGAGTAAACTGTATGTTGTAATTATAAATACCTACCATTTATTTTTGAATGTGGTTATGAATTATTATTTTTATCTTGAAGTTGACTTTTGTGATGCATATAATTAGTAATAGGATGTGGATTGGAATTACTCAAATAAATAATCACTTTTTTATGTTGTGTTGAAAGAATAATTAATGTGGTGTTTTCCTTTCATGATAGGGATACAAGGCGGGATCCTTGTTGGATCTACTTAGAGAGCAATCTTAAAAGAAAACTCTACCACTTCTTTGTTGGTGTTTTGTGCATGATGGACACAAATTACTCTCTAAATGACAGCGACAGCAGTGATTATGTGGTAGTAAATGTGGATACCGATAGTGAAGAAACTAGCGAGGATGGTGGAACTGTTGTCGTAAGGATAAGACATGAAGATTACAAATGTAACCATGAGGACGAGGATGACCGTCGTGATGCACAGGGGCACTTAAAGACGAGAAAGAAAAAGGCACTACCAAGTTTTGAGTTTGCACGTAGAGTTTCTTCACCGTTATCTATTGCGGCTTCAGCTCCACAACCATCGAATGTTGGATCAAACCCCTCACCGAATGACTGGACCGAGCATGAGACTCTCGCCTTACTTGACGCTTGGGGTGAAAATTTTCTCGAGCGAGGAGGGAAGAATGTCCGCTTGGAAGAGTGGCAAGAAGTTGCTGAGAAGGTGAACCTTGTGTCCAAAGTTGGACGAACGTATTCTCAGTGCCAAAGTCCTGTGGGTACAATAAAGAAAAAATACAAAAACAAGAAGATGAAGATCGGGGAGCCTGTAGGTTCTCCAAGTGATTGCGCATACTTCAAAAAGATGGATTCACTATTCTCATCTGCAAAAGAGTATACCTTGATGAATCCAAAAGTTAGTGCAGGGAATTTAGAAGCTAAGGGTACGAAAGATGATAAGAATGCTCTTCCCTCCATCAGAAAAAACAAAAGACGAGTCAAGGGCGCTACTTCTTCTCTTACGATGCTTGCTGGTTCTATCAGAAAGTTTACCGAGATATACGAGAAAACCGAGAACAATAAGATGGAACAAATGCGTGAACTCCAAAAGATGTGGATGGACTTCCAGAATGAGCTTAATGCGCAAAGAATCTATTTTATTGAGAGAGCAGTAGCTGATATAGTGACAACTCTGCGAGGCAACTAATAATGGTGTATATGCTGAGTGATTGGCTCCTTGCTTTTTTGTTTAAGATTATATTTTAAGGGTCAAGCCATGATAACTCATGTGTAACTAATATGATGAAAATTAGTTTAATTGCAACAAAAAATAAAAATATTATCTTTTACTTTTGCGCGGTTTTTCTCATTGCGACAAAAGAGTTTGTTGTCCTTTACGTCTGTACAATGATTCTCAATTTAGTTTATAGCTACATTTCATGACGTTTGAGGCTTTTTCACATGATGCTACTTTGCTTCAATATGAAAAAATACCAATGTTTATTAATTACTATTCATGATAACAACAAATGAACGTACGTACTAGAGTTTAACTAACGAGTGCTTGTTTCCCTAAGAATAACGCTAATCAATTTTACTGAAAAATAGTTGACTGCCATATAATCACTTTAACAACCAACAACTGTAGTATTTTGTGAACCTCTTTTTGAACTAGGCATTGGCGAATCTTTGCACATGTGTCATATTCCCTCGACGCCATAACAGACTTCTATGGCAAGAAGCCGACATTCCCGTGCTTCAGACATGTAGTACGAGGAAGCGAATTTGGCGCAATCCAAAAGAATTGGTCGGCTTCTTCTTGCAACAACATGGTAAGTGAATCGTGGTCGTAATCGTGATTGCGTTCATGTTCGTAGAGGTTTGAGAAAGGTAAGATTATTGATGTCCACAAGCATGGTTTGTGAATGCTTGGTGAGGATTCCAGATTTTGTTTTTTGGATAAGTTTGTTTTCCAGAGAACAATATGAGCTTCGTCATGAAACGGTGTGATTTTTCAAGTTAATTAGTTTGAAGGATAAAAATATATATCCTACTAAAGCTAATAAGAAAAGATATGTTATTGTAGATATACGGTATGGTATGCGACAAGAAAAGAAAATGAAGAGTGTTATTGCTTCTATATATATATACATATATAAGTGTTCACAAATATGGAAGCGTAATTTATAAAATCTAAAGTTGACAAAAGGGTCGAAAAAAAATATAGAGCAATCCACTAATATCAATTGGACAAAAACAAAACAAATTTCAACAAATAATCAGTTAAGCCTTTATATATGAACGTTTCATTCTCTAATTAATCGATAACGTCTTATTAGAAAGATATATACAATCTCCTGAAATGATTTTTTGAAATTTCTAATTGCGAGAATAAATAGGTCTATCGAGAATCACAAACAATATATAATTCTTCCTGTAATTTTGTAGATGTTTCGGTATTTTTGTAAATGACCAACAAAGTTAACAATAATAAATTAAAGGTTCGCGAATAAGTATAAACGTGTTGATACACCTTTTAAGGAAAAACATAGTGAAAAGGCTATTTTGCTTGAGTTAATTCAAAGAGCTAAAACCGCTTAGTTTTATGTGTCATTATATTTTTGTTCTTTAAAATAATAATAGTGGCAGTGGTAGAAGTAAGAATATAACAATAGCAATAATAATAATAATAATAATAATAGGGTGAATACAATGATGCAAATATAAATGAATTATAACAGCTTGTTGCATTTGGAATATTGTAAAATGCTTTAATTGATAAGAGTTACCTTAAAAAGTATGAATTCAACAAATCTTACACATTAAAATTTCTTTTTCAAAGTCAGCTCTAATATCTTATTGTCGTTATTATTTTTTGTTGGCTTCCTAACAAATAGAGGCCTTTGTATTTTGAATATAATGAAGCATGTATATTTTAGGTGCGGGATTGGATAAATCTTTGTATTATCATAATTCACTTTTCTACTTAATTTCATGTTTAATACATGTGGGCATGAGATCCAATTTAAATTTGATGTAATCATTCCATTGTCATGGTGAAGTGGATTTTCTATAATTTATGAAGAGAAATTTACAGATTTAGTGGCTAGTTGGATGATAACAGTTGTACTTGTTGAAATAAAGTAAGTTGGTGGGCTTTCTCATCTCTTTTGTTAAGGGACTAAGTTGACATAATAAATGCAGCCAACAAAGTGTAATTACTAATTCAAGATATTACTAATATGTGCACAGAAGATAGATATATATATATAAATATGGTCGATTCGCGTGTAATTTTTTGGGGAAAAAATAGTTATGTATTCCTTTTTTTCTTTTGTATGTTTCTTTAGAGTTAAATGGTCACCTTTTATATGAAAATGGAGGACTGCATAAACATGCAAGTTTATTGTTATTGAAATGAATTAAAGATAGAAACATAAAAGATTGAAAAAATTTGATTTTATCTAAAATGAGATTGAATGCCATAAAAAAGTGATGGTTTTGTAACGGAAGAGAGATAGGAACTTTCACATGGTTAATATGAGCGATTCGCCACCAACACACCAACTCACCAAGCGATAAAATCTAACGATGAAAATTGTGACTGGTAATTAACAGCATGCATAACAACAAACATCACTAAATCAAATATATATGATTATTGATACGTTTTAGTAACTAATTATTGTTATATAAAAATACATTAACAATATGATAAATTAGTTGTCCGGAAAACCACTAGCGTTGTAACATAGTGTACAATATAATACTAGCAAATAACCCGACGACAAAATAACGAGAAACGACTAAAGTTAGTAGCAATCTCCAACGAGCAACAACCATAAAATTTTAAAGTGGTCAATAAGTAGAAGCAAATAGGTAACGACAAATGACTAATGATTATAATATGGACACGTCATAATACGACAAATAAGCTATAAAAATATAACGAGGAATGTCTAGCCATCGTAATAATCAATAACAAACAATAACCATAAGACTGTAAAATAGTGGCTAGTGGTTAACGACAAACCACTAATAAATTGATATTGAATATGACATAATACGCTAAATAAATGAAATCAATAACGAGCAACAACCATAAAACTCTATAGTAGTAAAGAAACAACGTCTAATTGTTAACGACCACTAATAAACAATTTTTTCCGTTAGTATGACTTAACAATCATTTTTAATCATATGCGATAACGAAAAACAAGTTCACTTAAAAATATTTAATGACCATACAGTCAGCTTAACGACCAACTGCCGCAACATTTTAATATATTAACGACCAAGATCTCCAACATTCTAATGTAGTAACGGCCAACATCTCCAACATTCTAATGTAGTAAGGACCGCAACAATCTAAAGTAATGTGTAATGAGTAGCGACTATAAATTAAAGCAATCATTATCTTTGAGCAATTAGGTAGTTGTTCTATTAATTCATGATGTATTCCACAATTGCTAATAAAATTAAGTTTATGAATTTTCTTTTTAAACTTAGATGAATAATGTGAAATTAAATATGACAACATTTAGAGTTAATCCTCCAGAAATCTTCATGTGAAATGTTGCCCATAGTTAATTAATTAGTTGGCATGTCAACAAAATCTATAAACATTAATGTGTTTCACCTTTCTGGTTTGCTTTTGCTTTTTCAGTTGAGTCAACACTAGCTGGAATTTGGTATGGCACAATGTTTAATGAGGTCCTGCCAAAGTTACTAACCACACTCCTCAGTCCTCATCTCATTTTGGAAGCTATATATATACCCCTTTCTCACTTATATCATCATCTCAAACATTTCACAAAAGAAGATATACATTTTTCTTCACTTACTCCTTATAAGTTGTTGCGTTTCAGTTGTGACGTGATTTTTGATTCTTGCGGTGTATATTTGATTTATATCAGGTAAGATATATGATTACTTATTAGTTTTGGATAAAATTATATACGAGATTAGTAACGTTTCAATTTTAGTGTAGGATTGTAAAGTGATTGTGATTTATTATTTTCTTATTAATGAGTGAATGTTTGTTGTAAATATGTTTCTTTTTATTTTTGAATGTGATAATGGAGCAAAAGTAATATTGTGAAACGATATTTATGGCTTTCTTTATCATGAAAATGGCTGAATTTTGTTTAATATTGTTGTAAGTAGTAATATATATATATATAAATATTTGTGTGTGTATATATAAACACATACACAAGTTGCTGCATTTTAATTGCGTATAAAATTAGCCAACTATTATGGTTTTCAGAGAATTTTGAATCTTGAAGTGCTTCAAATGTATATATGAGTCATATCGGGGATCATATATGATTGTCTCCGGATTACACATTTAATGTGGGATTAGTAGAGTTTCGATTTTAATTAGTAGTGTAAATGATTTATAAAAAGTTTCTTTGAGTAAACTGTATGTTGTAATTATAAATACCTACCATTTATTTTTGAATGTGGTTATGAATTATTATTTTTATCTTGAAGTTGACTTTTGTGATGCATATAATTAGTAATAGGATGTGGATTGGAATTACTCAAATAAATAATCACTTTTTTATGTTGTGTTGAAAGAATAATTAATGTGGTGTTTTCCTTTCATGATAGGGATACAAGGCGGGATCCTTGTTGGATCTACTTAGAGAGCAATCTTAAAAGAAAACTCTACCACTTCTTTGTTGGTGTTTTGTGCATGATGGACACAAATTACTCTCTAAATGACAGCGACAGCAGTGATTATGTGGTAGTAAATGTGGATACCGATAGTGAAGAAACTAGCGAGGATGGTGGAACTGCTGTCGTAAGGATAAGACATGAAGATTACAAATGTAACCATGAGGACGAGGATGACCGTCGTGATGCACAGGGGCACTTAAAGACGAGAAAGAAAAAGGCACTACCAAGTTTTGAGTTTGCACGTAGAGTTTCTTCACCGTTATCTATTGCGGCTTCAGCTCCACAACCATCGAATGTTGGATCAAACCCCTCACCGAATGACTGGACCGAGCATGAGACTCTCGCCTTACTTGACGCTTGGCGTGAAAATTTTCTCGAGCGAGGAGGGAAGAATGTCCGCTTGGAAGAGTGGCAAGAAGTTGCTGAGAAGGTGAACCTTGTGTCCAAAGTTGGACGAACGTATTCTCAGTGCCAAAGTCGTGTGGGTACAATAAAGAAAAAATACAAAAACAAGAAGATGAAGATCGGGGAGCCTGTAGGTTCTCCAAGTGATTGCGCATACTTCAAAAAGATGGATTCACTATTCTCATCTGCAAAAGAATATACCTTGATGAATCCAAAAGTTAGTGCAGGGAATTTAGAAGCTAAGGGTACGAAAGATGATAAGAATGCTCTTCCCTCCATCAGAAAAAACAAAAGACGAGTCAAGGGCGCTACTTCTTCTCTTACGATGCTTGCTGGTTCTATCAGAAAGTTTACCGAGATATACGAGAAAACCGAGAACAATAAGATGGAACAAATGCGTGAACTCCAAAAGATGTGGATGGACTTCCAGAATGAGCTTAATGCGCAAAGAATCTATTTTATTGAGAGAGCAGTAGCTGATATAGTGACAACTCTGCGAGGCAACTAATAATGGTGTATATGCTGAGTGATTGGCTCCTTGCTTTTTTGTTTAAGATTATATTTTAAGGGTCAAGCCATGATAACTCATGTGTAACTAATATGATGAAAATTAGTTTAATTGCAACAAAAAATAAAAATATTATCTTTTACTTTTGCGCGGTTTTTCTCATTGCGACAAAAGAGTTTGTTGTCCTTTACGTCTGTACAATGATTCTCAATTTAGTTTATAGCTACATTTCATGACGTTTGAGGCTTTTTCACATGATGCTACTTTGCTTCAATATGAAAAAATACCAATGTTTATTAATTACTATTCATGATAACAACAAATGAACGTACGTACTAGAGTTTAACTAACGAGTGCTTGTTTCCCTAAGAATAACGCTAATCAATTTTACTGAAAAATAGTTGACTGCCATATAATCACTTTAACAACCAACAACTGTAGTATTTTGTGAACCTCTTTTTGAACTAGGCATTGGCGAATCTTTGCACATGTGTCATATTCCCTCGACGCCATAACAGACTTCTATGGCAAGAAGCCGACATTCCCGTGCTTCAGACATGTAGTACGAGGAAGCGAATTTGGCGCAATCCAAAAGAATTGGTCGGCTTCTTCTTGCAACAACATGGTAAGTGAATCGTGGTCGTAATCGTGATTGCGTTCATGTTCGTAGAGGTTTGAGAAAGGTAAGATTATTGATGTCCACAAGCATGGTTTGTGAATGCTTGGTGAGGATTCCAGATTTTGTTTTTTGGATAAGTTTGTTTTCCAGAGAACAATATGAGCTTCGTCATGAAACGGTGTGATTTTTCAAGTTAATTAGTTTGAAGGATAAAAATATATATCCTACTAAAGCTAATAAGAAAAGATATGTTATTGTAGATATACGGTATGGTATGCGACAAGAAAAGAAAATGAAGAGTGTTATTGCTTCTATATATATATACATATATAAGTGTTCACAAATATGGAAGCGTAATTTATAAAATCTAAAGTTGACAAAAGGGTCGAAAAAAAATATAGAGCAATCCACTAATATCAATTGGACAAAAACAAAACAAATTTCAACAAATAATCAGTTAAGCCTTTATATATGAACGTTTCATTCTCTAATTAATCGATAACGTCTTATTAGAAAGATATATACAATCTCCTGAAATGATTTTTTGAAATTTCTAATTGCGAGAATAAATAGGTCTATCGAGAATCACAAACAATATATAATTCTTCCTGTAATTTTGTAGATGTTTCGGTATTTTTGTAAATGACCAACAAAGTTAACAATAATAAATTAAAGGTTCGCGAATAAGTATAAATGTGTTGATACACCTTTTAAGGAAAAACATAGTGAAAAGGCTATTTTGCTTGAGTTAATTCAAAGAGCTAAAACCGCTTAGTTTTATGTGTCATTATATTTTTGTTCTTTAAAATAATAATAGTGGCAGTGGTAGAAGTAAGAATATAACAATAGCAATAATAATAATAATAATAATAATAGGGTGAATACAATGATGCAAATATAAATGAATTATAACAGCTTGTTGCATTTGGAATATTGTAAAATGCTTTAATTGATAAGAGTTACCTTAAAAAGTATGAATTCAACAAATCTTACACATTAAAATTTCTTTTTCAAAGTCAGCTCTAATATCTTATTGTCGTTATTATTTTTTGTTGGCTTCCTAACAAATAGAGGCCTTTGTATTTTGAATATAATGAAGCATGTATATTTTAGGTGCGGGATTGGATAAATCTTTGTATTATCATAATTCACTTTTCTACTTAATTTCATGTTTAATACATGTGGGCATGAGATCCAATTTAAATTTGATGTAATCATTCCATTGTCATGGTGAAGTGGATTTTCTATAATTTATGAAGAGAAATTTACAGATTTAGTGGCTAGTTGGATGATAACAGTTGTACTTGTTGAAATAAAGTAAGTTGGTGGGCTTTCTCATCTCTTTTGTTAAGGGACTAAGTTGACATAATAAATGCAGCCAACAAAGTGTAATTACTAATTCAAGATATTACTAATATGTGCACAGAAGATAGATATATATATATAAATATGGTCGATTCGCGTGTAATTTTTTGGGGAAAAAATAGTTATGTATTCCTTTTTTTCTTTTGTATGTTTCTTTAGAGTTAAATGGTCACCTTTTATATGAAAATGGAGGACTGCATAAACATGCAAGTTTATTGTTATTGAAATGAATTAAAGATAGAAACATAAAAGATTGAAAAAATTTGATTTTATCTAAAATGAGATTGAATGCCATAAAAAAGTGATGGTTTTGTAACGGAAGAGAGATAGGAACTTTCACATGGTTAATATGAGCGATTCGCCACCAACACACCAACTCACCAAGCGATAAAATCTAACGATGAAAATTGTGACTGGTAATTAACAGCATGCATAACAACAAACATCACTAAATCAAATATATATGATTATTGATACGTTTTAGTAACTAATTATTGTTATATAAAAATACATTAACAATATGATAAATTAGTTGTCCGGAAAACCACTAGCGTTGTAACATAGTGTACAATATAATACTAGCAAATAACCCGACGACAAAATAACGAGAAACGACTAAAGTTAGTAGCAATCTCCAACGAGCAACAACCATAAAATTTTAAAGTGGTCAATAAGTAGAAGCAAATAGGTAACGACAAATGACTAATGATTATAATATGGACACGTCATAATACGACAAATAAGCTATAAAAATATAACGAGGAATGTCTAGCCATCGTAATAATCAATAACAAACAATAACCATAAGACTGTAAAATAGTGGCTAGTGGTTAACGACAAACCACTAATAAATTGATATTGAATATGACATAATACGCTAAATAAATGAAATCAATAACGAGCAACAACCATAAAACTCTATAGTAGTAAAGAAACAACGTCTAATTGTTAACGACCACTAATAAACAATTTTTTCCGTTAGTATGACTTAACAATCATTTTTAATCATATGCGATAACGAAAAACAAGTTCACTTAAAAATATTTAATGACCATACAGTCAGCTTAACGACCAACTGCCGCAACATTTTAATATATTAACGACCAAGATCTCCAACATTCTAATGTAGTAACGGCCAACATCTCCAACATTCTAATGTAGTAAGGACCGCAACAATCTAAAGTAATGTGTAATGAGTAGCGACTATAAATTAAAGCAATCATTATCTTTGAGCAATTAGGTAGTTGTTCTATTAATTCATGATGTATTCCACAATTGCTAATAAAATTAAGTTTATGAATTTTCTTTTTAAACTTAGATGAATAATGTGAAATTAAATATGACAACATTTAGAGTTAATCCTCCAGAAATCTTCATGTGAAATGTTGCCCATAGTTAATTAATTAGTTGGCATGTCAACAAAATCTATAAACATTAATGTGTTTCACCTTTCTGGTTTGCTTTTGCTTTTTCAGTTGAGTCAACACTAGCTGGAATTTGGTATGGCACAATGTTTAATTTTTTTTTGATCGGAAAAAAGTTTTTATTCAAAAATGAAGCACAAGAAGTACTCCACACAATTAGTCACAAATACAATGCAAAGGCGAACATGACCATTCAAAGAATGAAAAAGCGAAAGCCCTATCCTTGGCTTTGATCCAACTCCACACCTTAACCTTAATATGATCCACAACATCATTAAGGATATGTTGCTTACCATTAAAACAAAGATTATTTCTAATGCTCCAAATCTCCCAAAAAACAAAGTTCCAAAGGCAACTCCATCGGTGTCTCACCTTTCCACACGGAATGATGCCGTAGAGTTGCATGAAAAGAGACTTAGAGGTACCAGCACAAACCGAAGTAATCCCAAGCCATTGGAGAATGTAGGACCAAATTCTGATGGAAACCGGACATTGACAGAAAAGATGATCCGAGTCCTCCATACAAGAGTTGCAAAGAACGCAATTGCCATTACCAATTGAAGAAAAGGTAATACCTCTTTTCAACAAATTTTCTTTTGTGGGAATCCGGTCTAAGAAAATTTTCCAAACAAGTGATTTCATTACCAATGTTTAATGAGGTCCTGCCAAAGTTACTAACCACACTCCTCAGTCCTCATCTCATTTTGGAAGCTATATATATACCCCTTTCTCACTTATATCATCATCTCAAACATTTCACAAAAGAAGATATACATTTTTCTTCACTTACTCCTTATAAGTTGTTGCGTTTCAGTTGTGACGTGATTTTTGATTCTTGCGGTGTATATTTGATTTATACCAGGTAAGATATATGATTACTTATTAGTTTTGGATAAAATTATATACGAGATTAGTAACGTTTCAATTTTAGTGTAGGATTGTAAAGTGATTGTGATTTATTATTTTCTTATTAATGAGTGAATGTTTGTTGTAAATATGTTTCTTTTTATTTTTGAATGTGATAATGGAGCAAAAGTAATATTGTGAAACGATATTTATGGCTTTCTTTATCATGAAAATGGCTGAATTTTGTTTAATATTGTTGTAAGTAGTAATATATATATATATATAAATATTTGTGTGTGTATATATAAACACATACACAAGTTGCTGCATTTTAATTGCGTATAAAATTAGGCAACTATTATGGTTTTCAGAGAATTTTGAATCTTGAAGTGCTTCAAATGTATATATGAGTCATATCGGGGATCATATATGATTGTCTCCGGATTACACATTTAATGTGGGATTAGTAGAGTTTCGATTTTAATTGGGAGTGTAAATGATTTATAAAAAGTTTCTTTGAGTAAACTGTATGTTGTAATTATAAATACCTACCATTTATTTTTGAATGTGGTTATGAATTATTATTTTTATCTTTAAGTTGACTTTTGTGATGCATATAATTAGTAATAGGATGTGGATTGGAATTACTCAAATAAATAATCACTTTTTTATGTTGTGTTGAAAGAATAATTAATGTGGTGTTTTCCTTTCATGATAGGGATACAAGGCGGGATCCTTGTTGGATCTACTTAGAGAGCAATCTTAAAAGAAAACTCTACCACTTCTTTGTTGGTGTTTTGTGCATGATGGACACAAATTACTCTCTAAATGACAGCGACAGCAGCGATTATGTGGTAGTAAATGTGGATACCGATAGTGAAGAAACTAGCGAGGATGCTGGAACTGTTGTCGTAAGGATAAGACATGAAGATTACAAATGTAACCATGAGGACGAGGATGACCGTCGTGATGCACAGGGGCACTTAAAGACGAGAAAGAAAAAGGCACTACCAAGTTTTGAGTTTGCACGTAGAGTTTCTTCACCGTTATCTATTGCGGCTTCAGCTCCACAACCATCGAATGTTGGATCAAACCCCTCACCGAATGACTGGACCGAGCATGAGACTCTCGCCTTACTTGACGCTTGGGGTGAAAATTTTCTCGAGCGAGGAGGGAAGAATGTCCGCTTGGAAGAGTGGCAAGAAGTTGCTGAGAAGGTGAACCTTGTGTCCAAAGTTGGACGAACGTATTCTCAGTGCCAAAGTCGTGTGGGTACAATAAAGAAAAAATACAAAAACAAGAAGATGAAGATCGGGGAGCCTGTAGGTTCTCCAAGTGATTGCGCATACTTCAAAAAGATGGATTCACTATTCTCATCTGCAAAAGAGTATACCTTGATGAATCCAAAAGTTAGTGCAGGGAATTTAGAAGCTAAGGGTACGAAAGATGATAAGAATGCTCTTCCCTCCATCAGAAAAAACAAAAGACGAGTCAAGGGCGCTACTTCTTCTCTTACGATGCTTGCTGGTTCTATCAGAAAGTTTACCGAGATATACGAGAAAACCGAGAACAATAAGATGGAACAAATGCGTGAACTCCAAAAGATGCGGATGGACTTCCAGAATGAGTTTAATGCGCAAAGAATCTATTTTATTGAGAGAGCAGTAGCTGATATAGTGACAACTCTGCGAGGCAACTAATAATGGTGTATATGCTGAGTGATTGGCTCCTTGCTTTTTTGTTTTAGATTATATTTTAAGGGTCAAGCCATGATAACTCATGTGTAACTAATATGATGAAAATTAGTTTAATTGCAACAAAAAACAAAAATATTATCTTTTACTTTTGCGCAGTTTTTCTCATTGCGACAAAAGAGTTTGTTGTCCTTTACGTCTGTACAATGATTCTCAATTTAGTTTATAGCTACATTTCATGACGTTTGAGGCTTTTTCCCATGATGCTACTTTGCTTCAATATGAAAAAATACCAATGTTTATTAATTACTATTCATGATAACAACAAATGAACGTACGTACTAGAGTTTAACTAACGAGTGCTTGTTTCCTTAAGAATAACGCTAATCAATTTTACTGAAAAATAGTTGACTGCCATATAATCACTTTAACAACCAACAACTGTAGTATTTTGTGAACCTCTTTTTGAACTAGGCATTGGCGAATCTTTGCACATGTGTCATATTCCCTCGACGCCATAACAGACTTCTATGGCAAAAAGCAGACATTCCCGTGCTTCAGACATGTAGTACGAGGAAGCGAATTTGGCGCAATCCAAAAGATTTGGTCGGCTTCTTCTTGCAACAACATGGTAAGTGAATCGTGGTCGTAATCGTGATTGCGTTCATGTTCGTAGAGGTTTGAGAAAGGTAAGATTATTGATGTCCACAAGCATGGTTTGTGAATGCTTGGTGAGGATTCCAGATTTTGTTTTTTGGATAAGTTTGTTTTCCAGAGAACAATATGAGCTTCGTCATGAAACGGTGTGATTTTTCAAGTTAATTAGTTTGAAGGATAAAAATATATATCCTACTAAAGCTAATAAGAAAAGATATGTTATTGTAGATATACGGTATGGTATGCGAGAAGAAAAGAAAATGAAGAGTGTTATTGCTTCTATATATATATACATATATAAGTGTTCACAAATATGGAAGCGTAATTTATAAAATCTAAAGTTGACAAAAGGGTCGAAAAAAAATATAGAGCAATCCACTAATATCAATTGGACAAAAACAAAACAAATTTCAACAAATAATCAGTTAAGCCTTTATATATGAACGTTTCATTCTCTAATTAATCGATAACGTCTTATTAGAAAGATATATACAATCTCCTGAAATGATTTTTTGAAATTTCTAATTGCGAGAATAAATAGGTCTATCGAGAATCACAAACAATATATAATTCTTCCTGTAATTTTGTAGATGTTTCGGTATTTTTGTAAATGACCTACAAAGTTAACAATAATAAATTAAAGGTTCGCGAATAAGTATAAACGTGTTGATACACCTTTTAAGGAAAAACATAGTGAAAAGGCTATTTTGCTTGAGTTAATTCAAAGAGCTAAAACCGCTTAGTTTTATGTGTCATTATATTTTTGTTCTTTAAAATAATAATAGTGGCAGTGGTAGAAGTAAGAATATAACAATAGCAATAATAATAATAATAATAATAATAGGGTGAATACAATGATGCAAATATAAATGAATTATAACAGCTTGTTGCATTTGGAATATTGTAAAATGCTTTAATTGATAAGAGTTACCTTAAAAAGTATGAATTCAACAAATCTTACACATTAAACTTTCTTTTTCAAAGTCAACTCTAATATCTTATTGTCGTTATTATTTTTTGTTGGCTTCCTAACAAATAGAGGCCTTTGTATTTTGAATATAATGAAGCATGTATATTTTAGGTGCGGGATTGAATAAATCTTTGTATTATCATAATTCACTTTTCTGCTTAATTTCATGTTTAATACATGTAGGCATGAGATCCAATTTAAATTTGATGTAATCATTCCATTGTCATGGTGAAGTGGATTTTCTATAATTTATGAAGAGAAATTTACAGATTTAGTGGCTAGTTGGATGATAACAGTTGTACTTGTTGAAATAAAGTAAGTTGGTGGGCTTTCTCGTCTCTTTTTTTAAGGGACTAAGTTGACATAATAAATGCAGCCAGCAAAGTGTAATTACTAATTCAAGATATTACTAATATGTGCACAGAAGATAGATATATATATATAAATATGGTCGATTCGCGTGTAATTTTTTGGGGAAAAAATAGTTATGTATTCCTTTTTTTTCTTTTGTATGTTTCTTTAGAGTTAAATGGTCACCTTTTATATGAAAATGGAGGACTGCATAAACATGCAAGTTTATTGTTATTGAAATGAATTAAAGATAGAAACATAAAAGATTGAACAAATTTGATTTTATCTAAAATGAGATTGAATGCCATAAAAAAGTGATGGTTTTGTAACGGAAGAGAGATAGGAACTTTCACATGGTTAATATGAGCGATTCGCCACCAACACACCAACTCACCAAGCGATAAAATCTAACGATGAAAATTGTGACTGGTAATTAACAGCATGCATAACAACAAACATCACTAAATCAAATATATATGATTATTGATACGTTTTAGTAACTAATTATTGTTATATAAAAATACATTAACAATATGATAAATTAGTTGTCCGGAAAACCACTAGCGTTGTAACATAGTGTACAATATAATACTAGCAAATAACCCGACGACAAAATAACGAGAAACGACTAAAGTTAGTAGCAATCTCCAACGAGCAACAACCATAAAATTTTAAGGTGGTCAATAAGTAGAAGCAAATAGGTAACGACAAATGACTAATGATTATAATATGGACACGACATAATACGACAAATAAGCTATAAAAATATAACGAGGAATGTCTAGCCATCGTAATAATCAATAACAAACAATAACCATAAGACTGTAAAATAGTGGCTAGTGGTTAACGACAAACCACTAATAAATTGATATTGAATATGACATAATACGCTAAATAAATGAAATCAATAACGAGCAACAACCATAAAACTCTATAGTAGTAAAGAAACAACGTCTAATTGTTAACGACCACTAATAAACAATTTTTTCCGTTAGTATGACTTAACAATCATTTTTAATCATATGCGATAACGAAAAACAAGTTCACTTAAAAATATTTAATGACCATACAGTCAGCTTAACGACCAACTGCCGCAACATTTTAATATATTAACGACCAAGATCTCCAACATTCTAATGTAGTAACGGCCAACATCTCCAACATTCTAATGTAGTAAGGACCGCAACAATCTAAAGTAATGTGTAATGAGTAGCGACTATAAATTAAAGCAATCATTATCTTTGAGCAATTAGGTAGTTGTTCTATTAATTCATGATGTATTCCACAATTGCTAATAAAATTAAGTTTATGAATTTTCTTTTTAAACTTAGATGAATAATGTGAAATTAAATATGACAACATTTAGAGTTAATCCTCCAGAAATCTTCATGTGAAATGTTGCCCATAGTTAATTAATTAGTTGGCATGTCAACAAAATCTATAAACATTAATGTGTTTCACCTTTCTGGTTTGCTTTTGCTTTTTCAGTTGAGTCAACACTAGCTGGAATTTGGTATGGCACAATGTTTAATGAGGTCCTGCCAAAGTTACTAACCACACTCCTCAGTCCTCATCTCATTTTGGAAGCTATATATATACCCCTTTCTCACTTATATCATCATCTCAAACATTTCACAAAAGAAGATATACATTTTTCTTCACTTACTCCTTATAAGTTGTTGCGTTTCAGTTGTGACGTGATTTTTGATTCTTGCGGTGTATATTTGATTTATATCAGGTAAGATATATGATTACTTATTAGTTTTGGATAAAATTATATACGAGATTAGTAACGTTTCAATTTTAGTGTAGGATTGTAAAGTGATTGTGATTTATTATTTTCTTATTAATGAGTGAATGTTTGTTGTAAATATGTTTCTTTTTATTTTTGAATGTGATAATGGAGCAAAAGTAATATTGTGAAACGATATTTATGGCTTTCTTTATCATGAAAATGGCTGAATTTTGTTTAATATTGTTGTAAGTAGTAATATATATATATATATATATATATATAAATATTTGTGTGTGTATATATATATAAACACATACACAAGTTGCTGCATTTTAATTGCGTATAAAATTAGCCAACTATTATGGTTTTCAGAGAATTTTGAATCTTGAAGTGCTTCAAATGTATATATGAGTCATATCGGGGATCATATATGATTGTCTCCGGATTACACATTTAATGTGGGATTAGTAGAGTTTCGATTTTAATTAGGAGTGTAAATGATTTATAAAAAGTTTCTTTGAGTAAACTGTATGTTGTAATTATAAATACCTACCATTTATTTTTGAATGTGGTTATGAATTATTATTTTTATCTTGAAGTTGACTTTTGTGATGCATATAATTAGTAATAGGATGTGGATTGGAATTACTCAAATAAATAATCACTTTTTTATGTTGTGTTGAAAGAATAATTAATGTGGTGTTTTCCTTTCATGATAGGGATACAAGGCGGGATCCTTGTTGGATCTACTTAGAGAGCAATCTTAAAAGAAAACTCTACCACTTCTTTGTTGGTGTTTTGTGCATGATGGACACAAATTACTCTCTAAATGACAGCGACGGCAGCGATTATGTGGTAGTAAATGTGGATACCGATAGTGAAGAAACTAGCGAGGATGGTGCAACTGTTGTCGTAAGGATAAGACATGAAGATTACAAATGTAACCATGAGGACGAGGATGACCGTCGTGATGCACAGGGGCACTTAAAGACGAGAAAGAAAAAGGCACTACCAAGTTTTGAGTTTGCACGTAGAGTTTCTTCACCGTTATCTATTGCGGCTTCAGCTCCACAACCATCGAATGTTGGATCAAACCCCTCACCGAATGACTGGACCGAGCATGAGACTCTCGCCTTACTTGACGCTTGGGGTGAAAAATTTCTCGAGCGAGGAGGGAAGAATGTCCGCTTGGAAGAGTGGCAAGAAGTTGCTGAGAAGGTGAACCTTGTGTCCAAAGTTGGACGAACGTATTCTCAGTGCCAAAGTCGTGTGGGTACAATAAAGAAAAAATACAAAAACAAGAAGATGAAGATCGGGGTGCCTGTAGGTTCTCCAAGTGATTGCGCATACTTCAAAAAGATGGATTCACTATTCTCATCTGCAAAAGAGTATACCTTGATGAATCCAAAAGTTAGTGCAGGGAATTTAGAAGCTAAGGGTACGAAAGATGATAAGAATGCTCTTCCCTCCATCAGAAAAAACAAAAGACGAGTCAAGGGCGCTACTTCTTCTCTTACGATGCTTGCTGGTTCTATCAGAAAGTTTACCGAGATATACGAGAAAACCGAGAACAATAAGATGGAACAAATGCGTGAACTCCAAAAGATGCGGATGGACTTCCAGAATGAGCTTAATGCGCAAAGAATCTATTTTATTGAGAGAGCAGTAGCTGATATAGTGACAACTCTGCGAGGCAACTAATAATGGTGTATATGCTGAGTGATTGGCTCCTTGCTTTTTTGTTTTAGATTATATTTTAAGGGTCAAGCCATGATAACTCATGTGTAACTAATATGATGAAAATTAGTTTAATTGCAACAAAAAACAAAAATATTATCTTTTACTTTTGCGCAGTTTTTCTCATTGCGACAAAAGAGTTAGTTGTCCTTTACGTATGTACAATGATTCTCAATTTAGTTTATAGCTACATTTCATGACGTTTGAGGCTTTTTCACATGATGCTACTTTGCTTCAATATGAAAAAATACCAATGTTTATTAATTACTATTCATGATAACAACAAATGAACGTACGTACTAGAGTTTAACTAACGAGTGCTTGTTTCCCTAAGAATAACGCTAATCAATTTTACTGAAAAATAGTTGACTGCCATATAATCACTTTAACAACCAACAACTGTAGTATTTTGTGAACCTCTTTTTGAACTAGGCATTGGCGAATCTTTGCACATGTGTCATATTCCCTCGACGCCATAACAGACTTCTATGGCAAGAAGCCGACATTCCCGTGCTTCAGACATGTAGTACGAGGAAGCGAATTTGGCGCAATCCAAAAGAATTGGTCGGCTTCTTCTTGCAACAACATGGTAAGTGAATCGTGGTCGTAATCGTGATTGCGTTCATGTTCGTAGAGGTTTGAGAAAGGTAAGATTATTGATGTCCACAAGCATGGTTTGTGAATGCTTGGTGAGGATTCCAGATTTTGTTTTTTGGATAAGTTTGTTTTCCAGAGAACAATATGAGCTTCGTCATGAAACGGTGTGATTTTTCAAGTTAATTAGTTTGAAGGATAAAAATATATATCCTACTAAAGCTAATAAGAAAAGATATGTTATTGTAGATATACGGTATGGTATGCGAGAAGAAAAGAAAATGAAGAGTGTTATTGCTTCTATATATATATACATATATAAGTGTTCACAAATATGGAAGCGTAATTTATAAAATCTAAAGTTGACAAAAGGGTCGAAAAAAAATATAGAGCAATCCACTAATATCAATTGGACAAAAACAAAACAAATTTCAACAAATAATCAGTTAAGCCTTTATATATGAACGTTTCATTCTCTAATTAATCGATAACGTCTTATTAGAAAGATATATACAATCTCCTGAAATGATTTTTTGAAATTTCTAATTGCGAGAATAAATAGGTCTATCGAGAATCACAAACAATATATAATTCTTCCTGTAATTTTGTAGATGTTTCGGTATTTTTGTAAATGACCTACAAAGTTAACAATAATAAATTAAAGGTTCGCGAATAAGTATAAACGTGTTGATACACCTTTTAAGGAAAAACATAGTGAAAAGGCTATTTTGCTTGAGTTAATTCAAAGAGCTAAAACCGCTTAGTTTTATGTGTCATTATATTTTTGTTCTTTAAAATAATAATAGTGGCAGTGGTAGAAGTAAGAATATAACAATAGCAATAATAATAATAATAATAATAATAGGGTGAATACAATGATGCAAATATAAATGAATTATAACAGCTTGTTGCATTTGGAATATTGTAAAATGCTTTAATTGATAAGAGTTACCTTAAAAAGTATGAATTCAACAAATCTTACACATTAAACTTTCTTTTTCAAAGTCAGCTCTAATATCTTATTGTCGTTATTATTTTTTGTTGGCTTCCTAACAAATAGAGGCCTTTGTATTTTGAATATAATGAAGCATGTATATTTTAGGTGCGGGATTGAATAAATCTTTGTATTATCATAATTCACTTTTCTGCTTAATTTCATGTTTAATACATGTAGGCATGAGATCCAATTTAAATTTGATGTAATCATTCCATTGTCATGGTGAAGTGGATTTTCTATAATTTATGAAGAGAAATTTACAGATTTAGTGGCTAGTTGGATGATAACAGTTGTACTTGTTGAAATAAAGTAAGTTGGTGGGCTTTCTCGTCTCTTTTTTTAAGGGACTAAGTTGACATAATAAATGCAGCCAGCAAAGTGTAATTACTAATTCAAGATATTACTAATATGTGCACAGAAGATAGATATATATATATAAATATGGTCGATTCGCGTGTAATTTTTTGGGGAAAAAATAGTTATGTATTCCTTTTTTTTCTTTTGTATGTTTCTTTAGAGTTAAATGGTCACCTTTTATATGAAAATGGAGGACTGCATAAACATGCAAGTTTATTGTTATTGAAATGAATTAAAGATAGAAACATAAAAGATTGAACAAATTTGATTTTATCTAAAATGAGATTGAATGCCATAAAAAAGTGATGGTTTTGTAACGGAAGAGAGATAGGAACTTTCACATGGTTAATATGAGCGATTCGCCACCAACACACCAACTCACCAAGCGATAAAATCTAACGATGAAAATTGTGACTGGTAATTAACAGCATGCATAACAACAAACATCACTAAATCAAATATATATGATTATTGATACGTTTTAGTAACTAATTATTGTTATATAAAAATACATTAACAATATGATAAATTAGTTGTCCGGAAAACCACTAGCGTTGTAACATAGTGTACAATATAATACTAGCAAATAACCCGACGACAAAATAACGAGAAACGACTAAAGTTAGTAGCAATCTCCAACGAGCAACAACCATAAAATTTTAAGGTGGTCAATAAGTAGAAGCAAATAGGTAACGACAAATGACTAATGATTATAATATGGACACGACATAATACGACAAATAAGCTATAAAAATATAACGAGGAATGTCTAGCCATCGTAATAATCAATAACAAACAATAACCATAAGACTGTAAAATAGTGGCTAGTGGTTAACGACAAACCACTAATAAATTGATATTGAATATGACATAATACGCTAAATAAATGAAATCAATAACGAGCAACAACCATAAAACTCTATAGTAGTAAAGAAACAACGTCTAATTGTTAACGACCACTAATAAACAATTTTTTCCGTTAGTATGACTTAACAATCATTTTTAATCATATGCGATAACGAAAAACAAGTTCACTTAAAAATATTTAATGACCATACAGTCAGCTTAACGACCAACTGCCGCAACATTTTAATATATTAACGACCAAGATCTCCAACATTCTAATGTAGTAACGGCCAACATCTCCAACATTCTAATGTAGTAAGGACCGCAACAATCTAAAGTAATGTGTAATGAGTAGCGACTATAAATTAAAGCAATCATTATCTTTGAGCAATTAGGTAGTTGTTCTATTAATTCATGATGTATTCCACAATTGCTAATAAAATTAAGTTTATGAATTTTCTTTTTAAACTTAGATGAATAATGTGAAATTAAATATGACAACATTTAGAGTTAATCCTCCAGAAATCTTCATGTGAAATGTTGCCCATAGTTAATTAATTAGTTGGCATGTCAACAAAATCTATAAACATTAATGTGTTTCACCTTTCTGGTTTGCTTTTGCTTTTTCAGTTGAGTCAACACTAGCTGGAATTTGGTATGGCACAATGTTTAATGAGGTCCTGCCAAAGTTACTAACCACACTCCTCAGTCCTCATCTCATTTTGGAAGCTATATATATACCCCTTTCTCACTTATATCATCATCTCAAACATTTCACAAAAGAAGATATACATTTTTCTTCACTTACTCCTTATAAGTTGTTGCGTTTCAGTTGTGACGTGATTTTTGATTCTTGCGGTGTATATTTGATTTATATCAGGTAAGATATATGATTACTTATTAGTTTTGGATAAAATTATATACGAGATTAGTAACGTTTCAATTTTAGTGTAGGATTGTAAAGTGATTGTGATTTATTATTTTCTTATTAATGAGTGAATGTTTGTTGTAAATATGTTTCTTTTTATTTTTGAATGTGATAATGGAGCAAAAGTAATATTGTGAAACGATATTTATGGCTTTCTTTATCATGAAAATGGCTGAATTTTGTTTAATATTGTTGTAAGTAGTAATATATATATATATATATATAAATATTTGTGTGTGTATATATATATAAACACATACACAAGTTGCTGCATTTTAATTGCGTATAAAATTAGCCAACTATTATGGTTTTCAGAGAATTTTGAATCTTGAAGTGCTTCAAATGTATATATGAGTCATATCGGGGATCATATATGATTGTCTCCGGATTACACATTTAATGTGGGATTAGTAGAGTTTCGATTTTAATTAGGAGTGTAAATGATTTATAAAAAGTTTCTTTGAGTAAACTGTATGTTGTAATTATAAATACCTACCATTTATTTTTGAATGTGGTTATGAATTATTATTTTTATCTTGAAGTTGACTTTTGTGATGCATATAATTAGTAATAGGATGTGGATTGGAATTACTCAAATAAATAATCACTTTTTTATGTTGTGTTGAAAGAATAATTAATGTGGTGTTTTCCTTTCATGATAGGGATACAAGGCGGGATCCTTGTTGGATCTACTTAGAGAGCAATCTTAAAAGAAAACTCTACCACTTCTTTGTTGGTGTTTTGTGCATGATGGACACAAATTACTCTCTAAATGACAGCGACGGCAGCGATTATGTGGTAGTAAATGTGGATACCGATAGTGAAGAAACTAGCGAGGATGGTGGAACTGTTGTCGTAAGGATAAGACATGAAGATTACAAATGTAACCATGAGGACGAGGATGACCGTCGTGATGCACAGGGGCACTTAAAGACGAGAAAGAAAAAGGCACTACCAAGTTTTGAGTTTGCACGTAGAGTTTCTTCACCGTTATCTATTGCGGCTTCAGCTCCACAACCATCGAATGTTGGATCAAACCCCTCACCGAATGACTGGACCGAGCATGAGACTCTCGCCTTACTTGACGCTTGGGGTGAAAAATTTCTCGAGCGAGGAGGGAAGAATGTCCGCTTGGAAGAGTGGCAAGAAGTTGCTGAGAAGGTGAACCTTGTGTCCAAAGTTGGACGAACGTATTCTCAGTGCCAAAGTCGTGTGGGTACAATAAAGAAAAAATACAAAAACAAGAAGATGAAGATCGGGGTGCCTGTAGGTTCTCCAAGTGATTGCGCATACTTCAAAAAGATGGATTCACTATTCTCATCTGCAAAAGAGTATACCTTGATGAATCCAAAAGTTAGTGCAGGGAATTTAGAAGCTAAGGGTACGAAAGATGATAAGAATGCTCTTCCCTCCATCAGAAAAAACAAAAGACGAGTCAAGGGCGCTACTTCTTCTCTTACGATGCTTGCTGGTTCTATCAGAAAGTTTACCGAGATATACGAGAAAACCGAGAACAATAAGATGGAACAAATGCGTGAACTCCAAAAGATGCGGATGGACTTCCAGAATGAGCTTAATGCGCAAAGAATCTATTTTATTGAGAGAGCAGTAGCTGATATAGTGACAACTCTGCGAGGCAACTAATAATGGTGTATATGCTGAGTGATTGGCTCCTTGCTTTTTTGTTTTAGATTATATTTTAAGGGTCAAGCCATGATAACTCATGTGTAACTAATATGATGAAAATTAGTTTAATTGCAACAAAAAACAAAAATATTATCTTTTACTTTTGCGCAGTTTTTCTCATTGCGACAAAAGAGTTAGTTGTCCTTTGCGTATGTACAATGATTCTCAATTTAGTTTATAGCTACATTTCATGACGTTTGAGGCTTTTTCACATGATGCTACTTTGCTTCAATATGAAAAAATACCAATGTTTATTAATTACTATTCATGATAACAACAAATGAACGTACGTACTAGAGTTTAACTAACGAGTGCTTGTTTCCCTAAGAATAACGCTAATCAATTTTACTGAAAAATAGTTGACTGCCATATAATCACTTTAACAACCAACAACTGTAGTATTTTGTGAACCTCTTTTTGAACTAGGCATTGGCGAATCTTTGCACATGTGTCATATTCCCTCGACGCCATAACAGACTTCTATGGCAAGAAGCCGACATTCCCGTGCTTCAGACATGTAGTACGAGGAAGCGAATTTGGCGCAATCCAAAAGAATTGGTCGGCTTCTTCTTGCAACAACATGGTAAGTGAATCGTGGTCGTAATCGTGATTGCGTTCATGTTCGTAGAGGTTTGAGAAAGGTAAGATTATTGATGTCCACAAGCTTGGTTTGTGAATGCTTGGTGAGGATTCCAGATTTTGTTTTTTGGATAAGTTTGTTTTCCAGAGAACAATATGAGCTTCGTCATGAAACGGTGTGATTTTTCAAGTTAATTAGTTTGAAGGATAAAAATATATATCCTACTAAAGCTAATAAGAAAAGATATGTTATTGTAGATATACGGTATGGTATGCGACAAGAAAAGAAAATGAAGAGTGTTATTGCTTCTATATATATATATACATATATAAGTGTTCACAAATATGGAAGCGTAATTTATAAAATCTAAAGTTGACAAAAGGGTCGAAAAAAAATATAGAGCAATCCACTAATATCAATTGGACAAAAACAAAACAAATTTCAACAAATAATCAGTTAAGCCTTTATATATGAACGTTTCATTCTCTAATTAATCGATAACGTCTTATTAGAAAGATATATACAATCTCCTGAAATGATTTTTTGAAATTTCTAATTGCGAGAATAAATAGGTCTATCGAGAATCACAAACAATATATAATTCTTCCTGTAATTTTGTAGATGTTTCGGTATTTTTGTAAATGACCAACAAAGTTAACAATAATAAATTAAAGGTTCGCGAATAAGTATAAACGTGTTGATACACCTTTTAAGGAAAAACATAGTGAAAAGGCTATTTTGCTTGAGTTAATTCAAAGAGCTAAAACCGCTTAGTTTTATGTGTCATTATATTTTTGTTCTTTAAAATAATAATAGTGGCAGTGGTAGAAGTAAGAATATAACAATAGCAATAATAATAATAATAATAATAATAATAATAATAATAATAATAATAATAATAGGGTGAATACAATGATGCAAATATAAATGAATTATAACAGCTTGTTGCATTTGGAATATTGTAAAATGCTTTAATTGATAAGAGTTACCTTAAAAAGTATGAATTCAACAAATCTTACACATTAAACTTTCTTTTTCAAAGTCAGCTCTAATATCTTATTGTCGTTATTATTTTTTGTTGGCTTCCTAACAAATAGAGGCCTTTGTATTTTGAATATAATGAAGCATGTATATTTTAGGTGCGGGATTGGATAAATCTTTGTATTCTCATAATTCACTTTTCTGCTTAATTTCATGTTTAATACATGTGGGCATGAGATCCAATTTAAATTTGATGTAATCATTCCATTGTCATGGTGAAGTGGATTTTCTATAATTTATGAAGAGAAATTTACAGATTTAGTGGCTAGTTGGATGATAACAGTTGTACTTGTTGAAATAAAGTAAGTTGGTGGGCTTTCTCATCTCTTTTGTTAAGGGACTAAGTTGACATAATAAATGCAGCCAACAAAGTGTAATTACTAATTCAAGATATTACTAATATGTGCACAGAAGATATATATATATATATATATATATATATATATATATATATATAAATATGGTCGATTCGCGTGTAATTTTTTGGGGAAAAAATAGTTATGTATTCCTTTTTTTCTTTTGTATGTTTCTTTAGAGTTAAATGGTCACCTTTTATATGAAAATGGAGGACTGCATAAACATGCAAGTTTATTGTTATTGAAATGAATTAAAGATAGAAACATAAAAGATTGAACAAATTTGATTTTATCTAAAATGAGATTGAATGCCATAAAAAAGTGATGGTTTTGTAACGGAAGAGAGATAGGAACTTTCACATGGTTAATATGAGCGATTCGCCACCAACACACCAACTCACCAAGCGATAAAATCTAACGATGAAAATTGTGACTGGTAATTAACAGCATGCATAACAACAAACATCACTAAATCAAATATATATGATTATTGATACGTTTTAGTAACTAATTATTGTTATATAAAAATACATTAACAATGTGATAAATTAGTTGTCCGGAAAACCACTAGCGTTGTAACATAGTGTACAATATAATACTAGCAAATAACCCGACGACAAAATAACGAGAAACGACTAAAGTTAGTAGCAATCTCCAACGAGCAACAACCATAAAATTTTAAAGTGGTCAATAAGTAGAAGCAAATAGGTAACGACAAATGACTAATGATTATAATATGGACACGACATAATACGACAAATAAGCTATAAAAATATAACGAGGAATGTCTAGCCATCGTAATAATCAATAACAAACAATAACCATAAGACTGTATAATAGTGGCTAGTGGTTAACGACAAACCACTAATAAATTGATATTGAATATGACATAATACGCTAAATAAATGAAATCAATAACGAGCAACAACCATAAAACTCTATAGTAGTAAAGAAACAACGTCTAATTGTTAACGACCACTAATAAACAATTTTTTCCGTTAGTATGACTTAACAATCATTTTTAATCATATGCGATAACGAAAAACAAGTTCACTTAAAAATATTTAATGACCATACAGTCAGCTTAACGACCAACTGCCGCAACATTTTAATATATTAACGACCAAGATCTCCAACATTCTAATGTAGTAACGGCCAACATCTCCAACATTCTAATGTAGTAAGGACCGCAACAATCTAAAGTAATGTGTAATGAGTAGCGACTATAAATTAAAGCAATCATTATCTTTGAGCAATTAGGTAGTTGTTCTATTAATTCATGATGTATTCCACAATTGCTAATAAAATTAAGTTTATGAATTTTCTTTTAAACTTAGATGAATAATGTGAAATTAAATATGACAACATTTAGAGTTAATCCTCCAGAAATCTTCATGTGAAATGTTGCCCATAGTTAATTAATTAGTTGGCATGTCATCAAAATCTATAAACATTAATGTGTTTCACCTTTCTGGTTTGCTTTTGCTTTTTCAGTTGAGTCAACACTAGCTGGAATTTGGTATGGCACAATGTTTAATGAGGTCCTGCCAAAGTTACTAACCACACTCCTCAGTCCTCACCTCATTTTGGAAGCTATATATATACCCCTTTCTCACTTATATCATCATCTCAAACATTTCACAAAAGAAGATATACATTTTACTACACTTACTCCTTATAAGTTGTTGTGTTTCAGTTGTGACGTGATTTTTGATTCTTGCGGTGTATATTTGATTTATATCAGGTAAGATATATGATTACTTATTAGTTTTGAATAAAATTATATACGAGATTAGTAACGTTTCGATTTTAGTGTAGGATTGTAAAGTGATTGTGATTTATTATTTTCTTATTAATGAGTGAATGTTTGTTGTAAATATGTTTCTTTTTATTTTTGAATGTGATAATGGAGCAAAAGTAATATTGTGAAACGATATGTATGGCTTTCTTTATCATGAAAATGGCTGAATTTTGTTTAATATTGTTGTAAGTATTAATATATATATATATAAATATTTGTGTGTGTATATATAAACACATACACAAGTTGCTGCATTTTAATTGCGTATAAAATTAGCCAACTATTATGGTTTTCAGAGAATTTTGAATCTTGAAGTGCTTCAAATGTATATATGAGTCATATCGGGGATCATATATGATTGTCTCCGGATTACACATTTAATGCGGGATTAGTAGAGTTTCGATTTTAATTAGGAGTGTAAATGATTTATAAAAAGTTTCTTTGAGTGAACTGTCTGTTGTAATTATAAATTCCTACCATTTATTGTTGAATGTGGTTATGAATTATTATTTTTATCTTGAAGTTGACTTTTGTGATGCATATAATTAGTAATAGGATGTGGATTGGAATTACTCTAATAAATAATCACTTTTTTTATGTTGTGTTGAAAGAATAATTAATGTGGTGTTTTCCTTTCATGATAGGGATACAAGGCGGGATCCTTGTTGGATCTACTTAGAGAGCAATCTTAAAAGAAAACTCTACCACTTCTTTGTTGGTGTTTTGTTCATGATGGACACAAAGTACTCTCTAAATGATTCTGGTGTACATTATGTTGAAAATGCCGTTATTCCTTGGTGCGCAGAGAATGCCTATTCTGACGCCAGAGATGATGACAGCGACAGCAGTGATTATGTGGTAGTAAATGTGGATACAGATAGTGAAGAAACTAGCGAGGATGGTGGAACTGCTGTCGTAAGGATAAGACATGAAGATTACAAATGTAACCATGAGGACGAGGATGACCGTCGTGATGCACAGGGGCACTTAAAGACGAGAAAGAAAAAGGCACTACCAAGTTTTGAGTTTGCACGTAGAGTTTCTTCACCGTTATCTATTGCGGCTTCAGCTCCACAACCATCGAATGTTGGATCAAACCCCTCACCGAATGACTGGACCGAGCATGAGACTCTCGCCTTACTTGACGCTTGGGGTGACAAATTTCTCGAGCGAGGAGGGAAGAATGTCCGCTTGGAAGATTGGCAAGAAGTTGCTGAGAAGGTGAACCTTGTGTCCAAAGTTGGACGAACGTATTCTCAGTGCCAAAGTCGTGTGGGTACAATAAAGAAAAAATACAAAAACAAGAAGATGAAGATCGGGGAGCCTGTAGGTTCTCCAAGTGATTGCGCATACTTCAAAAAGATGGATTCACTATTCTCATCTGCAAAAGAGTATACCTTGATGAATCCAAAAGTTAGAGCAGGGAATTTAGAAGCTAAGGGTACGAAAGATGATAAGAATGCTCTTCCCTCCATCAGAAAAAACAAAAGACGAATCAAGGGCGCTACTTCTTCTCTTACGATGCTTGCTGGCTCTATCAGAAAGTTTACCGAGATATACGAGAAAACCGAGAACAATAAGATGGAACAAATGCTTGAACTCCAAAAGATGCGGATGGACTTCCAGAATGAGCTTAATTCGCAAAGAATCTATTTTATTGAGAGAGCAGTAGCTGATATAGTGACAACTCTGCGAGGCAACTAATAATGGTGTATATGCTGAGTGATTGGCTCCTTGCTTTTTTGTTTTAGATTATATTTTAAGGGTCAAGCCATGATAACTCATGTGTAACTAATATGATGAAAATTAGTTTAATTGCAACAAAAAACAAAAATATTATCTTTTACTTTTGCGCGGTTTTTCTCATTGCGACAAAAGAGTTTGTTGTCCTTTACGTCTGTACAATGATTCTCAATTTCAGTTTATAGCTACATTTCTTGATTTTTGAGGCTTTCTCCCATGATGCTACTTTGCTTCAATATGAAAAAATACCAATGTTTATTAATTACTATTCATGATAACAACAAATGCACGTACTAGAGTGTAACTAACGAGTGACTGTTTCCCTAAGAATAACGCCAATCAATTTTACTTAAAAGTAGTTGACTGCCATACAATCACTTTAACAACCAAGAACTGTAGTATTTTAATGCAGTAACGACCAACAATCACGATATTCTAACGTAATAAGCAGCGATTAACGACTAAAAATTTAAAACAATTAGGTTATTTGATTAAGTTTCTTTAATTTGATCTATTCATTATGCCTTCTATTTAGAGACTAATATTTATAAATCTTCCTGTATGTAAGAGTTACAGTACTTTCAGCAATCTTCATAAGAATATCGTAATGTTGGGAACTCTTGTATAGTAATTTCTTGTTTGTGAGTGAACGTCGATTCTGCTCAACCTTTTCACGTAAAAAAGGCACTTTTTCTTCACTTTCTTTCACATTATAAGTTACTGTGTCTTGATTGCGAAGAAAAATTAATGAACTCTTATGATTTTCTGAGAAGTTTGGATTTTACAGCGTTTCAAGTGTATATTTGAGTTATATCAGGAAAGAAATGTTATTAATTAGTTATTCGATTTTGGGGTAATATTTTGTTTGAAAATAATAATGAATCAAAAGTAGAACTTAGAAACAATAGTTAAGGTTTCATTGTTTTTGAAAATGCAGGTAGCTGAGTTTTTTCAAAATGCGTGTAAGTTCTTTTGATGCTGTATGTTAGAACTAATTTATAATTTTTGTATGTGTTTATGCATGTTCTAAGAAGAAATTATGGTGATCGTGACGTGGATAGGAGACAAGATTTGTTGGTGAATCTAACCATCGAATTCTGAGTTTTTGAAAGTAATCTTGAACGATAAGTCATTGTTTTTCTTTTCCTTTTTGGTGGTTTGCGCATGATGGATAAGAATGGTGTGAATCATGTTGACAATGCTGATATTCCTTGGAGTAAGAGGAATGTATGCCTTACCACACCAACGATGACAGCGATGACCCTGATTATGTGGTGATGCAGAGGGGCACTTAAAGAGGAAGAAGAAAAAATCATTGTCAAGTAGCCTTCCCGTGCTCTTATCTATTGCACCTTCAGTTCCACAACCATCAAATATTGGACTGGACCGAGGCTGAGACTTTCGTCTTTCTTGACGCTTGGGTGACATATTTCTCAAGCAAGGGAGGAAGAATGTCCGAGTTGAAGAGTGGCAAGAAGTTGTTGAGAAGGTGAACCTCGTGTCAAAATCGTGTGGATACATTGTAGAAGAAGTACAAAAAAGAAACGACGAGGATTGGGAAGGCTGTAGATAGGTTCTGCAAGTGACTGGGCGTATTAGATGGATTCACAATTGTCATGTCAAAAAGAGCATATTACTGAATTCAAGATGATTCTGAGGTCCTTCCGTCAAAAAGGAAAAAAGTTAGACGAGTCAGGAACATTCCTGCTTTTCTTAAGATGCTTGCAAGCTCTATCAGAAAGTTCATTGAAATATACGCGAAGTTCGAGAATGATAAGGTATAACAAATGCTTCTCCAAAAATATATGGATGGACTTCTAAAAGGAGCAAGTGTCGCACAAAAACCAGGTTCTGGAGAGAGCGCAAACTGATATTGCGAAGACTCTGCCAGGCAACCAATAACGAAGTGTATGCTGAATGATTGACTGCTTGCTTGGTTGTTTTAAATTACCTTTAATGTTTCAGGACAGGATAACTAACGTGGAACTAATTCGTTGAAAATTAGTTTTGTTGCGAGAAAACAGTTTGTTATCTATTAGCGCAAGTATATGATCGGTCGTATACCCAGATGTTCAATACTATGATGCAATCTAATTCAAAAGGAAATCTTTTTTTTTTTTGGAAGTTATGTGTAATAGAGATTAAAGGAGGAGGGTGGATGCAGTTATTGTTTTCTAAGACTAACGCTTAAAAGGAATGAATGGAGTAGTCAAGTAGCATTCAAATAATGATATCAAATTTAGTTGGTATTAGATTTAGAGATAGAGAAAATGTTCCGACTTACTGGGAAAAAATCGAAATTGGTCTTTTATTGTGTCTTAGTTACAGTTTTCGTCCTTTATTGTGTCCTTGTTTTATTTTGGTCCTTTATTGTGTGTTTCAGTACGATTTTGGTCCTTCAGATGGAATCTCAGCCGAAAATGTCATGTACGAGCACGTGTTGCCCTCAATTCAATTTTTTTGAATTTTCCACAAACATATTCGCATGTTGGAACAACAATTTTAATTTTTTTATTTAAAATTTTGACCCGTCCGATCCGGATAACCCGGTCAAATTGGGTTGGCCGGGTCAGAATTTTAAATAAAAAAAAAAATTTGAAACTAGCGTTTCCACATGTGAATTTGCATGTGGGAATTAAAAAAGTTTTTATTTTGGCCGAGAAGTGCTCCCACGTGATATTTTCGACTCTGACTTCTTCCTGAGGACCAAAATTATAGTGAAATACACAATAAATGACCAAAATAAAACAAGGACACAATAAAGGACCAAAACTGTAACTAGGACACAATAAAGGACTACTTTCGATTTTTTCCCCGACTTACTTGAGTGGTATCTTTTTCTATTTGTAGCTGACCATGGTGATTAATTGCCCGTTCTTTAGTATAGTATACTAATGAAGATAGCATTTTCTATGCTGTTTCTTATTATTTTAAATCTCTTTTTGTATGTCCGGGGATTGCGTCTATGCCACCCAGCCCGTTGTGCGGACCTCTCTCGCGTGTAGGGGTTGTGCTTGTGCCTACACATGAAAGAGTGGGATTCTGTCTATGCTACCCCGCCCCTTGTGCAGACCTCTCTCACATGTGGGGGGGTTGTTGCTTGTGCCTACACATGAAAGAGAGACGCCCAAGGGGCGGGGTAACTGAGATTATTTCTACCCTCGGGGATAGTTGAGAGGTAATTTTATCTCATTTCATTGCCACACAAAATGTATCTCTTTGAATGGTTTTAACCTTTAAGCTCTTATTCTTTCTGGTATCTCAAGAAAAACTACGTTCTTTTTAACGACTGGTTGAGATTATGGTTTCACATGAAATATGAAAGTATTGAATAGTGAATCAGTAGAACTTTTAATATTTGGAGCTCACATTCATCTGGAAACAAAGGAAGAGTATGCCTGGACTGGGAAACAATTCAACAGTGAAGAATTATTAAGGCAAGAGCTGGTAAACTGTCTCTTGATATTTCTAAATAATAAATAAATAAAACAAAGGAAGGAAGAATCATGACATGTTCTGAACCGCGAGTCGAAATTGACAAGAACTGCCCAAAACTTAAACCCGCAATCTTTATTTGTTTGCTGTGGTCGAAATCTGAAACTGATGAGCTTGATTTTGCTTGTACTTACTATCCGACATCCAAAATCTTTGAAGCGCGCGTCCCAACTGCAAATGTGGAAGACTTTTAAGGACCTTTCCAGAAGCAGGGAACTCAATTATATCCACCCATGAATGACAGCATGGGAGAATAGAACTCCGCAATTAGTTCAGGTCACTATGCATCCATGAACATCACGTACTGCTGCCAATGCCATAAAAGCACTACATAGTGCCCAAATATAAGCCAAACGCAGAGAGGGAGTTGAAGTGGAACTGGATACAGAAGTTGCATCTGCAAATATTCCAGTATATCGCCTGGTCAAAAGAACATTCCAAAGTCATCAAGTTAACAATATTAAAAATTATGCTGATTATACAATTCCCTCGTATTATGCGTTTTCTACTCCCATCCCTCCCATGGTCTTCTTGTCTGATAAAGACAGTATAAGACAGTTTTATACTTGAGTCATTGTTCAGAAGCAAATAAAATGAGGTGGGAGATTGACAGACTTTCATTTATAATAAAAATCCTCATACTGGCATACTCGAACTGGCTCAAACATTGGATCAAATCGTCAAACAGCAATGACAACAGTGCATCAAAAGCAACAAAATGAAATGAGAAGCAAATTGCTATTACTTGGAAAATTACATGGAGAATGCAGTGAAAATCTTGGGTTTAGCCCCCAAATTAAATACACGTGTCAAACAATGACAACAATAATATTTCAACACTCACCTTTACATTGAATGCAATTCCATTATCTGTGCTTGTCGAACCAGTTATTGCCCATCCACTTGATGCCATAATGACAGACAAGCCTGCAACTTCAAAGGTATTGGTCATACCAGGTCTTGTTCGTATGCAGGAACTTTACGATCTTCATCAACTTTACCAACAGCCTCGAGTATCGATGAGTACGTTATGACATCATATTCAAAACCATTTGACTGCATATCTTTCATTAATTTCGCAGCTTCATCCAACATACCGGCACGGCTGAGACAACCTAAAAGGGTGTTGTAAGAGACGGCATCTGGTTTCATCTTGGAACTTCTCATCTTTGTGAACATCTCCATTGCCCTCTGAGGCCCACCTTTTCTAGCAAAGCCATTCAAAATAATATTATGCGAGTTAATGTCAGGAATACAGCCATGTTCCTCCATAGATCGAAGCAAAAGTTGAGCCTCTTCTATCATGTTGGCCTTTACCATTCCTGACATAAGTGCATTATACGCATAGACGTCCGGACTGCATCCAAGTCTTTTCATCTCATTGAAAAGATCGATGGCCTCAGTGATATGTCCACACTTCCCAAAATGCTTTATCATGACAGCATATACACGAGCACTCAAGGATCCACTATTCTCTTTTAGTTCTTGAAACAGTTCACGAGCAACATCATAGCGCTTTGCCCGACCAAGAGCATTGATTAAGCTGCAATAGGCAGATGGACATGGAGGAAAACCCTTTTCATCCATCTCCTCCAGCATTAACAGGGCTTTTTCTAAGCTATATTTCTTGCAAAATCCATCGATGAGAATTGAATAGGTAAAAGAGCTCGGACTAATTCCACTGGCTTTCATTCTCTCGTACCATGAGGTGACCTCAGATACTGGGGCTTTTGATTCAAACATAGCTTTTATAATGGTGTTGTAAGTTACGACATTTGGAGTACAGTTCAAGGACTCCATTCCTTCAAAAAGCTTGATAGCATCAACCAAGCGGCCCCCTTTGCCCAAGCAATTTATAACATTGTTTACAAGCACCACATCTGGCTTACAGCCATCGTTCAACATATTAACAAATACCGAGTAAGCTTCTTCAACCCTCCCAGCCACACCAAGTCCCCTAATCATTTCTGTGTATGTATATACAGTTGGTGCACAACCTGTTTCTTTCATCTGTTGCACTAACGCTAATGCATGTTCAACTTTACCCAGTTTAAAATAAATACTCAATAAAGTAGTATAAATCTTTTCAGTTGGATACAAACCATTCTCTTTCATTTCCTCAAACAGTCTAACCGCAGAATCCTCACGGCCTAATTTTGCAAACGTAGATATGAGAGCGCTATATGTTACAGTGTTAGGCAAACAGTTACCTTCATTGCACATCTCATTGTACAGCTCATGAACTTTCTCGTGATGGCCCTCTTGCATCAACATCAATATCATAGAATTATAGGCACTAGTGGTTGGTTTGCACTTGCGAGTCTTAATCTGGTAAAACACCGAGAGCGCCTTGTTCACCATCTTTGCTCTACCCAAAGCTCTAACAATCTCGGACAAATCCGCAGGGGCAATGGAACACGAACTCTTCACCATCTCTTGTATCATCTTCCACATCCCACCAACCAATTTCGCTTCCTCCAGGCAACGAATCAACACCATGTATGTCGTCGAATCGTGCTCAAAATTCCTCCTTTTACCAGCCCACTTAAAAAACTGCATCTTGACATTGATTTCCACGTCCACCTGCAAAACCTCGCGTACTAATCGGTGATCAACCCTCAATTTGAGAACTTCAAGCGCCTTCTCAGCATCCGAACCCCACTTAAATATCTTCAAGATCCTAACAAACCTCTCGTCCAGCGTCCTCCCAGTCGACCGCCTCCTGAAACCCGGCACGTCCTCGTCTTTCGGACTACCCAATCGAAACATTTGCACAATTTCACTTTCTGCAAGTATAGAAATTTGATCTTTTTACACCACCTACTAATAATGTGCTGTATTTGATTTAACAATAACAACAAGCGAAAGTATAACAAATAGAATGAATAATTTCAGACAATATAACAAAATTAAATTGCAAATAATACTGTAATTGATGTGGGCAAGAAGCAAAATTTCACCTGTCTGTTTGATTCTTTGCAATAAACATGAACAAGTGTGTATCTTGCGAATCTTCGAGCAGGGTGATTCGGCAAACATTGTACCTCGTACTTTATCGAATAAAGATTCGATTTTGATTAAAAATATTAAGGGGGTTTTACTAAGTAAAGAGGTAAGTGCTAGGTGAAGTTGGAGGTTAATAGAGTTTGACTTTTGACTTTTGAGAGCTGAGGGGGATGGAACGGCGGCGTTGCGGTGGGAGCTTGATGCGCGCCGCGGCGGAGAGAAGGTGAAGAAAGAGGCGAGTAAGAAAAAAAAATTGAAAATAGAAAAGAATAGAAAAAAAAATAACAATAATAATTAGGAAATTGAAGCAATAATTAAATGGAAATGCAAGTGAGATAAATAATGAAGTAAGCAAAAACATCATGTATGCGTAATTATTGAAGCGAAGAAGTGAGAAAATAAAAGAAAACTCGCGAAAACGGCAAAATTGTGGCGAAAAACACCATCGATACCATTCAGGCACCGGAGATCTCCCTCTCACGGTGCCACAAGACGTTATCACAACCAAAGTTCATTTTCAACAGTAAGGGTCCAGAGGATGAGAATCTAGGGCTAAATACAACTCACTTGGGACCGCTAAGCGATCACGACTTTCGTTCGAATTAAACAACTCAACATAGAAAGTGTCGATGAATCGAATCAATGAACAAGGATTCATTAACTACAACACCATGGAATCATATGCGAGCAAAATCAAGCCAAACGATGTGAAAATCGATCGAGGCAAATTTGAAGAAGAAAGCAATGAAGTTCGGGTAATCCCTTCTTCAGACAACGATCCCTTTGATTCAATTGATTTCTCGGATGAACTTGAGGACCGGATGCAGGACCAGTGGAAGGAGGCAGTGGTTATCAAAATTTTGGGAAAGGCTTGGTATTACCCTAATTTGGTTAACAAGTTATTCACTATGTGGAAATTAACTAAGGACTGCGAGTTAGTCGACTTAGGGTTTGGTAATTCTCACGCAAAGACCGTGGCACATTGTTGGGAGCTTTCTTTCAATACGTAAATGAGCGGCAGACTTTCGAGTGGACGGTGATAATATTGATCAAGTTATAACTTGGGTTCGAGTTATGCACCTACCAATTGAAACGTTCAGAGAGGCGATCATTGATAAAATTGTGGGGCGCATAGGGGATCCTATTAATATCGATGGGAACACATATACGGTGATAAGAGGTAAGATGCGCGGTTATGTGTGCAAGTTCCCATGAATAAACCTCTTAAGCGAGGGATCTAAATTAGGGGGCGTATTTGCTAGGTCATGTATGAGAATATCCCCACGTTATGCTATGCATGCAGCTATGTTGGCCATCTTGAAAGAGAATGTAAGTTTCAGATTAGTTCGGATGCAACTCACACGAATAAGGGAGCATGACAGATGGTGTGGAGAAGGAATGCCATATGCCGACTCAATTGTTGGAAGAAAAAGTGAAGAATAGCAAATACGGGAAGTGGATGGTAGTTTCTCACAAGAAATTACCTAGAACGCCTATGAATTTGAGAAAGGAGGATTACAAAGGCAAGAAAAAAGTAAAAGCCACTAGAAACTCGATTCAGAATATGCAAACCTTCCATCCGGGTAAAGGAATAAAAGGAAAGTCCCCAATGGAAGGAAAAAGAGTCTTACCAAATTCTATTCTGAAACGGCCTATTATTCAGCCTAAGAAGAATTCAATTGGGACTCTAGTTAAAGCTAGAAGTAAATTCGGGGGGAATAATAAGAATATTAATCAATCCTCGATTCTCGCTAATACTGATTTCGACCAAGGAGAAAGCTCGCACGCACAACAAATCCGTGGGGGGCAAGAAAGGAACGAACAGGTTAATGGCGGAGTTTTTGAACATGGAGATGAAGAATAGGGAATTGGTAGTCGGGTCCGAACAACAGTTGTGGGATCACCGGACAGTTCACAACTATAACGCCCCTGAAATTTGAACAAAAATATAAATTTACAGTTTAATCCTCAAACTTTTGGAAATAGCATTTTTGACCCCCAAACGTTTGAGAAAATTTGCATTTTAGTCCTTGAATAAAAATTAACCATTTTTTATTATCTTATATGGTTCAAATATCTTTAAAAAAATATTTTACATGTACATATTGATCTTGGAGTTTTTTTACCTAGAAAAACTTATATAAGTAAATATGTGTAAAAATATCTATTTACTCATATTCTTTTTATTATAAACAACAAGAATAATATCATCATAGGTGAATGGATTTGAAATCAGCAACATCACCCTTATGACAATTGAAATCAGATTTTGGTGATTAGTTGTTAAAGAATGTAAGGTGAGACCTTAGTTAAATTGTTTTAACATGTATAAATAAATAAATGTGTATTTATATGTATTTTGTTTGAATTAGACATATCATATTTTAATTTATGAAAGAAAAATCAGTCACATCTCCCTATTACCAGATTAGAGTCTTCATTAGTTGGCCAAAGATAAAGAAATTAAAGTGGGACCTTAATCAAAAGTATTTTAATTTGATGTTTTGGCTATAAATAGTAGGCTTTCTTCCAACAGTTTTCACACCCAAAATCATTTCGGTTTTTCCTTCTTTCTTCCTACGAATCTCAAAGTTAGAAAGTCTACTTTCAGGAAAAATTCATACCAAGTTCTTATTTAATCATTTTCTACCCAGAAATACCCCAAAACTTTTATTGCGCAGAAATTATCTATTTGGTCATGCACCTTAGAAAAATCATAACTAATTGTAGAAAAATCCTTTTTGACAAAGTCCAACGGCTGAATACTCCTCATGATGTCCTCTAACTTTTATATGAAGAAATGATTTTCAAATGATGTGATTTAGATGGTCGAAATTCTAAAACTGTAAACTGCTGTCTGAAAATCCGAAAATAGGTTAAACATTTTCAATAATTATTTAGCATAGCAAACCTTTGGATATTCCTTCCCATATGGGTAAACATGTTCCTAGTGATGTTAAGGATCAGTTGCCACAAAGAATATTTGGAAATCAAGTTCATTTGGATATCCGATCAAAGGTAAACTCGAAACTACGATGATTTTCAGCTTATTTTACATACTTTAAGTTCTTTGTTTATGATTGAAAATAATCATCATAATTCCATGATTGATCACTCACACATGACTCTTATAAGATATAGCAATCATTAGAATCATTGTAATGTGTTTTTTATTCACGAATTAATATTTTTTATATTTTTCAATCGTATATAAATAGTATATTTATCATGTTAAACATATCCTTACATAAGTTTAATAAGACTATCATATGTACTTTTGAGGTCTAATCCTCTTATATGATTATGTATCATAACTTAAATATTCTTTGATCATTTACCTTGATTAGGTTTACGTATTAATATTTTTATAAGTTATAAATACGATGTTATGTAATTTAAGATAATCTTGAAACAAAATAATATTAACTAAGTTATACAAATTACTGGATTGCTTCATAAGGCAATTGTTTGAAGTCATGATTCCTGGAATTTGGGATGTACTAGAGACTTAAAGAACGATGTTCCACAAATCAGTTAAGTAATATATTTTAAAGATTTATTATACATCAAATTAAATAGTTTATCAAACTATACTTGATATTATTGTATACTTACCATTTGAAATGATTTCCTAACATTAGAAAAATTATAACTATAACTATAATTATAAATATATGGTTGCTTAAGATAAATCTTGAGATATAAATTATGTATACAAAGTATATTTGATATATAACTTAGCCTTACGACATCAAAATTTATCGCGTAAGATTTTCATCAATGATATGTGTTATTTACTTAAATTAGTATCCTCAAATTTCATCAACACGAAAGTTGAATAGTACATATATTTATAGCGGTAAGTTATGATTATTCAGTTAACTGATATTATCTTAATGATATTAAAGGTTTGACAAATTAATCAACGACGCGCAAGATTCTTCGTACAATAAAGGTGAGGTTCGATTTCTAATTTTGTTCTGGCCCAGTTTGGCATCCGGCCTGAGGAACTTGAAAAAAAAAGATATTGCCCTGTTACCATATCACGAACAACCTATTATTCACCGTATTCCTATTTTTACATCTCATAACATGATTTTCTTACTCATCGTTAAATCATACTCAACCATTAATTATTTAACACATATTAATTCATAATCATGGTAATTCGTCATTATCTCATCTGCTGGTTCTTGAACTGTGCAAAGAGCAATGAACTATGTTCCGGACATGTAGCTCAAGGAGCAACGGATATTATCCGGTTTACTAGCTTATTTGGTTATCACCCATTGGGACGCCTTTGGGAAGTTGGGCCCAGGGATTGAGTCGATTTACTGTCGGACAGTAAGGACTATCGGTTTAAATAATTTCGCTTGATACCCCGCCGCTTGCAGTCAGGAGTTGGTTGTAACCCGCGTGCTAGATCGGCATGTACTCGAGCATGTCGCATGTTTTGTTTGCGAAGTCACTCCTCGTTGGGAGGTATAAGGTAGTATTTGGAAGTATAAGGTTGGATTGGTTTACTGTTAACGTACATGTTCATAAACTATTTTCAGAATATTCCGGTACCATTATTACATCAAATTAGATAAGGACCCGGGTAATAGAAAGGATGGGAAATCTCCCGATATGGTGGCAGAATATGAGTATGAGCAACTGGGAAGTGATGCGGCAGAAATTTTTAATCCTTGAAGAGATGAAACAACTGATGTTGTTATGTATGGGTCGGGAGAATGAAGACCCCATCACGCCCGTCCAACTCCTAGTCTTTTCCATAAAGATTATAACTTGGAATTGTCAAGGAGCTGGCGACGATGATTTTAGAACTAACTACAGAGAGTTAGTTCATACACATAAATCGGATATCGTGTTTCTTCTTGAAACAAGGGTATCTCCAGAAAGAGCTTATGAAATTGCACCGATGTTAGTCTCTGGTTTTTATATTGCACCTACAAATGAGATGGATGGTGGCATCTGGATGTTGTGAAACTCGGAAGAGGTAGATGTAGATATCAGAGACGTCGATGGCCAAGGGATTCACGCGGCGATAAACCTTAAGGGATGTGATAAATGGCTGATGTCGGGAGTGTACGTGAAGCCGCAAAAAGTTGATGAAGTCCGAGCATTCGATAAATTGCAGAGAATGGCATGGAGGATGGATTTACCATGGCTTGTGCAAGGGGATTTCAACAAAATTTGCTTTGCGCACGAGAAACTTGGGGAGAGCAAGAATGATTTTGAGAGATGTAGAAATTTTCAGCAACATATTCAATCTTTTTCTCCAAGGATTGGGATTTAATGGACCAAAATACACTTGGTCTAATAAAAGAGAGGGGTCGGTGTTAATTCAAGAGCATTTGGACATGGCATTAGCGAATGATTGTTGGATGCAAAAGTTTCCCGAGTCCAAGGTTTTCCACCTCACACATACGCACGACGATCATCATGCAATTATGACAATACACAAATGGTTGAGAGACGAAGATTTTGATGAAGCCATTCAGGTTTGAAGTTACGTGGATTAAACATCCAGATTGCGAGGGGTTAATTAAATCTATCTGGGAGGAAAAGAAGGGTCTGATCCAGGGTATTAACCACATCCCCGAGGTGTTAATTCCTTGGAATAAGACCAGTTTTGGCAACATCTTCCAACGCAAAAAAAAATCTGGTGAAACGCTTGGATGGAATTCAGCGCGTGATGGCGAATAAACGGAATGGTTTCCTGAGTAATTTATAAAAAGAATTATTAGGAGAATATAATGAGGTCTTGAGATACGAAGAATCCTTATGGACGCAAAAGTCGAGGGTTCAATGGCTCGACGAGGGAGACCGTAACACGGTGTTTTTTCACCGATCCACTGTGGCAAGGAGGAAGAGAAACATAATTTTAACGCTGAAAATAAAGGATACGTGGATTAACGACTAGTCCGTTCTTCGCATATATGCGAGGAATTATTTCCACTCACTATTTGTTGGAGGATCAAACCGGACTTCATCGTTGCGGGTGTCAAGGAGGCAACAGACTTTGAGTGAAGAGGAGTTCGAACAGGTGGGGCGTGAGGTGACCATCAGTGAACTGGGAAACACCGTTTGGAATACGCATCCAAACGAAGCCCCAGGTCCTGACGGTATTCAAGCTTTGGTGTACCAGAGTACTGGGAGTGGACAAGTGGGTCGTCGTTGGATTTTGTGCAAGAGGTGTTTCGAGATGGTGAATTCGATCTGAGGGTGTGTGCGGCGTTTCTGTGTTTAATTCCTATGGTACCCAATTCCTCACTTATTTCACAATTTAGGCCTATCTCGCTTTGTAATGTGGTGTAAAAATTTATTACAAAGTTTATTACACTTCATCTAAGAGATATCATGCCAAACATAATTGCGCCAACATAGTCGAGTTTTATTAAGGGGCGTAGTACTCAGGATAATATTTTCATGGTTCAAGAGGTGTTGCATTCCTTGAGTTCTAAGAAAAACAAAAAAGGGCGCATGATCCTAAAGCTCGACTTGGAAAAAGGGTACGACGAGATAAACTCAAAATATTTGGAGGAAACATTGGATGCATTTAATTTTCCAGAGCATATTATTAAGTTGGTGATGTTTTGTGTATGGAACACGGCGACAAAGATTTTGTGGAATGGGGAACCGTTGGAAGAATTTAAACACGGATATGGGTTGAGAAAAGGCGACCCTCTATGTCTGTACCTATTTGTTCTATGCGTAGAATGTTTAGCATATATAATAGAGGAGGCGGTGGAAGAGGGCGCGTGGGAGGTGCTTTTTCCTTGCAGGAGGGGACCTAATATGTCTCATGTTTTCTTCGCTGATGATCTAATTCTCATGGGAAAGGCGACTTTGAAAACAACTAAATGCATGAAAAATATTCTCGACATGTTCTGCAGAGTATTGGGCCTGAAGCTTAATGATGAAAAATCTACGGTGTATTTTTCAAACAGAGGGAACGCAAGCCCGAAGAATTGAATTTGTGCAAATCTCAATTTCTCTTGAACTAACTTCTTGGGGAAATATCTTGAGCTCAACTAGTTCATGGGAGGATCAGAAGTGATCATTTTAATGATTTATCTGACAAGGTTCTGGCGCGGCACTCAAGTTGGAAAGGTCGTACTTAATCACCTGCTGGGAGGGCGACTTTGATTCAATATGTCTCGTTGGCGCTACCTATACACATCATGAAATCAAGTTGGCTTCCGGAGAACGTGTGTAAGAGGTTAGATTAACTGAACCGAGACTTTTTATGGTCTAGTAATCCGGAAGATAATAAGATTCATCTTGGGGGTGGGAGAAAGTTACGCGATCAAAGAAAGAGAATGGCTTAAGCTTGTGAAAGGCGCATTTTAATAATGAGGCACTTCTCTCAAAGTTTTGTTGGAAAATATTTCAACAAAAACTGAGCTTGTGGTCGGCTTTAACTGAAGCCAAATATTTAAAGAGTAAAGTTGTCGAATTATGTCTCGCGGCCCGGGGATAGCTCGACATGGAAAGCAATTACTAGATGTATGGTCTTATTGTTGCCGTTATTGGGGTGGAAGGTAGGGAATGGTGAGATAAGGTTATGGATGGATAATTGGCTGGAGACGTAAGGCTTTGTGAGGTGATTTCGGGGATTGAACATGCAGAATTAGGACTGAAGCTAGTAGAGCTTATCGATGAAGCGGAAAACTGGAATCTTGGTGATCTCAATACCCCGATTCTGGATCAGTGGTTGAAGATTATTAGGGCCATGAGGTTTATTTTGAAGGAGGAGGAAGATAAATTGTTGTGAGGAGAAATTGCAAATGGTGGGTTTTCGTGCCAAAACGCGTATCATGCGTTGCATCGTACGTATACACATCCACCGAACCTGGCGAATTGAATTGATTGGGTATGGAGCATTCCATGTAGCAACAAAATAAGATTTTTCATTTGGCTTGTGCTTCAGAATAAGATCGCCACAAACATGCTTCGGAAAATTAGGAAAATGACGACGGATGCGAGTTGTGATATATGTTCGAATGAGGAGGAGTCAACCATTCATGTCTTGAGAAATTGCAAAGCCTCTAAGAATATTTGGAGGTGTTTGGTCCCAGCACACTTGTTCCAAAAATTCATGGTTGCGAGTAAGGAGGAATGGCTAAAGCTGAATCTGCATTGTTCAGAAATATTATTTACGGGCTTCGGGAATGTAATGTGGAAATACATCTTTGTTGCTAGCATTTGGGAGATCTGGAAATCCAGAAATAACCGAGTGTTTAGAGGAAAAATGGAGGGTACGAAGATTACGTTGAGCAAGATACATGTTTTGGCATAAGATCTATTGAAAATCTATGACACGAGAAACATGTGGAATATAGTAAAGTGGGATAAACCGGTGAAAGGGTGGTATAAACTGAACGTTGATGGGTGTGTTGTGAAGAATCTGAATCAAAGTTCAATAGGAGGTGTACTAAAAGATGAAGAGGTTGCTTGGTAATGGGGATTCACGGCCAAGATCCATACACCAACCGTTCTTGAAACCGAAGTTGAGGCAATCCGGTTGGGGCTACATACGACGTGGGAAAGAAGAGTCAAGAATCTTGAAGTTGAAACGGATTCGAATGAGGCTCTGGATTTAATTCGAGATGAACGTATAAAAGACCGTGCTCTCCAACATAAGATAGATGAATGTCGCACATTACTTAGAAAGCCATGGAACAACACGTTTCCCTGGATTCCAAGATCAAAAAATCAGCTTGCAGATGCATGGACGAAGCACGCTTTCAAGACTAATGGAGATTCTTACTTGTTGATTAATCCTCCAATTAGTGTTAGCTCTTTTATGAAATCTAATGTAGCCTAGATGGCAGTACTTTCTTATTTTCACCAAAAAAAAAAGTAAGCAAAAACATCACACATTAATATATGCATTTTGTATCATCTACTATATATATATATATATATGTATTATATTATCTATCTACTATATTATAAGAATCGAAAAAGAGATTCTTTGTAAACTTTTGCATTTCAATTTTGCCCCTGTAAGTTCAACTAATTACTATATTATCTTTATTATAATAATAAGAATACCTCTTTTGCCCTTGTAAATTGCATAATAGTCCTTGTAGTTTTTAACTCTTTCAATTTTGCCCCTAAAATTGTTTATTTACTTATGGTTCCCACGGTAAACTGTAAAATATTCATTCAACTTTGAATTTTTCTTATTTTTGGTCCATTGTAAATTACCGCATAGTTCGTGCAGTTTTCAACTCTTTCAATTATGCCCCTAAAATTTTCCATTATTTACTTATGGGTCCGGTTGTAAATTGTATAACAGTCCTTCGAATTTTAAATTTATTTAACTCATCCCATCGTTCATCTTATTTTACAGTAATAAATACCTTGTAGGCTCACGCGAATTAATGGATTAGGGTCCACCTAATATAAATAGTTGGCATCTGCGTACCGTAGAATAAGATTAATCATCGAGTCCCGCGTACTAATGTTTATCGTTTAAATTAAACTGGCGCTTCAATCATTGTGGCACTACACAAATTAATCATTTGGGCTCCTTTATTGTCAAAATAATACAATATTAAACAGTCCTAAACCACGTCTGCACCGAAATACGTAGTAATGATTGTAGGGATTAGATGATGGGAATATGCATACGTAATACGTGGAATAAACACAAAAATGAAGAGTGCACCTTTCGTGTGTTTATGGTTTATTTAATCGTTTGAGGCCAAACATGCCCGTGCCGACCACAGGCGGTATATTCCTAGTATGTGTGTGTATATATATATATATATATAATAAGAATGGAAAAAAATCGGCGTTAATCTTTCGTTGTTGGGATTTTGCTCTTGTAAGTTCAACAAATTACTATATTATGTTTTGTTTCACAACAAGAAATACTTTGTAGGCCTCGCGCATATTAACCATTTGGGACCCAAAAAATATAAAATTTCTTAGCACTTATTAACGTCGGGGTCTGTTGTAGATTGCAAAATAGTCCTTTTGATTTTAATTCTTCTGATCTTGCCTCGAAGATTTTACGTTGCGCACTTATGGGCCCGCTTTAAATTGTTGAACGGTCATTTTAGTTTTTTTAATTCTTGTAATTCGCTTCAAAAGTTTTATGCAATTTAATTATGGGCTCCAATATAAATAGTTAAACGATCCTTTTGTTTTTAAATTCCTTTAGTTTTCCCCCAAAAGTTTAGCTATTGTATTCTTTTTTATTTTGCAGTAATAAATAACTTATGTGTCTGCGCGTATTAAACAATTAGGACCCACTTAATGTAAAATTAATTTACACTCGCTAACGTGGGGGTTCGCTATAAATTTTGGAATTGTCCTTTTAATTATTAATACTTTTAGTTTTGCCTCGAAAGTTTTACTTTAGGCACTTATGGGCCTGCTTGTTCAACGTAGATCCATAGATGCACCAGTAACACGTGTTGAAGATGTCGGCTTAAGGTGTACGGCTAGAGCTCGTTGGAGACCGAAAAGTACATGGATGAATGTTATACGAAACGACATGAAGCTTATAGACATAAGTGAAGATTTACTTCTCAACCGAAACGAATGGAAGGATGATTCATGTGCACGACTCATGATTCTTTCATGGTTCATGATAAAATTAATCGGTACAATACATATACATTATAAAATTAAATTCAAAAGTTATATATTAAACTTTATTAAATATATACCCAAATTGACTATCATTAAAATTATAATAATATTTTTAAAATGACAATTAAATTATTGAATACAATAAAATTTGCCCGGGCTAATTAACTAGTATATATATACACGTAAAAAGTGATTTTTCTGATCACTGTACGTAAATCATTTGATGACCCAAAATATAGAATCAAGCACGGCTCATGAATCAAACCATATTTTTTTAATGAACTAATAATTAATTGCTCTGAACTATATAGTGGAACAATACCAACCAACAACCAAGCCTGTAATCTCAATAAATTGAGGTAGGCTATATGAACCATCAATGGATCACGTCGAGTCGTGAACATGAATCTTCTGTCTCTGTACGCTTCGGTTGACGAGCATGACTTTATTAAATCTTTTAACTTCATGTCGTTTCGTATGACCCCCATCCACGTTTCTTTCGGTCTTCCACGAGCTCTAGCTGTTTGTCCCAAGTCGAGACCTTCAACTAGTCGTACCGGTGCATCTATTGGTCTGCGTTTAACATGCCCAAACCATCTTAAAAGATTTTCTCGCATTTTCTCGTCGATGGCCGCCACACCTAATTTATGTCGAATATCTTCATTGCGCACCTTATCTCTCCTGGTGTTACCACACATCCACCGTAGCATGCGCATATCTGTAACGTTCATTTTCTGTGCATGACTTTGCTTAATAGTCCAACACTCGGAGCCATAAAGCAAAACGGGTCTAATAGCCGTACGATAGAACTTTCCTTTCAGCTTTAAAGGAAAGTTACGATCGTACAGGATCCTTGTTGCACTCTTCCACACTTTGACCATCCAACTTGGATGCGGTGGTTGACATCTCCGTCTAACTCTCTGTCCTTCTGCAGTATGGAGCTTAAATATCGAAAATGAGAACTTCTCGATATCTCTTGGCCATCTAACTGAACCGTGCCACCGTGGAACAATAACAGAAATTTTTTATGGAAACCGAATGAGAGTTTGAACTATCGATAGTCAAAGTATTTATATCAAATTTATAAATTAAAAATAAAAGCATCGACCTCTAGTGAGTTATAGCAGCCACCAGTCATGCATGTCATGTTATTAGTTTGCTGCTGTGAGAAAATATAAAAGGTCTGAGTTAAATAATAGAACTCATCGTGGTTATCAGTGCGAATATGTTATTAGTTCCTCCTAATCTTTCCCTCCATCGTGGCTATAACAAACGAAAAATTGAGATCATTCAGCTCACGTCGAGTTGACTAAGCCATGTCAATGCTTACCCAGCCTGCTTTATTTTCTTAAACAATTACAACTTTGCATAAAAAACTATTACAAAACTTTCAACATTATTTAGCATTCATTACTATATAAAGGCTGATGATCTCCTTCCGTCAAACAGGCAACAAACATAGTTTCAGCTTTCCACTACCACAAATAAGGGTCAGATTTAGCCGGAAAATGGCGACCACGGGAAGGTCGCATCAATGGTGCCACCTCGCTTTTGCAGTCGTGATGTGCATCTTAGCCACTAGCATAGCAGCGGATAAAGCTTCCTTACATGACGGCATTGGCATTTCTGGAAAACCGCATAAGTCGCCAAAACATGGGAAGCACGAGCCATATTATTACAAATCTCCGCCTCCACCATCTAAGTCGCCACCACCTGTTCAGTACTACTACAAGTCACCACCACCTCCATCAAAATCACCACCACCACCTTATTACTACAAATCGCCTCCTCCACCATCTAAGTCGCCACCACCTCCTCAGTATTATTACAAGTCACCACCACCCCCATCAAAGTCACCACCACCACCTTACTACTACAAATCACCTCCTCCACCATCTAAGTCGCCGCCACCTCCTCAGTACTACTACAAGTCACCACCACCCCCATCAAAGTCACCACCACCACCTTACTACTACAAATCACCTCCTCCACCATCTAAGTCGCCGCCACCTCCTCAGTACTACTATAAGTCACCACCACCCCCATCAAAGTCACCACCACCACCTTACTACTACAAATCACCTCCTCCACCATCTAAGTCGCCGCCACCTCCTCAGTACTACTACAAGTCACCACCACCCCCATCAAAGTCACCACCACCACCTTACTACTACAAATCACCTCCTCCACCATCTAAGTCGCCGCCACCTCCTCAGTACTACTACAAGTCACCACCACCCCCATCAAAGTCACCACCACCACCTTACTACTACAAATCACCTCCTCCACCATCTAAGTCGCCGCCACCTCCTCAGTACTACTACAAGTCACCACCACCCCCATCAAAGTCACCACCACCACCTTACTACTACAAATCACCTCCTCCACCATCTAAGTCGCCGCCACCTCCTCAGTACTACTACAAGTCACCACCACCCCCATCAAAGTCACCACCACCACCTTACTACTACAAATCACCTCCTCCACCATCTAAGTCGCCGCCACCTCCTCAGTACTACTACAAGTCACCACCACCCCCATCAAAGTCACCACCACCACCTTACTACTACAAATCACCTCCTCCACCATCTAAGTCGCCGCCACCTCCTCAGTACTACTACAAGTCACCACCACCCCCATCAAAGTCACCACCACCACCTTACTACTACAAATCACCTCATCCACCATCTAAGTCGCCGCCACCTCCTCAGTACTACTACAAGTCACCCCCACCCCCATCAAAGTCACCACCACCACCTTACTACTACAAATCACCTCCTCCACCATCTAAGTCGCCGCCACCTCCTCAGTACTACTACAAGTCACCCCCACCCCCATCAAAGTCACCACCACCACCTTACTACTACAAATCACCTCCTCCACCATCTAAGTCGCCGCCACCTCCTCAGTACTACTACAAGTCACCACCACCCCCATCAAAGTCACCACCACCACCTTACTACTACAAATCACCTCCTCCACCATCTAAGTCGCCGCCACCTCCTCAGTACTACTACAAGTCACCACCACCCCCATCAAAGTCACCACCACCACCTTACTACTACAAATCACCTCCTCCACCATCTAAGTCGCCACCACCTCCTCAGTACTACTACAAGTCACCACTACCCCCATCAAAGTCACCACCACCACCTTACTACTACAAATCACCTCCTCCACCATCTAAGTCGCCGCCACCTCCTCAATACTACTACAAGTCACCACCACCCCCATCAAAGTCACCACCACCACCTTACTACTACAAATCACCTCCTCCACCATCTAAGTCGCCACCACCTCCTCAGTACTACTACAAGTCACCACCACCCCCATCAAAGTCACCACCACCACCTTACTACTACAAATCACCTCCTCCACCATCTAAGTCGCCCCCACCTCCTCAATACTACTACAAGTCACCACCTCCTCCATCAAAGTCACCACCACCACCTTACTACTACAAATCACCTCCTCCACCATCTAAGTCGCCACCACCTCCTCAGTACTACTACAAGTCGCCCCCACCTCCATCTAAAAAATATTAAAATCCGCAGCCGCTCCTTGCATAAGCTTGGACCTAATATGAGCTTTCAAGTTAATTTCATATTTCATTTCATACTCATGTGTTTTTGTTGAATAATATAGTTTCTCGAGAAGATTTTTTTTTCTGGATGTAACGATCTAAATATTCTTTTGTATTACTGCTTTGTTATCAATCAAGGAATTGTTTGATTTAATTTGATGTACTATATATATGAGCTATATATGCATGGATTAGTCGATTTTATCCCAGCATACTTAATTTCACACGAGACTGCGACATTTTTGTATGTAGTTCGTCAGACTGTTTAAATGGTTTGCAAGATTAGCTTAGTTGGTTTTAATTGATATACTTAACTAAGTAAAGTACGTGATGGTCGTTCAACTCTAGTATATATATTACACATTCTGCTTAGGATCAAGGATAATCATTAGAACAATTAATGTATCTGTTAACAAGAGCGATGTATAATTGGGCAATTTACTGATTTGGTATTGCAAAGATAAATGAAATATTTGAGTTCAACTCACTTTTTCTTTTCTTTTTTTCGATAGAGCAATGAGCTTAATAATTAAAAGAGCAGCCAAGATTATGACATAGCTGTAAACTAAGTGTACTTGATATTTGTATATTGTAAAATTATATTCTAGGGCTTTTTATAATTTCTGCCCGTTAACTATCCCCAAATTCAAGTTTTGCCCTTTTTTTAAACGGGCTTGAAAAATGCCCTATAACTTTTTTTTTTTTAATAAAAAATGTCTGACGGGCTGAGGACTGGGCTGGCTCGAAGCCCAGTCGACGTGGCATCCCACGTGGCGTACGGACGACGACCACGTGGCGCCACGTCAAAAAAAAATTAAATTTTTTTTCGTTGCCCAAAGTTTAATTACAAAATTACCCCTCGTCAAATTTATATCCGTTGAACTCCTCATTTCACCAAAAACACACTACACTCTCCACCAAATCGATTAGGGCAAAATCTCAGACTTGAAGTGCGACCGTTAAAAGCAAGGTAATCGATTTCTTTAATTTTTGTTGTTAATCAAATCAAGGTATTTCGTTATTGAAAATGGATTTCGCTTCTTCAATTCTGCCACAACTAGAGTAAATGGTGACCATAGTATTCAGCAGAACTGTATCATGAGTTTCAAGCTCACCAAATAAATTGCAAGCATCACTATCAGTACCACACTTTGCATAAGCATCAACAAGTGCACTGGCAACAACAAGGTCCTGCAGGAATCCCAGCTTATGTACTTGCGCATGCAATTGCGTGCATATATTATGAGTACCTAAGCTACTGCAGGCCCTTAAAATGCTCGAAAACGTAGAGGCATCACCAAAAAGTCCCCGCATCATCATACAATCAAACAACGCCAAAGCCTCAAACGGTTCACCATTTGCAACATATCCTGAAATCATAGAATTCCATAACACAACACAAGGACCAGACTTGAGGTCATCAAATATTCTTCTGGCTTCACTCATTCTGCCGCAATTCGCGTAACCCGAAATCAACGACGACAAAGAAAAATCATCCGGATAGTCCATCATACTCAAAAAACTACTCGCACTAGCCAAATCACCGCACTTTCCATACATGTTCACGAGCGAACTACCTAAAACCAAATCAAATTCCACATGACCAACAATCATCCTTCCATGAACCTGCTTCCCCCAATCAAGACCTCCACAGTCCACACTCCGCACAGGCTCCAATCACCGTCGCTAAAACAAATGGATTCCGGCTTAAAACACCATCCGTCTCAACCGTTTCCCAGTTCAAACACTCCTTAAACAACCTCAAAGCTGTTCTCGGTTCCCCACTCCTCGCATAACCATTAATCATCGTGTTCCACGCAAGTTCATTCTTCCTCGGCATCTCATTAAACAAACTATGAGCACCATTCAACTCCCCTGCATCCACCAATCCCGAAAGAACTACGTTCCAAGAAAACTCATTTCTGTCGGGCATCGCGTTAAACACGGCCAACATCTCGTTCTTGCGTCCCGACTTTGCGTATCCCTCGAGAATCGTGTTCCATGTGAATGGGTTTCGTTGGGGAATTTCGTCGAACAGGTTACAAGCATCCTCTGTTTTTCCACACCTGACGTACATTTGCAGGACTCGGTTAGCAATGGAGAGCGTGGAGAGCAGGACACCATTTTTGAGGAAAAGTTGGGGAAGTTGCTTTCCTTGTCGAATGGAATTATGGGTGTTGAACTTATTCAGCAAACGTGCGTATGAGTGTAAGTCTTGAAAATCCATTGGCATTAATTTCTTTAATTTTATCCAAGTTTAAGATTATAACACTATTATTTTGCTTTTTTTGAACATAATTATTTTGCGTTAAATTTGACGAGGGATAATTTTGTAATTAAACTTTGATCAACGAAAAAAAATTGACGTGGCGCCACATGGTCGTCGTTCATACGCCACGTGGGATGCCACGTCGACTGGGCTTCGAGCCAGCCCAGTCCTCAGCCCGTCGGGCATTTTTTATTCAAAAAAATAAAGTTATAGGGCATTTTTCAAGCCCGTTTAAAAAAAAGGGCAAAACTTGAATTTGGGAATAGTTAACGGACAGAAATTATAAAAAGCCCTATATTCTAACCCTCGCGTGCGTATTATCAAAATGTTTTAAGTTAGTTACTAGATCAAAATTAATTACTATTTAGTGTAACTAAAAAGACTGTGTTCCCATGCCTCTTAGCTTAAAAGATCTTCTTTTATACTTTTTGCTAATTTTGAACACTACTATTTGTTATAAATTAATCATGTTATAAGTTAGACGCATCTATGTTTCGCTTAATGCACAAAAATTCATGTTATTGTTATTAATAGCCAAGTTTGTTAATAACTAGTATAATAATAAGAAAAATTCATGTTATTGTTATTAATAGCCAAGATTGTTAATAACTAGTATAAAAATAAGAAGGATGAAAATATTCCTTGTTAAGTTTTGTGTTTCAATTTTATCTTAAAAAATTCAACTAATTATTATATTATGTTTTATTTTACAGTAATAAATACTTTGAGGGCTAGCGCGTATTAATCGATTTGAACACGCAGATATAAATTTTCTTAACACTTAATAGCATTGGAGTCCACTGTAAATTACAGAACGGTCCTTTTTATTTTTTTAGTTCTTTCGAACTCGCCTAAAAAATTTCATGTTTTGCCCTTACACGCCCGCTGTGAATTGCTGAATGATCCTTTTAATTTTTTACTTCTTTCAAATTGGCCCCAAAAGTTTTATGTTATTTATTTATGGGCCCCACTGAAAATTGTTAAACGGTTCGTTTATTTTTAAATTCTTTCAGTTTCGCCCCAAAAGTTCAGCTACTATATTCTTTTTGGTTTTGCAACAGTAAATAACTTGTGTGTCCACGTGTACTACACAATTGAACCTGCTTAATATAAAATTAATTAACACTCAATAACATGGGGGTCCGCTGTAAATTTTGGAATAGTCCTTTTAATTTTCAATTCTTTTAGTTTTGCCTAGCTCGTAAGTTTTATGGTACGCACTTATAGGGCATTTTTGTTAAACGCGGACCCATAGATGCACTGGTAAAACACATTGAAGATCTCGACTTAGGGCGTGCAACTAGAGCTCGTGGGAGACCGAAGAAGATATGGGTGGAGGTCATACGGAACGACTTGAAACACAAAGACCTAAGTGAAAGATTTACTTCTCAACCAATGGAGACAGAGGAATCATGTGCACGAGACTCAACGTGATTCTTTTATGGTTCATATAGTCTACCTCATTTTTTTGGGGATGACAGGCTTGATTCATAATAAAATTAATTCAAAAAAGCTATATTAAAATTTGTTAAATAGATACTCAAATTGGCTATTATTAAAATTAAAACAACACTTTTAAAAATGACAATTAAATTATCGAATACAATAAAATGCGCCAATGCGAAAGCACGGGCTAATAACTATTATACTTATAAATAGTTATAGTTGTATGATTAATTTGTTCACAAAACAAAATTCAACTTTCTAAATAAAACCTATAGGGAAGTTTGAATGGATTTTTATTTTATTCTGAGCTCTTTAGAGAAATACCATATTTTAATGAGCGATATCGGAGGTAACGCTTTAGAAGCACATACTAGTCGTAAGGAAAATATATCTTAGGTATGAAAGGCCTCTCGGCTTTGCTCGTCAATGAAGCAACATTTCTCACTACGTGTTTTTTATATTATGACTTTTTTTTATATTATGACTTTCTTTTAGGAGGGCTAGTAGAGCTATGTTGGATTAGACGTTATTGTAGCACTAATGCGAGAAGTAAACCTAAAACCCTTTCAACGGAGGGATCTTTTTGATTCTATTAGTTTTTTTCAAGATATGTGTTCTGGTATGGAATGAGGCCCTCCTACTACATATATTGGACATGGAATGAAATATTAAAAAATGTCTACATGGTAAGAGACTGTCCTTCCTCCAAGTCAAGACAAACAATAGCATTAGACGAGCAAAGTGATGACTCCCCTTGGTCTATGGCGCCAAAGAATCAAAATAAGTAATAAAAGTGGATAGGGAAGCCGCAATATGGCCAATTTCGTTCTCACTTTCAAGTTTCAACGAGATATTATTCCATAAGCCAGATGGATATATCCAAGCATAACCATATATGTGAAACTCAATTGAAATTGGTAGGAATTATTTGCTAGAAACAGGGGGCATGCGCGCAATGATTTGAAATCGTAACAAATTACATCTTTAATCAAGAAAGATGTGACTCAAGGACTATAGTTCTTTCATTCTCGAGCTTAGTGAAGACTAGGTTACATGGTTTTAGAATCAACTACTACTATTTATTAACCAAATTATTCTACAAAGGCAAATAAAAAGATTTTATTTTCAACTAGGTAATGATATCCACATCCACATACGAGGAGGAGCAAGCATAGTTGTACACTAAAAAAAGAGAGGACGCAAAGTCTTTATTCATTTTTGAGCAAATGAATAAAGGCGTTTAAACTAATTATATGTAGAGTAAATCTCGTTTTTTTCTCATTGTTTGTGGGTTTTCACAAAGTGTCCCACACGATTTCAAAAAGTGAAATATATACTCAATGTTTGCGATTTTGTGCGGAGATCCCCTTGAATCTTAAATCTAGCGTTAAAAAATGCAGACACGTGTTCAAAAGTGAATGGCTAATTAAACGTTAAGAGGGTGAAAGTTAATTTAAAAAAAAAAAAAATCAGTAAGTAGCCCAATTGTCCTAACCCGCGTTCACTTCAACACATCAATCACTCAATCAACAAAATGGCGGGAAACCAATACGCCATGAAAGGGTATTAGGGTTTTAAGCTCGACAATCGAATTGGAGTAAAAGCAAAATTCGAAAATGCCAAAGTACAAAATAAGGGGAATCGATGTCGATTTCCCTTACGAGGCGTATGATTGCCAGCTCGTGTACATGGAAAAAGTCATCCAATCACTTCAAGAAGTACGCTGGATTCTGAATCCCCTCGTTTTTTATTTATTTATTATTTTTACTTTACAGTCGTCAATGTTTTCATATTTGCCTCAAGTTAATCAAATGAACGTAATTCGATGTGTTTTTTCGGTGCATTTTGTGGATTTTGGCTACAAGTCGAAAAATTGTATATCGTCGATTGGGAATGGGCTAATTGTTTCCGATTTGGGGTAAAAATGATATCTTTTTTATCGCCATATCCTAATTTTACAACTATGGAGAAGCGTTTTAGTTATGGACTAATGGAAAATGAGCTCATAGTAGAGGGTGAATCGTGAATTGTGGAAGTCAACCTTTTGATCTGAGGAAGCATGATTTCTTTTCAACCGGAGTTGACAAAAGTGCCTAGTGATTAGGACTATATTGCTTGATCTCCGCTATGATCGTTGGGTAAAAATTGTTTCTTGGTAATTGTTGTTATCTCTGTTTGTATCCTATTTTTACCTCTATCGAGAAGTGATTTAGTTATAGTATAAGGAGAAACATTAATCGTGGAACTCGGCCCTTTGATCACAAGAAGAAGCATTAGTTTTGAGTTGACAAATGCCTACTGATTAGGAGTCTATGATCATTTCTCCTATTCGCTGTTTCTCTGTTAGTAATAATTTCTCATGTTCTGGAACTGGTTTCTTCACTCACATGGTTTTGACATCTTATTCGTGAAATCAACTGGGAGGCTTGTGGTAGGCCCATGGCATCCTATGTAATTAACTGCCCCAGTTTTTTCAGATTAAAGACATGGTTGATGTTGTGTTTTCTTGTATTACTTCATTCGCTTGCATACCAAACAGTCTGTTCAGCGTTGATTTTGCTTATCATTCATCATTAGCAAATGGTTCTAATTCTTTAATGGATGATTGCTTATGATGCCAGAAATCTAATGCACTACTAGAGAGTCCAACTGGAACTGGTAAGACTCTATGTATTTTATGCGCCACATTAGCTTGGAGGAAAAGTTTGGGAGATTTCTCAAGAGGTAGACGTCCACAAACTCAGACCAGAGGGAGCCAATATGAAGACGAAGACCTGTCGCAAAGCCAGTATTTCGATGAAGATCTGTCGCAAGGCCGGAGACGTCTGTCGCAAGGCCGGAGAGAACGCAAAAAGTATACTTCTGAATTTCCCATCATAATATACGCCACACGAACCCATAGCCAGATCCGTCAAGTGATTCAGGAGTTGAAGAGGTGCAGATACAGGTTAGATCATTACATTATACCGGCTTTGCAACTTGAAGCTGCTTTGGTCATCGTTTTTCGTTGAGGTGCTGCAGTTTCATGATTTATGTAACCATATTGATTCTGTCTTTTTGATTGTTGGGGCTTAATGGTCATTTAGTTTGAACTGCTACCTCTGGATATTTGTGTCTTTGAATAAATGAATCAGTGTATAAGTTGTGCAAATTATTTTCCTTGTCTATTTGCTGTCATTATTTTTAGCAATGATCTCTTTTACCTTTCCTAGTTCCCAGCTCCTCAAGCTACTACTCTAACCAAGTGCCACTATATTACTTTTTTGCTTTTGGCCGTTTATCTTTTCCTGATTAGTTCTGATTTATGAACGTAGAAGCTTGATATTTAAGTTTGCAAATCTTATATTTTGTTTTTCTAGTTCTTCCAAAGCATATTTGGTCTTGCTTACAAATTGTAATCTTAAGTAGTATTAAATATGGATTTGGGCATATATGCATTTTTTTTTGAGAGAAGGCATAGATGCGTTATTGTTCTGCAGATTGATTTAGTGATCTATGTTTCCTGGAGTTCAGGCCTAAAATGGTGGTTTTAGGATCTCGAGAGCAGCTGTGCATTCATGATCAAGTAAGTTTACTTCGTGGAAAGGCTCAGACAAATGCCTGCCAGGCCCTATGTAAAAAGCGCACCAAGCGGTATTGTGGTCATTTTTCGCGTGTTGCAGGTATGTGCCCTATGTGATTCGGATAGTTGAATATCCCTTTAACCACCACCGTACGGATTCCGTTTGAGAAGCAATGATATGTTCTCAGTTTTGACTTCTATGTGATGCGGTGATGAGTGGTGGCTGTATTTGGTCTCCTGAGAGAGACATAATATCAACTGTTGTCGATGGTCCTTTGAGCTGATTTTCATCATCTAATATTAAATGGTTGTCAGTCTTAATACTTGAATTCTTTGTATCTTGTCGTTACAGAATTTGTGAACAAGAACCCTAATCTTGGAGATGAACCAATTGATATAGAAGACATGGTCAATATTGGGAAAAGCTCTGGGCCGTAAGTTTCTATTCATAAATGTTTTCTATGCCAGGAAATTGCTAAAGATGCAAATAATGCTATCTCTGTGTTTTAGGTGCCCTTATTACCTGTCTCGGGAGATCCACAAGGATGTGGACATCTTATTTGCACCGTACAACTACCTTATTGACCGCTCAAATCGAAAGACCCTCAAAATCGATTGGAATAGAAGCATCCTTATCTTTGATGAAGCTCACAACGTAGTATGTATAAATGCATCAACTTTGGGAGGACGTCATTTAAGATTTTCTGTTGTCTCTGTTGCACTATACATTAGCCTGTTAATGAATTGTAGATTACAGTGAAAAACACAATTAGTGAAGCGGATTATGAGTCAATATATGTAGGTTTAATACTGACGAATAGAATTGTTTCACACATGCAGGAAAGCTTATGCGCTGATGCAGCCTCTTTTGACCTGCCTTCTGGTCTTTTGACAGCTTGCATAACTGAGGCAAAAACCTGTGTTGATCTTTCTTTAACTCGGAGAGAAATGTCAAGTGATCAATCATGTAAACCAGATGATTTTGCTATTCTCAAAGGTAATGTTAGCTTTTCCCATGAGATTCTTTCCGAAATAATGGGTGTTGACCCTCAGAGAACCATTTAAGTTCCTTTATCTCATTCATGTTCTACTTTTTATCTTTTCTGGTTTCTCGTGCACTTATGCATTATCATGGAAGGTTCTGCATATGTGTATGGAACAGTATACATCACTCGAGGCATGTCTCATGAATTCTGCATTGCAATATTGCATACTTAACTTGATATTTTCCCTGTTAAATCCGTGATTAACATTTCACTTTCAGTATGTACAACTGCTTTAATTGCATGCTCAAGTTGTTGGAGCACCAGATAGGTGAATTCTTTATTCTCCTTTTTTCGCAGCGCTTCTTTTGAAGCTTGATAAGAGGATAGCTGAGGTGCCTATTGTGTCCAAAGAATTGGGTTTTACAAAGCCTGGGCCGTACATGTATGAGCTATTGTCGGAGCTAAACATAACTAGCGAGACTGCTTCAGGTCTCATCTCGACCATTGAGAAAGGATGCATACTTCTCGAAGAAGGTATTCCTCAGAGTCATGACCTTGAATCGAACATTTTTTATACTCAATATTATGGTTTTCAGGTTTTAAAATTGTGAGTGTGAATGTGCTTCGTCAGAATTTTACCAAAATATTACCCTTCGGTGGTTCCATTGTAATTTAATGTTCATTTTTCTCAAATCATTTCCACAAATGGGCCAATTTTGGATAGCAATAGTGATTCTCATTGTTTTTATCATAAGAATAGGCCATTAGTTTTACCATTTAGATCTACTTTATCCAAATTATAATCTGACATACCCTTATCATAGCGAACACACCTACATGGTCATCCATTCTATAAAACATCTACATGAGAGTGGAGATGGAAAACACGGACAAACTTTAGTTTAGTTTCTAACTTGGAAGCTGTGAAGTGCCTGCTCCGTCTAACGCCGGTTTGCTTAGCAGACAAGGCTTTTACTTATGCGGCTATACCATATAAATATTATACCACTCATCTTGTAATTTATTATCAGATGCAACTGGCAGTGAAAGTGGAGGATTAAATAAAACAGAGGGCACAGTTTGCAGGTTAGAGAGCTTGCGAGATTTTCTTAGTCTGATTTTTCGAGATAATCGTAATAGTCATGCCCAATACTATAAAGTAAGTAAACTTATCGTTTCATTTGATAATTATTTCTTTCACTGACAAGTTTAGTTTTTTTTCTCATGCTTGTCTTAATGAGGCATATGCCACATGATCTTTGTGGCAATTCACATTTGACAGGTTCATGTTCACGAAGTTGAATCTTGGGCTCCTGATGCCTTTAGAGGTAGTTGACAGCCTCTCTTTATACTGAAAGTGCTCATAATTTGATAGCTCTACAGTCACTCTATATTGTACTTTATTCCTTGGTATTCTTACATTTTTCTAGTACTATGCAGTACATCTGCTAAGTTTGAATTACATCACTGTTTACGACTGATCAGTTCATGAATACATTAGTTTGAAGTCGTGTAATTCATGAAGAGCTGAATGATGTATTTGATTTATTACTTGTATTGTTATAGTTAATCTAATCAAGGTAGTGTCTGTAGGTGCACATAAAATAGCTTGTTCGTTTGGAATGCTTATCAAACATTTTTCCAAGACTAGTGGTTCTAGGTATTTTTTGAAGTTTTCATCGGTGACAGTCACAAAGTTTATCTCAAAAGCACATCTATGATGCTGCTTAAGTTAATGGGACACGTTGCCTTGTTGTTGGTTATGTACCTCCAAAAGAGTTCATGTAAAATATTAAGCTGGTGGGGGATGCCAAGAGGGATATCGTTTCTAGATGTTTTATTCATAATAGATAAAAAAATTACCCTATAATCTATTGCATACAATATGTTTAAAGAGATCCCAAAGAAAGAGATTTATCACTAGTGAATTAACTTGCAAATCTTAGTCTCTTCTGATTTGAATTGGAGAAGCTTCTTTTTAGCTTTATTCTAATACGAGGAATTGGATTTGAAAAAACTCATTTTTTAGCTTTATATTTTAGTTGACAGAAGTTGGATTTGAATTTGTCATATTTACTGCGAAATTTTAGGCTGCGCTAGAAAGAATGTTGTTGACTGAAGTCCCGTTTTTCCTTTGTAATTGCACATGATCCCAATAGTAAGATACATCTTGAAAATTATCCAGGAAGTTTCGAAGGCAAACTGGGTTGCCAAGGGGCTTTCTCTTCCCTTTAATGTCTTTTAAGGAAGAAGTAAAGTGGCTTCATACTTTCTATCTATATTGTATTCCCGAGTCCAACCAAAGTTCATAATGGGTTTGCATTTGACCCATATGATGAGATAGAAATTAATACTGGCCCACACGTGAAGGGTGTATCATCCCAAACAAGGGAGACAAACTGGGTTGCATTATGCGAAGAACCTTTGTCTATTCCTTTCACTGAGATGTTTGAAGGGGAGAAATAACAACCACAGCAACAACAAGAACGGGAGAAATAAAGAGACTTCAAAATTTTATAATATATAATAATTAATCATGTGTGGAGTTCTTTTCAATCTTAGAGGTATATATTAAATCGGGAACTATGTGAGAGTTTTTATTTTTTAATTATCTGATGTATGATGACTTATTGGCTTGTGCATAGCAACTGTGCAAGTTCAAACCGTGCTGACTGATATGTATGAATATTCCTTGTGGAAAAATAGGGAAACCTTCTAGGACGTTGAGCTGGTGGTGCTTCAATCCAGGAATTGCCATGGAAGAGTTCTCTGAACTATGTGTTGGATCCATCATTTTGACATCTGGCACATTATCTCCGCTGGATTCCTTTGCTGAAGAATTGAAGTTGTAAGTAGCTACAGTTTGGATTATTATTGCCACTGCTTTCAACAGAAACTATGTTTATCATCTTTCCTCTGTTGTAGAGAATTTCCAATACGATTGGAGAATCCTCATGTTATATCAGAAGATCAAATTTGGGCAGGAGTTGCTGCGGTTGGACCATCTGGTTATTCTTTTAATTCTTCTTACCGGAGTCGTGATTCCACAGAGTATAAGATGGAGCTTGGCAATGCCATTGGTATGTGCATCTCATATGGATAACTAGATCTTCATTAACTGCTATATGTGTCATGAATACTCTATATGCTCCTCTAATGTGGAACTTTTGAAGATTTAAGAAATTTTAGCAGAATTCAGCAGCAAGTAATTAATTTGCAATAAGGCAAGATTTCTAAATTGGATTTCCCGTGGCAGTCAATTTCGCTCGAATTGTACCCGATGGGCTGCTTATATTTTTCCCTTCCTACTACTTATTGGAGCAATGCATCAGCTGCTGGAAAACAGTGGTAAGTTACAACATCTTGAAATTAGTTTTTGCTCTTGCGTCTGATTGACAGAACCTCTTTTATACAGGGTCAACAATATTCAACTACAGTATGGGAAAGGATCTGCAAGCATAAGTTACCGGTTATGGAACCCAGGCAATCCGCTTCATTTCCTTCAGCAATTGAAGTAAGTTGCTTGGATGAGCTTAACCTTATTTATTCTACGAATGTCATCAGAGGATTTCATGCAGTCCATGTCTTCTTGATTAGGAATATACAACAAAATTAAAGGACCCCTCCACTTCTGGAGCCATTTTTTTTGCAGTATGCCGTGGCAAGGTATGAATATTAGCGGAAAGTTTCCATATGACCATACAGGTTATCGAATTTATTTCCCTTGGAGTTTTGATAGATTTGAAGCTGTAACAGAAGCTTCTTTACTTCTTTGGTTGGGACTCAATGTCTTGTGTATTTTAGTTTTACCATGTAAATGCTTTTATCAAAATTCGTCTATGTTGTGTCAAGAGAATGATTATGCACAACCAGTAGATAAAGTCTGTAAACTGTTGGATCGCATTATCTTGACTCCTTGAGGTTTTGTTTGAGTAACTAAGTTTTCAAATGTTTTGTTTTGGATAAACTTGGAAATAGATGTCCTTGTAAGATAAATTGGAAAAAATGTGCTGATTTGTGAAATGGGAGTGGTTTCAGCCTTTCAGGTGACTAATTAGGTGTAAATGCCTAAATATACCGCAAAATACTTGAATTTATGAATGCTAAAGTGCTTGATGTGAAATAAAGTATCATTACATGTCTTGTCTGTCAAACATGCAAAGCCTGAAGTGGATACAAGTCTACTAGCAAATTTTTAACTGGTGCCTAATAACTAGTTTAAGATATATTTTGGTGCCTATTTCTTCCACATCGACTCTTGAAATCTTTTAATATGCATGGAATTGATAACTTGATTTTATGGCTGTTGCGTTCATTTTATAATGTTTTTCATATTTTTATGTCAATCATATATAATAGGTTAGTGAAGGACTGGATTTTGCCGACCAAGCTGGCAGAGCTGTGGTAATCACTGGTTTGCCATTTACCACCATGACCGATCCAAAGGTTTGTTTCGTTGTGCCTTTTGTTTGCATTAATCTCTTCTGATTTCAATTTCTTGTCCTTAAAAAAGTTGTGTAGTCTCTGAACAGTGTTAATTTGCTGTGGACCTCCATTTTTCATGTAACCATCAAGTCATCTGTTATTTGTAAACTCTTTTAACTGCTGATTTAATTTCCGAATGTATCAAACACCAAATTCATTTCACCATTCTGATATTCGAAAAGCATTTCAGAGGCAAATAGTAGGATACATGAATCCCTCTCTATTCATTTATAACTGAAGGGATGTGATAGGACATGCTTTACAGTGAATTGAGGAATGTAGGCGTTAGGGATGGTAAGATACAGCAATAAAACAAATTATATTTTATAGGTAGATTTAGTCATAAAACATTTACTTTAACTCAAAATTAGAATAAGCTTTATCAGCTGCCCCATAGTGTGCTCATCAATTTAAAGCACATCAGAAAGAGGGAAACACGGAGTAATTTTATTGTATTTTGATATATGCAGACTCATTTGAGTTGGTGAATTTATATGTTAGCTGTCTGGCTCAAGAGTATTTTATGTTACCATTAAGCTATTGGTGGTTGTGAAATGCAAAGCAATAAACAAGTATTAACTTTCACATGAGAAATTGAAGTTCTAAAGATTCCACGGAATTTATTCACTTCAACATTGTGTAGTTGAATTATGGGGGATGTTTACTATCTTATGTCCATTTAAGATTTGTGGCTCCTCTCTTTTTGGATTACATAATAAACTCTTCCATTTTATTTGATTGACATAGGTACGCCTGAAACGTGAGTTTTTGGATCAACAGATACAGTCAAAAAAGATGGGAATCAAGGTAGCGTTAATATAATAACGTATTATGGGTTTCATACTTCACCGTTGACTAGCATGAAAATTAGTCAAATGCACTGTGAGTGGACAGGGTCTGACTGGAGAAGAGTGGTATTCTCAGCAAGCGTCACGAGCTGTAAATCAGGCAGTGGGCCGTGTCATTCGTCACCGACATGATTATGGAGCGATCATATTTTGTGATGAAAGGTGGCTTCATCAATCCCTTCTTGTTTAATCCTGAAGCTTTTGTGAATGCCAACTGTTTGTAACTAGGACCAAGAAGTAGCTTCATTTTTCAATTAAAAAAAATGTTTGATTTTTGTCATCATTCTGATTGAAAAGAAAATGGAGCAGTGTGACAGGTACAAATGAATTTTTAGTTATGAATCACATCTAACTGTAGTTCCGTTGGTCATAACTTGATGTGGGTTTACAAGTAGGTCATATCATTTGTTAACTTATTACTGTGTATATAGTATAATGGCTTCTTATACAACATTTCTTTTTTATATTTTGAAAAATGTTATTAAACAATTTATTGTTTCTTGTCATGAATAGGTTCACATATTCAAACCGACAGTCTCAAATATCATCGTGGATAAGGCCTCACATCAAAGTGCGGTTTTGACTGTTTTACCGAATTTTCTTTTTTCTCTTCATTTCACTTTGTATTAGTCTCTATTTTTCTAATTCTGTAAAACTTGAGATTGCAGTGTTACTCCAAGTTTGGTGATATAGCTTACACATTAACTCGCTTCTTTCGAGATGGCGTACGTGGCCCTACAAAGGTGGAAATGACACGAAATGTAGATAAGGGTAAGCAGTTCTTAGTTTACTGATGTAGACTCTATGTAAATCATTTATGCAGAAATTGGCTTGCTTTCTACTCTTATGATCAATACTCCATTGGCATGTGGACATCCAGCAAATACAAAGTAATATAGTCCTGTATTTAGAAACTGTAACTACTCAAGAATAAGGTCTGCTCTGCTCTGGATCCTTGACGCTGTGCGCTACCCAAAACTAGGAATTTTCTTGAGAATATCTGATCACACCTATATTGCAATGTTTTCTGTTTAATCTCTCTTCAAAAGTAATTTTAAATCTGTTGCTGCTCCCATCCTTTTGGAGCTGTGCAATGCCATTTCATATTGCACTTTATAGATCCTGCCAAATGCAATTGCTATCTTTGTTTGGAAAATGTAGACTCATTTTTGTTGGGGCTTATCAGGGGTCTGCATTTAACATGTCGGTCAAGGTTTGTCCATGTAGAGCATAATGGGTTTGTCACAAGTTTAGTGTTCTTTGTCCAGAAAAAGAAAAGATAAAAGAACTAGTTAACTTTGCAAACAAAGTGCTTTGGTACAAACATAACCAGCATCATACATGTCTTTGAGGAGAGTAGAACACAATAAAGCTGGAGCAATGGAAGTATGGAACAATATTCATGCTGGCCAATACATCAAAGATGACGCCTGAATATGATGGTGTTTTTGAAGAAATTTTGATTGACACCTATTTTGTGTTCAAAGAATTTTCGTTGATGCTTAGTGGGTCCTCATCCGGGGGGAACTCTATGTCTTCAGATCCAATATATAATATTACTCGAACTCGAATACACTAGAAACACAATCGATTTGCCTATTTCATTTATGTTGCGAATTGATGGACGGTGGTCTTCCTTTTCATTTTTAATTTACACCTAATTGAAGCAATGTTGGGGTGGTGCTTGTATGTGAGAATCATGTAGTCGGGCATATATATTGCAGAAGATATGATAAGTACGCCAAGCCCCCAATTAATGGACAAGTTTCAACCCGAAAATCTTCTTGTTCCCCAGGTATATTTCAGTTTATCTCGTACGTTGCTTATGTGAATTTTAAAATTGTCCTGTCTTATTTTGTTGATTTTTTTTTTCCTTCGGTTATGAATTCAGACAGTGTCCAAAACAGTAGATCAAATTTTCTCCTTGGACTCGTCATCTTCTAGCATACAAGTGAAAAAACAAGGCAATTCTTCTGTGCAGCACAGCGAAATAGTTCCTGCCAATCGCTCATTTCTGACATCAGACAAACCCTTTAAAAAGTCGAGTGTATTGTGTTCAGGTGATGAGGAACGCACAGGAAAAAAATATTTGATCAGCGGAAATAACATCATAGATTTGGATGGAGAAACTGACAACCTGATTGCACCTTGTATATCGAAAAAACGTAAATTGTTAATAACAGGGCCCAATCACTCAAACAATTTAGTAAAACATGAGAAACTGCAATTCTCAGAGAAGCATGGCACCTATAATCATCAAGAAAATAGAGAAATGTCAGGTAATCATGAAATTATTACAGAAAAGAATAAAGACACGCTTATCAAGAGGGAAGAAGCTGGTGCCTCTCAGACTGTGCCGCACAATGGCGTCGAAAAAAAGGGATCAGCTTTCCTCGTCCAGGTGAAGTATTTTTAACTATTTGTGCTGTAGGACTTAACAGTTGGTCTTTCTATGCCTCAAGTTGTATCTGTATTCATATGCAATCTGCTGATGTAATATAGGTTATTGCTTCAAGGACTCTTGGTGCATGGGCTATTTATATATACCTCATTGGCAGCTCTTTTAAGTTATCCTTTGGAAAATGTCAAATACTAGAATGACGTTTAGTGCAAATGTTCCTAAACTTTTGGACCGTATCTTGAAAAATCTAAAGCTTGAAGTAGTGGAGGGTGAATTCATGGAAATAATTTAGTTGTGTAATGAACTTAGGGTGTTCTTGTGGAGGTTAACTGCAAGGACACTCTACAATGATGCTTGAATTTTTTGAAAACATAAGTTTCTTCTTTCGAAATGTGAAGGTTATGTAGCCTTTGCTCTTTCTAAATGTCGCCCATGTACATATTTTTTTTGTCAATTTTTGTGCCAACACCCGCACCCCCTTCACATTATGTTTAGCTCTCTTAGAGTATATATATCATGTGAATAGCTACGTTTTAGCTGTCCAGCTCTCTTAAATCGATATGCTCAGGTGAAAAGTAAAATATTAATTTGAATAATTAGGTGTTATTCCATTTTATCCACAAAAGGCTGTTTTCTTGGATGTGAACTTCAGCAATGTTTTATTTGTCTACCCTGCAGGTCCGCGAAATGCTTACTGATGTAGAATATAAAGAATTTGTGGGCTTTATGAAGGCACTGAAGTCGAAGGCAATGAAGATAGGTCATGTTCTGCAATCGATCGCTAAATTATTTTCTCGTCCAGAGAGGATCTCACTTCTTCATGGGTATCAGATTCACTCAATGACAGTCTATTAGCATCATTATCGTTGTTACTATACTAATACATCATTCCATGCGCTCTAGACCACATAATTTGCGGCACGTCTGTTTCGTTTTAAGATTAGTATGTTAAGCTTATGATGGAATGTGCTGGACTGTAGTGAAGCAATTCTAGGATTAGTTGAAGTTTTCAAGGCGGATGAGCAGGAAGGAAAAGAGAGGTCTATCAGATTGGATATAGGAGTGGCTTATATATCATTACAAAGCTTGCTGCTGTCTTCTGGGAGACTTCAGTTTATGCTTCTTAACCCAAAGAAATTTGAGTAGTATCATTTCACTCTTATCACAGACCAAATAAGCTTGATGATACTTTCTCCAATATAGTTCCAATTATTTTCCATGTTGCTCATGACTATTGAGCTGTATTGTCATGCTTTGATCACGGTACCGCAGTCTCATGTCCTTCACTAGTTTTTGAAAGGTCAATCAGAATTAAGCCGCCAACTTAGTTATAGAGTCCTTCGTTGTTTATACTGCCTTGTCTATCTTGGATGACACTTACATGACTAATTGGGTCTAGGTTTATAAGTGAGATCAGAGTTTAGTTGCTGGTGAAAGAAGTGTAATGCGATTCTCTGATATTGTCCTTTTGTTTTCTATCTACTGGCATATGTAAATTGGCATTAAATTATTTATCGTCATCAAGTGGATGAAGTATTGTCGAAAAAAATGTTAGCGGTGGAGCAGCTTTTAATGGACAGTCAGAGCCATTGCGCTTGTTGATAATGTTGCAGTAGTTATGGGAGATACTCTCATATATACTTGTCTATATTCTTTTGGGTAGAGAGAAGACTAGTAAATGCTGGGTCGTTTTAAGATTTATCTGTAATGTGCATGTAATCTGGAATTGTTTAATTGTTCTGCTCTCTCACTTCCTCTTATGTACGTACAGTATCTGATCTCTTTCGTACAGTTTCTCAAGTTTTTGTCTTAATATTTTGACAGATTCAAGGAGTATGTCCCTGCGAAGTATCATTCTTTGTATGAGCATTACTTGTCTGCTAATAGCAGTGTACCTGATGTTTAAGTAAGGATCTCTCCTTACTTGTGTGCTGCATGGAAGATTTTGAACTGAATCTTTGGTAAAAGTACATTTCTTTCCCAAGAAAGAGGAAGGCAGGCTTTGCTTTCTGATCGTTTCTGGTCTTACACCGTTGCTCCGGTCAAAACTCTAGAAGATCAGTTCTATTGATGAGAGGAGACGACACTTTCTGGAAATTTAGAGGCTAAAAAGAATCATTGTCGACATGGCACATCGCTTACTCAACGAGCAAATTACGACAATCTTGCAACCTTTTAATTATTGGGTTGTCTCAGACACTAGTGAATCTTGATTGACATGGTTGAACTTGAACTTTATGGCTATTGGGGAAGGGTAGAAGAGAATTATAGCCAAGGTTATGTGTATTATTATTATCCCTTGTAAAGGATCCTCTCAAAATGTAGTGCATTTTTGTTTTGTTTGTGCTATAATACAATTAGTTAAATGCAAAACAACCCCAGAACTATTATTAATTGGCGAAAGGTCTTCCTATTATTCTAAAATGCACCAAAAAAACAGCTAACAAGCCACTTCAGGGAGAGCTAAGTAAAATTTCTGTATCTTGGGCAACTCTTAAAAAACTCAACTTTTTTTTTCTTCTTTTATACATTAAAAAACTCTTAAAAACAACATTAGCCTCAAATCTCAATGCCATTTTTTTCTTCTTTATTATTGAACTCCTCCCACTATAAACACCACCACCAAGTAAGCCTCAAAAGAGTACTTTTTCTAAAGCAACTTTATATAAGTAGCATGCATTCCAATGATTAGCCTTAAAATCGAATATAAATTTCAAGGGGCACTTTAATATATTCCACGTACTTGTCGTGCTTCTCATTCTTTCTATTATTAACTCATATGCGGTTACCTATACTCGAGTTAAATTTTATTTTGCACAAAAGTTAGTGGTAACATTACATTGGGGATCATTAATACTAATCACGGGAGTTAAAGTAATCTTTGCCACGTACGTGATAATGTTTGTGCCCCCACAATTTCCACCCTCAAACGCAATTCTATTTTTTTACATTAATCATTTAAAGAATCCAATCAAAAGTCAGCACGTTCTCATAACTTTCTAATGCATATTAAAACTTAAAAGTGTAGTATATCTCTTAAGCGGGCCCCGAGATATTAAGCCATTTTCGTGCCAGCTTCACATTATATACTTAATTGACATAATCATGAGCTTAAATCAGGATTCTGAAGCCTAAAGTTTCAGTACAAATACCCCGAAAAATAGCACATACGTGCATTAGGCACATTCGATGAAATTGAAACGATACAAAAAGAATTAACATAACTTATGCGCAAAGATAACACGCACAAATTGAGAAATTATCCGAAAAATAACACATTGTATTTGACATTTGTTTTACGCCATCAAATTCCATTATTTTTTTGTTTCTCTCTATCATTTAAACATTATAAAGTGAGTATTTGGATGATCATTTTACACTTTAACTTCACTGCCATGTCAGACTATTATATAGATAGTCATATCCATGTCCATGACTCAACTCATATACTATATAATAAAATGTGTGGCTACAAATCTTGCTTGTATTAGTGTATTCATATCCATTATCCAACACACCATATCACACTAAAATGAGTAAAAATATGGATATGATGGGGATTGTAATGAATAATGGAGGATGATTATAATGCTCACAGAAGTTATCTGCTATTAAATTAAAACTTAATAAGATAAGATGCTGAAATTTTGCATTCTGGAAGCCACGATTTTCAGTTTTTGCTTAAAATTGACCTTTCCCACTCATTAGGTCCCATTTGGCTATTTCCACTCTCTTTCATTATTATCGTTTGCAGACTTTTAAAAAGGGACCTTTAATCATCAAACATTTGATTATGAAAATGATATTTCAATTGACATAATTAGAATGACGGTAAGTCCATTATTTTTTTTCTGAAATCATTATTATAATTTCGTATGGGCCAGCCTTAAGAAGAAGAGCCATTTGGACCATCAACTTCAATATACGTACATACATTTTTTTTGTAGGCATATGCGTACATACATGCCAGCATCATAATAATAAAGTATTTATATTTTAAATTCTAAATACAATTAAGTGAGGTTATTTTCATGAAGATGTACAAATGTTACGTTTATTTAATTAATTTGATAAGAATGTCCTAATGTCCTGATATATTAGTAGTATTAAAGGACGACGCAGAAACCTCATGTAACAAGCAAACACTATAAATGATTAAGTTTTTATTGAAGAATATATAATTAAATACTAATAAACTACTGAAAGTGAGGTATCGAATATCATTAAAGGTTTTATTGAGAAATATATGAACGCTAATAATTTCTGAAAATGAGTTACCGAATACCAAATTAACCTCGTGTTATTAAAGAGTGCTTTTTTTTTTACCTTAATTATCAGCCATAAATCTAGCATTCCCACAAAAAAAAAGATAAAAAAACGTGATGATAAATTGAAAGCTTACTTTTTTTTACCTTACGTTGCCCATGAAAAGAACTATGGAATTTTATTTTATTTTTGCAATTTTCATTTACAATTTTCCTATACAAATATTTTTTGCACTATTTAGAGTGCATTTCTATCAACAAAACTAACCACGTGTCACTGACCATTATCTAATCAGTAAAGATGAGTTGCTCGGCATATCTAACAAAGATCAACCATCTAAAGGTTAAAATAATCAAGATAAACTTGAACGTTCGAAAGATCCATAAAATTATGCACCATCTGAAAGTCGAGATGCACGAAAGTTGATCAAAATGGTGAACTTACTGAAATCATAAGTCGATCGACATAATAAAGTCGACTCAAATCAATGCAATTTGGGTATGAAACTGTCGGATCGTGGATTGACACAACAACTTTGAGAGTTAGGCTGGCGTTGCATTAACTCTATTGCGATCTTCTTGACTAAAGTAATATGCAGCGGAATTTAAAAACAATAAGATATAAATTTTAAGAAGTTTTCAATATTATTAAAAACTTCCGAGCCTTAGGCGAAATGACCATAAAGGTTTTAACAAAAATGTTCCTCACAATAATTCACTCACGCTCTTTGTTGATCGGACTCAACGAAGCAGACAAGTACGAACTACTTAACTTCTATGAACTAGACGTAAATAGTTGATACAAAAACTTCGCAAAAGCAAGACGAAGACAATGCAATGTGTGATTAATCTCTTGGATTGTTTTGCACTATTGTCTTGTATTCATCTTGATGAACTTCACACATTTTATAGATTTCTTGAATCTTGCACGCCAAGGTGTGTTGTTCACAGCTTTTGGTAACTCTTGTTGTTTCCTTGTTGAATTTTGACTCCTTTGTGAACTCGGTATCTTTCTTGAATATGTGTTTCCTTTATTACCGATCTAGCAAGGTAACACATCTTCTTCAAATTGGAGTAATCCTGGAAAGAATCTAAGTTGCAGAGAACCGCCAATTTGTTTCCTTCTTTGTAAACCGTGTTGAGTTGACTATTCAACTTAACTTGAATTATGGAAATTTCAAGTAAAGGAATCTTCCATAACTCTTCCTTATGATTAAGATACCTTCCTGGACATAAACATAAACAACTAAAATGGTAGAACTTGATTAATAAGTGAATAAAGACAAAACTTAAATTTGGTAGTTAAATAACAGTTTACGCGCAGGTTCTCTGGTTTCAATGTTATCCTCAATGTTGTCCCAACATCGCATAACATTGATTCCAGAATACCTTGCACTTTCAATCTCCCCCTTTTTGCCTTTTTTTCACAAAACTAATACCTGTTCCAATCAAGTCTTATATCCAGAAGGTTAGAATCAACAAGAAACAAATTAAAAACTACTAAACTGCTCCCCCTCAATGCAAACTAACATATTCAAAGTTAAAATAACAAAGACAAGTATTAAGGTCATCACTACATCAAAAGATGTTCAAACTCCAACATTCATCAATGTTGCCTCAACATTGAAACCAGTGAGTTTCCTGCATAAAAGGTTAACTAGAAAAATAGTTCAAAATTTGCTTTCATAAGCAACAACAGTTAGTGCAGTTCAAACAGTAGTAATACTTAGAGTTACAGACCATAGCTAGATAACAAAGACACGTTCCTTGTTCAAAATAAACCGAATAGATATAATGTACCAGCAACACAAACACATCAGCAGCTTTTAAGAAACAAAACATAAACTAGAAAACCAAATTTAAAATTGGAACTACTCTCCCCCTTTTTGTGAAGACGAGAGTTTCTCCAAAATTTTCACCAAGTCGATTCTCCCTGTTTAGATTTCTTTCCTCGTCGCACGTAGGGGATCGCCTTCCTTTTAGCAGCAACTTGAGCATCCTCGATTCTAGCAGCATCACCTCGAGTGTGAGAGCGGGTGCGCGCTATTGTGGGTTCACTGCTTACAGCAACATCTGCAAGAGTATGCATGGGCGACTTGCTTGCCATTGTTAGTGAGAGAGTATCCAGAGAGAAATTGAGAGAATTTCGAGAGAAGAGAGTAAAATTGCAGAAATTGTAAGCACAAATAGGAAATTAGGGTTTTGATTTCCTAATATAATCGTGAGTAGTGGAGAGAGAGTGAATGTTAGTGGGTAGTTACTGATTTAACCAAATAAAATCTTCCCACTATGTTTTTCCGCGCACACGCGTCAATGTTTAAGTAACAGGTAACCAGAGCGGTATTCAAAAATTTAAAAACTTATAATTTCATGTTTTCAATGTTGGCATGCGACAATGCACAATGTTGGGATAACATTCGATAACATTTAAACCAGAAGGTGGAGGTACAGGCTTCACCAAGGTAAATTCATGTGAGAGCTTGAGATACATCCAAAAATACATTTGAAACTTAACAAATATAGCAAGTGAGTACCTCATACATAATGTTCAGATCAAAATCATGAGTAAACAATATAGATAATAAGAAACGCACAAAGATAAGCAGTTATGAATTCAAGGAAAAATTCACTTCCATAGCATAGAAAGTCACAGAAAAGTGTGTCACCTGCAGTATGTCACCCAAATTGTATGCCCCAACGCATGAATTATACTCCCCCTAAGCCTAAATCGACACAACTCAACAACAAGAAAGAAACCAATGCAGTTCTACATGAATGCAACAATGTAATGTCAAATAGGCAGATGGTAAACACTTATGAAAAACTCCTCAAACCAGCACAATTCACATCTCTTTATAATTTTATTATTTTCATAACTCATCTTAACCAAAAGCTGAAGGTTGCTAAACACAAAGATAATGTCACTACTGAATGATGGCAGCCTGAACTCCACACACCCCAATAACAACATTAACAGCAGCAAGTTAGGCAAGTACAAAGGCCTTGAATGTTGGCAATTCATTTATCATGCACCCCAACACCCCAATTCATTATGCATACTTGTTTACCAACCTGCATTCAAGAGAATCACCAAGTGATCAGTGCTACTAAATGTAGAAGTCTAAACCTCAAACACCCTAGTAGAAAGGATCACCCTCATGTGTTCCTTGGCCAAACAAACAGAAACATGTAAATAAGCACAACTGAGTAACACTGAAGTTGTCAACATCATGTACCCCAGCTTCTCCACATGTCATGTACACCTTTTATATGAATAAGACACAACTTAATAGACATCCAATCAGTAAACTTTATGTACCCCAGCTTCTTCATATGTTAGGTTATCACAACCTCAGACAAACAGGAGAGTTTTATTACTTTTTCAAAACAAAGATGTGAAACTGATAACTAGAAATAGTTGGTCATCAAAAAGTTCAACCACACAAACCAAATATGACAAAACAAGGATTAAATGAGACTCAAAAGGAAATAAATACAACAAAGGAAAAACAACAGAATACCTACTACACCACAACCAATATACCAGTGCTAGACAGTGGTGTTATGTCAACATTGGTTTCTTCAACATGTTCACATATTGCACATGCCAAGAGATTTTCTCAAGCTGAAGAATCTCTCACTATCTAAAGGTTTTGTAAATATATCAGCAAGCTGATTTGTTGTCTCAATATGTTCAATGTTGATCACTTTGTCCTCTACCATATCTCTCGGGAAATGATGCCTTATGTCTGTCTATATGCTTAGTTCTAGAATGTTGGACAAGATTCCTAGAGATACTTATGGCACTTAGATTGTCACAGAACATGAAAAGTGTATCATTATCTAACCCATAATCTGAAAGCATGTGTTTGAGCCACACAAGTTGGGTAACACAGCTGCCAGCAGCTACATATTCTGATTTAGCTGTTGATAATGAAACACGGTTCTGTTTCTTGCTATACCAGGAGACCAAATTATTTCCCAAATAAAAACAGCCCCCACTTGTGGATTTCCTGTCATCCACATCACTTGCCCAGTCAGAGTCACTGAAACCAACCAAGTTAGTGTTAGTGTCATAAGAATACCAAATGCCTAAATGTGAAGTTCTAGAGATATATCTAAGAATCCTCTTCACAGCAATCAAGTGAGATTGTCTTGGCTCAGCTTGGTACCTAGCACAAACACATATTGAAAACATGATATCAGGCCTGGAGGCAGAGAGATATAGCAAACTACCAATTATGGATCTGTACAATGTTGGGTCAACATTGCTGCCAGTGCCATCTTTTGTTATCTTCACTGAAGAGGACATAGGAGTTTTGCAAGGCTTGGACTCTTGTAGCTCAAATCTCTTCACCAGGTTCCTTGCATACTTCTCTTGGTTCAGGAAGATACCATTCTCCAACTGCTTGACTTGTAGTCCCAGAAAGTAGTTAAGCTCACCAATCATGCTCATCTCAAATGTTCCTGTCATAGACTCAACAAACTTGTCTAAGGTAGACTTGTTAGTAGAGCCAAATACAATATCATCCACATAAATTGGAGCAATACATATATCAGAGCTTTTTCTAAGGACAAACAATGTTTTGTCTCCATCTCCTCTATTGAAACCTAGGCCTAACAGAAAATCAGTTAGCCGCTCATACCAAGCTCTAGGAGCCTGTTTTAAGCCATACAAAGCCTTCTCAAGTTTGTACACATGGTCAGGATGTTTAGGGCCAGCAAAGCCTTTAGGTTATTCTACATAAACCTCTTTGTCAATTAAACCATTCAAAAAGGCACCCTTAACATCCATTTGGTAAAGTTTAATCTTAAGACATCAATCAATAGCAAGAAGTAATCTAATTGATTCTACCCTAGCTACTGGAGCAAAAGTCTCATCAAAATCTATACCTTCTGCCTGAGTATAACCTTGAGCAACCAACCTAGCTTTGTTCCTCATAATTACACCATTCTCATCAGTTTTATTTTTGAAAATCCATTTTGTACCTATTACATTTACATGTGAAGGCCTAGGCACTAGATTCCAAACTCTATTTTTTGGTGAATTGTAAGAGTTCCTCTTGCATGACATTAATCCAGTAACTATCCTTAAGAGCTTCAGTTACATTCTTAGGTTCAATGGAGGAAACAAAACAAGATGCATTTTCAACAGTACATGAATAAGACATACAAACACACAACTTAACCATATTCGTGTAATTAACCCTTTCTTTGTTGCATGTTCTAACTCTTTCAGTAATTTGTCCAATTACTTGAGTGGCTGTATGATCTCTTTGTATCCTAGCAGGAGGATCTCTTTTGGATTCAGGAACTATTTCATCTTCAGAATCTGACAGCACAGATGTTGGCCTAACATTGGGGGTTTCTAGTGTTAAGTCAACATTTGTTCCAGTTTCTAGTTCAGCATCTCTAGCTTATGTGTTCAATGTTGGGTCCAATGTTGGAGCAACATCTGAAACAGTGACTTCTTCAGTACCTGCAGAAATAGTTAAATCATTAAAAATAACATTCACTGATTCTTGTATAGTATGCAATCTTGAATTGTAGACCCTGAAAGCAGCACTGTTGGGAGAATATCCAACAAATATACACTTTTCACTTTTGGGATCAAATTTGCTCAAATAATCTCTATCTTTTAGCAAATAGCAGTTAATACCAAATTCATGAAAGTGTGCTACTGTTGGTTTTGAACCCTTCAAGATTTCATAAGGTGTCATAGTAGTACCAGGTCTACGATAAACTCTATTACTAATATGACATGCAGTATTCAAAGCTTCAACCTAGAGTTTCTTAGATAGGTTTCTAGAATTCAACATTACTCTAGCCATCTCTTGAAGTGTTCTATTCTTCCCCTCAGCAATCCCATTTTGTTGAGGTGTCTTGGGTGCACAGAACTCATGGAAAATGCGTTTAGTTTCACAGAAATTAGCAAAGCTTACATTTTCAAAATTTTTTCCATGGTCAGACCTAATTCTTCCTACATAAGTGCCATATAGATTTTTGATACTAACATGCAGAATCTTGAATGTGTTGAATGCTTCTGATTTTTCTTTCAAAAACTTTATCCATGTATATCTTGAAAAATCATCAACAATAACAAAAGCATACTTCTTACCATTCAGTCTATTAACCTCAATAGGACCCATGAGATCCATATGTATCAATTCAAAGCACTTATTAGTTATAGGGTTAGTACTTTGTACCTGGAGTGGTGTATGAACAACTTTTGTTTGTTTACTTTTCAGGCAGTCTTCACAAACAATTTTACTTGGACTAGTCAACTTAGGCAAACCTCTTACAACCTCTAACTTCTACAGTTTCTCCAGATTTCTATAGTGCACATGTCCTAGCTTCTTGTGCCACATGACAGATTCATCTACCTTGACATGGTAGCATTCAGCTTCATCTTGAGCAAGATAGCAGTTATCATTTGATCTTGTACCTGTCATGACACGGACATTGTCACTATTAAACACATCACATGAACTTTTATCAAAAGTAACTAGCAAGTTATCATCACAAAGTTGACTTATGCTAATTAAATTTGCTTTCAATCCTTCAACCAACAACACATCCTTGAGTGGTGGAAATCCTTCAACATCCAGTACTCATTTTCCAATGATTTTCCCTTTGGTACCTCCTCCATAGGTAACTGTTCCAACAGTCAAAGGGATCACATCTTTCAGGTTTTAAATATTTCCAGTCATGTTCCTTGAACATCCACTGTCAAAATACCACTTACCTGCAAGGTTAGAGTAAACAGCATAGAAGACAACATTGCAAACAGTTTTAACCTTAGGAGTTTTTATCTTTTCAATCCAAGTTCTACTTTTATGTCATGTAGCCTTGTTACCTAATGTTGGGATAACATTCAGATCAGAGGTTCTCCTAACATTGGTATTGCTATTGATTACTGTTTTCTTCTCAATCACATTTTTATATTTTTTACAATAAGGCTTAATGTTACGAATAGGAGTAGAATAGTCTTTCCTCTATGGAAAGAGGGGATGATACGTGACCAGGTTGAAAACAATATTGACAGATAAAAGTATGCTTTTTCACAGTGTTGAAAGGACTTTCACAACTCAAGCTATTACTTTCCTTGATAAAACCAGCTTTCAAATAGGCGGAATTAACATCTTCAGATGGAGGTTTCTCAACATAGCCCAAACCACTTTTACCTTGATTTTCCATACTAATAACTTCATTAAGTTTAGTAGTACCTGAGTTACATTTGACAATGGTTTGTTCATCTTTATTAAATTTTACCTTTACCTCCTTCAATTTAGCCTCAGTTTTGTTAAGGTCTTTCTCATACAGTTTCAGCATCTCTTTCATGCATCTAATCTCTTCCTTCAGGCTTTTGTTGCTCTTGATGAGTTTGTGATTCTCAAGTAGCAGTTTGTGGTAGATAGACTTCAGGACTTCAATGATTTCCTCTTGGGACATTTTATCTTCAAAGAAATATTCTTCATCTAGATCCACTGAGCCATGAAAAAAATCAAAGTTAGATTCATCATTGTTAGACACAAGATTAGGTTCAATATTAGCATCATATTCATCCCAATCTGCAAAGAAGGTCTCCTGTTCTGATGTTGGATTCTGAAAGTTGGGGTAACATTGAGATCCGAGGCAGTTCAAGGAGTCTTCTGGTGTCCAGTCAATCTGAGTGAGTAGCGCAGCAGTGTGAATCTCTTCTGATTGTTCTTCAGCTTATCCAGAACTAAAGTCATCTTCATTGAAATCATCTACACAAAACCAATGAGATTTTCCTCTTTTTCTAAGAGTGTCAGCACATTCATTAGCCATATGACCATATCCTTTACATTCAAAACATTGAATATCTATTAACTTATCAGCTTCTAAAGGAGTAGGTCTTGATGCCATGTACTTCACAAACTTATGAGGTAATTTCTTATAGCCTGGAGAACTATTACTAAGATTCTTTTCTTTGCCTTTTCCTTTAAAGTCCAGCTTATTGAATTTCTTATTAATGTTACCATAGTTTGAAGAAATTAATTCACATTCATCATCACTTTCATTATCAAGACTTGATCCTCTTAAAGCAACAACCCCATGTTTACTAGGTTGTAAGGCAAGATCCATCTCAAATTATCTAAGAGTATTCATCAAGACTTGAAATTGTAGATTAGCAAGGTTCCTAGACTCACCCATTGCAATTTTCTTGAGAGTAAACTTAGATGACAATGTTCTCATTGCTTTATAAACCATCTCTTGATTAGTCATAAAAAAACCTAGATTTTCACATTGGTTAGCAATATCAAGAATTTTCTCAAAACAACTATCAACACTTTCATCTTCTCCCATCTCAAGTTTTTCAAATTGCTGAAGCAATTGTCTATGTTTAGAATCTTTAACAGCAGAATCTCCTTCACAGTGTAATTCAAGTATATTCCAATCATGTTTGGCTTTTGTACAATTCTAGATTAACTTGAACATGTGATGATTAACCCAACTAAAAATAGCATTAAGAGTCTTTTCATTAGAGTTATAGAGACTTACCTCTGCTGATGTCCAGTCTGCTTCTGGTTTTGGTACTAGATCACCTTCACCATCTCTTGGTAATGTTGGAAGAGAGTATCCATTGATCACATATTGCCAGGATCGAATATCAATAGCTTGGATGTGAGACCTGATCCTGATCTTCCAGTATGCATAATTGGAGCCATTCAAAACTGGAATCCTATTGACATTAGGATTGACATTGTCCATTGTGTTGTATCACCTCCAAACCACCGGTGTAGTCGGTGTTTGACTCTGATACCAATTGAAATTGTCGGATCGTGGATTGACACAACAACTTTGAGAGTTAGGTTGGCGTTGCCTTAACTCTATTGTGATCTTCTTGACTAAAGTAATATGCAACGAAATTTAAAAACAAGAAGATATAAATTTTAAGAAGTTTTCAATATTATTAAAAACTTCCGAGCCTTAGGCGAAATAACCATCAAGGTTTTAACAAAAATGTTCCTCACAACAATTCACTCACGCTCTTTGTTGATCGGACTCAACGAAGCAGACAAGTACGAACTACTTAACTTATGTGAACTAGACGTAAATAATTGATACAAAAACTTCGCAAAAGCAAGATGAAGACAATACAATGTATGATTAATCTCTTGGATTGTTTTGCACTATTGTCTTGTATTCATCTTGATGAACTTCACACATTTTATAGATTTCTTGAATCTTGCACGCCAAGGTGTGTTGTTCACAGTTTTTGGTAACTCTTGTTATTTCCTTGTTGAATTTTGGCTTCTTTGTGAACTTGGTATCTTTCTTGAATATGTGTTTCCTTTATTACCGATCTAGCAAGGTAACACATCTTCTTCAAATTGGAGTAATCCTGGAAAGAATCTAAGTTGCAGAGAACCGCCAATTTGTTTCCTTCTTTGCAAACCGTGTTGAGTTGACTATTCAACTTAACTTGAATTATGGAAACTTCAAGTAAAGGAATCTTTCATAGCTCTTTCTTATGATTAAGATACCTTCCTAGACATAAACATAAACAACTAAAACCGTAGAACTTGATTAATAAGTGAATAAAGGCAAAACTTAAATTTGGTAGTTAAATAACAGTTTACGCGCATGTTCTTTGGTTTCAATGTTATCCTCAATGTTGTCCCAACATCGCATAACATTGATTCCAGAATACCTTGCACTTTCAATCTCCCCCTTTTTGCCTTTTTTCACAAAACCAATACATGTTCCAATCAAGTCTTATATCCAGAAGGTTAGAATCAACAAGAAACAAATTAAAAACTACTAAACTGCTCCCCCTCAATGCAAACTAACATATTCAAAATTTAAAATAACAAAGACAAGTATTAAGGTCATCACTACATCAAAAGATGTTCAGACTCCAACATTCATCAATGTTGCCTCAACATTGAAACCAATGAGTTTTCTGCATAAAAGGTTAACCAGAAAAACAGTTCAAAATTTTCTTTCATAAGCAACAACAGTTAGAGCAGTTCAAATTTGCTTTATGCCAAAATTAATCGCGCCTACACAGTCGAGCTTTATTAAAGGGCGAGGAACCCAAGATAATATCCTTGTGCTTCAAGAAATACTCAATTCGTTGCGAAACAAAAAGAAGAATACGATAGGGTGTATGATCTTGAAACTCGGCCTTGAGAAAGCCTACGACAAAATCAGCTGGAGCTTCCTCGAAGAAACGCTACACGCATTTAATTTTCCGATGAATATTCTTAAGTTGATTATGTTTTGTGTTCGCAACGCGTCGACAAGAATTATTTGGAATGGAGAACCTTTAGAGGCTTTCAAACACGGATGTGGTCTTCGCCAAGGGGATCCCCTTTCCCCTTATTTATTCGTCTTGTGTATTGAACGCCTTGCATATCTCATTAAAGAAGCGGTTCGGGATAAGCGTTAGGAGCCTATCCAGCTATCCTCCCATGTCGCGGTGGTCCAACACTCTTGCATTTATTCTTTGCTGATGACCTTATTCTTATGGGCAAGGCGATTCTTAAACCCACAAGGACTGTTAAGGAGACACTTGATAGATTCTGTGAGGTGTCGGGTCTAAGGTTAGTGCGGCGAAATCCAAGGTGTTTTTCTTGAAAACGGATGGCTGGAATCATAGAAGGCGTATTTGCTCAATCCTCGGGTTTGCACAAACATCACACCTCGGTAAGTACCTTGGCGCACCGCTGTTTCATGGGTGCATAACACGTGGGGACTTCACGGATATGTTCGATAAAATTCTTATGCATTTTTCGGGTTGGAAGAGCCAAGCCTTTTCTCTTGCGGGTAGAGCAACCCTTATCAAATCGGTCTCAACGACGATCCCTAACCATCTACTGCAAACTTGTTGGATCTCGGAGAATGTTTGCAAGGGCTTGGATAAATTAAATCGGGACTTTATATGGTCTAGCGATCCGAATATTCGTAAACTTCACCTTGTTGGATGACGGAAGGTCACGAAAGAGAAGGAGAAAGGAGGGCTGGGTATTCGCCTTTCAAGAGTAAATAATCAAGCATTGTTATCTAAATTTGGTTGGAAATTGTTGAATAAAGAGGCTGGTCTTTGGGGTGATATCATTGCGGCAAAATATCTAAAAGAGGGACGAGTTTTGGACTACAAAATCAAAGCGAGTGACAACGCTTCATGGAAAGGGATAGTTCGTTGTCTTAAGCTCATTAAGGATTCCATTAGATGGAAAATCGGGAATGGGGAATCCATCTCCTTTTGGTTTGACAATTGGAAAAGAGATGGAAGATTATGCGACATAGTCCCGAGAATTGACGAGGCCGACTTGAGCCTTACTCTCCGTGATGTTATTGATGATGCGGGCCAGTGGTGTTTGGAGGGGCTACATACGGAACTCAATACATACTGGACGAATGAAATTAAAGGCAAAATACCATGCTTGAACAATAATGAGGACCGAATTATCTGGAGCAGGACGACGGATGGTAACTTCTCATGCAAAAACGCATATCTTTTATTCTACTCAATGCTCACCGAGAACGATATTCGGATCAGGAAGCTTCAATGGGTGTGGAAAGCTCATTGTAGTCAAAAGATTCGTTTCTTCCTTTGGCTTGCTAGTCAAAATTGCATCGCCTCGAACTACTTGCAGAAACGCATAAGATGACGGATTCGTCCATTTGCGAAAGGTGCAATCAGGTCGACGAGATGGCCACACATATCCTCTATCACTGTCACATAGCCTGCAAGGTTTGGAGACCGCTTCTCACTGTACACGAGTGGCATGAGTTTAAGAAGACGAGCGATAAGGATTGGCTTAAGCACAATACCCACAATGACACTACGGTCTGCCACCTTATCCTTTATATACCGTAGAATATTATATTTGCAACGAGCGTTTGGATTATTTGGAAGACACAGAATGCAAACGTTTTTAGAGGTGAGACTGCTAAGAATTTTGCAGTCATATGTCAAATTAAATCCTTAAGTATTGACATGCACAAGACTTTGGGAAAAAGGGAAAGGGGATCCGAGAGAATTGGGAGAAGCCGAGCACAGGGTGGATGAAACTAAATGTGGACGACAACGTAGAAGCAAGACGAAACAAGGGAGCTATCAGTGGCGTATTAAGGAACGAAAGAGAGGAATGGAGTTGGGGTTTTTCCGGGCTAATGATGAGCCCAACGGTTTTGGAATGTGAGATCGAGGCCATTAGGAGGGGATTATTGTATGCCTGGGAAAGGAGGATTGAAAAAATCTGCATTGAGACTGATTCGATGGGCGCGTACAACTTGATCACGGATGCAAATGCGAGCGACCCTCACATTCAATACAAGGTGGAGGAATGTCGCGCCTTATTGAGAAAATCATGTACTTGCGATTTTAATTGGGTTTCAAGAGAGAAGAACAAGCTAGCGGATGCTATTGCAAAGTACGGATACGACACGGATGACGGACTTAGCTTTATGCTCACACCACCCCCGAGTTTATTTCTATATTGTCGAAAGATAGCCTAAGGGCACCGTTTTCCCGTCTTGTTTACCAAAAAAAAAAGAAAAAGTCTTTAAGGGATCATAGGTTTACTTTGAGTGTTTAAAGTTTTCAAAGTAGACGTGTAAACAAAGTTTATCCTAGCTTGAAAATTGAATACACACATATGCCAAATCACATATAACTATTTTACATGAATTAACATATGCCAAATTGTGCCTATAAAAACATAGGCAAACAAAAATTAGACAACCGTTTTATGTTGACTAACACATCCTACAGTAAAGTTTAGCAACTTGTTTCTTTGTCTTTTTTATAAAGAAAAGTACATTGTCCAAGATAATAGTTCATTGAGCCCACAACCAGAAAAAGGATAACACTTTAGCGGTTTAGCCTCTCCAATAATTTTTTTAATAGTCATTCCACTTGTCTCTTAAGAAGATATTCAATATTCTATGTGTGGCATTCTTTGAATATGGTTGATCACTTCATTGTTAGTATTTGACCATAAAATTAAATTGTTGTATCTTTTCTACTTAATTATCACATCATTATCATGACTACTTTTATGTAATAATACTAGTATAATCACAAAAATTAATTCTTTTTACCTTCGACAACATCAACATGGAATTGAAATACACGACTTAAGTTTGTTGTAGTTACAAAAATCTTCCCACATGTGAGAACAATTACACATGTTCTTAAAATTCTCGACGAACCGTCTTCTAAATAAAAAACTTATGAATATTATTTAAACTGTACTAACTAATTTAAGAAGAAACTTGACGACTCATAAAATAGTAATAAGGGACATAATGATATATTTGTTACGGTTAAGACTGAAAAATCTATATGTAAAATAAGATGATCAGTAGTTTCACAAAATATTATAGTATTGCACGCTAATATAATCCATAAAATACTTCAGTACTACATGTTAACAATTGTGTCCGTACATTATATAACATTAACAAATTTACTCAGGTATAAACTTGAGAGTTCACCATTATTGCGTTAATAGCTTTTACACGACCATTAGTTTACACATAACGTTATTGTAATCTTCAAATCTTAGATAATAATAACTCTAAAATCTCAGAGTGGTGCGCTTCTATCTAATAACAGTATCAATTCCATAGTTCATGATTTGCGTCCTTATATTGAACAATTCACCACAAGAAAATCGTTTCATATATCCATGCCTTAAAATTTGAGCACATTTCCTCAAAAAGTATCAATACGCATCTTTTTCCAGCTATGTCACGAACCAAATCATATCAGGACACTTTACCTTCGTTGCCACCAAGATTTCACGATCTTCTTGAAGAGAGGCAAAAACATTACGAAAAGTTTTCAATACCAAGACGTGGTATAACATTTTATGAAACGAAAACTTTGAACAATTCACATCCATTTCAATAATAAAATAAAATACAAAAAGGAAAAGAAGAATAAAGATTGGATTGACCACCGTGTTTGGCAACGAGCAGAACACGGCCTACTTGTAGAAAGAAACTTTCTTTTCTCCCAAAAGGAAAACTAATAATAAAAAGAGGAGATAAATGGGAAATTATGATTTATTCCCTGTTCCTTTCTTTCGATAATATCTACAAATATTCTTCCCCTTTTTTCTTTTTTGATATGAATTAGAAAATTCAACTTTCTTCGTTCTTCAACATTATATATTATTTTAATAATCTGTTTTACAAAGTGGGCCCCACTAACACATCATCCAAGAAAAAGCAAAACCTACTCTTATTTTCCTCCATTGTTGTTGTTCTTCTTATTATTATTGCTCTTCCAGTTCTCTATTTCTCTCTTCACCAAAGCTATTTATTTCATATCAATTTTAATTTTATTTTCTCTTTTACTAATTTAAATTCGCGAATTAAATAAAACCTAAGTCGCGATTTTGCAAAAGACTTGAAGTGATCGAAGCGCGGCCGGAGCGCCGCACGGAGTAGCGATGATTTCATCAATAGCTTCGATTTCGTCGTCGTCGTCTTCTTCTTCGGCTACTGTGAGAGTCGAGAAGGCGACGAGCGAGTTTTTGATCGGACCGGATTGGACTATGAATATCGATATATGCGATGCCGTTAATACTAATCAGATGTATGCATATATGGTGAATTGTGTGTTTTTTACCCTCATGCAAAGCTGACTTTGTAATTTGTTGGTGAATTTTACTGTTCTGTGTGGTTTTGTTGTAATTTGTTGGTGAATTTTACTGTTCTGTGTGGTTTTATTGTAATTTGTTGGTGAATTTTACTGTTCTGTGGTGAAAATTTATGCTCGTTGTGTGTTAGGTTTGTTGATTGTTGAATTAGCGCGTACTGTTCACTACCTGCTGTTGTGATTTGTTGGCGTTGTCGAGAGTTTACTGTTCTCTGGTATTATTGTTTGTTTATTGTGCGTGTGTTGGTGAAATTAACAATCGTTGGGGTTACGGATGGTAATTTTGTTGAATTAGCGTGTTTGTTGGTGTTGTTGAGATTTTATTTTACTGTCTATGGCGGTGTTGTCTGTTTATGTGTGCGAGTGTTGGCGAAATTGACACTCGTTGGGGTTAGGGTTGTTGATTTTGTTGAATTAGCTTGTACTGTTCTATCTATTGGTGTTGTCGAGATTCGACTGTATTTATGGTGCTGTCTGTTTATATGTGTGTGTGTGTGTGTGTGTGTGTGTGTGTGTGTGTGTGTGTTGGTGAAATTGGCACTCGTTGGGGTTAGGGTTAGTGTTGTTGATTTTGTTGAATTAGCTTGTACTGTTCTATCTGTTGGTGTTGTCGAGATTCGACTGTATTTATGGTGCTGTCTGTTTATATGTGTGTGTGTGTGTGTGTGTGTTGGTGAAATTGGCACTCGTTGGGGTTAGGGTTAGTGTTGTTGATTTTGTTGAATTAGCATGTAGTGTTCAATTGTGCTTTGACCGAAAAAGGAATGACCTAGGTTTCTGCTATCTTTATTGGGATTGGTACTTCAACTGATTATATGTCGGTTTCTTGTTTCTGAAATGAAATGGAAGTTTGCTTCGATAAGCAGTCTGTTGTTTCGTTGGTTTGACTGTATGATTTTACTGTTTAGATTGGCTAAAGATGTCGTGAAAGCTGTGAAGAAACGGTTGCAGCACAAGAATCCAAAAGTTCAATTACTCGCCTTAACGGTATTTTGATAAACTTTACTTCCCTATTTCAGTTGGAAAATGTATTGAATTCGAAGCGGTTTCAAGCGTAAATATCATTTAAGTGTTTTTTTTTTGTCTGACCTGAGTAATGCGTTCACGGTTTCTTTATGTAGCTACTGGAGACTATGGTGAAGAACTGTGGTGATTTCGTGCATTTTCAAATTGCGGAGAAGAATATACTGCAGGAGATGGTTAAGACCGTGAAGAAAAGGGTAAGTACTCTTTTCATTACTGCTTGGGATAATGTGTTGATTTAGTCTTTGTTTCCTTAAGATAAGTTTACAACTAGTATGCTTGGGTTCTTATGCATGAAAGTGTCTTGTCCAGTAGTGGATGTAGTTGTCCCTTAATGGCCGTTCCTAACTGATTGTTCATTTATGGCTGTTCGTAGCTGATTGAAGTGAAACATGTAGGAAGTATATACTTTTCTAACTGTTTTTCCACATGTAGGAAGTATACATACATATATACACATATATAGCAAGCTCTGATTCTGAAAATGATATTTCATGAATATTCTTCACTTTTATTTTCTTTTGAGTATGTAGTGGAGCTCTGGCCTGCCTCTGTAAACTGAAAAAACCTGAGTTGTTGAGCTGAGTTAATTTGCATGTTACGGCGATGGTGCTGTTCATTACTTCTGTTTTGGCTCCTGTTCTTTTCTTGAACCCGATACCCCACCGGGTAGGCGGCCACGGGTCATAACGTACTCTTCGCACAACAAATCCACGAATGCCGTTTTGAATTTGCAGTGTCTATGTGATATCCATATTAATCACTGGGTTGTCCTGTTTTTAGTAAGTTGATTTTGTTGTTTAGTATATGATAAAACTAATGGACAAGATATCTAGTGTTTTTATGGCTCAGGGTACCATATATTTGATTTTTTCTCTCTCTATAACACGTAGATTCAACTCATGCATAATTAGGCCTGGTATTCCAATTATATTCTGTAATGTCCGTGTGTTTTGTATTCATCGGCCCGTCATATCTCATAATAACTGCAGCATGGTTCATACCAATATCAAGTGACGTAGATCCCTGTCCTACTACAATTGGATAAGTTAGACAAAAGAATTATGCAAGTCATATCTGTGATCTATGTAAGAAAATCTCTCACTTAGTTAAGTAGTTATCTACCTTCAACTGTTTGCAAGTGTGCCGGGGTTGCATTATTGGATCTAGATCCAAATCCGTAATTGAACACCTAATGAGCTGGAGTCATTTGTAATTTTGCTTTAAATCCTTGCTGGAGATGTAATAGTGTTATCTACATGCCAACCCTCTTTTATTTTGCTACTAGTGTTTTGATGTTGTTTAATCTACTACTGTACTTTTTTGCAACCACTTGAGCCTCTTATTCGTCTCAGCATTTTTTGTCATTTATTATGCTCATAAGATTCATAACAACCATTTATATGGAAAGTCTTATAAATTGATTTTTGGAGCTATCGCAGACTGACATGCATGTGAGGGATAAAATCTTAATGCTGATTGGCTCGTGGTATGATGCATTTGGTGGGCCTCAAGGAAGATATCCCCAATATTACATGGCTTACGAAGACTTGAGGGTAAATCTTATTTTCCTTGATTGCCTTATTTGCATACGTCATTATTGGTTGGCTGAACTCCCTCTGCGTTTATAATTTTAATCATACTTTATGGATACCTCTCCTTTTCTATCATTGCATTTGACGCGTCTCTCAAGTATGTGCTCAAGAAAAGTTAGTGTGCATCATTCTTGAATAGGATCTGTAGTATACTCATTTTAGTGGTATATTCTTATACTTCCATGATTATAGGAGAAAGTTCTGAACTATCAATATATTATGATATTCCATTTATGTGCTTGATCCTAAAGATATTTTCGAGGTTAATGTCATTTTGTTACTGGCAGCGGTCTGGTGTGGAATTTCCTAAACGTTCACCGGATGCCGCTCCAATATTTACACCACCCGTTACACATCCAACATCAAGACAACCTCAACCAGGTTATGGAATGCCGAGTAGTTCTGGTACAAGACTTGATGAAGCCATGGCAGCTGAAGGAAGTTTAAGGTTAGATACTTGGTTTCTATGCCTAATGGAACCATCCGTGGCTTTTGACCTCCTTCACTGTAGCTCTAATTTGTCCATTCACCAATTTCTTGTTCTTGTAGTTTCTCAAATATAAACTCCATGCGGGATGTTCTGGATCTTTTGAATGATATGCTTCAAGCTGTTGATCCAAGTGATCGCATGGTACCTTGAATTCTTTTTTAATGCATTATTACCAGAAATATTGGCAAACTTTCTGAATGTGATTCTGTCTTCCTTTTAGGCTGTTAAAGATGAAGTGATACTCGACCTTGTTGAGCAATGCCGCACAAATCAGAAGAAATTGATGGAGATGTTGGCAACAACAGGGTTAGTCCTTTTTAATGATTTTTTTTTTGGCCGATTTTGTTCATGTGATATTGCTATTTCCCTCTATAGTCCTGATGTGTAGGCTTAGGTGAATTAAGAGGAAGTTTCAAATATTTGGTCAAACTCACCCCCGTAAACTGGCAAAAATTTGCGATCATGATTATATTTGCCAGGCTCTTAATTTTGCAGTAGTTAATGAGCTCAAATAAGTTATTAAATTCTGGATCAAAGTTGTATGGGAAATATGAAAACTTGGCCTTGAGCTTCTTTTCTGTTTGAACTAATAGTATTTTTCTCCTTCTTTTACCTTTTTTTCAGCAACAATATCTGTTGGAGTTGCCCAAGTATGTTAGAAATGATTTTTCTCTTTGGGTTTGATAGTGTACTATTGAGCCAACTGGATGTCTTCTTAATCATGAAATTGGGAGGTTGTTTGTTAGTTGTAAGTAGACCTAATGTCAGAGGATGTCGTAATTTGTCATATATGTTTCTTTATACTCTGCATTGTACGGACTTTTTACTCAACTTGGCCCATTTATTTTGTCAGGGATGAAGAACTTCTTGGACAGGGCCTTGAATTGAACGATAATCTGCAGAGTATACTTGCAAAACACGATGCAATAGCTTCTGGTTCTCCACTACCTCGTCAACTGACTTATGCCAAAGACGAGGCATCTGAGAAGCACGAATCTCACCTCAAACCTATTGAAGTGAGTGCATCCAATGCAACATCAAATGCTGAACCTTCTGCACCTTTTGTTCCTGCACAAAAGGCACCAGTTGTTCCTGCACAAACGGCACCTGTTGTTCTTACACAAAGGCCTCTGATTGATGAAGATGAAGAAGAGGAAGACGACTTTGCACTGCTTGCTCGAAGGTTAACCTTTTTCTACACAATCTACCTTGCATGTTGTTTACAGCTAATTTATTGCACACTTGCATGCTCTTTGGGGGTGATTACGTCTTTGCACCACCCATGAGGTTTTGGTTTAATAAAAAAACCATGGATGAAAATTTCGGTCCGGGAGTACGTTTCGATTAGCTAAAAATTAGAAACGTTTCGTAATATTTCGAGAACTTTTCGGCATGTTTCGAATAATTCGTAAAATTGTAGTTATAACTATCATGGAAACTACATGTATATTTCGTATCGGTGAAGTTAAAAACGGAAACTTTTCGGTACTTTTCGAGGAAACACACGGAAATTTTGATCCATGAAAAAAACCTTCTATGTTTGCATAAACCTACAGAGGCACCTGTGAATCATAAGAAACATATGAAAGCCCTTCTAAGGGTCTTGTGGTGTAAAGGTTTTTCAACTTTGTGGTGTCTATACATTATTTAAATCTGAAAGCAGCCAGTCTTTACGGTTTTTAATTACGGGAACTCCTGATACTGTAAATGACATCATCTCTTCTCTGATTATGATTTTGTGATTGAAACAATGTTATCCTTTATCCATTTTATTGATGATTTGTATGCCTTACGAATGCAGACATACTAAAACTGTTGGCAGTGGTGTGCCGCCTTCAGAAGCCCCTTCAAGCCCTGTCATGAGCAATGCTCTAGTTCCAGTTACTGTACCGGAACCAGTAAAAACAAAAGATCAAGATATCATAGAGCTCCTCAGCCTCGCGTTGTCAACTACCACACCGAGTGAGCAGACCTCTCAAGTTCCCAACCAAGGAACGGCATTTACTTCTGAAGCTCATCCGACGGTCCAAAGTGTGCCATTCAATGGTTATGTAGCTCCTTGGGCTCAACCGCAACCCCAAGCTCCAACTGAGTCTCAGTATTCTCAGCCACAATCGCAGTACGTCACAAGACCAACGGTGCATCCACCACCTCTGCAGTCTCAACAACCTCAATTTTCTGCATACCCTCCTCCACCCTGGGCCACCACCCCTGGTTACTACAGCAATCCAAATCCTAGACCTCAGACATACTCAACGGCGAGACCCACATCATCACCTATGCCTGGAGGTATGCAACAACAAATTGACTTGCTTAACGGAGCGACACAGGCCAACTCCAGTCCCAGGGCTCAAGCACCAACACCAAATGCAGGACAGAAGCCGTTTATTCCTTCGTATAGATTGTTTGAGGATATTAATGTATTTGGTGATACAGATGGAAGATTCAAAGCAACGAGTCATGCATCGCCAAGCTTGTCGGGATCTACAAGTCAAAGTATGGGTGGGAGGAGGATATGATTGGAAAACTAGTTAAAAACTTCTTGTATATTGGTGTAAAATCTCTTTTGATCGTCTTGTTTTTCGAAGACTTTTGGGTTCTGGTGGTATAGAATAATAGATTGGTTGGATTACAGTGATTTTCACAGTTTGACATGCCTTTTTGTTACAATTATCCTTGTAGATATTTTGTGTCAATAAGTATAACTGTGACTTTTTTTATTTAGTGACTTTTTTTTTGTTAGTACTTAGTATTAATACCGGTATAGTTTTTTCGAGTAATTAAAAACTTAAAACTGACTCAATATAAATTAGAACTCAAGTCATCAATATGTAAATACTCATGCATAGGGATTTACTCTTAGAATGCAAAGAATACAGCCTCCCAAGCTGTATGTGTTCAAGAAATGTTTTAGTGTTAAGGTTCACATCTAAGACCTTTAGTTGATAACAAACTGTGTAGGTTCGACATTTTGTGAATGCATGAGAGAACGACGACTATGGTGCATAATGTTGACTAGTCATAGTGTTATCACCGGGTTTAGGAAACTCGACGTTTTGTGAATGCATGAGAGAACGACCATGGTGCATAATGTTGACTAGTCATAGTGTTATCACCGGGTCTAGGAAAACTCCGGTGGGCAACTTTACAAGCGAAAATGGAAAATGAGTATGAGGGTTGCAGGCTTGCAGTACGTAGCGGCAATAACAAGAAACGTAAATTGTTGGCAGTATATTGCTTTGGCAACTTTATTTCTTTTGCTTTGAAATGTATTTTGTATTTTGGTTCCTAGTTATTTTAGCGACCTTCTTTTTTTTATGGTTAGAATATGTTGAATACAATATTTATAATTAGTGCACTAATTAATAATATCTTGCTACTCGATAGAATAGAACTAGAAACATTTACTATTCATTCTTAGGTGGTGTTTGCAAACTCTTAAAAAAAGCTATAATCAACTTTTATTTGAACAAGTGATTCTGGGGTGTTTGCAAATTTAGCTTTTTCGGTTACAAAACTTTTTTTAAGCTAAAAAAACTCACAATCTTCAAGTTGGTGTGAGGATGCTTTTGGCTTAACTAAAAATTGTGAACTTCTACTTTTCCACTAGAGTTTGCAAACACCACCCTAATACTAATTAAAACTAGCAACGGAATCACAATCCATATATAATGCATAAATTCATCACACACAAAAAACACATATATTTATTTATTTATGGAGCGAAAACAAAAAGAGGGACTTAGGACATATTGATATATAATATATGATTTTAATTTCTAACTAAGTTGTGAGGAAACGGTTATTTATGGGTCAATGAAAGTGGGAGGCCCAACCCAAAATAAAAGCCCCAAAACTCTCCTACTACTACTACTTAAATAAATAAATAATAAATTCATCCATCAGCATCAGCACATAATATTATTACATTTGAAAGATTTTACAGAGAGAAAGTAAAAAAACCCTAAGTTAGTGCTAGCTCGCCCTTAGCTTGTCGTGAAGAAGATGATAATTCCTGTTCGTTGCTTTACTTGTGGAAAGGTAATAATAATAATAATAATAATAATAATAATAATAATCAATCGATTGTAGTATACTTGCAAGTTTAATTTATTATTTCACTTTTTAATCCTTGTTGACTTGCTAGGTTATTGGAAATAAATGGGACATGTACCTTGATTTACTCCAAGCTGATTACACCGAAGGGTAACAAAATTCATTCTCAACTATTTATTCATTTATTATTGTTATTGATGCTTAATTACTTGAGAGTATTTTGCTTGACTGAGTTCTTAATAATTGGCATGCACTAAGGGATTTATTATTTATGTTTTTAAGTTTGAATTTTGATTGGCGGGCTTTTAAAAACTAGAGGGGTTCTTGTGATGATCTTGCTTTTTGATGGAAGAATAGAATGAACACATTTTGTTATAATAATGTCTTTTTGTTATTTTTTATGAATAAAACATGAAATAAAAAGTAGATGCAGATAAAAGGAATAAGAAAGAGCTTGGGGAAGAAGGTAGAGTAGAGAGAATTAGGAAGAAAAGAGAGAGATTTTTTGAGGTTAATTTTCTGATTACCTTCATAAGAAAGAAATGTTTACATATATATAGAGAAATTGATAAGACACATCATGTGCTAGGCACATTTGCGATGACCTAAGTATGACATAATAAACACCTAACATTCAAAAATGCAAACCAAGCCTAAAATGCTTGGACTCGGAAACGCAAATAATTTCCAACATATGCCGAGAGCCGCATTCAACCAGGGTCATGACATTGCGCGCCGTTGAAAGATCCTTGTCCTCAAGGATCACAGAAAAGGGAAGTTGATGATGAAAAATGTGGCCAAATTTTGGCGCCTTCATAGTCCATAAAACACCCACGTTTTGCAAGAAGTTGTATATACTTTTTCCAATCTTATCCCCTGCCAACATTTTGTATCGCCATCGTACTTTTGTATATATCTCATGATCATGACATTGGTTGTCCCATTAAAATTATCCGTGTGTTCAAGGATCGTGTTTTCAATTTCAGAATCTTCCTTGCAAGAATATGCAACTTATTCTCCAAAAGGTCGGATGCCCAAAAGATTGGCATGTTGATGACTGAAATGTTATGACAGTTCTCTGTGTGTGTGGGTTGAGAATCAATCATCTTGTGTATCGTTCTTGAAGATCACATATCAATATAGCCAAGAAAGAATATTGGATTACCTATTTAGTACTACTTAGTTAGTTGGTTAGATTGAATCCAAACGATGTGTCGGAATACACACCTCACACCTCCTAACCTAATAAAAGGGACGTGCCATTGAGTTTCTGGTATATATGCTGCTGTTATTATTTTTCATGACCATCGTAATTTCTAGGTTTGTTTTTTTTGATTTGAAATGTCCTCTGTCTGGGGTTAACTAACTAACTAACTAACTGCGACTTTGATTTTGCAGAGATGCGCTTGATGCACTAGCTTTGGTTCGCTATTGCTGTCGAAGAATGCTCATGACACATGTCGACCTCATAGAGAAGCTGCTTAACTACAACAGTAAGTCACCCCCACCCAGACTTTTCCTATGTATTGGCAATATAGTCGTCTTTTGTTGTTGAGCTTATTATTAATGTGTCTTCCTTTTCTTTTACAGCTTTGGAGAAATCAGAGGGCACTTGATGCATGCAGGATCTTACTGGTGTTATTTCCTAACTGTCTATTAACAACACTTCATTAGAGTAATCTTCTAAAGGACTTGTTTCTTGGGGTCATTGTTGCGGATGTGTATGTTTGCCTATTAGTATATGCGAGCTACTCTTATCTGTTTAAATGATTTTGTGATTATATGAGTCCTGGTGGTAGCACCTTCATCTCGACCGATCTTCCTGGTCTGTGTTCGGTTGAGTTATATATCTTTCTGTTGGTGCTTCATCCTCATTTGCAGTTTTCTAATTATCTTAGATTATTGAATGACACGACTTTTTAACTGAATTTGTCTACGTATGAGCTCAAGTTTAAAGACCTTGTCTAGGCAAATAATCTCCCATTTATTGGTAACTTAAATCTGTTGATGTGTTGCATTGTTTGTGTGGGGAGTTTAAGAGAGGTTTATAGACCAGACATAACACTCCCTGTTTTGTCGTCATGATCTGCGTAATGTGAGGAGTTCTACACATAAATTGAATAAGTTTTGGTATCTTTGCATGTTCCTCGTGAAAACCGCTAGTATAAGAGTTGATCAAACATTTCTATGATTTGTTTCATATAGTTGAAACTTGAAAGTAAAAATATTTTTCTGGCAAGTAGGCATTGGATCATCACATGCTATTTTCCATCTCTATCTTCTCGCCTTTCTCTCCACTATTTTATTTCCCCTCAAATTTCTATGTCCTCTTTTCCGTTTCAACCATTTTTCTTCACCTCAAATTTCTATCTCCTCTTTTCCATTTCAACCATTTTTCTTCACCTCAAATTTCTACATCCTTTCCTGTTTCCACCATTTTTCTTCCCCTCAAATTACTCTCTCAACCATTTTGCATCTGTAGTTTATTGCCACCTCCGCTACCATATTCTTCTTCTCAAATTTATCTCTGATTCTTCTTCCAAGATTTATTGTGTGTTACAATTCATAGCAGATAGTGAACTTAAAATTAGGTGCCAAGTAAGTCAGAAAATACTCTATGGGTAAGGCCTCAATTTTTGAACTTTTAAGTAATTGAATGTACATTGGTCTTTTTTTTTTCTCTTTCTTTTGAGTTGCTTCGATCTTATAATTTCAACACTTCTTCTTCTCAATTGTTAAGATCGTAAATCTTGAACATTGTAAAATATATATACCATTTTAAATTAATAGAGCCCCTTAGCAATTATACTCAATGTTGCAATCAGCGGAATAAATGAAAGAAAAATCGTGAAAACTGGAAAGAGAAAAGAGAAATTTGAAGAAAAGAAAATTACAGGGCTGTTCATCTGGCCAATCCGATCAGAACCAAACCAAAATTTCGATTAACCAAGCTTTTTTGGTTCAACTACAGTCTAATTCGAATTTTAATGGAAATTTCAGATAGGTTTTTAGACCAAATCGAAATTTGTGGTTTGGTTCGGTTCGGTTATTTTCCCAAACCGATTTCTTACACAAAAATATGGTTTGAACCGATTTTTGTACACATTTTTTTCGCCTTAAAATCGAAACTTTCACTAAAAAAGAATGGCTAAATCATACTTTTACACATCGAGATGTTTGTTGCTTGCCGATTACGATAATTAAGTTATAGTGGAAAATTAAAAAAACCCTATTTTTTTTTTCCTTAAACTCAATTCATGAAAAACTTCACGGTACAATTATTCTGTTACAGTATTTATAAGTCCAACAACAAGTAAAAAAGAAGTGAAAAGTAGACCATGGAAACAAGTTGTCAAACAAATTGCTCATAAAAACCAAAAACGAAAAAGCGACTCATATTCCAGGCTTAGCGTTAAATGATCAAATCACCCCTCCTCAATTGCCTTTTCCCGCCACCAACCTTCCACGGATGTCGGTGATGTGACGAGATTCTCCCCGAAGGGTTGTCATGGCGTAGTACACCCGCTAGATCCACAAAGGCACGCAATATGTACCTATATGGATCAAAGTTTCGTTTCAGGAGTACGTTTCAGATACAAAATATTAGAAAACCTTTCGCAATATTTCGTGATCTTTTCAACTATGTTTAAAAGAACTCGAAAAACTTTTAGCTTTAAAGAAGTTGAAAAATACTTATATAATTCATTTTTGCTAGAAACAAAATAGAAACGTTTCAGTACTTTTCGTCGTGTACCTGTACGATTTCTTGTTGTTGAGATCCAAATAACAGAATAGCAATTCCTCCATGAACTGCCAGTCCACTTTCCCGTTATTCTCCCTCCGCACCTTCACCATCTCCCCCATCGACCGCCGGAAATCCTCGTACGGACTCGGCGAATACGTTAGCAGCGTTATAAAGTTGTCCGGCAACGGCGCTCCTCCTCCTCCGCCGACGGCGGCGGCGTTCTCCTCCTCTTCGCCGCCGGATTCCGACGAGTCGTACGACGGTCGGTTCATTACGAACGAGTTCGACGAATTTGTGCGGACGAAGATTCTGGATCTCGCCGCCGCCGCCGCCGTCGCCGGCGGCGGAGGAATGTCGATCAATCGCGCCGGTTCGTAGAGGAAGCTTTCGCGCTTTTTGCCGTATTTGACAGTGAGCTCTTCCTCGAAGAGCGACCGGAAGTTCTCGAAGAGGAAGCGGTCGACGTCGGAGAGCGTGACGGCGTTGTCCTTGTGCTCGAACTCCGGTTCGGTTACGGTTTCGTGAAACTCGTCTTCTTCTTCACTGTCGGAAGAAAACGACGACGCTTTGGTGTGGTTGCAGCTGGGGAATTGGAACCGGAGGAGGATTGGTTTGTTGGGGATTTTTATTTTTGATAAGCATTTTCGAAGTGATTTTTGGAGTTGTTTTGATTTTTCGAATGATTTTTGAATCTGTTTCGACATTTTTTTTGGGGTTTGATTGGTTGAGGATTAAAATGTGTAAGAGTAGGGTGTGATATTTATAGTGGGAAATGGAAAATAGAATGGAAAAAGAGAGGGGGAGAGTAAATAGCATGTAAAATGGAATCTGGAATTAAATTTTATGCAGTGCATGGTTCATGTGGAATAAACGTCACTAGGCATGATCGGCAAAAAAAATTGAATATAAAAGAATTAGTCTTCCTTTTCTTTTTTCTGTTTTTGAGAAAGGTGGTGTAGTAATAAATAATTAGTTAACTCTGATGTAACATGTATCAATCAGGCCATAGGATTATGAATTAATGATTATTAGTTATTACAGTAGTACTGTAAAAAAGATTAATTGGGTTTTGGATCAACTCAGGAGTCAGGTGTGGTTGGTTTGCCTGTATCGGATAAGTTACTTATTTTGTTATTAATCACAAAAGTATTCCTAATGACTTGGGTCTTAATCAAATAATCCAATATGGATTCAACATATATAACTCATAAATGAAATGACGAACAAAAAGATCCACGTTAGTTGTAAGTATTATTGTATATTATTACACAACTTCATTAGTTGATGCTGCGGATCAAATAACGGATCACAGAGAGATACCATAAATAGTACGTAGTATAGTACAATATTTTATAAAATTCTCATTCTAATTCGTTTAGTCGACTAGTTTAATATAACGCATAATATCATTTAGTCTTACCTTGCTCTCGGCCTGATGATGTATATCATGGATAATTGTTATAATATCAACTTAGAATAGTATTCTCCCATTCTTAACGTGGCTTGCTTCTCATGTGTTCTTTACCGAATAAAATCTCATTTTAATTTATTTTATTAAAATAAATAAATTTATCCTATGTACAATTATTCGATTTAGAAGTGCCTATAATAAAGAGGTACGTATTCTTGGTTTGGCTGGTGAGAAATTACAATAATTATGAGAAAAATGGTCAGTTTAAATTAATAATCAAATCCTATATATATATATATGGCATATAAGAAGAAATTAAAATGCAGAATATTATATTAGGAACCAGATGTAACGGGGGAATATAATGTAACTCTTCTTCAACAAGAATCACTACAAGATTTGGGGGGCATCCGCAACCGCCCCCCCCAACCGCTCGGGCGGTCGCCATTAACGGCGACCGCAGAGCGACCGCCAGGCGGTCGCCACTGAGACGTGGCGACCGTTGGGCGGTTGCGAAGGTTCCTCGCAACCGCTGGGCGGTTGCGAGGGATTCTTGCAACCGCTCGGCGGTTGCGAGATCACATAGCAACCGCCTGGCGGTTGCTGATACTGGATATCTGCAACCGCATGGCGGTTGCAGATAATAGTCATACATGAATTTTTATTATTTTGGTTGATACGTTGTGGTACGTTGTTTCATCAGTTGATAATTATCCTAATGATAGTTAAAACAAGCGAATTATAAGTTTTATTGGAAAATCAAGCTTAAGGACAACATTAAAAACTAAGTGTGATGGTTAGTTGTTCAATATAATATATAGATGTATCGTTGATAACTCGCCTAATCACATAATCTATTATTTTACTAACTTAATTACTAGTTTTGTAGTTATTTACTACTACTATTCATATGTAATAATGATATTTGAGTTCAATAAACACAAACACATCATGATACTTCCGAAAAATCACTAATTTCGAATATTCAGTTCTTGCAACCGCCAGGCGGTTGCAAGAGCTTCTCGCAACCGCTGGGCGGTTGCAAAGGCTTCTCGCAACCGCTGGGCGGTTGCGAGATCACATAGCAACCGCCTGGCGGTTGCTGATACTACCATTGGCAACCGCCTGGCGGTTGCTGATACTACCATTGGCAACCGCCTGGCGGTTGCTGATACTTCCATTCGCAACCGCCTGGCGGTTGCAGATAATAGTCATACATGAATTTTTATTATTTTGGATGATACGTTGTGGTACGTTGTTTCATGAGTTGATAATTACCTTGATGATAGTTAAAACAAGCGAAATTATAAGGTTTTATTGGAAAATCAAGCTTAGGGACAACATTAAAAACTAAGTGTGATGATTAGTTGTTGAACATAATATATAGATGTATCGTTGATAACTCGCCTAATCACATAATCTACTATTTTACTAACTTAATTACTAGTTTTGTAGTTATTTACTACTACTATTCATATGTAATAATGATATTTGAGATCAATAAACACAAACACATCATGATACTTCCGAAAAATCACTAATTTCGAATATTCAGTTCTTGCAACCGCCAGGCGGTTGCAAGAGCTTCTCGCAACCGCTGGGCGGTTGCAAAGGCTTCTCGCAACCGCTGGGCGGTTGCGAGATCACATAGCAACCGCCTGGCGGTTGCTGATACTACCATTGGCAACCGCCTGGCGGTTGCTGATACTGGCATTGGCAACCGCCTGGCGGTTGCAGATAATAGTCATACATGAATTTTTATTATTTTGGATGATACGTTGTGGTACGTTGTTTCATGAGTTGATAATTACCTTAATGATAGTTAAAACAAGCCAAATTATAAGGTTTCATTGGAAAATTAAGCTTAGGGACGACATTAAGAACTAAGTGTGATGATTAGTTGTTGAACATAATATATAGGTATATCGTTGATAACTCGTCTAATCACATAATCTACTATTTTACTAACTTAATTACAAGTTTTGTAATTATTTACTACTACTATTCACATTTAATAATGATATTTGAGTTCAATAAACACAAACACATCATGATACTTCCGAAAAATCACTAATTTCGAATATTCAGTTCTTGCAACCGCCAGGCGGTTGCAAGAGCTTCTCGCAACCGCTGGGCGGTTGCAAAGGCTTCTCGCAACCGCTGGGCGGTTGCGAGATCACATAGCAACCGCCTGGCGGTTGCTGATACTACCATTGGCAACCGCCTGGCGGTTGCAGATAATAGTCATACATGAATTTTTATTATTTTGGATGATACGTTGTGGTACGTTGTTTCATGAGTTGATAATTACCTTAATGATAGTTAAAACAAGCCAAATTATAAGGTTTCATTGGAAAATTAAGCTTAGGGACGACATTAAGAACTAAGTGTGATGATTAGTTGTTGAACATAATATATAGGTATATCGTTGATAACTCGTCTAATCACATAATCTACTATTTTACTAACTTAATTACAAGTTTTGTAATTATTTACTACTACTATTCACATTTAATAATGATATTTGAGTTCAATAAACACAAACACATCATGATACTTCCGAAAAATCACTAATTTCGAATATTCAGTTCTTGCAACCGCCAGGCGGTTGCAAGAGCTTCTCGCAACCGCTGGGCGGTTGCAAAGGCTTCTCGCAACCGCTGGGCGGTTGCGAGATCACATAGCAACCGCCTGGCGGTTGCTGATACTACCATTGGCAACCGCCTGGCGGTTGCTGATACTGGCATTGGCAACCGCCTGGCGGTTGCAGATAATAGTCATACATGAATTTTTATTATTTTGGATGATACGTTGTGGTACGTTGTTTCATGAGTTGATAATTACCTTAATGATAGTTAAAACAAGCCAAATTATAAGGTTTCATTGGAAAATTAAGCTTAGGGACGACATTAAGAACTAAGTGTGATGATTAGTTGTTGAACATAATATATAGGTATATCGTTGATAACTCGCCTAATCACATAATCTACTATTTTACTAACTTAATTACAAGTTTTGTAGTTATTTACTACTACTATTCACATTTAATAATGATATTTGAGTTCAATAAACACAAACACATCAAGATACTTCTCAAAAATCACTAATTTCAAAATGGATTTTTTGGCAACCGCCTGGCGGTTGCAAGATTACATGGCAACCGCCTGGCGGTTGCTATGTCACATGGCAACCGCCTGGCGGTTGCCAATACTCGATATCTGCAACCGCCAGGCGGTTGCAAGGGCTTCTCGCAACCGCTCGGCGGTTGCAAATTTTGCTGAAATTGGGCGGGATTGGGGGGGAAATTCAAATTTTCACGAAAATTCAAAATTTTCAATACATTGCAACCGCCGAGCGGTTGCAAATTCTGCTGAAATTTGGGGGGAATTCAAATTTTTACGAAAATTCAAAATTTTCACCCAAATCTTATATATACCCACCATTCTTCCCCTAATTTTTCATTCACAACTCTTACACTCTCAAAGAAAAATCCAAGACTTCATTTTATCTTCAAATCAAAACACAAACACTCTTCTATTCCAATCCAAAAAAAAAACCCAAAAACTTCTTTTTACCTACAAAACAAATAATCAAACACTCTTTTTTCTTTTATATCTTCAACAAAACACTCAACACATTCTTTTCTTTTATATCTTCAACAAATACCAAACACTTTCTTATATCTTCATAACAAAATACCTAACACTCTTCTTTTTCAATTCACAAAAACTCAAAAACTTTTTATCTCCAAAACATAACCCTTTTTTCTAATCTTTTCTTTTTGTTTCACATCTTTTCTTTTTTGTTTCTCTTATTTTCTTTTTTGTTTCTCTTCTTTTCCTTTTGTTTCACTTCTTTACTTTTTGTTTCTCTTCTTTTCTTTTTTGTTTCTCATCTTTTATTTTGTGTTTCTCTTCTTTTTTTTGTTTCTCTTTTTCTCATTTTGTTTCTCTTCTTTTCGTTTTGTTTCCCTTCTTTTCGTTTGTTTCACCATTTTAATTTCAACAAAAAAACAATAATTTTCTGGAAAATTTCCAGAATATTATTGTTTTTTTTTGTTTTGATGAATATTATCTGCAACCGCCGGGGCGGTCGCCCCCTTATATTAATTTCGAAAGTTCTAAATCTAGCAACCGCTAAGCGGTCGCCCCCTTATATGGCGACCGCCTAGCGGTCGCCCCTATATGGCCCTTATATGGCGACCGCCTAGCGGTCGCCCCATTATATGGCGACCGCTAGGCGGTCGCCCCCTTATATGGCGACCGCCTAGCGGTCGCCCCATTATATGGCGACCGCTAGGCGGTCGCCCCTTAGTATGGCGACCGCCTAGCGGTCGCCTTGGTGTAAGGGCGACCGCTCGGCGGTCGCAAGCCGCCCGCGACGAGGGGTATCCGCGACCGACGCGGCAACCGCCCCGACGGTCGCGGATACCCTTCGCGCGACCGCCCATGGGCCTTCTGCAACCGCCCGGGCGGTTGCAGATGGCCCTCAAGTCTTGTAGTGAATGCCAATTTAACTTTTCTTCATTTTAAAAGGACGGATTACCGCATCCCTAAATCATTCTGATTGTTACGTTGTCTGACTTAGCTAGGATATATAGTTCCAAATTCTATATATATATATATATATATATTCTCAAATAAAGAAAATTCTCATGATCATTCATACACTTGTCATAGATCGAGATTCTTTTGGGATGTTATATGTTGATTGGTGTTACTTATTGCAATAAGAAATTAATTCACCGACCTAACTAATTAAATAAAAAGTCAATCGTGATATTTATTTGCGCGCTTATCTCATCTGTTTGGTTTAATTTCTAATCAACAGGTACTAGTAAGTTAAGAACAAACTCTGAGCTCCAAAAGTTCCATATTGTGAAAAATTCTGGGGTCACTAGTATTGTATAGTGAATGTAAATTTGTTGGTTGTAGGTTAAACATCTAACATTAGTGGTGTATAGTTTATAGTACCAAAAGCTTCTGTTCTTCGTGTTGTTCGAAATTCATTTATAGAAAAATAAAGAATAACTGTTGAAGCAATTAGTTTTGTGTACGTGCCTTTACAAGAAAGTGAACTTGATTTTGAAACAGACAAGTGAGGCGCTATGTCCCTTGTAGTCATCAAAGAGCAATTTTGTTGCGTACAAGTATGCTGCGCATGAGGACGAGCCTTTAGGCTCGTAGGATCCTTTCTAAGGACTAGACGGACAAGATTATTGGTCAGAACATCTTGGGAGGCAGAGCGGAGAGAACGAGAAATTCATCCTTTTGTTGGGATGTGATTGTACTTAAGAGCATTTTTTTTTTGATTTCTCATGATTCTCATTCCTCAAGTTGAGAGTGAGGTTGGTGTGATAGCATGATTGAGGTGTCAAGAGTGTAATAACTTGGTGTACGAGCTAATAGTTTTCGTAATTTCTTGAGAACTCACGTTCAAGCAAGTAAGATCATGTATACAATGACACTCGCCTTTGCATACAAGGGAAAAACATTATGTACATTCTATGCTGATGACATGGTGCAACCAAAGGTTGAGATCAATCCTAAATCATAGGAAATAATCACTTATAACTCAATCTCTACCGTGTATTGGTAGAAATAAATTATTGAATGTACCACTTCATTGTACAACAGACGCGCCTAATAATTTTTCGTGTATATAAGGGTCATTCTTTCGAAAAATTATTATGTGCAAAAGTTGTATTAATGATTGAGAACATGAGATTAATTTTTTTTCTTTATATAGAAAATAACATCGTGTATTGATAAAAATAACCAAGTAAATATACTACCTCATCGTTCAACGACTATACCTAATAATTTCTCTGTGTATAATTATAAGGTTCTAGCAATCTTCGAGTGTAATTACTCTTCCGTCAATGATAAATTCTTTTGCCCTTTATCACATATCACAAGGGCCAAGCATCAAAATTAATCTTTCATAATCAGTTGATCTCGTACTCATTGTACATGTCACAAAATTAACAATAATCTTGTGATGTAGTCATGTAACGACTCTTTCTCGTCAACTATTTAAAAAACATGAAAAAACATTTCCATTAATTAAATAATTTGTAAAAATAATACTAATTATAGTCAACAAAAAGTGCCGCAAACCGTGCAGCATTTTGAGTCAAAAACTCAACGCAAAAATAACTTTGATGCGTAATGCAAAACTGGTAAAACTAATCGACAAAGAAAGATCAAACACACACACACACACGCACAAATATGGAGGAGAGAGAAGCAAGGAAGAGGAGGATAGTGTCACGTGAGTCGGATCGCATGGCCCTCATAACGGGTCGGATCCAAAGCCTTGGCTCGTCGGATTCTTTTTCTAAGTCTTCTTCCTTTTCCAGCGTCCAACAAGATCAGACCCCTCCTAATGGTGCATGCATTAATTTTATTGTGCAATTATTTTGAATTTTATACGTTATTTGATTCGTTCATTATTGTTTAGGTGGTGTTAACTTTTTGATATTAGTGTTGCATTTATGCTATATGATGATGAATTTGCGAAGTTGGTGGCTGCATTTGGCAATATGAGGATGAAATTGTCAAATCGACGACGTTTGCAACTAATATGACACTTAGCATTATGATGTTGTTTGGCTGCTAATTGGTGTTGTTTTTTTTTTTTTCTTTTATCGCTAATTTGTGTTGTTCGTTTGGTATTGAGATCACATAACGAGTATAGAATTTATTGAAGTCGCGTACGGATTTAAGTATCTAAGAGCTTAAGCTGTAGAGAGGCCATACCTTTTTTTTTGTTTAGTTACTTTTATGGTTCTACCATTGAAATTTAAATGTGTGACATTTGAAATAGACTAGTATGGGTGGTGGTTTGGAATAGCGATAACGATTCATGGACTTTGTGTGATAATTGACTCTGCTTTAGATCTTGGAAAATGACTGTTATTGCACCAAAGGACGAGTTTCTGAATCCACCCATGTTTTTGGTTGAAAAGAATTTTATTTTTACCACTGATGAGTGTTAGTGCATTTTTGCATCTTGCCTTACCAATCGTTGTTAGTGGTATTTAGCATCTTGTGTTAGGGACCAGCCTTAGTGCTGCATGCATCCTCTTCTTATCCGGTCCATGTCAAAACCACTTTGCATTCCTACTTGTGAATCTTTTTTCCTTAGCCCTCTCTTATTGTGCATCAACTTATCTTTCCAATTGACTTTCTCTTGGTTATTCAGCACACCCTTCAATTAGTCGTGAAAAGAATTGTTATATAGAACTTGTGTATCACTAAGGACAAAAGGTCCATTTGCTTTTCGTTACAGAGATTAGAGGAATTTTCACCCCTTAATTTCGTCTAGTTATGATGACCTTCGCCGCCTGGAACTTCAATAACATACGATATTTGGAGTTTTTGTTTGTAATCGTCTTCAAACTTTAGAAGGCATATGTATTATAGTTATTCAAACCTCAAAAAGATTTATTTGTAATGTTTTTTTTCAAGTTTCAAGGGATGAGATAGTTATTCAAAAAGTAGCGGCGTAGGGGATGTTTCTATAGAAAGAGCGAACCTCATAGGTCGTAGCTGCATTTTTCCTAGATTTGAAGGGTGAAAATATAAGATCATCAAATATGGCATTTCTGAGAGCTTATTGACATGGTGAAAATATGGGATTAGCGCTTCGATTGATGGTGATGTCAGTTAGTTTTTGTTTCTTTCAATGAACAATTAAACAGTCAATCGACAATCAAATCCGAACTCCAATTTACTTTTCTTTAGATTTGCTGCTGCTCACAAAGGACATTGCCTGTACTGAATCTATTAGTCCACCATCAATATTAATTTCTGTTATTATGATGTTACTAATTGTTAATGATTAAAAGAGATAGCGATATTCGAGTCATATCGCCATTGTTTCGCTGATTATGTAATTTGAATTGAAGGGGAAAATGAAGTGCTATACACACCAAAGGCACAAATTAACGAGGAGGCAACTGAAGCGCGAATTCCTGACCTGCCCAAGGTTGAGGAGAAAGAACCGGCTCCAACTAAATCCTTGACTCCCGTTTCACACGACGAGATCCAAGCATTACATGTCACCAAAAGAGTCTCAAAGGCTCCAGATCACGCAATTGTTCCCGAGAATCCATTAGGAAGTCTCTTTGGTTCTATAACTCCACAAGAAATAAATACCAGCATTATCTCATCAGAAAACACGCGTGTTATATGTTCTTTTGTGATAGCAGTTCTGGTAGTTCTGTCTCATGTTAATCTTCCTCATAACGTAGTAAAATCGAAAAGCCTTATTTCTTATCGACCCCTTTATGTCGTTTTGCTAACTGATGTATTGGTAGTCGCTGCAAGGCTAACTCTTTACACACATAGAAAAGAGGAACCCAAGGAGCCGAAATTTGATGAAGATGGAGGTAATTGGGGAGGAGCCGTCAAGTTATTAGAGCTGGGATTGGTTCTACATCAGGCGCTTCGTGCCATCTTCATAGATTGCAGTTTTTACTTCGTGATCGTTATATGTGGCCTTTCTCTGGTATAGATCAAACATGTAAGTAAATTCTTTACTTGTGCTCGTGACAATATTGATGCAAATGACAATTTTTTTGCTCTGCTTTTTGTTTTGTTCATTGTTTTTAGTTTCCTAACTTTAGGCAGCAGTTCATTCATGCATGTCAATTCCAGCACAGATTCTTCTGCAGGATCAAATTCGTTGAACTATCTTTCGTACCAGTAGGCCTTCAATTTCATGTTGTCAGTTCTTCGTCGAATGAAGTAACATCAGAATCTGCTACTGGTGTATTAGATTCCTCTAGCATCATGTTCTTTGAACTATCTTTTGTGTTATTCAAACTCACGAGCAGGATTCTTCCACATTGTGCATCATGTAGTTGTCAAATGAAATAAAATCCGAATCTCCTAATGGTGTACTAGATTCATCTCTATCATCATGTCCTCTGAAATATCTTGTGTACTATAAGGCTTTCAACTCATATAGAACGATTCCTCCGGATTGTGCATCTCGAGATCACATAAGATTATGCTAATGTGTTACATTATATTCAGAAAATATCTCGAATTTGAGAAAAAAAGGCAATAACCAGATCAACTGATTTTACTACATATGTTGTTCTTAGCTCGGAAAAAGTATATGTTGCTAGGGTTGTGCGGTTGACATAGTGCAACCAACAATCAAGCTAGATTTCATCACGGTCGTGTAGTAGCAGTAACAGCATTGTTGTACCATATCATCTTGTTAGCACTAGTTGCACGAAATAATTTCTCCTTTAGCTAAACCCCTACAGCATTGAATTACTAATTTAGTTGCCCTTTATTCAGATAAGACCAGTGAGGATGGACAGAAAACTTTTAGCAAGTTGCCAGCTGACATCAAGAAATGGACCAATATAGAGACTTATAGCAGCTGATTTCTGAAGAATGTAAATGCTGAAGGTGATAGTTTTACTGGTCCATGTAATTAATAGAGGTTTCACACTTTACTTGATGTCCAATAATTATTTGAAGGTAGAGTTTTGTATGAAAAAAGTTTTGCTATTGATAAGTTGCATTTCTCTAATCAAATAAGAGCTGCCGTATTGAAAATTGCCATGTCTATTTGCAATCTGAATGGATCTTTTTTTTTTTGGTTTGAAACAGAAAAAGTCCTTTGGCTGGAAACTGTATATTTTTTGTTAAAATTCTTGTTACATGTGTTGCAAAACAGGTATATAGATTTAAATTTAGTGGCTCTAACTTAATTATGTAAATATAATAAACACCTAATTTTGGAGTTAACTAGTTTATTGCCAATTTGCCACACAGAATTTCAGGGATAATTACATTTAGTCGCTCTAACTAAAAGGAAAATAATGGCCTTAACGACTTGTTGGTGATTGGTGGAAGTTGAGTGTGGTGGAATAAATTCCACACGGCTACAACTCAACTTTGCCTGATGAATTTCCCTATAAATAGAGAATGCTGCAGAAGGGGTTTGGCATCCCATTCATAGTTTCAAGTATTCTTCTCTAATATATATGTACTATTGCAGATACTGGGAAAATGAAGTTAGGGAGTGATATTAGTGAAAAAACTATGTGGGGTCATTGGGCGAGTAAAAAGAATGCATTTTTACTTTTTTTTTTTACATAGTGGATCTTGCTCGGTTCTTCGTGATTTTTCTTCGATTTTAGAATTTTTCATTAAATTCTTTTGTTGTTACTATAGTCAATGTTATATTCGTCTTACTTCGTATTTATTAACCAACGGTCAGAATATCTTTCAATTATGGACAATGGTAAAGAAGTCCAAGAAGAGCCAAAATAAATAAAATTCAGAATGGAAATAATATCATTGATGTTGCTGAGTCGTGACCAAATCAAGCTAATTGATTACAATGAAATCATGGATTATCTCAAGAATCATGCTCCATCGTCAAAGGCTGAATCAATGGACATTGATATATGATATTTGTCAACACTACCATATATACAAAATATCCTTTAGTTTGTTAAGAATTATTATACATAATTTACTACCCACTGTTATGTATAAATAGCCATTGTACTATCATTAAATATTAATGAGTTGATCACATAAATAAAAAGAGTTGATCACCGTTTTAACTTTTCTTGAATTCACAATATACACATATGAAATATTCAAGCCTATAATTTCTTTTTGGTATTAGAGCCAGTGGTGATCAACTTAGGCAATCTCCCAAACAAACAAACAAACAAAAGCCATGGCCAATCTCAATGTTATTGACTTCATTACCCAAAGGTTGGAACAAGCCAATTATCCAATCTGGAGGGAGCAAGCGTTAGCCCTCATTGAATCACAAGATTTATCCGACCATATTACCGGAAAATCTCCATCTCCATTACTTAAAAACTCTGAAGATGCTCTTGTGGACAATCCAGAGTTCAAAACATGGAAAAAAGCCGATCGACTTCTGCGTGGATGGCTAATAAGCACCATGACTTCAGAGGCCGTCTCTGTCATCTTAGGAATCGAAACAACCCACGGTGTATGGGATGTGCTGGCAAATTCATATGCACAAAATTCCCAGGAGCGTGCCTATGCACTTCGCCAACAACTCATGACACTCCGAAAAGATCCATCAATTTCCATATCTGATCATGTTCGAGTTTTTAAAGGGATCGTCGATTCGTTGGAAGCAATAGGACATTCTGTCCCCGATGATGACAAAGTCTTCCTACTGTGTACAAGTCTCGGTCCGGCGTACATGGATTTCACTACCGCAATGCTAAAGACTCCAAGACCAAATTTTGCAGAGCTCTTAAACAATCTCCGCAGCCATGAAATGCTAACCGATTTATTCTCCGCAGGTTCACACTCTGGAATGAAGGAAGAAAATCCCCACTATGCATTTGTGGGACATAAAAGTAAAAGACCAAATGATTTCTCCTCAGTTGGTCGTGGTTTTTCAGCCCAACTTTCAAGACATGATATGTCTGACCTTCATCAATCAAATCACATGGCTGCTCAAAATTACCAAGTCATGAATTAACCATACAGTGGACTAGGTAACAACCATAGTGCTTATCATTCTGTTGGATCTAATCTGAATGCAGGCTACCAAAGAAACCAACAAGCAAACTTTCATCAAAATAAACTTAATGGAAATCAAGGCAGGCCTCACCGAGGTGGAAATAGTAGACGTCCTCCGCCACCAGGCTGCAAGAGAATGACATCTGAAGAGAGAGCAATGTATGAAAATGAAACTTGTCAACATTGCAACAACAAATGTCATGTTGCAAAAATCTGTTGGTGGTACTTACTCGATAAAGAAAGAAGAAAAGAGCTACCTCAAGCTTTGGCGGCCTTAACACTCGACACTACTATACCCGATACCGAGTGGACAACTGATACGGGTGCCTCACAACACATGACAGGTAATATAAACTTGCTATCAAACATACGTAAATATACTGGCATTGATAATGTTATAATAGGTGATGGCTCGTCAATTCCTATTAAAGGTATAGGTGACACTACAATCAAGCAAAAAAACACTCAACTAGACTTAAATAATGTTTTACTTTTGCCATCATTGGAAAAGAACCTCATGTCTGTTAGCCAAACAACAAATCAGTTCCCTGTAAATTTTGAATTTGACAATTATGGTTTTGTTGTTAAGGACAGGGATACAAAACAGGTCTTAATTATGGGACATCGCAAAGGTGATCTCTATGTTATTCAAGAACCTCCAAAGGCATATTTTTCGCATAGATTTCAATCTGTCTCGACAGATTTATGGCATCAACGTCTCGGACATCCTCAAGTATCTTCCTTAAATTTACTTAGAGCTCAAGGTTTCATAAACATTGTAGGATCAAATAAAAAACAGCACTTTTGCGATAGTTGTCAATTGGGAAAACTAAGCAAATTGCCGTTTAATATTTCAGTAAACTCTAGTACTTCTACTTTTGATAAGATTCATTGTGACTTATGGGGGCCTTCTCCAGTACTTTCAATTGGATGTTTTCGTTATTATGCATGTCTTGTTGATGACTACTCTCGCTATACGTGGATTATTCCCCTTAAACATAAGTCTGAATTTACTAATGTTTTTCTCGCTTTTGAAAAATACGTCGATAGATAATTTCAGAAAAAATTTAAAGTTTTTCACTCAGATGGGGGCGGAGAATTCATAAATAATAAACTGATGAAACATTTTGAAAGTGAAGGCATCATTCACCATATATCTTGTCCTTATACACCTGAGCAAACAGGTATGGTTGAACGACGACATCGAATTATTCGCGAACTAGGTATGACAATGCTTTTTCACTCTGGTTTGCTACTTAAATTTTGGGTTGAATCATTTAATACTGCGGTTTATTTGTTAAATCGATTACCTAGCTCTTCAATAAACTCTGAAACTCCATATTATAAGTTGCATGGATCACATCCCGCTTACTCTTCTTTACGTGTCTTTGGATCTAAATGTTTTCCATATACATGGGATTCAAAAAAGAATAAATTCGATCCTAAGAGTGTTCTTTGTGTTTTTATAGGTTATAGCAATCAACATAAAGGTTATAAATGTTATCATCCCCCAACTCAAAAAATCATAATTTCACGTCATGTCATCTTTGATGAGGTTACTTTCCTTTTAAATCTATGCAGTCTCTCCCTCCAAGCAAAGCACATATTGAACAAATTTTTAATGATTGGTTGGATAATAGATCTTTAAATAATGTATCTTCTGATCATAAGAAATTATCTTTGACACCTGCATCACATTCTGGAATTGAAAGTATAATTAATCCTTCATTTACTTTTTCCCACAATTATGAAGCTGAACTTGAGCCTACGGTATAGTCCCCGAATCAAGCAAACATTAATCCACTTTTAGATCACACACATGCCTCACCCATTAATCAACATTCTGGAATCAACCCCTCAACCTCCTCTGCCTTTGATACACCATGTTCACCTAGAGAATCCATAGAAACTAATAATGAATCCATAGAAACTAATAATGAGCTCTCTAACTCAACCTCTACTGCTTCACCTCCACCTTTATCTTCACAAAGCCCTGTGCACAGTTTTCAAATTATAGAAAATGAAACTGATCCGCCGCCGAACTCTCCTTTAAACAACAATTCATCTACTGCAACCCATAACATGATTACCCGTTCTAAAACTGGCACCGTCAAGCCTAATCCAAAATAAATTTTGACAGTCCAGACCCAACATATTCCTCGCGAACCTAATAATGTACGAACAACCCTTGCTCACGAGGGTTGGCGCCAAGCCAGGAAAGATGAAATTGATGCTCTTCATCAAAATCACACTTGGAAGTTAGTGCCTCGGTCCCCGACAATGCATGTCATTGGTTGCAAATGGGTGTACAAAACAAAACTAAAAGCAGATGGTTCTCTTGATTGTCTCAAGGCTCGACTTGTAGCAAAAGGCTTTCTTCAAGTAGATGGGATAGATTACAATGAAACTTATTCTCCGGTCATTAAACCAGGTACCATTCGTACGGTTATTACTGTTGCTTTAGTTAAAGGATGGTCAATTCGTCAACTTGACGTAAAAAATGCCTTTCTTCACGGTCTTATTTCCGAAAACATTTTTATGGAGCAGCCCCCTGGTATGCATGATCCTCACCATCCAACTCATGTTTGCAAACTCCAACGTGCTTTGTATGGTCTTAAACAAGCACCTAGAGCTTGGTTCGATAGATTTAGTCAATTTTTATTACACAAAGGTTTCTTTTGTAGTCTAGTTGATCCTTCACTTTTTATATTTCATTGTTCGCAAGGTATACTAATTTTACTTCTCTATGTAGATGATATGCTTCTTACGGGATCAAGCACCGAGCTCATTGAAAATTTTATAGGCCTCCTCGGCAGTGAGTTTGCTATGAAGGATTTAGGACCTTTACACCATTTTCTTGGGATTTAAGTCACAAATACCTCCAATGGTTTGCATCTCTCACAAACACATTATGCTATGACCATTCTTGAACGCACCAAAATGATCGAGTGTCAACCGATGAGTACACCTATCGAGTCTAAAACTCGTGGTCTTATTGATCAATCGCCTTTGAGTGATCCTAGTTTTTTTCGTAATATAGTTGGAGGCTTGCAATATTTAACTCTTACACGACCTGACTTATCTTTTAATGTCAATTACGTTTCACAATACATGCACTCACCTACCATAACTCATTTAAAAATGATTCGCAGAATTCTAAGATATGTCAAGGGCACTATTCATTTAGGACTTATGTTCAACTCACATTCTACACTTGATCTTTGTGCTTTTTCAGATGCCGATTGGGCTAGCTGTCCAATTACTCGACGATCTGTCACAGGTTATTGCACAGTTCTCGTCTCCAATCCTATTTCTTGGTATTCAAAAAAACAGAATACTGTTTCTCGTTCTAGCACCGAAGCTGAATATCGGGCTATGGCGCATGCTACTGCTGAAATCACTTGGCTCACTTTTCTCCTCCGTGATCTTCGTGTTCCCGTGCATCATCCTCCGACTCTATTTTGTGATAATATGAGCTCTTTATACATGACGATCAACCCCGTTTTTCATGGTCGCAGTAAACATATTGAATTAGACTATCACTTTGTCCGAGAACAAGTTGCCCTTGGTCGTCTAATTACTCGATATGTCCCCACTACTCATCAAATTGCCGACATCTTCACGAAGCCTATGTCCAAGAAATCACTTCAACACTTTTCCACCAAACTGTGCCTCCAACCCCGTCACAGTTTGCGGGAGGGTATTAACCAACGGTTAGAATATCTTTCAATTATGGACAATGGTAAAGAAGTCCAAGAAGAGCCAAAAATAAATAAAATTCAGAATGGAAATAATATCATTGATGTTGCTGAGTCGTGACCAAATCAAGCTAATTGATTACAATGAAATCATGGATTATCTCAAGAATAATGCTCCACCGTCAAAGGCTGAATCAATGGACATTGATATATGATATTTGTCAACACTACCATATATACAAAATATCCTTTAGTTTGTTAAGAATTATTATACATAATTTACTACCCACTGTTATGTATAAATAGCCAATGTACTATCATTAAATATTAAGTAAGGAAGCTCTAAACATAAATAAAAAGAGTTGATCACCGTTTTAACTTTTCTTGAATTCACAATATACACATATGAAATATTCAAGCCTATAATTTCTTTTGTATTTTCAACCGTGAGCAAGTTCAGAGGCGGTATTTGAACAGGTTCAAATACGCAACAGCAAAATCAGAGCCTGCGTTCTGCGGGAGGTTGAGCTTTTGCTGGGATAGAGCTCTAGTGCGTTGTGGTGTGAATTGTATGGTAAATGTGATTCTATACAAAGAAAAGGTTATTAAAAGGGATCATTGCGATCCCCACCAATTGTTGAGCGTAACTAGAGTAAAACAATAACAGAACAGAAATTTAAAGTCGAGGAAATAGTTGAACTCTTTCTTGTTAAAAGGATATTTGCTCCGCTCGGTGCTTACGGTTTGATCGACAATTGTTTTCCAAAATGCAACGACTATCTTGTTAATATGGCAGCACTTCAAATATTAAGAAAGACAAAACAAAGAAAGTTTTGAACTCTCGTAACAAAACAGAAAGAAAGAAAAATATGTATGAATTGAAAGAAAAATGAAGAACTAGGGGGGCCTATTTTATAGATTTTAAAAGTTGGCCTAGGGGTGACTGGACGAACATGTCCTTTCTACGTCACAACTTGTCACCGGATTTTGCACAATTTCGGCTGATTGTGCACCCATTCGTGTGAAAGGTGGCCCTTTTTCTGTTGACGGGTTGTATAGGTGACTGTTCGCTGACTGGATTTTTTCGCAAGATTTTCAGCCTACCAAACACAGTGATTCGGTAGATATTTACTAATGGGTAGATATTTACTTTTGTACAAAATTTAATTTTGAATAATTAATTAATTACTAAATTAAATTTTGTACAAAAAGATTAACATAGTAGGAAAAGCCTAGGCCCAGGCCCAGGCCCTCAACCAGGACCACGACCTCGACCCCGATTGGGAATCCAAACTAAATTAGCTGGTACTGATGAGGGCACGATTGGGATCTTTAGGATAATGAAGCATATATCAGGATTGAACAACTGCGACAAAATACTCGAGTTCGTTGACACGTCACAGGGTAATGGGATCCATTGACACGTCACATGATCAATGAGAGAACCAAGAACAAGAAATTGAATGATTAATCGTGGAGCAAGATGGATCAATCCAAGTAAAGAGTTTTGAGTTCGCACACACTAAAAAATATGCCCCTTTGTGAACAATATCCTTGCATTTAACCATACCTTTCCAAGTCGCTAACAAACTCGAGAATGATTTGCACGAGTCTAGAACACGGTCTTTACCTAAGTATTTGGAAGCAAGCACTCTTGAACACAGTTTGTCACAATGATTCCTACACATTTGCCACGAGAGTTTTGAAATGAGAGCTTGGTTCACATCTTTCATGAGTCTAAGACCAAGACCACCATTATCTTTGGGTTGGCCAATACGATCCCAAGAAACTAAAGAGAGGCTTTTGATTAGGATTATGCGCCCAAAGAAACCTAGGGATACACCTGTCCATGTTTCTACAAATAGATAAAGGCACCGAAGAAGAGCTCAGATGATATATTGGAGTAGCTAGACCAACAATCTTAAAAAAACAAGTTTAACTGCTTGAGAAAGATTATGAGATTTCCATAAACAGATTTTTGCTTCCACTTTAGCAAAAGTTTCCTTCTGATTCTCAGCATTGCCTTTGTGGTTGCAAAATGGTAGACCAAGATGTTTTTGATGGTGGTCACAAAATTAGAACAACTTTTGTGGATTTATTGCTACTGCTACTCATGTCTTTCTTAAGTCTTTTAAATATATGAATTATTTTCTCTAAAGACTAAAAGTAAGATAATGCACAGATCCTGAACATTAATCTTTTTCAACGCCTCAAATTATCGATCCAAGACTTTTTTTGGGACATTGTTTTGATTTTTTATCCTCTGAATCCAAATTCTTGACTATTGTTCTTACAAATAATTTTTTTAGCCTCCTAAAATTTAAATTTTGGATACGCCATTGTACCTAGCCAGCTCATGAATGATTGTTTCCACCAACATAAATTTCTCCTCTTGTTGCAAAGGCAACCACCTGTTATGGAGTGAGGGCACTGGGAATTTAAATATTTTAACTTTTTTACCCTTGACTTGTATATAACAACAAACATTGACTATTCTAAAGGTAAAAAGTGGGAGTATATGTTATGGATCTATAGACCCAAAACATTCAAAAGAAAATTCAATGTCATAGAGCTACCCTGTTTCTAGCTTTTAGTCAGTCCAAACAGCACTTGAAACTTAAAAGGTCAGATGCTTGTATTTCTTCATCTTCTTTTTCCCAGCCAGAATATAATTGGAGAAGATATATATAAATTGATACAAAGCACTCTCGTATGTAAAACTTTCATTCAATATTCTAACCTTTTTTTTTGGATAAAGAAACATATCTATTAAGATAAGAATGAATTACAATAGTTCAAAATAATTAATCCTCCATCACTAAACGCAACAATAGGAATATTATGATTGATCACGTGGTATTCAAATGAGATTCCAAGACTGAGTTGATGTTGTGAGAATGAGTGAATCAGATTCCATTAACAATTCATTCTCTTCCAGCTCCTTTTTTGAGAATACAGCAACAACAGATTATTCTCTCCACTCCCATCCCAAATCCAAATTATCCTTAATATTTTGGTAAATTACCGGAATATTATTGATTTTTTTATTTTGTTCGCAGTGTTTTTGCAACTGCGGCGCGGTCTCAGATACTTGAATGTTAACGACGCGGTCTCAATTGATCTGTTAACTACTGAGACTGCAAATACTTTTCAACTTTTTGGGACTTCGCTGCGGTCTCAGAAAATATCTGGGACCGTGCCGCGGTCCCAGATTTTCAGGTCGCAGTTGAGGTGAACTGCGACCGCGGCTCGGTCTCGGATGATAAACGACCGAGCTCATCCGCGACCGAGCCAATAGAGACCGCGATGCGGTTGCAGATGACTTTCTGCAACTGCATCGGGCTTATCTGAGACCGCATGTGCTGTTCCATATGAGCCCTGATTCTTGTAGTGTAAGATACTGACCCAGGAGCCCCCGAAATTCTTATCTTATCTTCAAAGGTCATCCCTGCTTAGGACACCCGTCAAGCCGCCATTCGTCCACTCATGCACCGCCACTTCAAAGAGACTCAATACGGGCGATCCACAACTAGCTATAGAAAGCCCCCGTTTTTCTTTGAATTCCAAAGAGAAAAAATAGGAAAATCCATATAAAACTAAGAAACTAAGAGATTTTATTTCCCTCATTTTTTTCCTGGCACATATTGCGATCCCCATTCTCCGGATCGGAGAAAGGCCGACCCACCTCTGTATATATTTTCCTTATTTTAAATCTATATAAAATCCTCTATCAACAATGGCGTCGTCTGCGGGAATGGCCTCTTCACCCCTAATAAAAGATCTGGAGGAAAGAGGATATATTTGGGGAAAAAGAGGAAAAATTAACTGCTTAAACCCCCCCCCCCCCCAAAAAAAAGTAAGAAGGAGCCAACTCAAAATAAGAGACTCGCCAAACAACGTCACCCCTACCAGAACTGTTAAAATCTTCCCTTCGTAGGAAATAGCTAATCGAATTACGTCCCAGGTAAGAAGAAGTCAATGGAGGTAAGAAACATAGGGTAGTGGTGAGAGATCCCAGACTCCCCAGATAGATGACCGCATTGAAACCCTACAATTATGGGTAATATGACGGAAAACATTGAAGGACATAATCACCCGAAAGTTATACACACCAAACCTTTTTACATACAAAACAAACATACTTCTTACAAAAGGCGTAGTTTTACCCATCCTTCAAAAACTTATGCCACAATACCTACACCCCCTACTTACAAAGATTCCCATCAATGATATACAAAGAAATACGGGGAAAATCCAGCAAAATCTTTTGAGCCAGGAAAAACACTATTCTAGATCAGGAACATGCCGCTTCCCCTTCGGCACAACAGCCCGATGCAATCCCTTTGACATCTCCGCTAAGGAAACCGCTAAAGGAGCAACATTTGACATCGACGAACCCCCCTCTCAACTCCGTGCATGTCGACGATGCCTTCCTCTACGATCGACGAAATATGAGGCACCTGAATGCCTTTCGAAGGAGGGTCCACTACCAACTCCATAATCACCAGATTTGGAGGGAACCCATGCATTGATTGGACTATGTACTGGCAAGTTCCTTAGCCCATTAACAAAAATTGTCGTGCCTCCTCTCTAAAAGAGCTATCCAAACATGCAGCATCTAACGTGCTTAACGCCACTTGAGCCTGAGCCTTAGCCAACTTCTCTTCAAATCTCTGACCCAAGTCCATCAACAGGCGCTGGCACTCGTCCCGCTCCACTTTCACTCTTAGAAGCGATTCCCCCAACTGACCCAGGCGATAAAGAAGACTTTCTAACATATTTCTGCCTGCTCCGACTGCTCTATCACAACCTTCAAATTCCTTTCTATGACCTCTTTACTTCCGTCTGAATTCCACGCGTTCATAGCTCGAAGAGCTTCGGTCTCGATTTCTTTCTGCTCCAATTTACGATGAGCCTCCTCCAAGGCCATTTCGAGCTCATGACAGCGCCTTCGTAAAACTGTAACCTTAAAAGGAGCGGCTAGGAATTGCTCTCCCATAGCCTCTACCAAAAGCGATAGCTGTTCAAACAACCATGTCACAAACCAACAAAGGAACCAAGTGAGAAAGAAGAAACCTAAAACAAAGAGGGTCACCCGTAACAGAATACGATATGAGAGGAAAAAAAGGCCGTACCTCGCAAGAATTCTTACTGAAGACGTCTTGTAAGGCCAGAAAGGTGAAGGGAAGGAGAAATCCCTATCCTACTCATTGTGCAGACCACACAAATACGAACGACAAGACTCTAGGGTCCCTGATACCCCTTTAAAAAGAGATACACCAACAAAGGAGCCAAGGGGAAAGCCTCTCGAGCGTGAACCTCCATCTCTGCCCCTGGGATCAATCCGCTCGTGTCAGTAACAAAAGATTACATCCTCAAAAGGAGAATGTAGGGCATAGAAAAAAAACAAATTAGTAAAGAAAGAAGGACACTTACTGAACAAGGGGCTCATGTGAAGATGGCCCTCAAGAAACTGCAGTACCTTAGCATCCTGTTGGAGCCCAACCATAATCATCACCACCCGGAAATTTAGCATGGAAAGTGTATTGTAGTGACCCATGTATATCGTCTACTAAACCCCCAACCTCCAAAAACAAAGGAAGGCACACCGGTTCAAAATAAAGAAAATGGAGGATTCGAAGGGGCGGCTCGTAAGGGAAAGGCCGCCGCGAATTAGAAAGGACAACACTCAATATCCAGCAGCCCACTATATAGCACGAATCCCACCATGTACTGAAAGGAAGAGGGAAGTAATTGGCTAGGGCAAACGTGCAGAAGTTGCAATAAATCCTGCATGAAAGAATGAAAGAACCAACACAGACCGTTTCGAACATGTCCTGCATATACTCTTAAAAACCCCGTCGGAGGGTTGTAAGCCCACTGGTCAGCCATGTGAATAATAAAGTCAAACTTAGACACGTCTAAGAATATCCCTTCCAATAGCCTACACACGTATTCTCCTGACACGATACTAGACATATTTCTGATTCTCCCTGCACCTACTATAGAACCTGCTCGAAACAACCCAACATCAATTCCATCCCCGTAACAGGAGGGTTATAAGGTTTGCTCCGCAAAAAACCCACCCTTATTTCCTTCACAGTAAAAAGGGACGCAGATGAGAAAGAAGCGCCCTCACCTGAACCGGCACTTCCACTCTTTAGTGGCACAAAGCCAGTTGGATTAGTGTGACGACGGCGTAGACTAGCCATGGCCGCTAATCGGCCCGCCTGTTCGTCCTCGAAGCCATACCTGACTCCAGTATGGCTACCTCCCCTCAGCTCGATGTCAGATGCCTATTTAAACTTTGCCAAAGCCTAGCCGGAGAAGGGGAAGGCGTCGTAAGTAAACCAAAGGTTCCCGTTGAATCAGATTCTTACCCCTAAGGGTTAATCACATCAGAAATCACAGGTTCTGTGGCAACTTTACACAAAAATAAAAAGGAAAAAGCCAAACGTTCCTATTCGCTACACTAAGAAGTGTTTAAGAAAAAAAAGCAAGTATGACAGTACGTTTTGAAGGTAAAGGAAATCGGGAATGTTGATAAACTAAAATGAATTCTTGCAACTATTAATATGTGGCTCTTCCATAGGTACCTCATTGCGCCAAATTTGTAAATTTCGAAATTTGTAACTATTCAAATTTGTAAATTTCGAAAATGCGCCAAATTTTTTGCAATTTCAGACTGGAATCCGGTTGGAAATTGTTTTCGGCCCAAATTTCCAACCGGAATCTGGTCGGAAATAATCATGAATATTATTTTCGACCGCTATGCGGTCGGAAATAGTATTCCCCTCCCCTTGATTTTAGAAAAATGTTGATGTGTTTGTGAGTTTAACTATTGAATTTCACCAAAAATACATGAATTGAAATAATACTTTCTTAGTTTAATGTTCTATTGAACTAGTATTTAGTTAATATTGATTAACATAGTAAGATTACTATTAAATTTGTTTGACGTTCTACATATATTAATCATACGTAGTATAGAGTAATCTCTCATTTGCGATAAACAGTCGTTAGAAATGTTAGTATAGAGAGGACAAATGTGATATATATATATATATATATATATATATTTAGATGTTATATTCAATTAACATAATCATAAGTAGTTAATTAGCAAAATATACTAATGTATTTACAAGTGACATTATCAATTGACGCTTTAAATAATTATTTAACGTGCGAGAAAATAAGTTTATTTTTATCTATTTTGTAACTTATATATAACTAATGTTGTTGTAATTGATCATTAAACCAATGATTTATCTAAAATTGGAGAGCGAAATGAGAAAATAAAAAATATGAATATTATTACGGACCACATTCTGGTCAGAAATTCAAGCATTTCCGACCGCAATGTGGTCGGAAAAAGCCTAAACACTAAACCCTAATATTTTCGACCGCATTGCGGTCGAAAAAATGACTAAACTTTAGCATTTCTGACCGGATTGCGGTCAGAAATAACAACGGCTTTGTTTTTCCGACCGTATTGCGGTCGAAAAAATGGCCGGATGTCCCTATAAATACCCACCCCATCCCAATTGTCAAATCATTCAATTCTTCCTCATTTGCAAGGTATTCACGATTTTCCATTGTTATAACAATTTTGTGTTTCTTTTATCAATAATATTTTATTAAAACGTTCACTCTTAACTTTTTTATATATATGTTTGTTTGTGTATTATTAGATATTGCGGTAATGCAACGAGGGGCGTGAGTGTGCAAAAAATACTTGATCTAAGTATTTTCTATGCTACAACGAGTAAGTATTTTTTGACTTCTATGTACTCATGTTTTAGAATTAATATAGATTAGATTGGTGGAATTAATTGTAACAATTTCTTTTTAATTTTCCTAGATTAGAAATGGCTTATCTTGCCGATAGATCTTGGATTTACGACAGGATAGATTGTAATACTGGTTATTTGAATCAATATTACGTGGTTGGAGTTCGCGCATTCATACAATTTGCATCGCAACAGAGAGATTACTTAGATCTAAGAAATCGTATTAGGTGCCCGTGCCAGAAATGCAATAATTTAAAGTTTTTCGATCGAAACGTAGTCCGAGATCATCTGCATAAGTCGAGCTTTACGTATCAATATTGGGTATGGGTGTTGCATGGAGAGGTGGGCGGGGCATCCACATCGTATGTACCTGAATCACTGTCTACCAGTATTTACGTGGAAAGTCCAATTTATGTTGATACTTCGTTTAGAGAATTGGTGGTGGATGCATATATGGGGGTCGATTTGTTGAGGTAGAGGTTCGCAACGAAGAATCAAGTCCCGAGGCGAAGGAGTTCTACAAATTGATGCATTTGGAGGCATACAAATGCACCATAAGAAGCCGAAGTCTGTGCTCCAGTGGTTTGCCGAGTTCTTGACTACTAAGACAATGCACATAGTACCAAATGTCGCTTGCGAAAAGTACTTAAGGTTGTCTAAAGATCTTATGGACCCCGAGATTGAGGAAATGTTAGCTAATATGGTTCTTGGCATGAATAAGATGCTCGCGGATTTGGGTTTAGATTACATAAAGATCGACGTCTGTTGGAATTTTTGTTTCTTGTACTTTGGCGAAAATGCCAACAAGGATCCCACATCGTGTCTGATATGCAAGACAGATAGGTTCGAGGTTGGTAGAAAGTCCAGGGTCGCAAGGAAGAAATTGTGGTACTTCCCCCTAAGCCCTCGATTACAGAGGCTGTTCTATACTGTAGGCACTTCAAGACATATGACTTGGCATTTGTAGTGTCGACAATCAACTGATAGAATGACTCACCCAGCTGCAGGCGAGGCGTGGAGACATTTTGATCGTACGTATCCGGACTTCGCAGCAGAGCCTAGAAATGTCCGACCCGGTCTCTGTACGGATGGGTTCACTCTGTGTGGGCAATCTGGGAAGAACTACTCTTGTTGGCCCGTGTTTGTGACCCCTTATAACCTCCCGCCAGATTTATGTATGCGACCAGAGTTTATTTTTCTAAGCTTATCATACCCGGTCCAAAGCGTCCAGGAAGGAACTTGGATGTTTTGCTGAGACAGGTGATTGATGAGTTGAATAATTTGTGGAGTAATGGTTTGTGGACATAGGAAAGCTCACGAAAGGAAAACTTCCAAATGCGAGCGACCCTAATGTGGACTATTAGCGATTTTCCTGCTTATGGAATGTTGTCCCAGTGTAGCATGCGTGGGAAGCTGACGTGTTCTTATTACATGGGTGAGACAAATTATTTTACACTTAAGCATGGTGGAAAAGCCTCGTGGTTCGATTATCACCATCGGTTTCTACCAGAGCATCATGAATGGAGGTACAACAAGAAGGATTTCTACAAGGGTAAAGAGATACTTGCAGCGCCTATTCGAAGGAAGACATGAGCAGAGATAAAGGAAATTGTGGATAGGCTACGATCGGTTGGATCCAAACTCCACAAAGCTTTCGGGTTTTAGTACAACGCATAATTGGTGTCGTCGAAGCATCTTTTGGGAACTACCTTACTGGTCCACAAACTTGATTCGCCATAATCTAGATGTTATGCATTATGAGAAGAACTTTTTTGAGAACATCATCAACACGGTGTTGGACCATGCTAAGTCGAAGGACAACATTAATTCGATGCATGATCTTAAGTGTTTGACCATGCTAAGTCGAAGGAGAACATTAAGTCGATGCATGATCTTAAGTGTTTGACCAACCGTAAAGAATTGTTCTTAGTACCCACTGATAGAGGAAGTGAGTATATAAAGCCAAAGGCTAAATATTGTCTTACGGGAGAGCAAAAGAACATGGTGCTTGATTGGCTGACAGAACTGAAGTTTCCTGATGGATATGCCTCGGACTTGGGACGATGTGTGCAAAAATAACAAGGAAAATTATATGGTATGAAGATTCATGATTGGCACGTCTTCATGCAGAGATTGATCCCGATTGCCTTTCGCGACTTCAAGGAACCAGAGATTTGGGGGACCTTGGTAGAGATTAGTCTTTTTTTCAAGGCGATCTGTGCCTCAGAGGTTTCGCCCAATGATATGGAGCGATTGGAGGAATCGTTTATTGTTACCATGTGCAAGATGGAAGTGATATTTCCTCCTTCATGTTTTGACTCTGTGGAGCACTTAGCCATACACCTTCCGTACGAGGATAGATTTGGAGGTTCAGTCCATTATAGATGGATGTATCCATTCGAGAGGAACGATTTTATATTTTTAAAATCATTATCTTTTATAATTATTGATTCTTTGCCTAATCATTCACAGAGTGGTTTGATGAGCTTAGAATATTTCATAAGAAAGGGGCACCAATAGGGACATTAAACAACATGCGATACTTGACTTCCAATGAAATAGAGCAAATAGAGCTTTACACGCTTCTAAACTGTGAAGAGCTCGACGAATGGGTCGAGTAAGTTATTGTTAATTATTTGTAATAATAAAATTATTAAACGCTTTAAAGACAAGTAGAATACTATGAAATTGTGGATCAGGTTGATACGTTGTAGTTGTTAACTTAACACTGGAGTGTTAACAGCAGATTGGTATGTTGTTAACTCAGCGATGTTACTTTAACAACATACCAGAGTAATAGTGCAGCGGAATAAACAAACACCAAGTTTAAGAAGTGAATATAAGATTATATTAACTTCTGAGCCGTAGGCAAAATAACCCGTTAAGGTTTTAACAAAAGTCGTTCTCTCAATTTTCAAGCTCCTCACTCTCAAATTAATAGAACTAAGCAAAGCACACAAGAATTGCTTCGACTATCTCTAAAAGCTCCTCACTCTTAGATCTATTCTAACAACTCACAAACTTTGCTAAAGCAAGACAAAGACACTCGACTATAAAGATTTCCTCACGGGATATTTTTGCTCTTGTCTTCGTGTTTGTCTTGATGTACTTCATACCTATATATAGGTTCTTGACTTGGACTTCAAGGTGTGTTGTACACGGTTGGTAATTGTCCTTTGTTTCCTTCTCAAACTCCTCTTCCTTGTTCTCGCAGTCCTTCTTGAATAACAGTTCCTTCGTTAGAGATCTAACTAAGGAAAGACTCCTTCTTCAAATCAGGACTCAACTTGGAAAGCTTTTCCTAGTTGCACTCGAACTCTTCTTTCCTTGTAGAGCGGTTTGTTTAATTAAGGAAACTTTCCTTCTTGGAAACTTTGAGCGTCCAACCTATGACAAGTTTGTTTCCTGAATAATAATCAAAGACAATTACAACTGTGGAACTCAACTAGTTAAATGAATAAGGCAAAACAATAATAAAGAATATAATCAAGATTGTAAATCGGATTCTGCTTCAGCAATATTACTCTAACATTGACTTCTAAATGTTAATCTAACATTGCCAGAATACCTGCACTTTCAATCTCCCCCTTTTTGCCTTGATCACAAAACCTAAGAACCTGTTCTAATCAGATCAAATTATTCAGAGAAACTTCACTATCTTCTGCAATGGAAAACTAAGTACACTCCCCCTGAAAATCAGAAGGGACCAACTTAATGTTATTCTAACAGTGATACTTTCAATGTTGTCATAACATCCATCTTTTGTCAATGTTGGTTTAACATTGAGTCCAGACCGAAGTTCTAACATTGAACATCTCAATGTTAACTTAACATCAGAGGACAGTTAACACCTGCAAAACAGAGTTAGTACTTTGTAACCACAGTTAAAATAGCATAAGCAGAAACACTAAGTACCAGTAGAAAAAGTTCTTAATTACAGGCCATACTTAGTAGCAAGGAACACACTCCTTGATGAAACATAAAAACGCAAAGAAAAATAGAATTGTTCATACTGCCATCGAAGACAGAAAATTAAAAGAACTCAGAAATTTTTTAAATTTGATCTACTCTCCCCCTTTTTGTGAGGAAGGCAGATCCTTCAAATGCTTCCTGAGGCTGTCAATCTCCTGCAAACTCACTTGCTTGTCTGCTATCTCTCTTTGGGTGTCTTTATACTCGCTGTCAAGCCATACCAGGGTCTCCTCCACAAAAGCATCAACAATGACAGAACAACTATCACCACTTGCAACTGGAACATAAGAGGCAACAAATTTGATAGTCTTCTTCTTCTTTTTCCTGCTTGGACCAGCTTCTGCATTGGGATTCCAAGGCACGTCTTGGATCCTGACTTGAGTGAAGTAGATCCTGGTGATGATCATCTTGGCCTTGTTCTTTATTTTGAGAGGGACATGGAATGATTCCCTTTGCCTTTGTTTTGACCTCCCTCATGTACCTCAGAACCTTCTCCCCTATGTTCACACTTAGCCCATTCTTCAGTTTATACACCAATTTTACAGATTCTTTTGTCATAACAGTGGTGTTGGAAAAAAGCAGCCAGTTGTAGGTAGAGAGCTTGTGAAGTACATCACTTAAGGATGTCAGCTTTGTAGTTGGAAAACTATCATTCCACTTCCTTGTGAGTCCACTAGTGAGGTCAATAATCACCTCATCCATGCTAGGATCCTCAGTCTCCTTAGGATCAGGAAGTTCCCAAGCTTCATTGATCACAAATGGGCTAATGTCATAGACATTCATCCTTACCCAAGCTTTTCCAAACTTGGGAGAGCCCTGGTGGCACACACACTGAGAGAGGTTCATGTAAAACTCTCTAATCACATCAGGGACATATGATGACTGGTTCATCACAGATCCCAACACACCTCTAGCTTCAAGCAACTCAAACAGCCTATTTTCTTTGAACATCTCCTCATCAATGTTCCTCTCCATGTGAATAACCCTGGCTTGATAAGCCTCCCACTGTTCTTCTGCCTCAGTAGACACATAAAAGCCAGAATAAGGCTTTTTGGGGTACTCCTCATCAAGCACATCAAAGTACTCATCACTGCCTGATGTATGAGTAACATCAGGGTCATCACCTACCAGTTGGTCTTCTTCCTCAACTTCCTCATCTTCTTCTTCCTCCTTATCATCTTCTTCCTCTTTTTCTTCTTCTGACTCAGACTCAGAAGTTTCAACAACCACCTGCTTCCCCTTTTCTTTTCTTAGCAGCAGTAGCTAAGGCAGAGAGAGTCAGGCTCTCTTCTTCTTCTCTCTCAACCTATTCATGTTGATTGTCACCCTTATCATCATCATCTTGGTTACCTTCAGTAGTAACCTCCTCAACCACAGTCTCCTCAACCTGATCATCTTCCTCAGGAAGAGTATCCATCTCAACATCAGCAGCATGCTCAACAACATTAGCCTCAAGGTTTTCATCTTCATCAGTACCACCCACAGTCACATCCCCACCATCACCCTCAGGGACCTCATGCAAAACCTCAGACTCACCCACAACAACAACATGGGCCTCTTTCTCCCCCTCAATACCAATTTCAGCAATATCTTGAGTAGGGTTAGCCATCATTACCTCATTTTTGTCGTTGGTGGGAGTGGAGGTTTGCTCAGCAATCTTTGATGTTGAACCAACATCACCCTTAGCGGATTTCTTGCCCTTGCGCCGTTGATAGGTGGATTTCCTCTTTGGTGCAGCGGCGACGACGACTTTAGTGGTTGCTCGTCTGGTACTGCGGCGTACTGGTCGTTCAATCTGCTCAGCAGTGTCTACAAGATTGTTAAAGTGATTTAGAGAAGAAAAATAGACACTTGATTTGCAGAGAGTGTTGATTTCGCAAAATTTTTGAGCGTGGTAACAGTAGGAAGAGATTAGGGCAAATTATATAAACAATCAGCTGAAGAATAGTGATAGTGGTGTCGTAACATGTTACCAAAATAATCGGACCACTGTCACACGATCATACCCATGTTCACCTTACCACGTGTCAGTGTTAGATTAACACGTAACTAGAGCAATATCCACACCTGAAAACTTATAAGTTACAATGTTACAATGTTAAACTAGCATTGGTAAGTTAACATCAGCGAGGGAAGTTGTAGGTGCAGGGCTTCATCCAAGGCAACATCATGTGAGAGCGTAAGATATTCTTGTATACTGATCTGGAACCTCACCCAAGTACATAGGTTCAAAGACATAGATTAAGATCATCAGTATGAGTAAGTAACACATCAGACAAAAAAACACAGAGTGGATGTACATATCCACGGAAAAGATGTTCCCACAATATAGAAGATCACAAAACATAATGTTTTACCTGCAGTGAGTCACCCACGAAGTATGCCTCAACACATGATTCCTAGGACTATGTAGGGTTACTACTCCCCCTAAGCCCAAACCGACAAAAGGAAAAATAATGCAGAACTAGAATGAATGCAACCATGTTAGATCAACATTGGGTTATGGTAACCAAGTATACACAGCTTTACTGACTAGGATCAGGACATATCAATTTATCTTTTACTAAAATCATGAACTGTTTTGAACAAAAAACAAGTGAATGTTAAAGGATAGTTTCATCACTGAATGTGGGCAACACAAGACTCCACAAACCCCAACAACTTAACCATCATCAACAGATTAGGCAAGTACAAAGGAACTGAATGAAGACAATACATTTATCATATACTTCTCCACCCCAACTCCTCATGCATACTTGTTTACCAACCTCTTTACAAGAGAAATACCAAGTGAACAATGCTACTGAATGCAAGCAGTCGATACCTCAAAACACCCTAGTAGTAAGGATCACTATCATGCATAACCTTGACCATAGACACAAACACAAAAATAAGCACAACTGAATGACAATGAAGCTTTCAACATCATGTACCCCAGCTTCTCCCAAATGTTAGGTTAACATTGACAGACTAACAACATAGTTCTTACTTTACAAAACTCTTGCTATGTACCTGTCCATTAGTCAACTCAGCTATTTATACAGATTAACCACACAACCCAACAGGATCTCTAACAAAGAAGTAATATGCAAGAAAGAAGAATGCAAAAAGGAAACATAAAAGAATTACAGATACACCACAACCAATAACCAGTGCTAGACAGTGGTGTTATGTCAACACTGGTGAACTAACATCCCTAGACAATGCACATGCCAAGAGAATTCCTCAAACTGAAGAACCTCTCAGTATCTAAGGGTTTAGTGAACATATCAGCAAGCTGATTGTTAGTTTCAATGTGTTCAATGTCAATGCGCTTATCTTCTACCATGTCTCTTAGCAAGTGATGCCTTATGTTAATATGTTTAGTTCTAGAATGTTGCACAGGGTTCTTAGAGATGCTTATAGCACTAAGATTATCACAGAACATAAGCAAGGTATCACTGTCTAACCCATAATCCAGTAGCATGTTTATAAGCCATACTAACTGAGTGACACAGCTGCCTGCTGCTATGTATTCAGATTCAACAGTGGAGAATGACACACAATTTTGCTTTCTACTGTACCATGAGACCAAGTTGTTCCCCAAATAAAAACATCCTCCACTTGTAGACTTTCTATCATCAGTGTCACCTGCCCAGTCTGAGTCACTAAAACCTACAAGATTTGTGTTAGTGTCATAAGAATACCAGATTCCAAGGGCCAAAGTGCCAGATATATATCTAAGGATTCTCTTCACAGCAATCAGATGTGACTGCTTTGGACATGCCTGGTACCTAGCACACACACAAACAGAGAACATTATATTAGGTCTTAAAGCAAACAAGTAAAGTAAGCTTCCTATCATTGAACGATACAATGTTGGATCAACATCTGCACCAGTAACATCCCTGGATATCTTCACTGATGAAGACATGGGAGTCTTGCAAGGCTTTGAATCTGCCAATTCAAACATTTTCACCCAATTCTTTGCATACTTTTCTTGACTTAGGAATATCCCATTACCTGTTTGTTTCACTTGGAGACCAAGGAAGAAATTTAATTCTCCTATCATACTCATCTCAAATTGCCCTGTCATTGATTCAACAATTTTTTCTAAAATAGAGTTGTTAGTTGAGCCAAAAACAATGTCATCCACATATATTTGAGCTATACAGACATGAGAATCTTTCTTCAAAACAAACAGTGTCCTATCTCCTTCACCTCTAACAAAGCCAAGACTTAAGTGGAATTCTGTAAGTCTCTCATACCAGGCTCTAGGTGCTTGTTTAAGTCCATACATGGCTTTTTCAAGCTTGTACACATGGTTGGGGTACTTAGGGTCTGTGAATCCCTTAGGCTGTTCAACATATACTTCCTTATCAATTAGCCCATTCAGGAACGCACCCTTTACATCCATTTGGTATAGTTTTATCTTAAGACCGCATGCTATAGCTAGAAGTAACCTAATAAATTCAATCCTAGCAACTGAAGCAAAGGTCTCATCAAAATTTACACCTTCAACCTGTGTGTACCCTTGAGCAACTAGTCTATCTTTGTTTCTAACTATGACCCCTTACTCATTACTCTTGTTTTTAAATATCCACTTTGTCCCTATTACATTAACATTGTGTGGTCTAGGCACCAGTTTCCAGACATTGTTCTTAGTAAACTGTAATAGTTCATCCTACATGGCATTAATCCAAAAGTTATCAAGGAGGGCTTCATTCACATTCTTAGGTTCTATGGAGGAGACAAAACAAGAGGCATTATCAACAGTACAAGTGAAGTTCATACAGACACACAATTTTACCATATCTCTATAATCAAGTCTTTCTCTGTTGCGTGTCCTTACCCGTTCAGTGAGTTCACCTATTACCTGGGATGCTGGATGATCTTTCTGAATCCTAGCTGGGGGATCTCATCTAGGTTCAGAGGCAACTTCATGTTCTGAGTCAGAGTCCTCTGCTGTTAGCCTAACATCTGATCTCGCTGGTGTTAGTCTAACATCGTTCCCTAAGTCCTATTCAGTGTTTCCAGTTTCCAGTTCTAATGTTGGTGTAACATTGTGAGGAGTAACATTATCGGTTTCCACTGTTGGTTCAACATTGGGAACTGAGATGTCATCAGTACCTGTATCAAGGGTGAACTCATCAAACACAACATTCACTGATTCCTGAATTGTCTTCAATCTAAGATTGTAGACTCTAAAGGAAGTACTATTGGCAGAGTATCCTACAAAGATGCATTTTTCACTTTTAGGATCAAATTTACTCAGATAATCCCTGCCATTAAGCAGATAACAATCACATCCAAATTCATGAAAATATGCAATATTTGGTTTCACACCCTTCAAGAGTTCATATGGAGTCATGTTAGTTCCAGGTCTAAGATACACCCTGTTACTAATGTGACAAGCAGTATTTAAAGCTTCAGCCCATAGTCTTTTGGATAAATCTTTAGCATTGATCATAACTCTGTCCATCTCTTGAAGAGTCCTGTTCTTTCTCTCAGCAATCCCATTCTGCCGAGGAGTCTTAGGAGCCGAATATTCATGGAAGATACCTTTAGCATTGCAATAGTTATCAAAACTAGCATTTTCAAATTCTTTACCATGATCAGACCTAATCTTAGTCACAGTGGAGCCATATAAGTTTTTAATACTAGCACATTGAACTGATCAAAAGCTTCTGACTTTTCTTTAAGAAATTTTACCCAAGTGTATCTTGAGAAGTCATCTACAATCACAAAGACATATTTCTTACCACTGAGACTACTTACCTCAATTGGACCCATTAAGTCCATGTGCATCAATTCTTACAACATCAATTTTCTGCAGTTTCTCAAGGTTTCTGTAGTGAACATGACCAAGTTTCCTATGCCATTTAGAAGCCTCATCTATTTTGGCATGGAAACACTCTGCTTCCTCTTGGGCTAGGTAGCAGTTATCTTTGGATCTAGTACATGTCATAACAAGAACATTATCACTATCATAAACATCACAAGAAACTCTGTCAAATGTAACCAGTAAGTCATCATCACACAGCTGACTGATACTGATTAGATTTGCCTTTAACCCATCTACCAACAACACATCCTTCAGAAGTGGGAACCCATCAACATTTAGGGTCCTTTCGCCAATGATCTTTCCTTTGGTGCCACCTCTATAGGTCACTGTTCCAACACTTAAAGGTATCATTTGCTTAAGATTCTCCTTGCTGCCTATCATGTGTCTCGAGCATCCACTGTCGAAGTACCACTTACCTGAAATGTTAGAGTACACAACAGAGAAAACAACATTGCATACAATTTTCATTTTAGGAGTTTTAGCTTTTTCTACCTAAGTCCTACTTCTCTGTCCTGAACCTAATGTTGGTCTAACATCAGAATCTGTTGTAGTTTTAACATTGGGCACATAGGCTGTTTTCCTACCACATTCTTTTATGAGTTTTCTACAGAATGGTTTAATGTGGCATGGTTGAAAATAGTACTGACAGATAAAAGTGGGTTTGCGTTTTACAGTGTTGATGGTACCAGAACTCATATTACCAGATTCTTTAACAAAGCTTGTAGTTAAATAGGCAGAATTACCATTAGAAGAAGAAGGTTTCTCAACAAATCCCAGACCATGTGTACCTGTATTACTCATGTTTAGTACCTCATCAAGTTTAGAAGTACCTCCATTCCATTTGGCTATGATCTGTGAATTCTTTTTGAGCTTTTCCTTTACCTCTTTTAGCTCAGCTTCAGCTTTGTCAAGATCTCTCTCATAGAGTTTCAACATGTTCTTCAAACATTCAATGTCATACTTCAGTGCTTTGTTACTCTTTATGAGGTTGACATTCGCTATCTCAAGTCTAAGAAACATTGTATGTAGCTCGTCTAGGATTTCCTCCTGGGACAGTTCTTCTTCATTGAAGTACTCTTCTTCTAGATCAACTGAGCCATGAAAACAATCAAAGTTAGTATCATCACAATCAGAGAGCACATCATAGATAACCTGTGTATCATTATTGTTCCAGTCTCCAAAAAAGATTTCCGGCTTTGCTGTTGGTTCTCCAATGTTAGAGTAACATTGAGAATTTTGGCAATTTCTGGAGTCTTCTTCAGACCAGGTGATCCGAGTGCAAAGTGTAACAATGTTGATTTCCCCTGATTGTTCATCAGCACTTGTTCCAGATTCGAAGTCAGCATCATTGAAGTCATCTACACACACCCAATGAGAATTCCCTCTTGTTCTGAGAGTGTTAGCACATTCATGTTTAAAGTGACCATACCCCTTACATTCATAACGTTGGACATCCTTCAATTTCTCAGCATCTTGAGGCGTGCTCTTTGATGCCATGTACTTTACAAAATTTGGGGGCAATTTCTTATAACCAAGGGCAACATTACCAGATTGTTTTTCTTTATTTTGATCTTTGTAGCCTAATTTACTAAACTTCCTGGTAATGTTTCCATAGTTAGCAGAGATCAACTCATATTCATCTTCATCACTTCCTGTAGAATCTGAGCTAGTTCCTAGTAAGGCTAAAGCAAGTTGTTTACTAGACTTTCCTAGGAATTCTAGTTCAAATTCTTTTAAAGTGTTCATTAATGTTTGGAAGTCCATGTTGGCAATATCTCTAGACTCATTCATAGCAATTCTTTTAACAGTGAACTTAGAGGATAATGTTCTAAAAGCTTTATAGACCATGGTTTGATTTGGGATTGTAAAACCTAAGTTTTGACACTGATTAGAAATATCAAGAAGTTTCTCAAAATAACTATCAATGCTTTCATCCTCACCCATATCTATCTTCTCAAAGTCCCTCAAAAGTTTTCTATATTTAGAGTCCCTCACAACCACATCACCCTCACAATACAGTTCAAGAACTTTCCAAGCAGTTTTAGCAGTTGTACAAGTTTGAATAAGTTTGAACATATGGTTACCTACCCAGCTAAAGATAGCATTGAAAGCCTTTTCATTGAAGTTGTAGAGAGCAATCTCATTGGCTGCCCATTGTCCTCTTGGCTTAGGTACCAGATCAACATCTCCATCTCTGGGCAAGTAAGGGATGGTGTAGCCTTCTAGTACTGCATCCTAACCTCTCAGGTCGATGGATTTAATGTGGACTCTGAGTCTGATCTTCCAGTAGGCATAGTTGTTGGGACCCTCCAATACTGGCAACCTGCTGGTATTGGGGTTGGAGTTGTCCATCTTTTCGTATCAACGCCAAGCACCAACTTGCCAAACACCGGTGAAGTTGGTTCTTGGCTCTGATACCAATTGAAATTGTGGATCGGGTTGATACGTTGTAGTTGTTAACTTAACGATGGAGTGTTAACATCAGATTGGTACGTTGTTAACTCAGCGATGTTACTTTAACAACAGATCAGAGTAATAGTGCAGCGGAATAAACAAACACCAAGTTTAAGAAGTGAATATAAGATTATATTAACTTCCGAGCCGTAGGCAAAATAACCCGTTAAGGTTTTAACAAAATCCTTTCTCTCAATTTTCAAGCTCCTCACTCTCAAATTAATCGAACTAAGCAAAGCACACAGAAGTGCTTCGACTATCTCTAAAAGCTCCTCACTCTTAGATCTATTCTAAAAACTCAAAAACTTTGCTAAAGCAAGATAAAGACACTCGACTATAAAGATTTCCTCACGGGATATTTTTGCTCTTGTCTTCGTGTTTGTCTTGATGTACTTCACACCTATATATAGGTTCTTGACTTGGACTTCAAGGTGTGTTGTACACGGTTGGTAATTCTCCTTTGTTTCCTTCTAGAACTCCTCTTCCTTGTTCTCGCAGTCCTTCTTGAATAACAGTTCCTTCGTTAGAGATCTAACTAAGGAAAGAATACTTCTTCAAATTAGGACTCAACTTGGAAAGCATTTCCTAGTTGCACTCGAACTCTTCTTTCCTTGTAGAGCAGTTTGCTTAATTAAGGAAACTTTCCTTCTTGGAAACTTTGAGCGTCCAACCTATGACAAGTTTATTTCCTAAATAATAATCAAAGACAATTACAACTGTGGAACTCAATTAGTTAAATGAATAAGGCAAAACAATAATAAATAATATAATCAAGATTGTAAATCGGATTCTGCTCCAGCAATGTTACTCTAACATTGACTTCTCAATGTTAATCTAACATTGCCAGAATACATGCACTTTCATACTAACTTATGAAAATTTTCCTATACAGGTTATTTGAAGAAGAGGAGTGCGGTGGACTCAGTCCAACGGAGATACAATCCAAGAGGAACTGAGAGTACGTAGCATGGTTCAAGCAGACGTATTCATGTGGGAAATACGAGAGCAACGTACATATAGATAATTTAGTTACAAGTCTGGCTAATACAGTGGCAATCTACGAGGGATACATTGTAAATGGGTTCAGAGTGACGTTGGGCCCCAAGAAGAGTGACTGTAGCGGTGTTTATGCGAAGGGAGACATGGGAGGATCCGATGCTACCAACTTCTATGGAACATTGAAAGACATAATACATGTGGAATATTGGGCAGAATTAGACCCATGCACATAGTCTTGTTCAAATGTGTTTGGTATGATATAATCGCAGGTACACAGGAGCATTCAACGTACAAGTTGGTTGACATCGATTCGAGACGTACCCTCGGCCCCAATGGGCCGTTTGTATTTGCTAACCAAGCAAAACAGACGTACTATGTGCACTATCCAAAGAAGACGACGGGGCGATCGGGACAAAGAGGATGGTTGGCCGTATCCACTATATCTGCCAGACACATAATCGATATGTCATCAGTTGCCGAATTAAACGATGTCGACGCGGGGAGGCCGAACCAAGTGCTACAGGAGAATGCATCTGAAGGGTTTAACTTATGTGTAGATCTTTCATCATTCAATATGAATATCCAATTGGCCGACGAGGGATTTGATGTGGTTGACGAGAGAAGACACGATGATGAGGCAGATGAGGGCAACGGGGATGAGGAGGACAATGAGGAAGAGGAAGAGGAAGAGTTAATGAGTGACTCATAGTCTGAGGATAGTATGTATGAATAGTGTGCGATTATAGTTTAGTGGTCGATTTCTATTTGTACAATTAATTTGGATTCACGCTATTTAATATCATATTATAGTTTGGATTCGTGTTGGAATTTTTTATAGTTGCATCTCATAAATAGGTAATATGGTCATAGCACGGAACACATATATATAAATAGCAACAAAATATTAATCATATTTCTACAATTAACCATAAAACAACCCTTTACGTAAACATAAAGTAGTTTGTCCAATCATCTAATGAATTACATAATTACAAATAACTAACACAGTTAAACTACTACTTAAAAAAATTTAAACAGCTAACACAGTTTAAATTACATAAATAATTAAAAAAGCGAACAACTAAACTACTACTCCTCATAGTCCTCATCATGAAAGTCAAATGTATCTTCTCTGGAGGCTCTACCACCCGCGTCATCATCAACACCAAGATCGGCAGCATCACCACCGGGAGTGTCATCTAGATCGCCATCCTTATAGTCATTCTCGTACTCAGGCTCATACATTATAGCATCCAGATCAGTAGGGGCAAATGGATCACATGGGGGGGGGGGGGGGCAATGACAGGAACTGCGGTGTCGGCACGGTACCCTGGTAGGCTTGACGAGCGGAGGACATGAATCCAGTAGGAAAGGGTCGAGATGGAGGAGTACCTGTCGCCTCAGTAATGTGCTGGGTCAAGTGCTCTATGTAATCCAAGATGACGTCAACCCTCCGATCAGTAGCACTCCAAAGACGACGGTTTGCCCCCTCCAAGGCCCTCACATAAGCCCGTGTCTGGTCTGCCACCTTCTTCGTCTTGAAACCAAACTGATCGTGACGTGCCTCAGAAGGGAGGCCCGCAACCCTCCCCTTCTTCATTCCTCCAGACGACCGACTCCACAACTCCTGATCTATGAAGGGCCAGCCAGTACGATCCTCCGTTCACCTCTCGGTGATCAAGCCTATGTAGGCATCCTGTTCATTTTGATACAATAGTTAGTACATAATTAATAATGCATAGGTTAATATAGTAATGAAAAAATGCTTACAAGTTAAATACTTACGTAGATAGCCCTATACACGGGGTCTAGCCAAACGCGGTGATGTCAAACTCCCTCTGGCATATCCTCGGGAACATGTGTATGCTGATATCGATACATCTCATCATGCCGAGGCGCATGGGCCTCTCGAGGTGTCGAACGCACCTGCATATCGACATAATTTTTTTTTGTTAAACTATTTAAATTTAAGACAAAAGTTATTCCTATAGAATCAAATTTAATAAGACATACCATCCTACGCTGGATCGCCGTGTAGCTAAGGGACCCACTAGCATGAGTCCCTCGTGCGGGACGATCAGGGTGTGGGTCCTCTCCTCCTCGCCTATTCTTTTGTCCTGTCTCTGATTTCTTCATATGGCCCTCTGAATCCCAATGCTTCACAAACTCAGCCTCCAACTTGTCGTTCATCCACCCCTTCTTCAGACGCCCCACCCACTTCGGGTCATCCTTCCTCGCATAGTAGTTCTTCTTCACATTGTACACTATTTTCTTGTAACTCTTCCTGGCCTTAGCCTCGCAGGCCGTATGTGCCAGACCCAACTCCTTCGGACCAATGTTGTATGTTTTTTGCGATTAATTAAGACTTTTATGTTTTGAGACATGTTTTTAATTAAGGTTTCGTTAAATAAAAATCTTACTATGTATATATATATATATATATATATATATATATATATATATATATATGTGTGTGTGTGTGTGTGTGTGTTCCGAAATCTAACCTTAAACTTAGTCCACATCAGACCTTTGACGTTCTCATCGACCTCATTGTATGAAGGAACACACTTCTTTTTAAATGACCTAATGATCTCGGTAATCGCCGTCGATATCTTGCGCCCCTTCAAAAATACGCCGTGCTCATCCAAAACAACTCTACGACGGCCTCTACTGTCAGACGGAACCTGATCGCCTCTGGATAAGCCTCGGCCCGGTCGCTGCTGCGTCACTGTAGATGGTCCTACATCAGCGACGTCTATCGGGAAAGAAGTGCTGGGACCCACTGCTGTAGAATCCGTAGATGGTGGCCTAAGTGCCCTAAGCCTCGATCCAGATGATGTAGGTGGCGTCGATGCTGCGTGATCATCATATAGTCGATGTGGTACTACTCGATCTGGTGGAGTACATCCGCTCGATCTAGTTGTACGCCTAGGTGGCTGGAAAGTAGAAGGGGACTCGACATGATCGGTAGTAGGGGGCATCGACAACATCGCGTGGTGTAGCGCCAAAATGAACAAATCGAAGACGAGGACCTAATGTCGGTGGAGCACTAGGCCCTGTGGCACTCGGTGGACCACTACGCTCTCTCTTCGAAGGCTGGCCATGGCCGGTATCACGAGACAAGCGTGGATGATTGCTTGACATGTCGTTGACTAAAGTGCTATATACTAAGTAAAAACATCTAAGTTAGAATATTTCTAATTATAGAGAAGACCTAAATTTAATCATTACTAAGTTATATAGTTTTCCTAAAGGCATGAACTATGTTATAAAAACAATCATTTCTAAGATATTTAACAACTTTTCATAAAATTAACGTCACAATAACTAAATTAACAAATATAAAAATCATATAAAATAAAACAATGCTAAGATAAATAATATTACCTAAAAAGACATAGATATTTCGAGAGTAGCTAAAAACATGAATTTCAAGTAGATATTCTAAAAATATAATCATTTCTACTTTATAATAATTCCCTTAAAGCATCATGAATTCTAATTTATAAATTGATTTTCTAAAGGGCATAAACAATGTTGAAGGTCTAACAATAACACAAGATCAAATAATCCCTAAAGACATAAATAAAGTTTAAAGACTAATAATGCATAAAGAAAACATTTCCTAAAGGCATAAATAATTACTAAACTCTAACATTTCTGAAGCCTAACAATTCCTAAAGGCATTTCTTAGTTAAAGCCTAATAATTTCTACAATATCTAACAATTAAACATATAACATAATTACTAAAACAATAAAAATAACATAAAAAACGAGAAAAGACAAAAAAACTTATCGGAACCGGATTTGCTACCGATGGGCGGTCGGAAATGGAGGAGGGGCGGTCGAAAATGAGAGAGAGAGAGAGAGAGAGAGAGAGAGAGAGAGAGAGAGAGAGAGAGAGAGAGAGAGAGAAGGGTGGTGTGGGAAATGAGGAGGAGGAGGGAGGTATTTATAAAATACCTCCCTCATTCCCTACCGCATTGCGGTCAGGAATGCAACTATTGCCGACCTAGGCCTAACTGGGCTGAGTTTAGGGCAACGCCCTTTGGTAGAAAAATTTCCTGACCGGGATCCGGTCGGGAAATTTTAAACTTAGATTTTCGACCGGATCCAAGTCGAAAACTCATTTTCGACCGGAATCCGGTCGAAAGCGGTTGGAAATTTTCCCGACTGGATTTCGTTCATAATTTTCTGGTCGGGAAAACCTGCCAATTCTTGTAGTGCAATAAGGATGAAATCAGCGGTTTTTCTTAACATTTCTTGGCCCAAATAAAAAAAATGCATAAAAAACGGACGCTCCTACACAAAGTTATGGGATTTCAAACACTACAAGGGAAAGTAGCTTTACCGACGGATGAAAAACCATCGGTAAGGGTAATTTGCCGACGAAAATAACCTTTTCCGTCGGCAAAAGCCGTCGGTAAAACCCGACAGAAAAAAGCTCGTCGGTAAAGAGCTTTTCCGTCGGATTTTTACTGACGGAAAAGGGTATTCCCGTCGGCTTAAAGCCGACGGTAATGGAATTTTCCTTTCCCGTCGGCTTAAAGCCGACGGGAATAAGGGATTTCCCGTCAGCTTTAAGCCGACGGGAAAAAGGGATTTCCCGTCGGCTTAAAGCCGACGGGAATGATCATTCCCGTCGACTTTAAGCCGACGGGAAACCCTTTCCCGTCGACGGGAAATCCTTTTTCCCGTCGGCTTAGAGCCGACGGGAAAGATCATTCCCGTCGACTAAAAATCAACGGGAATGATCATTCCCGTCGGTTTTAAGCCGACGGGAAAACATTTAAAAAATAAAAAAGAACATTTTATTTGATTAAAAATTGATTTAAATTAATGAATTTATAATTTTTTTCCGATTTATTTAAAAGATATCGATTTAAATAATTATTATATAATATTTTGGCATTTTTTTTAAAAAAAAGCGATTTTAAATAATTATTTTTATGTTTATTTGGCGATTCAATTTAAAAGAATTCGATTTAAATAATAACATGCACATTTTCAAGCGTTGTTTTTGAAATATTTATTATAATAAATAAAATTTCGTATTTAAAATAAATTCTTGATAATATAAGTTTTTTTATAGTTATTATTAGTTAGATAATGAATAAAACATAAGTAGAAATGAAATAATAAAACAAATAATAAACTCTAACTATAAGTTAGTGAATATGGATGAATTTTTGTTAGTTATTAAGATTTTTTCGGAGAGAAAGTAGATAGTTTTTGGAGAATGGGAAGAATGAATGAATTAGGTGGGTAGAATAAGGGGTATTTATAGATATTTAGGAGGAGGAGGGGTTAAATTCAAAAAAAAAAAAGGGAGGGGGGCGTCTTGCCACGTCACCGATCCGTGTGAATTGTCACACGGATCTGTGACGTGGCAAGACAGCCCTCCCCTCCCTAAGGCCTATATATAGTTCGAACGAGTTAGTCTCTCAATTCACAATTCATTCGGTTTCAAAATAAGGTTCGTAAACGTACTCATATAAATTTTTACGTAATACTTTTTTTTATAAGCGTACGTTAATTATGTTTATCTAATTTATCTTTCTTTTTATTTGCGACTTAGGGAAAATGTACGAGTCAGCTTGGAGACCGGTGCCATAGATCGAAGGAGCAGTTTCAGAAATATTTTTCGTGCTACAAGAGGTACGTGTATAGTTTCGAGCTCTTATATTTTGTTCTAGTCGTACGATTATAAATATTGTTCGTAACCCATAAATGTAGAGACGTCGTTGTGCTAATCGTTATAATTTAAAAAATTTATAGACAATATATAATGAGTTCAAACGGAGATAGAGATTGGATGTATGATCGTTTGAGTGAGACGGGTCGAGTGAATGAAACGTTCGGGGATGGTGTATACCAGTTTTTGGCGTTTGCGTTAGATCAAGAGCGTTATCTAGACGGTGATCGAAATTCTAGATGTCCATGTAGAAAATACAGCAATAGGAAATACTTGGACCCTGGCGAAGTGGCAGCCCACCTTTATCGATGGGGTTTTGTAGAAGGGTACCGTTTATGGATATTCCATGGGGAAAATTTTGTCGCGCATAATAGCCAAGGGGTGTCATCGTCGAGGCACGAAGTTAGAAACGACCCCAAAGTTGTTCAGGACGAGATTCTGTTTGAAAATCTAGTTGAAGATACTTTTCGGGCACAATTCGATGTTAACAGTGAGGAGCCTAACGCCGATGCAAAAGATTTTTTAAATTTGCTTCAAATGTCGGAACTTAAGCTGAAGGGACCCAACAAGAAATCTATTTTGCAGTGGGTGTCCAAGTTTTTTACAGCCAAGATTGAGAATAACTACAATCAATCCGGGTGCAATCAGATGTACAACTTGCACCGCAATCTTTTGTATCCAGAGGATCAACTCTTACTACCAGAGGATATGCACGCTGCCGAGAAGATGATGAGGTGTTTGGGGTTGGGATACGAAACAATCGACGTGTGTTTGAATAATTATTTCTTGTTCTACGGAGAATTCGCATCTTCCGATTACTTGGTTTGTCCTGAATGTGAGGAGTATAGGTATGAAACTATAGGTAGAAAGAATCCAGTGCCAAGAAAAAAGTTATGGTACTTCCCTTTGGCCCCACGTCTTAAACGACTCTTCATGACTAAATCAACAGCTGAACACATGACGTGGCACTTAAATTGTAAGTCGTCGGACGATGTAATGGTCCACCCTGCAGCAGGCGAAGCCTGGCAAGATCTCGACAAGAAACATCCGCAATTCGCAGCAGAACCACGAAACATCCGCCTTGGTCTATGCACATACGGTTTCACTCCATTCGGAAACTTCGGGAAACAATATTCTTGTTGGCCTGTGTTCATGACTCCCTATAACCTTCCTCTAGATCTTTGCATGCTAGAGGAGTTTATTTTCTTGAGTCTTATCATATCAGGGCCGAGTAGTCCAGGACAAAACATTAACGTTTTGCTACGCCCTCTGATTGACGAGTTGAAGGTTTTGTGGCACGACGGCGTTCGTGCTTACGACAGATTCAAGGAGCAGAATTTTCAGTTGAGGCCTGCATTGATGTGGACTATTAGTGATTTCCCCGCCTACGGGATGTTGTCTCAGTGGAGCACACATGGAAAGTTATCGTGCCCTTATTGCATGGAGAACACGAAGGCGTTCCCTTTGTAGTATGGTAGGAAAGCAACGTGGTGGGGATGTCATCGTTGTTTCTTACCAGTGGGACATGAATTTCGGCACGACGTGATGGGATTCAATGGACATACAGAATTTGATGGGCCTCCACCGCGTAGGACAGGCGCAGAAATGGCAGCAATTGTTGCACAACTACCAGAAAGGTCTACAACGCCAGATGCACCGATAATGCCAAGAAAAGGCACATAGCACAATTGGACCCACAAAAGTATCTTTTGGGAATTACCCTATTGGAGTACGAACCTGATACGTCACAATCTGGATGTGATGCATTGCGAGAAGTTTTTTTTCGACAACATAAAGAACACGGTGATGGACGACCCAGTTAAGAGTAAAGACAACTTAAAAGCTAGGAGAGACTTAGAATTGTTGACCACTCGGGTCGAGCTTTTTGTTGTCGATACCGATGATAATAGAACCTACAAGCCGAAAGCCAAGTATTGCCTTGATCGACCTCAAAAGAAACTACTATGTCAGTGGTTGTCAGGTTTGCGATTTCCGGATGGCTATGCTTCAAATATTCAGCGTTGTGTGCAACAACAACAATTGAAGTTGATTGGGATGAAGAGTCACGATTGTCACGTGTTTATGCAAATGTTAATACCTATTGCATTCCGCGATTTTATCCCTGATCCGGTATGGGGTACCCTAGTAGAGATAAGTATCTTCTTCAGAGCATTGTGGGCCACAGAGATTAGGAGATCGGACATGGCGTTGTTAGAGGAATCTATCGTGGTCACAATATGCAAATTAGAGAAGATATTTCCACCAGACTTTTTCGATTCTATGGAGCACTTGACGATACATCTTCCCTACGAGGCCAAAGTTGGTGGACCGGTTCAGTATCGTTGGATGTACCCTTTCGAGAGGTACTGGCATTATTTATATCATTCCTTATATATTTCAATACGTATTGGCATTATTTGTATCGATTCTCAAGTTATATACATGGATTTCCTTGCAGGCAAATGAACGGGTTGAAGAAATCTGTTTTGCACAAAGCTCGTGTTGAAGGTTCAATTGCTAATGCTTATCTAATGGCAGAAGTCACATTTTTTATCTCGCACTATTTTGGCAATAGTGTTGAAACAAGGTACAACAGGCTTAGCAGAGGACTCAATCCAGATAAGAACCAGCGGTATATTTCTCCAGAGGAGTTGAACCAAATTGAGCTTTACACGTTGATGAATTGTTCGGAAGTCGACGGATGGGTCACGTGTGTTTCAAACTATATTCTTTTAAATATGGCTTAATTATATTTAACATTTTGACTCATGGATTGAAATAATGTTCCAAATGTTTACAGGTTGTTTGAGGACCTACATTGTGGAGATCTTACTCCACGACAGACACAAAGAAAGAAAAATACAATGTTCGTGTCGTGGTTTAAAGAAACTGTTAAATCAGGAGAGTACTTGGTCGATGAACGTATCTACCCCCTTGCCTCTGGAGCAAGTGCACTTATAACATCGTACGGGGGCTACATAGTGAACGGGTTTAGATTTCGTACTGATTCGTTTAACCAAGGAAAGGTCGAAAACTGTAGTGGCGTGTACGTGAAGGGCAGTGGTGATGGGATTGAAGGAACAAATTTTTACGGGACGATCAAGGAAATCGTTGAGGTTTTATGGTGCGGTGGCGGAGATAGGGCCCAATCAATTGTATTTTTTTAATGTGATTGGTACGATATTAGCAGCCGAGGTACAACTGTACACCCGAAGTATGGAATGGTTGATATCGATCCTACGCGGCTTCTCGCGACAAATGAACCGTTCATTTTTGCTAATCAGGCTCTACAAGTGTTCTACACTCCATATCCAGCGCAACATGTGTCGCGAAGGAAAGGATGGTGGGCAGTTTGTCCTATTCGTGCAAGAAACGTCATCGACGTGTCCGAGCTACAAGAGCCTGAAATCGACACCGAGTTTAATCAGCTCGAAGACTTATTTCAAGATGATGTATCGCTGGGACTGAATTTGGGCGCCGATTTGATCGATTTTGACATTGAAGGACAGTTGGCAGATGATGAGTACGAGCTTGTTGAGGAAGATGACGATTATTTTCATTTATGTTTAAATCAATGTTATTTTATTTTAAATTAATGTTAGTTTTCGAGTTTAAATCAATGTTATTTTAAATTAATGTTAGTTTAAATCACCTCGGAGATTAAAAACACAAACTCGTATATTAAACCCGCAAATTCGAAATTTAAACACTCATACTCGAAATTTAAACACTCATACTCGAAAATTAAACACTCATACTCGAAAATTAAACACACATACTCGAAATTTAAACACACATACTCGATCATATCCAAGATGGACCACCGTATTCTCTATTCACGTTACTGTTCCAAGCTTGATTAGTGTAGTCTTCCGTCGGTAACTCCAAATTGTTTAGATCAATTACGGGTTCGACCTGATAGCCCCTTGCAAAACTCGGACAAGCATCGCTAACACTAGCACGTCTTGGGTCATTTGGACGTTCGGTCCAACTACTATTTTGCCACGAAGCATTTGGACGAGCCCCACTATAACTAGCATGTCCAGGAGCACTTTGACTATAACATTGATCGTGCCACGAACATGGTGGTTGATATTCATCTGTCCATAACGGGAAAGTTTCCGGCTGCGGCTCGGGTTGACGCTGTTTCTGGCCCCACGAACCAGTAGGTGGAATGACTTGTTCCCACGACGAAGGTGCACCCTGATCGTGTTGTTGGTTCCACGACATAGGTGTACCCTGATCGTTTTGTTGGTTCCACGACATAGGTTTACTCTGATTGTAAGAATCATAGCCTTGGCTCGACTAGTGGTAAGAATGAAAACCGTGATTCCCCGGACCGGTTTGACCCTGTTGTGTTTGGTTTTGATTCCAAAACTGGCTGGGATTGTTGTTGGGGGTAATTATTGGGAAGGTTGTTATATTGAGGATACCTGTTAAAATTACGTTGTGATTCCTCTCTTTCCCGCCTCCTCTCCTCCTCATCATGAAGGATTTTTTGCTCCAGTGCCGCTATGCGATTCTCCTGTTGAGTCTGTTGTTCCTGGTACTATGAATGGACATTTTGCACGGCTTGGCTAATTCTTCTCTGCTCGCCAGGGTTAGGATTCTTTGTCGACGTCCTCCCTGAATCTGACATCTTATTGTGCTTAGGCTTGCCACGTTGCCTCCCGTGTTGACCGTTGAGATCTGCCTTTGCCGAGACCTCTTTATCACAGGGAAAGCGTTCTTCGACCTCATATTTATCATAGAGTCCTTGCGTGTAACGCATCTACAGTTTTTAAAGTAAATCAATAAACAATATACATATTTCCCAAAAATAATATACAACGTTGTAATAACTTACATGATATTCTTGTGCGCTCGGTGGGTTCCATCTGATTATTTTTTCATCGGGAGTCCACACTGTGTGGTCGACCACCCACTGTAGCTCGAAGCGGTAAGGAGTCTCGCTTTCAAGCTATAACAACATTTGTTTCAAAGCAATATTAATTAATGATAAAGTTAACATAATAAAGTATATTCATAACGAAAGCAAATCGTAATGTATCGTACCGACTGTAGGCTCCTTTGTTGTGTGCTGACAGATCCACCGTGGTGTGTGGCTAACGAACCCTTGCCGTCGGTCCAAATTGCCGGGCCCGACGGAAAATGCCCAATTTGTTGTAGTGAAAGTTTTGCATTTTTTTCTTCTTTGTTTTTTAAATTTTTCAAGAAAGATTTGTAATTGTCAAAAAAATAGGAGTTGATTCGCAATTGACCAAAAGGAAAAAAAAAAAAACAATGGAGTTCTGCCCGGTTCGCGAGCGGAACCGTGCGACCGAGTCGCCGGGCAAACATGCCGAATTTGTCGGTTCGCCCCTGGAGCTTGCAAACCGCTCCTGCTGTTGAACCGGCCCAGAAGTTGCCGGTTCACGGTCGAATTGGTCGAACCGCCGGTCCGGGCCAGATTTCAAAAACAGTGGTTGGAAGAGCGTTAACTGCTAAGAAAACAATAAGCAAAAGAGATCAAACAATAATTTAAACAAATCACAGCGAGGCTAACAAAAGTGAGAATTAGATTCCATGGATGGGTCTTGTTATCACTATCATTCTTGTAATAATTATACTCCTTATTTTGCACATTTTCTTCCATTCGATAGTGACGATGAAGGTTCTGTGAATCTCGAATAGCTGTTAGTTCTGTCCCTTTCTGTTATTTCAATTAGCTTAATAGTTAAGTAGTTTGTTTTAACTGTAATTCACTTTTGCAATACATAAATTAAATATTTTCTCTCTCTCTCTACACGCGGATTCTCTGAGTTCGTAGATATATAGCGGAACCATATTCTGCTACATATATCCCAAATGAAAAATATCGTATGAGCGCAAAACGCATTTACCAAATCTAGTTAGGCACACTTTAAGTGTTATTAAAAAGAGTACGCTAGGACCAATGGCAGAAAAAATCATGGATTTTAATTTACCAACGGAAGTTCAAACCACTACCACCATGAAAAGAACCATGTTGTTGATCAATTGCATCATACTCGCAATCGGAAACTGCGGTGGTCCCCTCATTATGCGCCTCTACTTCATCCATGGCGGCCAACGAATATGGTTCTCATGCTGGCTCCAAACCGGTGGCTGGCCGATCATTTTCATCCCGCTCCTCGTGAACTACATGCGCCGTCGCGGGACGTTCACCGACGCAAAGCTCGTCCTCATGAAGCCGCGCATGTTCGCGGCTGTCACGGTAATCGGTATGTTGACCGGCTTCGGCGACTATTTATACGCGTACGGGGTTGCGGAGCTCCCTGTATCCACGTCCTCGCTCATTGTCGCGGCGCAGCTCGTGTTTACGGCTGCGTTTGCGTATTTTCTCGTAAAGCAGAAGTTCACTGCATATTCGGTAAATGCGGTCGTTTTGCTGACGGTTGGAGCCGTGGTTTTAGGGTTCCACATGAACGGGGACAGGCCGGAGGGAGAGTCGAATAACGAGTATTTGGCGGGATTTTTCATGACGGTTGGGGCCGCAGCCCTTTACGGATTCATTCTGCCGTTGGTGGAGTTGACGTACATGAGGGCGAGGCAGGCTTTGAGCTATACATTGGTGTTAGAAATGCAGTTAGTCATGTGCTTTTTTGCCACGGCCTTTTGCACTATTGGAATGCTCGTCAACAAAGATTTTCAGGTAATTAATTAATATACATTAAATTACTATTGAATTCTATTTGCATCGTTTAAGAATAGATTTGGACCTTATATGTACTGCACTAATTAACGGATTAGATTACATCACAGTTTATATATATTATTTCACAGTATTTTCGTTTTTCTTTTAGGCAATTCCAAGAGAAGCAAAAGAGTACGAACTCGGGGAGACAACGTACTATCTAGTGATAGTGTTTACTGCCATAATATGGCAAGGTTTTTTCTTGGGTGCGATTGGGATCATATTCTATTCGTCGTCTCTTCTGTCAGGCATCTTTATTGCCGTTCTACTCCCGGTTACAGAATTATTCGCGGTCATTTTCTACCATGAAAGTTTCAAAGCTGAGAAGGGTGTTTCTCTTTTCCTCTCTATTTGGGGATTTGCTTCGTATTTTTTCGGTGAGATAAAAAAGAGTAAGAAGATGAAGAAAAGTGGCGAGGGTAATAATATTACACAAACCGAGTTGACCCAACGGGTTATTTAGCCTTATTTAGGTGATTTGATATAAATCGCCAATTTGTCTGTTATGTAGGATTTAATAATGCATGTGAGGCGTATATTTGACTGCATTACAATAATAATACTACAACACACATTTGCAACTGTTTGAGTCAAGTAATAATAAAAAGGTAAGTACGATTACAGACCAAGTATCTTATCCTTGAGAGTGTGTATCTTACTTCAACAATTTGATTGTTGAATATTGTTGCTTTGATCAGATGAAAATAGAAAATACTTCAACAATTTGATTGTTGAATATTGTTGCTTTGATCAGATGAAAATAGAAAAGAACAATTGTGAACTAAAACTATAGCTACGTACTGTAAATAAAGATAGACACAATCCAATTGATTGGTTGGTTGGTTGAGTTGTAAATCAGATTAAGTCAAATGAATTTAGAAATTGGAATTCGTTAATCTCAAATATGAGTATTTCATAGAAAAATAACTAATGACTGTACGTATTATTGTTTCATTCTTAAGTTGACATGATAATTAGGCGCACTCATGCATTAGGCGCACTCATGCATCACCTAAAGAATCCCCTAAGTTTTAATGTGATGCCAGATTGTTAGGTACTTTTTTCTCTCCATAAGTTCACATTGTCAAGACCCCATACCAGATTTTAGAAGAGAGTTAGAGTGAAAGTGCAAGTGTTAGACTTAGTGTTATGACAACACAAAACTTGTGAAGTGTTATCACAATAATATAACCTAAGTTATACAATTTAAGGAGTTACTTCATAGGATATTTGTTAGATGTTATTATTAAAGATTTTGGACTGATAAGATGCTTAAAGAGCAGTTTTTTCATAAAGTAATATATTTTAAAGATTTATTATGCATCAAATTAGATAGTTTATCACATTTTACTTGATATTATTATTTGCCATTTGAAATGATTTTTTAACATTAGAAAAAATATAGATAATTACAGTTATAAATTTAAACATACGTTTTCTTAAGATAAATCTTGAGTTGTCAATTTCGTTTATAAACAATATTTTATTTTGGACAAATTATTAAAAATGCCTATTAAGTTTGTCCTTTTAATGAAGGTGCCCAAAAGAATTTGGGGCTTTAAAAATACCCCGTAACTATGGGTATATTTTGTCAAAAATTTCCAATGGCTCTTATTCGAGCTTTTTTGCTTATGTGTTTGCCACATCGTCGTGCCACGTAGAAACTATTAATTTTTTGCTTTTTTTTTTTAACACAACTATTGTATAATTACAGAAGAATTACATTCAAAAACTACCCCTATAATTTTAAAATTGCACTTTACACCCCCAAAATATATAAAAAGGAAGAAAAAAGTAAATTCATTATTTTTCTTAATTTTTTATATTTATATCTTAAAAACTAAAATATTAATATTTATATTTATAAATTGAATTTACATATAACTTAACACCCCCTCCCCACCACCATTATACAAATCAAACAAATGAACCAAAATCATCATCACCATCACCATCACCATCACCATCACCGCCACTCCTAAACAAGTAGTAGCCAATCGTAATCCCCCAACGCCACTGCCACAAACACCCCAATGAGATCTCCGATAATGATTCTTGGTGATTGTCAAAAATTGCAGCATCGAAGGGTTTGCTTTCTTCGAAGAGAATTGAGATCTCGACCGGAGCAGTAATCCATGGCGTATCGAATGATCTTATCCGTGAAGAAGAAGTGTTAGTTTTTTTTCAATTAATTGTTAAACAAAAATCTAGTTTAATTACTATTTTGTTAACTAATAATATTTTAATTCATTAAAGGTTTGAGAAACTTATCAATGCACATCATGATTCTCCATACAAATAAAAGTGAGGTTCAATTTATGATTTTTTTTAGTCCCGTTTGGCATCTGGCCTTGAGGAACTTGAACAAAAAAGTCACTACTCCGTTACAAAACCATAAATAACCAATAATTCTTCATATTCCTATTTTTGTATCCCATTTCATAATATGATTTTCTTACTCATCGTTAAATCATACACAATCATTAATTATTTATCACATATTAATTAGTAACAATGGTAATTCTCCGATATTATAATCTCATATGCTGGTTCTTGAATTGTGAACAACGAACTATGTTTGAGACATGTAGTTCAATGAGGAACAAATATTATATGGTTTACTAGATTATTTGTTTTATTTCTATACCCATTAGAACACCTTTGGAAAATTGGCCTATGAATTGAGTTGATTACCGTCAGGGAGTAAAGACTCTAGGTTTAAGAGATTTTATTGATACCCATCTATCTAAGCGCCTTGCAGCCAGGAATTGGGTATAATCCGTTGTTGGATCGACATGTACTCGAGCATGGTATTTACAGGTGAGAAGGAGGAGAACCCGGTAACATCACGACATTTGTTTCCTCTCAACTCGATTTGGAGTATTGAATGTATGGTTGGATCGACTATTCGTATTCGGGTGGAGAACTCATTAGTGCAATAACGTTAGCTCAACCTTGGAATAGAATCCATTTTGACGCAGCCATTTATGAGATAATGGAGGAAGCTGGGCTCAAGCTGTTTATTAAGGATCACAAAGGTCAACACTTGCGAGAAATATGGGTGCACAAAATGCGGAGTCGCTTGCGGCACTATGGGCGGCTGAATATGCAGAGGAAAAGGATTAGGAGCGAGTGGAGTTCGAGGGCGATGTCCTAAACTTCATTCACGACATTTGTTCCCGGATGGCGTTGAAGGTGATCAGGCAAATCTTATTCATGATATTAGGAAAAAGGCAGAGCGGATCTTTCCCATTAGATTTCTTCAAATTTTTATTTTTTTAGTTTTTTTATGTTTGGTTATTGTTCAGCTTGAACCAGTGTCTTACCACGAATACTCGCCACTGCATTTGGTCCGTGTAGAATGATTAAACTTTGCTGCTTGTAATTGTCAGGCTTGTCAATGGACAACAAATAAAGGTTGCACATAATGGTCCTGATGCACCAGCTTTTATTTAATGTTTCATTCATAACTTTCCTTATTGTGCTCATTACTCAAATTGATGGCGGTTTGCTAAGTCGTGGAATAAGATATAGTACCAAGACGTATTTCAAATCAAATAAAGCATCTTGATAAGATTCTGAATACTTGAGACTAATTAAAAAAACAAACTAAGGATGGATAGAGACTATTTTATAAAACTTTTCAACTTATTGCTTTGTGTGATGACAAACTTTGGGGCAGTACTGAAGTCCACAAAAACAATGTGACGATGTTTAATTTTTTATGTGATTTGGTAATGCAATGCCATTGTTGGTTATTTGGTGTCTAGTTAACAGTTGCAACATGCATGTTATAGGATTGTGGTTCAGGATTTCAGCTTTTCTGCTAGTCACTTAAAGTAAGGGCATTTCTGTCATTTCACTCGATTATTTTGCAATTATGTTAAAACCATTTTTGAGCCAATTTTGCACGCCTCTGTCACGTGACTTGAGTTGAGATATAAAGCTCTCGGTTCGTATTGGATTGAGCAGAGACTCATTCCGGTTTTTCACCTTTGATTGTAACCAATGCCCACTGCAATCCCTTTTCTTGCTCTTTGGAATAGTGTTCATGTTCACTTCGATCAATGAATGTCGAACCATGTAAACCGTGTTACTTTGTGATTGTTGTGTGTTTATTAGTGTTGTTTGGATTTGTTATTCAATTCTCATTGTTTGCTTTTTGCTTCGCGAATACTCATTTGTGTGTGATTTAATTTGTGTGTGAGTATCTTCGTTAGATTCACTACAACAAACTGCAGCAGGTGCCTCGGGAGCTTGAAGGATTGTACATGACGAAATCACTGGTAAACTGACTATATCTTAAACAAGCATTATATTGAGATATGTTTAACAAACTTATCCTAGATCTAGAAAATATTGATGTGTCAATAGAAGATGAGGATGATGCTTTGTTTTTATTGAGATCTCTCCCTAAGTCTTACAGTGACTTTATAGAAACTCTGATTTATGGAAGAGAATATTTAGCTCTTGATGAAGTTTAGTTAGCTTAGAATTCAAAATTCATCTCATTGTGTTCTTTATTCCGTTGCATTATTACTCTACAACGAGTGTTAGGACAACACCGAATATGATCGATGTTGGCACAATATTTAGTGTCACACGGTGTGTGAATCAAACAAAAGAGTATCAATCCTGATCCATACATTTACAATTGGTATCAGAGCTAAGCACCTAATTCATTGGTATTTGGATTTGCTACCATACCATGGATAATGTGAACCCCAATACTAACAACAGGTTACCAGTGCTGGATGGGACAACTATGCTTATTGGAAGATCAGGCTCAGACAATACACCAAATCCTTAGACCTAAGGGCATTGATATCAATCATTGATGACAATGAAGTACACCTGAAGCCTGAAGCTGACTGGATTCAAGAAGAAGTCATTGAAGCAGCCAACAATGAGAAAGCACTGAATGCCATCTTTAGTTGGATTGATCCACATATGTTCAGGTTAGTACAATTGTGTACAACTGCTACACAAGCCTGGTTGCTCCTACAAACTCATTGTGAAGGAGATGCCAACGTCAAAGAAGCTAGACTTCAAATTGCCTTACATAAATTTGAGAGCATTAGGATGGGTGGTGATGAGTCTGTTACTTCATACTTTGCAAAATTAACGGATTTATCTAATGAATGTCAAAGTCTAGGTGATCCTCTAACTAATAAACAATTTGTTTACAAAGCTATGAGAACTCTGTATCTTAGGTTTGAGGTCAAGAAGATTGCTATGCAAGAAGCCAAACACATGTCATCACTTAACTTTCACACTCTTCTGAATGTACTACAAGAATTTGAAATGAACTCAGAACCCCCTAAGGAACACAGAGGCCTTGCATTAAAAGCTACTAAAGAAGAAGTAGATGATGAAACTGAAATAAGTGCCTATCTAAGTTCAGTGGTGAAAAAGTTCAATAAAATTGCGTTAAATGATAGAGTCAGAAAAGAGAAGAACGTTCCTCCTAATCTAAAGTGTTTTCCTGGTAAAATGGTTAAGTATTCTTTCAAAAAGCCCACTGAGTGTGATACTAAAAAATGAAAGAACTCCAATGTTTGGAGTGCAAAGGCTTTGGACACATGTCATATGAGTGCGCTAATACTTTGAGAACCAAAGGTAGTTCTAACTGGGTATGCATAGATGATATTGATGATAAGACATGTTTGGATGAGTTACCAGAAGAACATGTCTGAAAAAGTCACACAGCAGCTCTGTTTGCCCAAGTCAACTGGACAGAGTGTCAGAACCACTGTTTTCAGACCCGGACCGGACCGGCCGGTCCGACCGGTCTGGCCGGGAACCGGTGGCTTCACCGGTCCGGGGCTGTCTAAAAAACGGGCTGCAAGAGTCTGGTGGTCGAACCGGTGACCCGGACCGGTTCGACCGGAGAACCGGTCGACCGGCCCGGTCTTGTGACCCGGTCAGACCTTTTTTTTTTTTTTTTTTTGCTTTTTGTCAATTGCAAACCAGCCTCCCTATTTTTTTGCTAATTACAATACTGTCTCAAAAATTGAACAAAAAAATACAAAACTTTGAAATGCCATAACTTCGCGTAGGAATGTCCGTTTTGAACGCATTTTTTTTTATTTGGGGTATCTCAACGAGATCTATCCACTGCAATCTGCCTACGACGGTTTGGGCAAACAAATTTTCAAAAAAACACAGTTTTCCATACTTAATTTGATTTTGAAGCGAAACGAGTATGCATTCTAGAATTTCAAGCCTAGTAATTCGTCCGATGCGGTTTTCATATTCTAGATTTTATTGTCAAGTGACGTTGTTATTGTCTTGAATTTTGTGATACGGTTAGTCAACATAAAAAAAAAACAATCTTTTAGCTTGTATTAAATATATGGTTTGTTGGATTATTTGTGGATAGCTCAATGGTTACCACTACTTACCAAAAACTTATTTTGTTGGAGGTCACATGTTCAAGTCCTAGTATTGTGATAACCATATTCTTATTTTTCTTATAATATAACAAAATATTGGTGACTTAAAATGTTTCTCACAATCTTATATTTTTTTTATACAAATAAATTTTATATTATATTTTTATTGAACGTTGACTAAAGTCAATAAACCGGTCCAACCACTGGTCTAACCGGTCCGACCTGTTGACCCGCTGCCCAGTAGCCTCACCGGTTCTGTGACCGGGCCGGGTCTGAAAACACTGGTCAGAACAACATCAGGACGAATGGATGTTGGCTCAACGCTGAGACAGATCCAGAAGAACAGAAAGACTACTTTGATAACTAGGAGGATGATGACTATATTTTTAACCCTCAATGTCTCATTACTAATATAAATGAATCTGAGGAACATTCTAACTTTGTTTGCCTTAGTGGATCTGTAGATTTGAATGAAGAGTACTTCCTTGAAGGGGAAATGGATCAAGACTAGGTGGTTGATGAGCTGAAAGTTGTTTACAAGGAACTTCTTGATAAGGTAAAGAAATTCATAAAAAGGGAAAATGAGCTCATCAGGGAGAACAATTTCTTAATTTAAACTACAACTGAACTGGAGAAAAACCTCAGCAGAAAGGAGTGCCAAATGGAAAAGATGGAGATGAAGCTGGAAGAAGCAGAGAGAACTGTTGCCAAGTGGAATTCTAGCACAAGAAGGCTGGATGAAGCACTTAGTGTTGGCAATGAAGGAATTACAGGGTTAGGATACCAAGAAATGTCAAGTAGTCATGATAATGTTATACCTCGTTTTTGCAAAAATAATGGCCACTCTAATCAACCTAAGAAGGTAACCTATATGTGCCAATATTGCTTTCAGCCGGGATATTTAAAACCATACTGCCATAAGTACATAAAGTTCTGTGAGAAATTTAAGTATGATAGCAGTAGTGCTGCATCAAGTGTTGAGACAACATTGGGGCGCTCAAATGTTGGCTCAACATTCCAAAGAAACACCAGGGAACAAAATAACAGTTTTCAAAAGAACAGACTTTGGTCTCCTAAAATCAAAATTATCTGTAATGTTGTGTTCTCAGCTACTTATACTCTTACTAGTGACTGGTATTTTGACAGTGGTTATTGTAGACATATGACAGGTACCAAATATTATCTTATGGATCTTGTGCCTGTATTCACTGGTACTGTTACATATGGTGGATGAAGCAAAGGAAATGTCATAGGAAAATGGGTTCTCAATGTGGATGGTTTTCCTCATCTTACTGAGGTTCTGTTGGTGGATGGTCTAAAGGCTAATCTCATCAGCATTAGCCAGCTTTGTGATGACAATTTTATTGTTAAATTTGCCAGGTATTCCTGTGATGTGTTTGATGAATCTAACAACTGTGTTATGTCAGGAAAAAGGTCAAAAGACAACTGCTACTTGGTGGATGAGGATGCACAATGCCTGCATGTGAAGGTTGATGAAACAGTAGTCTAGCACAGAAGGCTAGAATATGTCCACTACAAGAATCTAGAAAAGATCATCAAGCTAGATTTTGTGAGAGGCATACCTAAACTTTCCAGTCTAGGTAAACTGGTTTGTGGTGATTGTCTGCAAGGTAAACAAACTAAAACTACACATGCACCCATACATGTGAAATGTCAGATCTCTAGAACCGCTAAATGATTTGAGTTATTGCACATGGGTCTGATGGGTCCTATAGAGGTTTGTAGCCTTGCTGGTAAGAAGTATGCTTATGTAATCGTTGATGACTTTTCTAGGTATACTTGGTTTAAATTCTTGAGAGAAAAATCCGAAGCTGTGGAGACTTTCAAGATACTAGTTGATAGTATTATGTTGCTATACAATGCATGTGTCATTAGGATTAAATCAGATCATGGCAGGGAATTTGAAAATAGAAAGTTTGATGATCTATGTGATTCTAGAGGCATCTCTCATGAATACTATGCCCCTATCACTCCCCAACAAAATGGAGTTGCTGAAAAAAAAAATAGGACTATGCAAGAAATGGCTAGGGTTATGTTAAAATCCAGAAAGATAACTAAAAGACTTTAGGCAGAAGCACTTAGTACTGCATGTTATATTTCAAATAGAGTTTATCTCAGACCAGGCACAACTATGACACCTTATGAAATAGTTAAGAAAATTAAGCCTAACTTGAGTAATTTTCATGGATTTGGTTGTGTGTGTTACATTTTGAAGGATAGACAGTCATTATGAAAGTTTGATGCTAAAAGTGAAAAGTGCATTTTTGTTAAATTTATGTGAATAGCAGTTCTTATAGAGTGTTTAATCCTAGATTGAATACTATACAAGAATCTGTAAATGTTGTGTTTGATGATCAGGGTGTTTTTGCAGGTATGACTGATAGTCAACTGGGACTGCCCTAGACTGGAGATGTGGTGCCAACACCAGTAGGAGACCATGTTGACTCAACACCAGGGGTTGACATAGAAGATACAGGGAATGGTGATGTTGAGCTGACACCGACAGATGTTGATGTTGGACCAACACCAGAATATACAGATTCCGACACTGAAGAATTTGCTAGAGAAAATGTTAGGAGGGACACTCATGCCAAAATACCAAGGGATCATCCCACTTTTCAGGTTATTGAAATCTTACTAAAGGTGTAAGAACCAGAAACAAAGAAAGAGTAAATTACAAAAATATGGCTAAACTTAGTGTTTGCATGTCATCTTTGTGTAATACTGTTAATTGTTTTGTTACTGCTGTAGAACCAAAGAATGCTAATAAGGCTCTAAAAGATTCTCACTGGATAAATGCTATGCAGGAAGAACTCATGCAATTCTCTAAGAATAAAGTGTAAAAACTAGTTCATATGCATACTCATGCTAATGTAATTGGAACTAAGTGGATCTTTAAAAATATAAGTGATGAGAATGGAGTGATAGTAAGGAATAAGGCCAGATTAGTAGCCCAAGGTAACACTCAAGTGGAAGGAATTGATTTTGATGAAACATTTGCCCATGTGGCCAGAATAGAATCCATTAGGCTTCTGCTTGCAATTGCCTGTTTCTTAAAAATCAAATTATACCAAATTGATGTTAAGGGAGCATTTTTGAATGGTTATATAGACAAAGAGGCTTTTGTTGAGCAACCTAAAGGATTTACAGACCCCATCACCCTGACTATGTCTACGAACTTGAAAAAGCTTTATATGGTTTGAAACAAGCTCCTAAAGCTTGGTATGATAGGTTAATTGAATTCTTACTATGTTTTGGTTTTTCAAGCGGTGAAAGTGATAGGACACTGTTCATCATGAGAAATACAAAGAAGTCTGTATAGCTTAAATCTATGTCGTTGATATGGTATTTGGCTCTTCTAACCAGTCCACCTTGGACAAGTTTGTTAGTACTATGTCAGGTACATTCGAAATGAGTACGATAGGGGAGCTCACCTTCTTTCTAGGTCTGCAAGTGAAACAAAAGGAAAGAAGAATGTGTCTATCTCAAGAAAAGTATGCCAAAAATTTGGTGAAGATATTTGGGTTGCTAGAATCTAAGTCATGCAAGACACCAATGTCCACTACAGTGAAGATTTAGAGGGATGTAGTTGGTGAAGATGTTGACTCAACACTCTACAAATCAATGATTGGGAGTCTCATGTACTTATCAGCCACCAGACCTGACATAATGTACTCAGTGTGTGTCTGTGCCAGGTATCAGACAGCACCAAAGGTATCTCACTTAACTGCTGTAAAACGAATCTTAAGATATATCTCTGGATCTGCTGAGTTAGGAATCTGGTACTCTCATGATACAAATTCAAACCTGGTTGGCTTTGGTGATAGTGATTGGGCAGGGGATTTATATGATAGAAAATCCACTAGTAGAGGGTGTTTTTATCTAAGAAATAATTTGGTTTCTTGGTATAGTAAGAAACTAAATTGTGGGTCTTTGTTTACTGCAGAGTCAGAGTATATTGCAGCTGGCAGCTGTGTAACCCAACTGATATGGTTGAAACATATGCTTTGTGATTATGGGTTAACTAGTAATACTCTTTTTATGTTATGTGATAACTTGAGTGACACTAGTATATCTAAAAATCATGTGCAGTATTCTAGAACCAAACACATTGACATCAGACATCATTTTTTTATGAGATTTGGTTGAAGATAAAACAATCACAATTGAACACATTGAAACCAACAACCATTGGCTGGCATGTTTACAAAACCTTTAGACAATGAGAGGTTCTTCAGTTTGAGGAACGCTCTCGGCATGAATGTGTTGTGAACACACTGAACATACATGTGTTGCCTTAACATCACATGCTAACACCAGTGACTGATTGTGATGTACCCAGATTGTTCTCTTATTTGTTTGGTTAGTTCTTGTGATTTTCTTGTTTATCTCATGTTTGTTTTTCTGCATTCTTGAACCATGTGAAGTAACACTAGCTTGTCAGCATGATTAGATAGCTTACTTTTTACAAATGCTTTTTGATTTTTTTGTTAAAACTCTATTGGCTTTGAGGTAGTGTCTACACTTGGAAAAACTAGGGGTACACAGAGCTGACTGCTATGTTGTATTCAGTTATGTCCTATTCAGGTGGAGGACACACAAAATAATATAAGGAAGCTAGGGTGCACATAGTTGACAGCTATGTTGTATTCAGTTATGGCTTATTTATATTGTTTTGCTCGCAGAAGGGGCATAAAATGGTGAACTCTTATACTGGGGTGTCTGAGGTCCTGTATTGCCTTTCATGCAGTATATTTGCTCACTTGTGCTAAAACCTTCTTATTGGTGCTCAGTAAACAAGTATGTGCTAGGTCACTGGGGTGTTGGGGGTCCTGAACTACCTGCATCCAGCCTTATGTACTTTCATGTGCATCTGCATTGATTGTGTTGACACTGGGATGCTAGGGGTCCTGTTATCGCTTACATTCAGTGAAGACATGATCCTTCATGCCTCAAAGTGTTATGCGTGAAAGTTATTTTTGTTTATAGGTCTGAAAATGAAATAATTAAAGAGTTTCTATCTGTGACTGCTAATATGTTGTGTTGTGACAACATTGTGCTCATAAATGTTGGACAAACATTCATCTTCACACATTTCTTATCTGCTTGTTGTCATGATCTTAAAGGGGAGTATCTCTTGGTTTTATTCAATTCATAAATGTCCTATGCAAGGCATATCTCTTGGGTTGTTAGTTGCCAGTAACACACAAGTTTGTTTCTCATTGAACTATAGGAGCTTAATTATCTCTGTGATATTAACTTCTATACTGTTTACTTAGTGTGTTTTTCTGTTGTCTAACTCCCACCCCTGTTTCAGATCTAAGGCAAGCTACTGGTTTTGAATGGTTCATTCTAACTCTTGAAGTTCCAGGTATCTTGCTCAGATTCTACTTATGCTAGTATGTGAAGAAAACCTTGGTAAGACCTTGACCACACAGACGCTTGGTTTAGTACAGAATGTTGAGTTCGAATGTTGTGCTAACACTAATTCCTTGAATGTTGTGCCAACACTGATTCTCTGAATGTTGTCTCAACACTCTCCACAACACTGTAACTTATAAGTTATACGCATTAACTGCTCTGTTCACGTGTCATGCCAACACGTTCAACATGTGTTGCCTCAACATGGTGGGAATGACACACGTTTGCAATATTTTACCCGCCCATTACTCCTACATTAATCCCCACTTTCCTTATTCATCATATTTATATTTGAGCTTAATTTTTGCAAAATCAACTAAACTCTAGATTCTTACTTCCTTTCTAATCTACTCACGCAGGCTACAATAGAAAATAAATCCAGAATTGCTGATCTTGTTAACGTTGCAACTGTTGTGTCGTCAGACGCATGGGGAGTTCAACCCCGTAGAAGTACCCGCACCCGCAACACTGTGGTGGCGCCTGAACTACCCAAAACAAATGTGGCTTCTGTCTATGCCAGGAGAAAAGTGAAGTCTAAAAAGGGCGCTACTACCAGTGCAGAGCCAACACCAGTCCCAGAAGATTTTGTGCCAGCACACGAATCGACCAATGTGGTCACATCACCAGCACCAGAGGATGTTGTCACAACACAGGAACCTGCTGACACAGAGGCAGAGATTCCTGAGGAGAGTCAACCACCTGCTTCTTCTGTTGAAATTGAGGGGGAGAAGGAAGATGAACATGCACAAGATCAAGAGGAAGCTGCTAAGGAAGAAGAAGAAGTTGTTGAGGAAGAAGCGACTAAGGAAGATGCTGTTTAGGAGGAAGAATCCTCATCTTCTGAAGAAGATGATTATGTTATTGAAGATGAAGAAGAGGGTTCTCAGGAAGAAGAGGAAGAGGATGATGAAGAAACTGAGGGGGAGGAAGAAGCTGAGGAACATAATCAGCTTGATGTTGTGCCAACATCGGCTGGGCGCAATGTTGGACCAACACCCACTGATCAGAATGTTGATCCAACACCAGCTGAGCAGGATGTGGACACAACACTGGAGTCTGAGGAGGAGTCTGAGCCTGAACCACCAGAAACATTTGAGGCCGATTTTCCTATTGAAGGTTATAATAGGTATTTCTTGACCAAAACTGCAAGTGATAACTATGACATTATGATTGTCAGAAAAATTTGGGCTAAGAGGAATATTGTTGTTGATGACTTTAAAAAGTACAAGGTGTTTGAATTCCTTGATTCTAGGTGTTGTCCCCTATGTCCCTGAGGTAGTTAGGGAATTTTACTGTAACTTGTCCAAGTTTGTGCATGCAAAGAGGTCCCCCAAGTATGGGAGATTATATGTGAGGGACAAGTTCTACAAGTTCAATCCCTCTATAGGACAAGAAATAAAGGAGAAAATTGATGATGACAACATGATGAAGGAACTGACAGGTGGACTAGAGAAGAAGTGGAAGAACAAGCAGAAAGTGACTAGACTCACATCCCTCACTGGCATTCTGTGCAAAGCCGCCTCATTAAACTGGATACCCTCAACCAATTCCATAGTAAGGGCATCCAGTGAACATGGGGAAGAGAATCAATGATCTCGCATGGAAGGATCCACATGCTCCAGAAAGTAGTGGTACACTATAGGGGAAAAAGAAGGCACACAACTTCATCATTGCTTCAGTTGCTGAGGATAATTCTACCCCATCTGTGGGTATCAACTCTACCTTCATTTAGGAAAAGGTGGAGTGGTGTGATAGGATGGTTGCTAACAAGAGAAGGGAGATTGCACATAGGGATGAGGAGATTAAGGAGTTGGACACCATCAAGAAGCACCTTTTGGTGGTGCTTTCCTCACAAAAGGGGGGAGATTAAGGCCACCAATTTTTTGTTTCTTGTACTCTTAAGTTACTTTGAACAATTAATGTTTTGGCACAAAGAGTATGTTCTTTGCGCATTGTTAATTATTCTACTTTAGTTTGGTTTTTACTGTTGAGCTAACTACATGGGTTGAAATGATAGATAAAAATGTTGGGACAACACAAGTATTAACCGTGTTGGCTCAACACTACAATTATTCATTCTTAAATTAAGGGGGATCAAATTAGAATAAGTAGGCATTCTTTATATTCTGAAATACATGTACTTAAGCAAAATTGGTTGTAGGTGGCTTTTTGTGAAGAAAGGCAAAAATGGGGAGATTGAAAGTGCAGGTGTTGGCAAAGTGCACATTGAAAAGATGTTGGCAAAACACTGAACTCAACACTGCTCTGTTCGATGTATTTAAGTTGAATATTTTATTTTTCCTTTATTCTTAAACTCACCTAGTCCCACAAGTTGTAGTTATCTGTGGTTATTTCAGGTTATTAAAGATCGTGCAGATCTATGTGTGGAACGAGAGGATAAGCCGAAGATATTTAAAGATACATGAAGATAATATTAGAAGATCTTATGAAGATAACATCAAAGGAAATTTCGGAGTTATCCAATGAACAAGAAAACGATCACCAAATCGTGTCCATCATGCCACAGAACAAGGATGATCAAATCCTATACGAAGGTGTGCTCGACATTAAGACTAACAACAAGATTAGAATTAAGTTCTGAGTGATTGGAAGAAATTCTTGTATTGTATTGGTCTTGTTTCACTGAGTTTTATCTAGCTAAACTATGGCTTATAGATTAGATAGTGTTAGGATTGGGTTCCTTGCACAGTTGTATTTGGTAAGATCATTAAAGTAACATTTAGTGATTATTTGGCCATAAGGCTCAGAAGGTTCTTTATTCCGCTGCATTATTACTCTACAACGAGTGTTGGGACAACACCGAATACGATTGGCGTTGGCACAACATTCAGTGTACACACAATGTGTGAATCAAACAAAAGGGCACCAATCCCGGTCCATACATTTACATGTACAAATATTCAATAAAAATGTCTTCTCTCTTAACTACGGGAATGCGTTTCGAACCACATATATTACGATATTTTTGAAATTACCCAACATGAAGAATTTGGTGTTATCATTCTGGCGGCGTCTGTGGGAAGCCAAAGAATTCCTTGAGTACGATTTTGAGAGAATTCGTTTAAATCTCACTACAACTCCACTCTCAAAATATTTATCTCAATTAGTCATTATCAATGGCTTTAAATCTCCTTATCCTTGTTTAGGTTCCATCACCATAAACCATGAGCAAAGATTCTCAGCCGAACGAGAGAAAGAAAAAAGAAGGCACATGCTATAGTCAATAAATATACTATGTTCACAATCTACCTATAAAACAGCTCCAACCCAGCGGTGACGAAGCCTTTCTACCCCTTTGTAGACTAGCGTTCAAATCCCGCGTCATACTCATCTGTTCATACCGAGATTTTAAAAATTTCGGCTGCTTCGTATCACATTACAAGCGATGAGGCAGCACAGTAGTTATGAAGGGTGTACTCAATCCCGTGAGACGCGGGTTCGAATCCGCTTTGAAACAATATTATTTTTTATTAAAATATAGTAAGACATGCAGCCACCAGCATTCAAACTTGTGACGACAGGGTGAGGGGCAAAAAAAAGGACCCATTTTACCAACACCAAAAACTATGTAGGAGCAAGTACGTTGCTTTTCTTAAAGACATCGCTACGAGAAATAAAAGCGAATAACTTGATCACATGTCCATCTGGAGCAACCTCACGAGGCGTTACCATTTGAATAACTTAAAGTTTTGTGTAGCAGCAAGAGTATCGCTTATATATCCCATCATTTCTACAAGGAATAAAAAAACGTGATCCTAAGAGGATTTGAGCCTACAACGTCCGTAGAATACTTCTAAAGCACAACGATTGAGCCAGACACCATTCTTACAAAGCACCATGGACCATCGTGAACTCCCATAAGTCATGACCTTTGAGTCGATAGTTAAGCTAATTAAATGGTTGATGCTAAAGATGATGCCATGCAGAGGACATGACCAGTCAAAACCATAAGAAGTGGTATCATAAACTTCCTCCTCTTAAATCCTGGCCTTTAAGTCTAAGGATAAGCTGATTACTTAAAGCCTAAGGGAATGTCAAGTGAGGAGAAGACCAATCGAACGCGTATTGGTAAGTCCAATTGAAAAATATTGGCAAAAGACCAATTGAAAGCGTGTTGGCGAACAAGTCCAATTGAAAAATATTGGCAAAAGACCAATCGGAAGTGCGTTGGAGAACAAAGTCCAATTGAAAAATATAGGCAAAGACCAATCGAGGGCGTGTTGGTGAACAAAGTCTAGTTGAAAAATATTGGTAAAGACCAATCAAAATCGTATTGGCGAACAAAGTCCGATTGAAAAATATTGGCGAAGACCAATCGAAAGTGTGTTGGCAAACAAGTCCAATTGAAATATGTTGGCAAAGACTAGCAGAGCGCGCGCTGGCAAAAGACCAATCAAATGTGTGTTGGCGAACAGAAGACCAACATACAAAGCATGCGGCAAACAAGATTAACTTGTAAATCAAGACAAGATGGTAAAAACCATGCCAATTTAGGATCAAAAGAACATTGGCGTAAATGGCGAAGCAATCAAATCACAAGGAGAAATACGCTAAAGAAACATAAAAGTCCTCAGTTTTATCTCCGATAACCCTAAAGACTTGAGAGACATCATGAGACCGTAACCACCATAGAAAATACGAGTCTCGTTACAAGTAATTTGATATGTTGGCATGCCAGAGAGGCACGAAGGAAGATGAATCTCATTAAAATCTCCTACAACCATGTGATACGGACAACAAACTACTCCAGCCCATTGGAGAAGAATAGTTACAGTTACTACTAAATACCATGAGAAAGCCATGGAAGTCAGTGTTTCAACAAAAATAGATCTCAATTCTAACATTTGAAGAAAAGTTCAGCCAAACTCATGAAGTCGCGCGACTCGCATTGGAGTCTCACTTCTCATATCAGCTAGTAATATCAGTTATTCTTCAAAGAACATCCTGAAATTGTGGATCGGGTTGATACTTGTACGTTGTTAACCTAACAATATTACTTTAACAACGTTCCAGAATAAAATTACAGCAGCAATAAAAAAACACAGAATTTAAGAAGATAATATATTACTATTAGCTTCCGAGCGTAGGCAAAATAACCACGAAGGTTTAAGAAAGGTGTTTCTTACAACTCTCAAGCTCCTCACACTCGAATTGTTCGAACTCAACAAAGCAGACAAAAATTGATTTCTTAATTCTAAACCTAGAGCTAATCTAACAACTCACAAACTTTGCAATGCAAGACAACACTCAACAACTTGTAAATAAATTCTCAGATTGATTAGCTCTTGTCTTGTTTTTGCCTTGATGTACTTCAAACTTATATAACGGTTCTTGACTTGGTCTTCGAGGTGTGTTGTACACGGTTGGTAATTGTTCTAGTTACCTTGTTGAACTCCTCTTCCAAGTTCTCGCGGTCCTTTTTGAATAATAGTTCTTTCCTTAGTAAACTAACTAAGGAAAGACTCATTCTTCAAACTAGAAATCATCTTAAATGTTTTCTAGTTGCACTCGAACACTTCTTTCCTTTTAAGTTGAGCGGTTAACTTAATTATGGAACTTTCCCATAATGGAAAATTTGAACGATCAACCTCTGGTAAGTTTGTTTCATGAATAATAATCAATGACATTCATAAATGTGGAACTAAATTTGTTAAGTGAATAAAGGTAAAACAACACTTAAGATACTAAAGCTGGACTGTAGAAAAGATTATGCCTACCGATGTTACTCTAACATTGAAATCTAATGTTATCCTAACATTGCCAGAATGCTTGCACTTTCAATCTCCCCATTTTCGCCTTAGTTCACAAAACCTTAGATCATGTTCATCCTGATCAAATATCTAGAAACAAACTTATCAAAACAAGAACAAATATTAACCAAGTAACTCCCCCTTAATATCAGTAGAGTCTAACTCAATGTTGTTCTAACATTAATATTTTCAATATTGTCATAACATCAAACATTCTGAATGTTACCTTAACATTGAATCCAGACAGATGTTCTAACATTGACTTTCTCAATGTTATCTTAACATCAAATATCTAACACCTGTAGAAGAGTTAGGACTTGTAACAAATATTCAAGTCTACATAAGCAGAATCACAAAGAACCAAAATGTAGTAAACTTAATTACATGACATAACTGTAACAAGGAACATACTCCTTGATCAGAACAAAGATAAAACAGAAAAAATAGAAACATTTCAAAAATAACAGAAATAGTTCAAGATAAGAAACAGAAAATTTAAAACTTATAAATTAAAATTTGATCTACTCTCCCCCTTTTGTGAGGAAGGCAGGTCCTTGAGATGTTTTCTGAGGCTATCAATCTTCTGAAGCCTAACTTTCTTGTCAACAATCTCCCTTTGAGTGTGTATTCTCTGTCCAACCAGATGAGAGTCTCTTCCACAAAAGCATTAGCTATCACTGAGCATCTATCCCCACTGGATATAGTGACATAAGAAGCAACAAACTTGTGAGTCTTCTTCTTCTTCTTCTTCTTCTTCTTCTTCTTCTTCTTTCTGCTTGGACCAGCTCCATCTTTAGGGTTCCATGGAAGATCCTGCATCCTCACCTGTGTGAAGTAGCTCCTGGTGATAGACATCTTGGCATTATTTCTAATCCACACCACTGTCTTCAAGGTTTTGAGCCCTTGTTTCACCAAGATACTCGAGATCAGAGAAGGTTATGGAATGATTCCCTTAGCTTTTGTAGTGGCTTCCCTCATTGGTCTCAGCACCTTTTCTCCTATATTGACATTCAAGCCATTGTTTAACTTAAACACCAGTTTGCCAGACTCCTTAGTCATCACTGTTGTGTTAGAAGATGGGAGCCAGTTGCAAGTAGAAATCTTGTACAGCACAACACTCAAAGAAGTCAGCTTTGTTGTGGGAAAACTGTCATTCCACTTCCTTGTCAACCCACCAGTGAGATCAGTGATGATCTCATCCATGCTTGGATCACCGGATTCTTCTGGATCAGGAAGCCCCCATGCTTCATTGATGATGGAGAGGCTTATGTCAAAAGCACTCTTCCTAATCCAAGCCTTTCCATACTTGGGGGAATTCTGGTGGCACACCCATTGGGAGAGGTTCATATAGTACTCTCTAATGACATCAGGAACATATGATGAGTGATTCATCGCATATCCCAAAACACCTTTTGCTTCCAACAACTTATAGATTCTATTCTCCTTGAAACTTTCCTCTTCTATTTCCCTTTCCTTTTGGATTACTATGGCTTGATAAGCCTCTCATTATTCCTCTACTTCCACAAATACATAGAAATCAAAATAAGGTTTCTTGGGATACTCACCCTCCAGTTCATCAAAATATTCATCACTGCCTGATGTTGGAGTAACATCAGCAGGATCCTCTACCACAAGTTCATCTTATTCTTCAACTTCCTCCTCACCTTCTTCTTCAACTTCCTCCTCCTCCTCTTCTTCAACTTCCTCCTCTTCTTCTTCTTCTTCTTCTTCTTTCTCTTCCTCCTTCTTCTTCTACTTCTTCAGAGGCAACCATCACCTGCTTAGCCTTTCTGTTTCTAACAGCATTAGCCAAAGTAGTTAGAGTGAGGGTTTCCTCTTCTTCTCTCTCAACCTTATAAGGTTCCTTATTACTCTCTTCACCAATATCAACAGAGGTACCATTAGCAGTACCCAATTCAGCAACAATCTCTTCAACAAGATTACCCTCAGCAACAGAAATATCAACATTTGGATTCTCAGTCTGCTCAAACACAGTCTCAGACACATTCCTAACATTCACCTCAGGATTCTCATGAATAACCTCAGTCTCACCCACAACAACAACATGGGCCTCATTCTCCCCCTCAATACCAACCTCAACAGTTAAATTATGAGTAGGGTTAACCATAAGTACCTCGATTTTTGTGTTTGTGGCATTGGAGGTATTCTCAACAACTTCTGATGTTGTTCCAACATCACCCTTTGCCGATTTCTTTCCCTTGAGCCTTTGATAGGTAGGCCTCTTCTTTGGAGCAGCAACGTCGGCGATTTTAGTTGGTGCATGTGTGGTATTGTACCTTTGTGGTTGCTCAATCTGCTCAGCAACATCTACAAGGGCATCAATCGAAGACTTGCAAGCCATTGTTAGAGTAATTTTAGAGAGAATAATGGAGTTTGAGTTCAGAGAAATTTTAATTGCGCAATTTGATTAAGAAAGCATGAAGAATTAGAACAGATTAGAGAAAAATATATAACAATCGAATCTGAAGAGGGGTGAGAGTGGTGTTGTAACATGTTAACAAAATAATCGGACCATTGTCACACGTTCCCGTTCACAGTACTTTCCCACGTGCCAGAGTTAGGTTAACATGTGACCAGAGCAGTTTCCATAATTGAAAACTTATGGTCAAAGCTTTACATTGTTAGACTAACATTGGTAAGTTAACAGCAAGGCAGAAAGCTGAAGGTGCAGGGCTACATCCAAAACAACTTCATGTGAGAGCGTGAGATATTAATGAAACTGATCTGAAACTTCATCAAAGCACATGTGTACACAAGACACAGTTTAAGATCATCATTATAAGCAAATGACATTGCTGACTGAAACACACAAAGATAGTAGATATGAATATTCAAGAGAAAATTCACTCCCACAACATAGAAGATCACAAACCAGTGTGTTTACCTGCAGTATGTCACCCAAAGTGTATGCCTCAACACATGTGTTAGGATTACTACTCCGCGTAAGCCCAAACCGACACAACAAAAAAATAGAACTAGAATGAATGCAACAATGTTAAGTCAACATTAGTAGATGGTAACCAAGTACAATCAGCTTCACTAACTGGGATTAGGACATATCAATTCAAATCTTTAGAAATTATCATAAAATCTTTTGAACTAAAACTCAAGAATGGTAAAAAATGATAATATCATCACTGAATGTGGGCAGCACAGGACTCCATACACCCTAGTGACTCTATCATCATATACATATTAGGCAAGTACAAATGAATTGAATGAGGACAATACACTTATCATATACTTCATCACGCCAACTCCTTATGTATACTTGTTGACCAACCTATTTATAAGAGAAGCACCAAGTGATCAGTGCTACTGAATGTGAGACAGTCGAAACTCCAAACATCACAGTAGAAAGGATCACCATCATGCATTTCCTTGGCCATAAATATCATAAACATGAACATAAGCACAACTGAAGAACATTAAAGCTCTCAACATCATGTACCCCAGCTTCTCTTCATGTCATGTCTAGACTAAATATGGATAAGTCACAACTAAATAACACCAAAGTAGAGAACTTTGTGTATAAAGGGCCTCCAAAAAAACGCAACAACTTCAGACAAAGCGGAATAAGGCGTTGAAAGGATACCTTCAGCAACAAAGCAACTTACAAGTTTCAAGCTTCGTGTACCGTGATTTCGCAAGCTTAAAGAGCATTTGATAATGCGTAAATACACCGGACTGTTACAATATCTTATGACTCGATATGCGTAAATACACCGGACTGTTACAATATCTTATGACTCGAAAATAACGAGCCTTTTTAACCATAAATACGAGGATGCATCCCTCATAAATATGGGTCATCCCTTATTTAATACGTCCTCATAAATGACGACCATAATTCCATGAATAAAGGCCCATACCTACACATAAATATCGACCTACCCTATTAAATATCACACTCCTAAAAATAATAGCCTACAACATCATAAATATACAATCACTTTCACTCCTACAGTACTACGACCTGACTTGATTCTCACCTCGGGATACGTAGGTAGTTTGATAATCCTCTTCCGACTTTAGTCGTTAATCCAAAACACCCCAAATATCCAAATCTATGTATAATAGTTCATTTACGCCAAAATATGTATTTCTTACATTTTTGTACGAATATTCAATAAAAATGTCCTCTCTCTTAACCACAAGAATGCGTTCAAAACCACATATATTATGATATTATTGAAATTACCCAACCCAAATAATTTTGTGTTATTAATGGTTATTCCAGAAAGCTGTGGATTCATGCGTTGAAAACCAAGGATCGAACCTTTGAAGTGTTCAAGAACTAGAAAACACTTATTTAGAAACAAAATGAAATGAAAGTTACGACATTGAGAACTGTTAATGGGTTTGAGTTGTGTTAAGATGCTTTTTGCGAGTACTACAAGAAGGAGGGTTTGTGAGGCATATAACTGTGTTGGTTCTCCACAACAAAATAGTTTAGCAGAAAGATTCAATAGAACTCTCCTTAAGAGGGTAATGTGTATATTACATAGTGCACAATTACCTAAGGTATTATGGGTTGAGGCTATGATAACAACATGTTGTCTGATAAATAAGTGTCCTTCAACTGCTCTAAACATGAATACACCTAAGAGATGTGGTCAGGATACAAGCCCGACTTAGAGAATCTGAAAGTGTTTGAATGTGTCGTCTATGAACCATAAGATATGATAAGCTTGAGCTTAGAGCACTAAAGTGTATGTTTATAAGATATCATGAGGGTATTAAAGCTTATAAGCTATGGTGTTTAGAACCAGGCCACATAAAAGGATTAATCAGTAGAGATGTGTTGTTTAATGAGGGTGAGATGGCTCACATATTACAAGAAACCACTAGTTCTATGCACCGGTCAACTAATTCAAGAAATGAAATTGATTCCTATTAGTTTAAGGTGGAGCCCGACTTTGAGGTTTTTTAAGGAAAAGTTGGAACATGGTTACTAAATGAACAGGAACAAGTGGAGCAACAACAAGGATCAGTGCATTCTGCATTGATGTTGGTTAATCACAAGAAACCTCATATATGTCACACCAAGACTCCTGAAAGGTATGGGTGTGCAGATTTATTGGAATATTCTCTGGTAACTGCTAGCTTTATGTTAGAAGAAGATCCAAAGGTTTTTAGAACAATTGTAGCAAGCAAAGAAAGCCACAAATGGTTAACATTCATGAAGGAAGAGATGAAGTTTCTAGAAGCTGGCCACACCTGGATTTTGGTTGAGAAACCTAAAGGATAAAAGATACTTGGTTGTAAATGGGGTTTCAAGAAAAAAAAGATATTACTGGGGTAGAGCAAAAAAGGTATAAAGTCAGATTTACGGCTAGGGGTTTTACTTAGAAGGAGGTGGTTGACTACAATGAAGTGTTCTCACCTATTGTGAAACACTGATCTATCATAATCCTCTTATCTCTGGTAGCAAAGTTCAATTTAGAACTAGAACAAATGGATTTTAAGCCAACTTTTTTATATAGAAGTCTTGATGAAAAAGTTCTGATGAAACAACCTTAGGGGTTTGAAGTAAAGGAGAAAGAGGGCTGGGTTTGTAAGTTACACACATCTTTTTATGGATTGAAACAATCTCCTAGGTAGTGGAATCTGAGATTTTATCAGTTTATGTACAAAGTTGGGTTCAACAGAAGCAAGTTTGATAATTGTGTTTATTTCAAATTCATAGATGATAAGAACTTCAACTTATTTGTATGGTATGTGGATGATACTTTTAGTAAGCAACATTCAATGGGAAGTAGGACACATGAAATCATACATGAAGGGCGAACTTGAGATGAAAGACTTGGGGGCAGCAAAGAGGATACTTGGTATGGAGATCACTAGAGATAGAGATGTGAGACTTCTTTTGAAGATTAGCTAAAGAAGGTCATGGACAAGTTTGGCATGACTGATGCAAAACTTGTTACTACACCTCTGTCACCCTAGTTTACACGGAGTAGAGAACAGTGTCCCAAGTCTAATGAAGATAAGGAATATACTTAAAATTCATTATGAAAATGTTGTTGGATCATTGATGTATGTTATTGTGACGATCGCGCCCTACGAGCCATGCTCCGATCCGAGTTAGTTCAGTGGTGGCCAGCCACTTTACCCAATCCATACTAAAGCGCAACTCATAGGAAGGGGTCTCACTTATTCAGGATCAAAACCATACACACTTTATAAATTATATTTTGATATATACAGCGAAAGTGCTGGTATTACAAATAATGTGACAATTTTAATGGTTATGCACTAGTGACAAACCACGAATATTCCAAAATGTAAGCTTGAACAATTATTCACTTGGTGGATGTTGCCATGTTGATTTTATCCTGAGGAATGGACAGAAGAAACGAGGAATGAGTCTTTAATGACTTAGTGAGATTCATATAAAAGAACTGGTAATGCAAGAATTCACTGTGACCTACTGGGTACATTTCGGGAGTGATCTTACTGGTAGAAACAACTCAACTAGACAATTTGATGTAGCAATGGTACTGAAGTTTTAATAGAATAGTTAATGAACTTGTGCTTAACAATAAACAAATCTAGCCTTATGACTTCTACTATTCTACCTTATACCTCCCGACGAGGAGCGACCTCGCAAACAATCAAGAGATATGCTCGAGTATATGTCGTTCCAGTACGCGGGTTACAACCAACTCCTGACTACAAGCGGCACCTAGATAGTTGGGTATCAAGCGAAATTACTTAAAGCGACAGTCCTTACTGCTCAGCAGTAACTCGACTCAATCCATGGGCCCAACTTCCCAAAGGCGTCCCAATGGGTATAACAAATAAACAAATACGCTAGTAAACCGGATAATATTCGTTGCTCCTTGAGCTACATGTCCCGAACATAGATCGTTCCTCTTTGCACAATTCAAGAACCAACAGATGAGATTATAATATTGGAGAATTATCATGACTATGAATAGATATGGTAAATAATAAATGATTGGTAAGAAAATCATGTTATGAGATGAGATGCCAAACATGATTATGTTGAAATATAGGCTGTTCGAGGTTTGGTAACGGAGTAGTGGCTTTTCTATCCAAGTTTCTCAGGGCCAGATACCAAATAGGGCTAGAACAAATCAGAAATGGAACATCACCTTTACTCGTACGGGGAACTTTAATGGCGTTGATTAGTTCGTCAAACATTTGATCGGATATTCAAATGAACATTGTTTCCAAATATTTTTGTGGCAACTGATCCCTAACATCGCTAGGAACATGTGTACCCGAATGGGAAGGAAAATCCAAAGGTTTGATATGCTAAATAGTTCTTGAAAACATAGAACCTATTATCGGATTTTCAGACAGTAGTCTACGGTTTAGGAATTTCAACCTTTTAAATCACATTATATGAAAAATATTTCTTCATATGAAATTTAGAGGACATTATGAGGAGTATTCGGCCAATGGCCTTGATCAAAAAGGATTATTCTATAATTAGTTATGGTGTTTCAAAGTTACAGGGCCGAATGGCTAATTTCTGCGCAATAAAATTTTGGGGTATTTTCGGGTAAAAAATAATGAAATAAGAACTTAAGATGATTTTTTCTTGAAAGTACACTCACTAACTTAGAGATTCATAAGAAGAAAGAAGGAAAAACCGAAATGATTTTGGGTGTGAAAATTGTTAAAAAAAAGCCTACTATTTATAGGCTAAACATTATGTTAAATACTTTTAATTAAGGTTCCACTTTGATTATTTTATAATAAATCACAAAAAATCTGCATTTAATCATGCTCTTAAGGATGTCATTGCTTACCTCATCAAAAAGATGTCATAACTTACTTTATCAATTGATTAATAGCTTATCAAGTCCCTCAATTATTTATAATTAAAATTCAAATAAGTATAATTAGATTTCTTTGTTACATACATATTTACTTATGTAATTTTTCTAGGTAATTCAATCAACTTGGTTAATATTTGAAATTATAATATATATTTTAATATTGGAGACCTGTAAATATAATAAAAGACTAACTTTTAAGTTCAGGGGCTTAAATGCAAATTTTTCTAAATATTTAGGATTAAAAATGGAAATTCTCAAAAGTTCAAGGACTAATGTATAAATTTATTTTCTTCCTAATTTTTGGGGTGTTACAATCCCCCCTCCTTAAAGGAGTCTGGTCCCCAGATTCTTACCTGAGTTGTTTTGAAGATAAAGTATTACGATTTCACCTTTTTTTCATCAGATTTCTTTTAATTAGTTATTCGTCCTGAAAAACCTACAGCATAAAAACTCTCCGGTCTTTCTAATTTATGTATTCTCAAATTATTAGAATCTATGAAAACCCAATAAACTTATTTCATATATATTTCCGTCTTCTCGAATTTATTAGAAAGTCCACACCAAATTATCAATTTTCTCTTTAACCATTGCTTCACGAATTCTCATATATTTAATTGAATTAATACTTGACAGTGAACATATCCATAACTTGACTCGTCTCTAACTCAAATTTATAATGTCTCTTCTAAAAGATTATCAATACACGCTCAACTTGTGAATATCTAATAACCTCAAAATCACCTAGATAGTTATTCGCTTAAAGTTTTAATCCATTCCTTGTGTCTCAAATTTACATTTCACCTTCAAATTGTCGGTCTAGTATCCACTATTTAAATTTAACAAACTTATATCCATCAGCTAGATTGGATAGTCAATCTATATTCCAAAGTGAATATCTCTTTGTAATTGATACCTAAAAGTCCATCCTTTTTTTTCCGAACAAGGGATACTTATCCCAAAACAGAAGTATTTCTAACCGCTATTTCGATTAATTTTATCCTTAAGGACTAACACTTAACACCATAGGAAGACGTAAACCCATTTTCTCAGAAAAAGAAAATTAAACTCTAATGATTCTTGTCTAATAATAACCGTGAGTTTAATAGTTTTTATTTTATTTTATTTTGATTAGCTTAATATAATTATGCAATTCAAGTTTTTGACGTTTCACACATTATAACAATTATATAGGTAAAATAAAATTACTCAAATAAATGCGTTATTATCGAAGATGCAATATTTCAATTGAACTTACATAATAGTAATAAACTCATACTAAGAGCAAGAAATAGGAAAGGTATTGCGAATTTTAAAAATACAATAACAAATTCAAATGATGTTTCTTCGTCATTTAGAAGAAAAATAAAAATGAAAATAACAAAAATTACAACAAGAATTACTTGAACCATATGATCCATTTTTTGTAGAGAGAAGTTAGATGAAGATGGGTGTTTGTTTTGTAGTATAAAAATGATGTATTTATAAAAGGAGATATGCCCATTATGGCCGTTTATAACCATTGGGAGTTTTTTTTTTTTTTGAATGGTATGATGATTGGGATGAAAATCATAATTGTTTGTGGAAGATATGTTAGTTAAAAAAAATGTTTTAACTAACGAGCATAATATAGAGTAATTAGAAAAATCTTTAATATTCTTAAAATTTTGAGTACAAAAACTTTAATCCAAATTTTTTTTATCGATAAATCATGCTAATTAATATTTTATTTATTTTAAAAAAATAACTACCACAAAGAACACAAGTAATTTAATTGTAACATAACATGGAAATTTTTGTGATTTGTTATTATTGTTGATATTATTATTATTTTGAAAATTTTGTATTCAAATGAATAAATATGGATACTTAGACTAAACACAGGAGGATAATAAGGTAACATAACTTTTCCTTATAAGTGCATGCACATATTTTAAGAATTGTGTTTAAAACTTAGACGGTCTTATCTATACACACACATATTTATATATAAATAAATATATATATATATATATTTAATAGGCACAAATAATAGATGATGGGGTACAACGATATGAATGTGTTTTCTTAGATTGGTAAATGGCATATCATCAAAGATGGATTGTAGGGGAAGCCATTCATAAAAGATGGATTGTTGGAGACGCTATTTAATTAATTAATATTTTTGAAGGTGTTGTATTATGATTGTTAACAAAGTAAAAATCCACGTGCTTAAAATACGCCATTATTCGATTACCAAAATTACTGGGTATATTATTACAGGATTTGTATTCGTAATCACAAAATACGAGAACATTCTCTTACTGAACACTCTGAAGTCTAAATGCCCTCGGAACACCCTTCCCAAAAACCAAAACGTGGTAACGATGCCCTATTAAAATCTAAAACCCCTCGGGGCACATGTCATAAAGACTTGAATGCAAGAACATTGCCCTGTCAGATAAAAAGCCATCGGAGCGTTATTTCCAGAAGTCATATTCAAAGAACTATTACATTAATATAGACCAGTAGCCATCGGAATATGCGTTACGAAACCCCCAACACAAGAACGCAGCCCTACTCACATAAAACACCCTCGGAACCCACGCCACGAGTAATAATGAGCAAATATACCCCTCGGAGTATACTTCCCAAAGAAGACAAACCAGACATAACTACTGCAAAAGCCACAACAACGACAGACGAGCATTCCGTCCCACTTATCCAACGTTTCCGATAGATACAACCCATCGGAGAGAAGAAGACCGAGGAGCCAGTTCATCGGAGCCCATTGGAGCTATCGGAAAGGATATAATTCATCCTAGTCAGCGCTATGTCAGCAGATATACTAAACAGATAAACCTTATCTTATATTTTTGTACTCTTACGCATATCACAACACTTGTACTTACTAAAACACATGCATAACGACACCTGTCCCCCAACGAACTCTCTATAAAGGAGGAGGGGAGAGAAAAACTTCTTCTATTCTGAACTTATGTTCTCTACGGGAGGACAACTCCTCCCCTCGGACTCCTCTCTTTCTCTCTTATGATTTCACGAGGACAGCCCCTCCAACAAATACAAAACTAATTCAATCGATAAAAGCGACAAACACCAAATATCCAACGCCAAGAACAAGAACTACGAGTGGCTTGATTCTCGATCGGGGGATACGTAGGCATCTCGGAATCTATCCGAATCCATCCACAAATCAAAAAAACCAACAATATCCTCGGGTCGGGATTGGCGTTTCGAACAATCCTTTATGCTCTTCGTCACAGCTAGCAGGCACGACGAAGATACCGTTAACAAAATGGCGTCGTCTGTGGGAAAACGCCGTTGAATCCTTGAGCAAGCCCGAGGAGATCGCTGCCAAAACCAAAAGGGATAGCAGGTACTACAGCCACGGGGTGATACGCCCCGAAGTTAAGTTTCCTTTCTCCAAACTTGCGTGATTCGATTCCAACCTTAGAGATCTCCTTGAAAATCATACGATTTTCCAATTGCTATATAAGTACATATAAGTGTATATATACGAAGTCTGTAAAAGACTCGGGTAGGAGTGGATTCTTTAGCCTACTGCTTGAAAGTTGCAGAGAAAATCTGCAAATGAAAAATGAAATGAAAGAATAAACAGAGAAGAATAAAAGAAAAGGAGAGAACTGCTACATGATATGTAGAGAAAACCATCCCCTTATAAACAAAAATGGGCATAGACTAGTGGCCTCGGAGCTGCTCTCCGAGAGCATTTACCCGAAGAACCCGGGTTCGAATCCCATTCTCGAAGGCTCTATTTTGCTATAAAGAGCCTATATAATAAAAATAAGAACGTCTCCTGTTGTTAAACAAGAAGAGATGATCCAGCGGTCCTCGGAGCTGCTCTCCGAAGGCATCCACACGAAACACCCATGATCGAATCCCATCTCCGGGGCAGGTTTTGTTTAATTATTAAAACGCTGCCATAGTATAGTAATAATAAGAAACAAAAGACCTTGTCATATCCAAAATGAGGACGTAGTCTCGTGGTACGAGAACAGTTCTCCGAGGGCCTCTAACAGAAGAACTCAGGATCGGGTCCCCCCACGGGCCTTTTTTAGTTCCCTGTTGTACGATAGGTAGCAAATATAGTATCCTTATAAACAAAATAATAAGAACACCCCGAAGAAGGAAAGGAATAGATAACTCAGCCAAAAATAATTCCTTTTTAAAGTAAGTGAAAATATTCACTAAACTCCAAAGCCCCTATATATATACTTATGAATCTTTCCTTAGATAACCGAGTTAAGCTTGAGCTGTCCAAGTTTTATTATAGCCACGGTTATGTGTCGGGGGATACCTCTATTCAGAGAAAATATGTCTCCAAAGTTTGTACTACAAACGGACACGTCATGCTAAATAATTTGCTTGGCCAGTAGGAATGAATCTCATTTCTTTAAACTCAATCTTAAATTCTACAATTAAAGGAAAGGGTCTAAGTATTTATAAGTACTGAAAAGTTATGGTGACTATTAGCACTAAAGAGACAAGTTTCATTACAATGAAAACAAAATACAATTATGCTAAAAAATAGAGTGGCCTCTAAGGCGAGGGGGGGGGGGGGGGGGTAGAGCACTCGTTGAGGCAGGAGTTGGCACATTTGCAGAAGGAAGAGTCGGAGCGCTTGTAGAAGAGGGAGCACTAGACGGACTAGCACGTGCCCCCGTATCGAGAGAAGGACGAGCTATAGGCAGCGGGACTACGGCAGTTAGGGGAACCCGAGTTGGGGCAAAAGATGAAGGAGGGAACTGAGAGCTATTCTTCAGAAAGAGAGAATAAGCTTGTTCCAATGTAGGCCTCTGCATCTCCAGAATATTTATCTGGCGCAGATCAATATTTGGAGCTACCTTCCACATTACGTGTCCAACCAAGTATCCATGATTCTTGCGGACGTATTGCTCCTTAACTTGGACAATAGCCTCCTTCTGGGCTTGCTTAACAGCAGCAGTCAGCCTCTGTTGCATCTCTTCGGGGGTGATGCCCCCCAAAACTGGGGTTTTCGATAACTCTTCAGTAAGAGCATTCACCCGACCAAGTGCTTGGGACAGACTATGCTCCAACTCTTTCTACTTTACTCCCCAAGCAATCTTTTCTTCATCAAGTGAGGTAACCCTTTCTTTCAGCACCAACCTCGAGGCCTCCATCTCCGATACGGAGGATTGGAGCTGCTTGTTTACCACCCTTACTTCCTGAAGCTGCTTCGTTATCTTAGACCACGCCGCCTCGTACTTCTCCATCTTCTCCCGGAGACTCTTATTTTATTCCTCCGTCTTCCGAGACCTTTCTTCAACAGTGGTCGCCAACTTTTGCAACTTCTCGACCTCAAGTAACAGAAGAGGAAGCATTTTAGGCGCCTAAAAAGCAAAACAGAAGAATAAAGATCCCAAAATTGGGCCCTAAATGAATAAGATAAGTAAAAGGTAAGCCTTACCAGCATAGCCTCACAATTCGTGCAAGCCTGGACAAATTGCCACCCCTCCGATGGAAGAGAGTTGGCAGCCGATAGATATCAGGTAACGGTATCGAGGGCCACCTTAGCCTCTTTCGGGCTAAGCTCTCGCCCCGAGGCTGGGATACTCGAAGACGAAGGTCCCTCTAACGGTACCCCCCCCCCCCGATATGGGCACCTGAGTAACCATGGGACTGTCTGATTGTATGGCGACAAACGAACTCGGAGGGGGATTGTCTGCAAAAGAAGGAGCTGCGGCCATCAGCTCATCTAATAAGAGCATCGGATCATCGGAAGCGGGAGGAGCATCAGGATTCGAGGGAAAAGATCCTCCTTCAAGATTAAAAAAGTCACCCCCTTCGAATTAAAAACCTCCCCAAGTAAGTAATTTATTCCCTAAAAAGAAAATAAAGGGGAAAATAGTTAATCGAGAGCGTTTTCCGGTAGAGATACTCCTTTGTTCTCAGCAAGGAGGGTTGTTCCTTTATCTATCAAACACAATTTTTTATAAGTAAAAGGTACAAAGTATCTTAATACCATTTAAACCAAGAAAAGATATATACCTTTAGGAGGAGTGGCTAGTAATATATCCACCGAGTCCCTCGATGTCTTCGAGAGTGAAGACTCGTCGACAACGCCTAAGGGGGGCAATGACATCCCCCCTATACCTATATCATCTTCCGCTCCTCCTAACGGGAAAGCCCCCACGAGGACCGCCTCCGCGGAAGTTACGTCCAAATCCGTTTCTTCTGGGGTATCGGACGTTCCACTAGATGACCGAGATATAGTTGTCGAAGTCGTTAAACGAAACCTTGCTCGCTCAGCATTACCCTCCGCAGCCACGGGGACTTCACCTTCCCCTGACATCAGTCCACCTTTCTGAGCCCCCTTCTCTTTGTGAACACTGGAACCGCTGACACCTTCCACCATATATGGCCGTAAAGCATCCACTGCAAGACAGCCAAAGTCAAACGAAGAATAACAATAAAAATAAAATAAAAAAGATATATGTAAGAACTTACCAAAGGCATTGAAATATTTCTCGGGTACAGCCAAAGGAGTCTCGAGTCAATCTATCGGAGCAATATACCGCAAACCCGCGGTCCGATAGAGGGCAGCAAAATCCCCCGACTCCACCAAAGACTTTGCAGCGAATACGGAGGAGAACACCAAGGTATCATCTAACACCCTTTCCGGAAACTTGGGCTCCCTCCAAGTGTAGGGCAAGTCCCACTCCCCATCGGTAGGGCAGACATAGAAAAATTTGTTCTTCCACGTGCTGTGAGAACTAACGTTGCCCTCGGAGATACGGTCATATTTGTTCCGATGACTGAAATAATAGAAAGGAGCCCCTCCCCCCCCCCCCCCCCCCCCCGAGACACCTTCAACTCAAAGATAGAAAAAAACCTATCCCTCGTACACTCTATTCCCCTCACCAAACACCAAAAGACGAATAAGGCTAGAGCCGTGAAGGAATTAGGGGTGAGTTGACTAGGGCATACGTTACAGTACTTAAAAATCTCGCAGTAAAAAGGCGGGAAAAATGAACGTAACCCCGCCTTTACCAGAGAATAGTACATGGTCAAGTACTTCGCCGGAGGAGAATTACCCCTCTGGTCTGCTGACGGAACCTCCACCGTCAGATTCGGCCTGACGCGCCATACTCAAGGAACAAGTTCCTAACCTCCTCCTGCGACGTAGTGCTAACTGTCGCTGCCACTTTTTGGGTAGCTCGGGGAGCACCACCCTTATCAACGTTTTTCTTCGATATTTTCACCCTCATCGCACTGCCGCTACCACCATCCCCCATCACCGCCGTCGCGCTTCTCTTTCGAGAAGTCAGAGAAACGGCCCCCGTCACCCCTCCAGTACCAGAAGCGGCAGAAACTAAATTGGCCGCGGATTGAGACGCCATTAGAGCCAAATTAGAGAAATCTTAAGAAAAATCAAAAAACTTCTTTTGCAGGGAGAGAAGATAAGCGGGAGAAATTTTTCGCCTAAAAATTGCAAGTGAGAATAAAAATTAAAAGAGGAAGGTATTTATAAACCCTAGGCCCAATAAATGTATTAAACCCATTAAATTCCTTTACACCCCACGATTGGAAATCGTGTGTAGTGTGTTATAAACCGTCACGCCTCCTCATTTATGGAAGACGTAACGGTCCGAATGCCTCGGCAAACCCACCACTTCTGGACGTGGCATTTAAATCACAATTAATTAATGCCACGACGTTAATTATAATTAATGTCCTTAATAGATAAAGAAAATATATCAACAAAGGCATCGGAAAACATTTTGCCTCGAAGAAGGCAACCACGATATTCCCCTCAACTCTTCAAGGGCAAGCAAAAAACTGGGGGGGGGAGGGGCTTATGTTAAACAAATATAAACGTCAACGAAGAGTTCTATGATACCCCATGAGAGTTCTACGATACCTTCCCAAGGCTTTTCGAGTCCTATATGAAACTCGGATGCCTTTCGAGGATATACAACGCCTTATGAGATATTCACGATGCAACAGCTGACAAGGACCTACAAGGTTCTAAATAACTCTGTGATGCTTAAAAGATGTACGATACCTTAAAAGGCTCAAAACAATGCCTTAAACGACTCCGATTACAAGAGGCTACGATACCTCTCTAAAAAATTTGTGATACTCGAACCATCATAACTCTCGACCTTTTTTAAGTTTCTAGTGCAGTCATAATGACCGACTACACTAAAAACTGGAGGGCTTTGTTAACAGGGTAAAAATCTACGTGCTTAAAATACGCCATTATTCGATTACCAAAATTACTGGGTATATTATTATAGGATTTGTATTCGTAATCACAAAATACGAGAACATTCTCTTACTGAACACTCTGAAGTCTAAATGCCCTCGGAACGCCCTTCCCGAAAACCAAAACGTGATAACGATGCCCTATTAAAATCTAAAACCCCTCGGGGCATATGTCATAAAGTCCTGAAAGCAAGAACATTGCCCTGCCAGAGATAAAAAGCCATCGGAGCGTTATTCCCAGAAGTCATATTCAAAGAACTATTACATTACTATAGACCAGTAGCCATCGGAATATGCGTTACGAAACCCCCAACACAAGAACGCAACCCTACTCACATAAAACACCCTTGGAACCCACGCCACGAGCAATAATGAGCAAATATATCCCTCGGAGTACACTTCCCAAAGAAGACAATCCTAACTTAACTACTGCAGAAGCCACAACAACAACAGACGAGCATTCCGTCCCACTTATCCAACATTTCCGATAGATACAACGCATCGGAGAGAAGTAGACCGAGGAGCCAGTTCATCGGAGCCCATTGGAGCTATCGAAAAGGATATAATTCATCCTAGTCAGCGTCCTGTTAGCAGATATACTAAACAGATAAACCTTATCTTATCCTTTTGTACTCTTACGCATATCACAACACCTGTACTTACTAAAACACATGCATAACGACACATGTCCCCAACAAACTCTCTATAAAGGAGAAGGGGAGAGAAAACTTCTTCGATTCGGAACAGAGGTTCTCTAGGGGAGAGAAAACTTCTTCTATTCTGAACTTATGTTCTCTACGGGAGGACAACTCCTCCACTCGGACTCCTCTCTTTCTCTCTTATGATTTCACGAGGACAACCCCTCCAACAAATACAAAACTAATTCAATCGATAAAAGCGACAAACACCAAATAGCCAACGCCAAGAACAAGAACTACGAGTGGCTTGATTCCCGATAGGGGGATACGTAGGCATCTCGGAATCTATCCGAATCCAGCCGCAAATCAATAAAAATCAACAATCTCCTCGGGATCGGCGTTTCGAACAATCTGTTACGCTCTTCGTCACAGCTAGCAGGCACGACGAAGATACCGTTAACAATGATTGTTTTAAAAGCTTCCTCGGTGCGCCTACTATGTTTTCTTATAAATAGCGGTTTCATGATATCGAAGATCACACATTGACACATACCACATTATCAGAGAAAAAAAGTTGAGATGAAAAAATCTTCAACTTGAGAAAAAAAATCCATTTGTGTCTTTTGTGGGTCTAGTATAGGAAAAGATCGAGAGTTTATAGAGGTAGTAAGTAGTTTGGAAAACATATTGTGTGCGAGAAAGATTAAATTGGTGTATTGGGGGAGGAAGTTTAGGGTTAATGGAGTGTGTTGCGACTAGTGCATTTTCAAATAAAGGTAGTGTGTCAGGGATCATACCAAAAGCCTTAGGTGACATGAATTCCGATGGTTCAATCTTATGGGAGGAGGTTATAGTACCTAGCATGCATGAAAGAATAGCTAATATGTTGTATAATTTTTATGGGATTAGGGTTCGTGATCACTTCAATCAATGAATGTCGAACCAGGTAAATAGTTTTTCGTTGTGATCGTTGCGTTTGTGAGTGTTGTTTCGGTTTTTTTTTCAATTCGCATTGTTTGCTTTTTGCTTCATTGATATTCATTTGCATGCGTGATTATCATCGCTAGATTCACTAACATGTCTAATTCTATTGATATGAACTTACTATTTTAGTGCTCTTCTGTTATTATAGTGTGTTATTATAGTGCAAATGTGTTACTTTTTATTGTCCTCGATGAATTAATGTGTACAACTTTAATCTCTTGCAATGCAGTAAGTGATGTCAATAAGATGGGATCAATTGTACGCGAGCAAACTATTTCATGTGCGAAAACCCCGACACCTCATTGCTGCAATTCACCATTACAAAATTTGCAGATGGATGGAGCAAAATTCTTACACAATTTGCAACACCACCCTACACGAAACCTTTTTTCGACGTGTTTGGAGCAGGCTAGAGGAAAGCGCCTAATTAACTCACTACTGAAGCTGGTTGCTAATGGGAGGAGGGCGGACAACGCCTTCAGGCTTGGCTAATTAATTCAACTAGAAAAGGACATGTGGAAAAGCTTCCCTCATGTCCACTGGCGGTTCGAATTTTCTATTCCAGTTACCTGTGCCACTTTCCTGTGCCAGCCTCCAGGCTTCGACACGTGTCTTGTCTCCTCTGTTTGGTTGTCTCCATATTTTTCTCTTTCCGTCTTTCCATGTAACATTTAGTTGTCCCCTTTTCTTTTTCTAATTGATTTCAAATCCTTTTTATTTTCTCTTCATGCCGTAGTAGATCGACAATTTGCCTACAACCGAGTCTATAACTTTTATGTTTTTGAAATAAAGTTAAATTACTCCAATTTATTGGAGATTCTTTCAAACCATAAGCCTGTACCTTTAGTTATTTATATATTTGCTTAAAAATATTAGTTATCATATTTTTAGGTATTATGCGTAGTTATTAATTAAACATGCGTTTCATAAATTTATAGAAAACTAATGTCATTTTATCTGCATGAACTAAAAAACCTGAAACATTATTAATATTTTCATTCCAATTATGTATACATATAGGGCTTTTTTCATAATCGATCATACATAATTTTTTTTATCAGTTTACTTTATATTGTTTAACTAAGAATATATATAAAAGTTGTTAATTAATTATGATAAAGTGGCGAAATAGACTAATGTTATTAGAAATCTAAGAAATATTTATGCTTATCTAAATATTTAATTAATAAAAAATATCATTTATAAAAGAATAACTAAAAATAATTTCAAGCATAAATAATATATTTGCCGTGTAACAATTAACTCAGAGTGATGATGGAAGAATGTATTTACCAAAATGTGAAACTTTGACGGTGTTTGCCCGTTATGAAAAATATCCGTAGAAATAACATCGAATTAATCCATATTTGAGTTATGATAATGAGGTAATCAAGATTAAAGATTCTAAAATAAAAAGGAAGAATATATTTAGACGAACATACGTAGAGCAAGTTTTTCACGGGGATTCATATTTTCTTTTAATGTATGATGTAATAAATCAAGATTAAATATCTAAAATAAAAAGGAAGAATATACTTAGATCAACATACGAGGGACATTAGTATTTTCTTTTGATGTATGATGGTATACTATGGATTAACAAAATTGTTGGTAAAATGTGAAATACAATTAGCATAAGCATTTGAAAAACAAAAATACCACAAAATAGTAAGATAGTAAAAAAACTAAAATCAAAGAAGAGTGCAAGTACTTGGAGAGGAAAGTTTTTGTTTTGCCTTGTAAAAAGTGAAATTTGAAACTATAAGAAAAATAAAAGGAATAATAAAAGAGACTAGACCAAACGACAACCTAGGTACTTTTACATTAAATACACGTGTCAAACACTGAAAGCTGGCACAGGAAAGTAGCACAGGTAACTGGAATAGAAAATCCGAACCATTTCACTCAACATGGTTCTTCCATATTGCGACACATCAGCTCTAGAGAGAAAGAGATTTAAAAAAATCCGTGTAATTATTTTTTAATTTAATTACAGAGCTTAAAATCTAACCAAATCTCAATAGAATTTGAAAACTTAAAATTGGATACTGGACTGAAATTAGGTGCGAGTGAGTGATCATATTATTAAAAGAAAAATTACCTTTACACGTGTCATAGTCTGCAGGTGAAAATGTAACGATAAAAACAAAATTTGGAGTAATTATGTGCAGTGGGGAGTAATCATGTGTAGTGGACAGGGTTGTAGCATCAAATGGACCGCATATTTGTCACAAAAGAACATCAACACAATGGTAATTATGTGGACAAAACCAACGTCTTGGTTGTAAAAATCGACAAAACATTAGTAGAAACGGCTAATAAGCTGCGAGTTGTTGCTGCTCCACCACCAACTCCTCCTTCACCACCAAACAACAATGGTATTTTGGTCTTATTTCGTCCAGGTAATAAACACTGTAAAATGTAATAATTAGAGTACAAATAGCCAAAACAATGCTAATCAATTAATAATCGGACTAGCTTGGTCCGGAACACCTAATACAAGCCTACTAGGTAAAACAAGTAAATTACAAAGTCAAAGTTATGCCTCGAATCGGTTGCGTTCAATATAGGCGTATCGAACCGTGGTTGTTCGATACTGAATATACAGTAGTGGTCCTGTGTCGAATTAGAGAGTATCAAATTAGCCTGATTCGATGTGGTGATGAGTGTTGAATGCAAAGTCTTCGATATGGTGCAGTATCAAATGCTCGGAGTTCGATCTAAGTACATATCGAATGCTCGGGGTTCGATGTTGGGTAGGTTAGAATGAGTCTTGAATACCCGTTCAGATTGTCAGGGGACGGGGTATATATAACCACCGTTCTGCAAGCCCCATTGGCAGCTGAGGAAAGAGCATCGAACCGAAGCGGTTCGATGCTCATTCCGCATCAAACAAGTTTCGTTCAATGTGCATACTATTCAGTAGGCCGGTGTTGGTGGGTCGGCCCAATACATGATACTGGGTTAATTCTAAAATATCATCATCACATAGTCCCCCTAGTTTGGGAGGCAATGTCTATCAGAGAGCGGCTTCCTAAGTTATGAAAATAAGTCCTTGATTTGCAGGCCATTATGCTTATATTTTTGAAAATGATGTCCCTCGGTAGGTTTTTTGTATTGGTTTAAGATATTCTTAATCATAAGTTTCTTTTGAGCGGATCTCATTATATTAGTTTGTAAGCTCCCAATTGAAGTTAAGCTTACAGTCGAGCGCACTGGTTTCGATGTTCAACAGCATCGAACGGTGATGGTTCAATGCGGATTCTGTCTGGATCCATCGCGGATCGAACCAGGGGCATTCGATTCTGAATAACGTGTCGAATCATGGCGATTCGATGCGCTCTTCTAATGGGCTTGATGGGCTTTTTGCTGCCTATATAAGGCGGAAGGGGTGGTGTGAAGCTCATTACTCTTTGGCCAACTTACGTACAAAGGTAAGGAACATAGAACGGGCATTGTTCGATGCGGTATGCATCGAACACTCCTTGGATCGAACGATAGGTGTTCGACCTAGTGCCTTAGAAAAAATTCTGCTATTTTTAGCGAACTATATAGGTCCTAAAGTGGAAAGAGAAAGCACCTCATTTCTGATATTAATTTTTCACTTTTCAGGCAAATTGTCAAAATAATCGCTTTTGCTCTTCCACCGTTAATTAAGGTATTTTATTACTTGTTTACTTGTGAGGTTTATTTTTAATCGCCTAGCTCGTAGTCATTTTAGATATGTCGTGTTAGTGTTGCGAGAACCGAGAGTGACGTATTCACTCGTAGTCAGCTTTTGTTTTTTATTTTATTTTAGTCTTTCTCGACCAAGATGGTGAATTCTGGGTCAACTTTTGGGAACGAATCGAGTAGCGGTTCGACCTCTGGTTCAACGAACTTTGTGGTGGGACCATCCAGTGCTCACGCAGGGTCGGGTATGGCCCTAGGAGGCGACTACGAGCCTATTGACATAGATTCTGCTAGTTTACCCACGGATAATAGTCCCGGTGTAGCCATTGGATAGTCATTCTCTCGGGGTGAAGATAATAACTTGCAAACATCTTCGTCTGAGGATAATCGTGCATTTAGTGAGGCCGGTGAGGATATTGAGCTTATCAATAGGGTATTTATGCCGGTGTTGTCCTCTTGCCCCTGCATCTTTTTGACAAACTCCACGAGTTTGCCATCCTTCAGTAGTCGTTCGATCTCATCCTTGAGATCCTTGCAATCTTCGGTTTCATATCCCTTCTGATTATGGTACTTACAGAAGCGAGTTCAAAACCTTGTTGCCCTGGAATCCTTCATCTGCCTGGGCTCTTTCAGCCACCCTCTCCTTTTTGCCTCCCCGAATACTGTCATGATGCTAGCATTCAGAGGCGTGTACCGCCTAGGCAAAGCGTCCCGGTACATGTTGTTCCTATTCTTGTTGTTTTTGTTATTGTTGTTGCAATTTTGATCTTCCCTTCCTCGTTCCTTCTATTTTGGGGATGCGACGACGGGCACTTTGGTTTCCATCATCTCCTCAAAGTGGACCACCTCCTGCGCTATCCTGTTAATTTCTTCGATAGTGGTGGTTTTGCGTCTGAGTAAATCCCCGCCAAAGACTGTGTTATTGGTTGCTCGGAGGAGTATACTCATTATCATCTCTCCAGATGGGTTGTCTATCCTCAGCAACTCTGCATTGAAACGTCTCATGAAGTCCTTCAGGCTTTCATTGGTTTCCTGTTTCATGGTATATAGATGGGAGTGATCCAAGACCAATCTAGCTTGACTTGAAAATTGATCTTCAAATATTTTCCTTAGTTGTATGTAGCTTTTGATTTATCCTAGAGTAATCCGAGTAAACCAGTCCATTGCTACTCCTGATAGGGTTATTGAGAATATTCTAGCATGTATGTTCTCTTTGAACACATACAAAGACAGATTTTTGTCCAAATGGAAGAAGTGATCGTAGGGATCATACTTTCCATCGTAAGTTTTCAGATCAGGGATCTTCTCCCCGTTTCCTAAGACCTCCGCTTCTATCTCTTCGGAGAACGGGCTGCTCCTCGGAGCATCGCCTCCTTGTCCCATCCCGGCTTCGATTGCAGCTTTCTCTCTCTCAAGCCTTTTTAGTCTCTTAGTCATTTCATCATGTTCCCTTCTGGAGTCATGACTCTCCGCACGTCTTCTGTCGTCTTTATCTTCTCTTCCTCTCGGTTCATCCTTTTTTTATTTCCTCCCATTTCTTTCCTTCTTGTCTCGTGATGCTCGATTGCACCTCGATTGACTTCGGCCTTCCTCTATGATCATCGCATGTCGACTTTTCTTTGTTCTGCTATTCTCCTGATGCATGTTTGCTCATTCTATCGTCCTGTTGTGACTTCTCCTTGTTCGCTCCTCCCGGAGCCCTGGCCACGGAACATTGTTCCTTTATGGCCTATGCATGCCCGACAGGCGACGGTGTGTGCACGGGCGGTGCGTGGGTCAGCACTTCTGCCAGTGCGGCCTTAACCATTGCCATGATTTCTTTTCTCAAGTTATTCGGGATCGAAACAGTAGTTGATGTCGCCTCAGTTGCACCTGCTTCAGCTCTCGGTGCCTCCTCGCCTTGGGGCCCCGGCATTTCTTGTCTTGCGAGTGTTTGCACCCCAGCGGGTATTGTCGATGGTCTCGCATTGTCCGGGATAGTCTGGTCATGGGTCGCCCGCTTGACCTCTTCATTCTGGCCCTCTGTAGCTCTACTGCGAGATCGGGTAATTCTAGAAGTCATGCCTAATAAACTGGTAAAATATGTTGTTCCCATAGACGGCATCAATATTTTGGTCTTATTTCGTCCAGGTAATAAACACCGTAAAATGTAACAATTAGAGTACAAATAGCCAAAATAATGTTAATCAGTTAATAATCGGACTAGCTTGATCTGGAACACCTAATACAAGCCTACCAGGTAAAACAAGTAAATTACGAAGTCAAAGTTATGCCTCGAATCGGTTGTGTTCGATATAGGCGTATCGAACCGTGGTTGTTCGATACTGAATATACAGTAGTGGTCCTGTGTCGAATTGGAGAGTATCGAATTAGCCTGATTCGATGTGGTGTTGAGTGTCGAATGCAAGGTCTTCGATATGGTGCAATATCGAATGCTCTGAGTTCGATCTAAGTACGCATCGAATGCTCGAAGTTCGATGTTGGGTAGGTTAGAATGAGTCTTGAATGCCCGTTCAGATTGTCAGGGGACGGGGTATATATAACCACTGTCATGTGGGCCCCATTGACAGTTGGGGAAAGAGCATCGAACCGAAGCAGTTCGATGCTCATTCCGCATCGAACAGGTTCCGTTCGATGCGCATATTATTCGGCAGGTCGGTGTTGCTGGGCCAGCCGAATACATGATATTGTATCAATCTTAAAATATCCTCATCAAGGGAATTCGATATCGTGTCTACAATGGGGATTGAGCCGGTCGAGTTGAGGATAGCAGTGGGTGGGTCACAAGATAATCGACAATACGGGAGCTCTCTATGGACGATCAATCTGTAACGATTAACTATGCTCTTGAAAACACTAATGTGTTTTGCACCTTGAAAAACAATTTCCCGTTTCTAATCCATCATGGTGTGTTATTTTCTTGCACTTAACTCATGGTGGAAAACCGCATAACCCAACTTTTCCCTGTTAAGTTCACTCAATGTGTTTTATCAATCAACTTCATCGATGATATTTTAGCAAAATCTGTTGTAGTAATGGAATTGAATTTTCTTGTTCATACAGAATTTTGAACAACTAAAAGCAAGTATTGGAAAGGTCTTTAGCTGTTTAGCACTAACAGGGAAAAGTTGATTGAGTAAACACATACAAAATAAATAAGTGATAAACATACAAAATAAATAAAATATCCTACAAGTCACCTCCTAATACAAGTCATCTCCTACAAGTCAACAACTAATTGCGTGGGTATATAAACAAATTATCCTACAAGTCACCCTCCGGGCCTACAAAATATTATCCTACAAGTCAACTTTAAAGATACAAGTCACCTCATAATAAAAACTAAACATGCAAGTCACATTCGAATAAATAAATAGTGTATGTACGTATCGAACCAATTTGATCACTATTGCAGTAATTTACTACTAATAGTCCCTTTATTAGCTAAATATATTAGAGGAACTCCTACTTTAAGGTTAATTACTTGTACAAGGTGGGGGTAAAAAGAACCATTAAGGACAAAAGGTTCATTTGATTTTCACACTACACACACACACACACACATATATATATATATTGTAGGAATCTCCACCCTTGAATTTCGTCTAGCTAGTTAAGATGGCCTTCGCCTGAAACCTCAATAGCTTACGACATTTGGAGTTTTTGTTTGTAATATTCTTCAAGATTATCAAATATGGCATTTCTTATAGAAACTTGATGGGTGTAATTTAGGATTGGCCCAATATAACGTTATTGGGCCGGCCCAAAGGCGCATCGAATAGGGAGAATTCGAGGCGCGCATCGAATCAGTATTATAAGCTTTCCCCACTGGGCCGGCCCAACAGCGCATCGAATACGTCTGATTCGATGCGCGTATCGAACAACCGAGATTCGATACGGCTTTCTATATTGGATTGTGGGTTCCACGGGACGGGTTCTATAAATAGCCCGTCCCCTTGTATTCAAAGGGACCTTTTTCCGAGATCTGAACCAGCTCACTACAGTCAGCATCGAACCAGCACCGTTCGACACGATCCATATCGAATCAACTACAATTCGAGGCGCAAAGAAATACAGTATCACTATTCGGTACCTGGACACGCATCGAATTCGACACTCACAACACGTATCGAATTCGACACCGGTCAAATTGACTTTCATTCAGTGATAATTGGACCGCATCGAATTGATCATCATTCGACACGTCAGTATCGAATACTTGAAATTCGATACGTATTATTGACTTTGTAATTTAGTTATTCTGTCTAGAAAGCTTGTATTAAGTGTTCCGGACCAAGCTAGTCCGCCAATAGTATCGGATAGCATTGTTTGATCTCATTTTGTATAAATTATTGTGTTCTATTACCGTGACGAAATAAGACCAAAACATTGGCGCCGTCTGTGGGAACACAAATTATATTAGCTTCATAGGCAGTATGACTAGAATAACTCGGTCCAAGAGTAGAGCTCTGGAAGGTAATATGGGAGAAGAACAATCCGGTACACCTGAACGGGGTATGCCAGATATAGTTGGACCATCAACATTACCACCGGCGGTACCAACTCCGGCTAGGAAAGAAAACCAAGGACCTCAAGCTGAGAAGGCACCCATTAATGAAGCCGAGGTGAGTGGAGCTTCAGCGACAAATGCTGCAATACCAGATAAATTCAAGAGTGAATTATTCGCGATGATTAAAGCAGTCGTGGCTGAGGTGCTCCCTACCGCACTTCCCGCTATGATACCATCTCCTGTTGAATATTCTGAGAACTTGAGAGAACAAGGTTCAGCTATCCGAAAGCAGAATGGGAAGGAAAAGGAAAAGTCACAGCAAGACGACCGAAGAAGTAAACATACTTCGGAAAGGATGAACAGCAAAGGAAAATCAGTTCATGAAGAGCGAGGAAAGAAGCTAGTATCTGTAGAGATACAATCGAAAAGGCCTCATGAGAAGATACAAAAGGAAAGAGAGGCAGAATATGCTGCTGAACGAGGTAGAAGAGAAGACAGAAGACGGTCGGAGAGTCGTAATTCCAGGAAAGATAGGAATGAGGAAGAGGATCATAGAGAGGAATCGCGGAGAAGAAAACGTAGAGATGACCAAAGACAGCCAGAAGGTCTTGATTTGCATGGCAAGCATAACACAATAAGCAGGAACGTTGGAAGGTTGGAAAAGGGGAAAGCAATAGCCGAGACTCGAACGGCAAGGGAGGACAATTCTATGAATCGCAGTCCTTTTTGCCGAGAAATAGAGTCGGAAATTTTAGGGCAAGGAGATAAGATCCCAGAATTAAAAACATACAACGGAAAATCTGATCCCCGAGATCATCTCTTCCAGTTAGACAGGAGACTGTCCCTCCACGGTTTCAGGGACAATATGCAAGCTAGAATATTTGCAACGACTCTATCAGAAGTGGCTGCTGACTGGTTTAATCGAATTCCTCATGGACACATTGAGAGTTATGCTCAGTTGAGAAAGATGTTTGAGGACCAATTTTCTAGTCAGTCTAGACTGGTTTTGGATCACTCCCACTTATACACGATGAAGCAGGAGGTTAATGAAAGTCTAAAGGACTTCATGAAACGCTTCAACACAGAGCTATTGAGAATTGATAGTCCGACGGGAGAAATGGTTGCAAGCATAGTTTTTCGTGCAACTACCAACACCATGTTTGGCGGTGAGTTACTGAAACGAAAACCCACCACAGTTGAAGAAATAAACAAGATAGCTCGAGATGTGGTTCATTTCGAGGAAATGATGGCAACCAAAGTTCCTAACAATGTAGCCGTAAGAGAGAGAGAAAGAGGCAAAGAAGATCAAAATCGCCACAACAGCAGCAACAGGAATAAAAATTACAAAAGGGATAGTTCGCCTCGACGGTACACCCCGCTAAACGCTCACATTATGGCAGTATTTGGGGCAGCAAAGAAGAAAGGATGGTTAAAGGATCCCAGACCGATGAGAGAGTCCAAGGCTACAATGTACTCAAATCAATTCTGCCAGTACCACAATCAGAAGGGGCATAATACAGAGGAATGCATAAATTTGAAAGATGAGATTGAGCGGTTGATAAAGGATGGAAAATTGGTAGAGTTTGTCAAGAAAGTGCAAGAACAAGAAAACAATTTCAACCGTAAGAGAACTCCATCTCCTAGGAAAGATAAGCAGAGAGCAATCGATGAACCGCAACTTTTTCAATATCCCCAGATTGAGGACGGAAACACCAGGAGAGGCATCATCAATATGATAGCAGGAGGACCAGGAGGAGCAGATTCTACCAACGGTCGTAGAAAGATCACGAGGTTTATTGAAGCAGATAATTATGTTCATATGGCTGATATGTTAAGAATCGAAGAAATGCCACACGAAGAGATCACCTTCTCCACTGCAGACCTACGGAAACTAAGTGCACAAGCTATACAGATGTCGGATTTAAATTGCCCTTTGGTGGTAACTGTTGATATAGCTAATTTTGGAGTCACCAAAATGCTTGTGGACCACGGGAGTTCCGTAAATGTACTATTCAACTCTACGTTGCTCAAAATGGGATTGAACAACCAGGCACTGGAACCGGTGAGAACGTCGCTTCATGGTTTTGGAGGTCCAGCGATAGTACCACTAGGAATGATCAAGCTCCCAACTTCATTGGGGACAGCTCCAAAGAGAACGACAATTTGGGAGAACTATGTAATCGTTGACATGCACTTCGCATACAACGGAATCATAGGAAGACCGGCATTGAATGCATTTCGAGCGCTACCATCAACCTACCATCAGATGATAAAATTCCCCACCATTGCTGGCACGGGAGAAGTCATTGCAGATCACATTGAAGGTTGGAAGTGCTATGTTAACTCGCTCCGGACGCGGCCACAACCAGAAGAAAACGCAGCAATAGCTTTGGCTCCGGGGCTTATGGAGCAGATTGAATAAATATTCTGTTTAAATTTACAAGCTTTTTTAGCATTTTGAATATTTTGAACAAGTTTTTATTCGTTCTCTCTGCTATAACATGCATGAGGGACAAAAATGTATGAACTTAAAACAGGTACCACCAATCCTGGATCTGAAGGACAGCACTGGAAGTCATGCTAATGAGCAATGATCAAAGCTCAGTTCGATTTACATAATCTAATTTGAATTATTCAAAGAAGATTATGTCGAATTATTTGATTTATATAAATTTTTTATACTTTGCATATTGTAATCAGTGCAGGTCTAGAAAATCAGAAGAACGGAAACTCTGCCCCAAAGTGGCATGAGATACCGAAAATCCCAGAAGAAATCAGAAGAACGGAAACTCTGCCCCAAAGTGGCACGAGATACCGAAAATCTCCGAAGAAATCAGGAGAACGGAAACTCTGCCCCAAAGTGGCACGAGATACCGAAAATCTCCGAAGAGATCAGAAGAACGGAAACTCTGCCCCAAAGTGGCAAGAGATACCGAAAGAAGCCAGAAGCAACAAAGGGACGGAAACTCTGCCCCAAAGTGGCAAGAGATACCGAAAATCCCTAAATCAATCAAGAAAACGGATACTCTGTCCCAAAGTGACACGAGATACCGGTAGAAGTCAAAAACGACATAAAGAACGGAGACTCTACCCCAAAGAGGCACGAGATACCAATTAAAGTTCAAGACAAGAAGAATGAGAACCTGCCCGAGGTGGCATGAGGTACCATAAAACCCTAAAACGAAATAAGGAAGGGACGTGCTATATTACTACAAACTCGGAAAATCACGAACAACAAATTGAAACAAACATTTTGCCCAAAAATGACTAAGTTCATCGAAGTAGAAGGCAGGTACTACGAAAAATATCGATAAATTATTTTCAAAGAAAATTAATGAACCAGCAGGTTGTCAAAATAAAGTAAAGGACTGAGATAAGAAATTGAAAGAAAAGACAACAGTCAATATCCCACAAATTAAGTAATGGATAATAAATTGTTTCAAGCACAATAGGGCGACGCAGCACCCTACACAATTAAGTTAAAATGAAAATTGTTCATAAACACAGAAATAATGAACAGCCTAAGTAACGACCAGTCTTATTCTTCATCTTCTGATGAGGGATATGGATCGGGCATTTCTAACGGCGGTGATAACCCTCCGAGAACGAGATCCTCCTTATTCAGCAAAGGGGCAAACTCATCAGATTCTGTAGCCTCAGAAGCTTGACGAGGTGGACGTCTCTTTAAATCTGGCCCCAGGGACAGGTCTAACCATTCTGGTTCAAATTTGCCACGAACATAGCCAGAAGTATAGAACTGATGCACCGTAAGAGCTTGAGCATTTCGAGCCACATGATCATCCCGACGAGTGCACAGCTTTTGAAACGTAGTGCCCCGGAGGAACTTTTCAGCAATTTCCAATGATTGCTCGGAGGAAACCTTTTAGAAGGATAAAAAGATATTAATAAAATTGAAAATAGGATAATAGATCTCAAATTCTAGGGGTAATATATCTTACATCTTTGAGGCCTCTAAGGTAGCCGTTGACGTCAGCGTTATGAGCTTCTTCTTTGGCCGCAGCAACCTCCATCTTCAGAGCAGAAATTTGCTGATTAAGTTCTTCTTCGACCTTTTTAGCCTGCTCTCGAGCTTCCTTGGCAGTTTGCAAAGCTTTTTCTTTGGCATCGAGAGCAGCTTCAAGTGCAGAGTTATCAGCGTTGCTGGCAGTCTCCTTGAAATCCATTAAGGCTGAGGCCATAACATCCACGAAGCCGCCCGCCTGACAACACATGAATGATTAGATAAAAGTTCGCAGAGCAAAATCACAGAAAATGTAAGTCAAACAAGACATCATTACCGCTGTCAGCAGATGCAATGTATTACGCTCCAGCCTTTTTCTCTCTTCGTCGGAAATCGGAAGAGGGACGGATAAACCAGGCAATATTGCCTTCAGATGCTCGATGGTCTCGGCCTCCGATAGTTGGTACCCAGCGACCCGAGCTCGAGGACCCTGGCTAGGTCCAGCCGCGTAACTTGGACCGGATGCACCAACAGGAGGGTTAGAGGAACTTGGCCTGGCAGCTTGGCTAGTCGTAGCAGCAACCCCAGCAGTCTGCGATAAATTTTGCGGCATTCTTCGTCTTTTACGATGAACAAGATTGCCGACATCCTCGCCAGTCTCGGTTGCTTTGTTTTCCAACTCCTCGCCACCGCCTGGATTATCCTCAGGATTACTCCCAAGTAAGTCCTCGAAAGCGTCAACTGGCAAAGCACTAGCAGCAGCAGCTGCAGTAGCAGTTGAGGGTTCAGACACCTTCTTTTTACCCTTACTCTTTCTCTTCCGCGGAGGAGGAATTGTACGCGCAGTCTCGGTCTGCGAACTTTCCATATCCGCATCGAGAACCCGGTTCATCCTTGCGTGTCGACTCATGAAGTATTTTTCTGCAACAAAGACAAATCGTTAGAATGCATAATAAACGTAAAACAAGAATATCAGGAAGGTCAGATATATACCAAGGGTCATTTTTCCCTTGTACTTCACTGGTGACAACCCAGCCAAAGAAAGAACTCGATTTTCAACGAGTTTCTTAACATCAAATTGATGTTCTCTGACTAGGGTGGGAATGAACTCGCAATTCCACAGGGTTATGGAAACCCCACTGGGAATTGTTACCCTTGAACCGGTGAACCACTCCCGGCGAAATCCCAAAAACTCATTTTGATAACTCTCCTTAATGAAGAAGTATCGTCTTTTCCAGTCCTTTCCGTACCCGGTTGCTCCACCGTTTAAGAACTTTCGATTCGTTTGAGCTTTTACATGGTAGAAGCCTTCTTCGCGTCTTGCAATCTCGAATAACGCGTAGAATTCATTAGGACTGTGTCGTTCGCCCAGAGCCTTCATCACTATGATGAAACCAATCATGCTCCCGTAAGAGTTTGGCGTGAGTTGAGCAGGAACGACATTTATCTTCCGCAGAAGCCATTTCAGTTCATAAGGAATTGGAAAGCGCAATCCGTTTAAAAGTTGGCCGACAAACACAGTGATGTGACCAGGTGGTGGATTATGCATCCGGTCATGTGGGCCAGGAATGACAATTTTATACTTGTCAGGAATATTAAATTTTTCGCGCAATCCCCTACGATTATGCTGGAGACGAGACACGTATTGGTCATAGGTCATTCCTGGGACCTCGATATGATCGTCAAATTCCCTATTAATGTAATCTACATCTTCCTCACCCTCGCTCGCAGCACGGTTATCTCTATAGGGCGAAGGTTCATTACTATTAACCTCAGTTGTCGGGTTCAATTTTGGAGCAGGATTATTATCCGCCGAAGAATCGATAGATATATCGTCACAGACATCTGTATCGCCTGCGGTCGGAACTGCTAGTGCTTTTGAGGGATTCTCTTTGTTAATCGAACTGGAGCTAGAACCTGAACTCGAATCACTCCCGGATTGGGTCTCAATGCTCACCATCTTTGATAAAGAGTTAACTGAAATATGTTTAAAACACGACACTGACTAAGGACGCATACGTCACTACACACTCTCGTATATCACTCATATATATACGATACCGAACATGTTAAAAACTAAATGATAAGATACAATAAAAACAAAATATTTTTACCTCAAATATATTCTCGATAAAGGAAAGTCTTGTTTGGTTGCTTATATCCTGCACAAAGTAAAAACGACAAATCAGAATCCCGCGACGGTAAGCTCATAGTGAGCAGGAGCGAACATTTTAACGCATCGAATTTTTACAATTCGATACTGAGCGTATCGAATCACTTATGATTCGATGCGGAACGCATCGAATGACGCAGATTCGATGCGTCTTACCTGAAGAGCGGCGTCTGACAGCAGAATAATGATTCAGCCGAGGCAGCACCCCCTTATATAGGGGGCGAGAGGCCCACCAGGCCCAGCTATTTTGACGCATCGAATAACCGCATCGAATAGCTGAAATTCGATGCGCGCTATTTGACGCATCGAATAGTGAGATATTCGATGCGTCTAAAATCATCTTATTATCACAAGAACGATGAGTTGATCAGATTTTACTATGATTAGAAATATCTCAAATCAGTACAGTTATATTTTGAAAAGTTTGGAAGACGATCTCTAAATTGATATCATCTCCCAAACTGGGGGGACTATATGATGGGTGTAATTTAGGATTGGCCCAATATAACGTTATTGGGCCGGCCCAAAGGCGCATCGAATAGGGAGAATTCGAGGCGCGCATCGAATCAGTATTATAAGCTTTCCCCACTGGGCCGGCCCAACAGCGCATCGAATACGTCTGATTCGATGCGCGTATCGAACAACCGAGATTCGATACGGCTTTCTATATTGGATTGTGGGTTCCACGGGACGGGTTCTATAAATAGCCCGTCCCCTTGTATTCAAAGGGACCTTTTTCCGAGATCTGAACCAGCTCACTACAGTCAGCATCGAACCAGCACCGTTCGACACGATCCATATCGAATCAACTACAATTCGAGGCGCAAAGAAATACAGTATCACTATTCGGTACCTGGACACGCATCGAATTCGACACTCACAGCACGTATCGAATTCGACACCGGTCAAATTGACTTTCATTCAGTGATAATTGGACCGCATCGAATTGATCATCATTCGACACGTCAGTATCGAATACTTGAAATTCGATACGTATTATTGACTTTGTAATTTAGTTATTCTGTCTAGAAAGCTTGTATTAAGTGTTCCGGACCAAGCTAGTCCGCCAATAGTATCGGATAGCATTGTTTGATCTCATTTTGTATAAACTATTGTGTTCTATTACCGTGACGAAATAAGACCAAAACAAAACTATATTGACATGGTGAAATTATGGTTTATATGTTATGGGGTTGGCGATGTCAGTTAATTTTTGTTTTTCATTGAACCATAAACATTCAATTAACAATCAAATCCGAACTCCTGCAGTTTACTTCTCTTTAGATTTGCTGTTGCTCACAAAGGGCATTATATTGCCAGTAGTACTGATTGAATTAGTCCACCATCTAATGTTTATTTCCATTATTATGATGTTACTAATAGTTAATGAGAGATTGTGATATTTCGAGTCATATTGCCATTCTTTCGCTGATTATGTGATTTAACTTGAAAGCCAGGGAAAATGATTGTAGAACGAATTAATGACTTCAGCATCTGCTTCTGGTGTATTATTAGATTCTTCTAGCATCATGTTCTTTGAATGCTTCTTCCCCACGTGCATAATGTAAATGTCGAATGAAACTTGTTGGAGACGCACTAGCTCCTTCCAACTAGCTGAGAAGTGGACTGGTCACCCCAATGCTACTTGTTACACACACAATTAATATCGAATATTAGCATCAAAATTCTTCCTCCTGCGGTAATTTGATCAAATACTTAAACCAGCTATACATCGATCTATCTAAGATGCAGTCAACAATTTATTGCTTCCTAATTAGCAGCTTAAAATGCTCAACTAATATAGATGGTCCAGCACTCTTCATAAATTTGAGCGTATAACTAAGAAAAAGCTGGTGCCAGGAAATATATAGAGGACATGCAGATTTAATTTAATGACTATTTGATCTAGGCATAAAAGTCAAATTATTCTTCCAAATGAAAACATAAATAAATCAAGTACAATCCTCATCAGATTTAAATATTTGTTAAAAATGGTATCCAAAGAGTAAAAAATGAATTGCTTTATGCGTGGGAAAATATTAATAATTCAAAAAGTCCAACGTATAAGTCCGATATTGCAGCAGCACACCTAACTAGCATTTCGATCCTTGCCATTATTTTATTTTAAGATTAAGAACTAGACAACTAACTAGCACATGGCCAAAGTAATTAAAGAATCAACTATGTAAAAGGATTTTCTTCCACATATATATTATCAATTCAAAATGTATTGTGGATTCCCGTTGTGTCTGGTTATGACTTTCTCAACATCAAAAATAGGAAAAAGGAAAAAGAAAAGAAAAAAAGTCAACATTAGGCTGTCCAGAATAATCTGCAAATTAAGGTAGACATTGGCCAATTAACAAAAAGAAAACTCAAAAGAATAAAACATCTAACTTAATTACTTGGTTCAAATCATGAAAAGTTAAAGAAGAATATGAACAATTCCGTTAAACTCAAAGTTCAAATCAAGTCTAACTATTGCAACAACAACAACTCTATATAAGATCAAAATAAATGCAACAAAATGGTGCTAATTATCATATACCTTTTCTTTCTCCTAAAACTTTTCAAACTTCAAATGCATCAGTTTGTTTTGCTCAAAAGATTCTTGAAAGGAGCCCTTGAACGAGCCGAAAAAGAACAAGAAAATATCATCTGCATCCACCCGACATTACACCGAGGTCGTGGAAATTCTGCTAATACGTGAACTTCATTGAGTTTGAGCACATGAACATTCTTTTCTTCTCTTCCTTGAACTTCCTCCACATCTGTGTCCATATAGGGAACCCTTTGGTCTCGTTACCGCCACCTCGTACAACGTGAATCCATCGTGATTTAGAGTAGAGTAGCTTCCAGGCCAAGCACACTTGATCACTACCACCAGGCAATGTTTCTTGATCCATGCCATTGTAGAACAAAATCGATAGGGTTTTTTAATTTATTGAATATAAGTTATGGGGTAGCTTTGTAAATATCTCTTAGTTCTGCTCAATTCTGATATTTCTATTAATTAGCTTGGTGGTTAATTAGTTTGTTGCAACTGTAATTAGTTAGACCGCTGAGCTAAGATATTAAGCTCTTAGCTCAACTCTGTAATTCATTTTTGCAATACATCGAAATATTTTCTCTCTCTCTCTCTCTCTCTCTCTCTCTACACTCAGAATCTCTGTGTTCGTACATATATAGCGAATCATATTCTTCTACATATGGCAAAAATCACATGTGTGCAAAACGCACGTACCAAATCTAGTTAGACACACTTTAAGTGTTTGAGCCTAAACAAAAACAGTTTGTTAGGAGTTAGGACCAATGGCAGAAAACACAATGGATATTAATTTACCAACGGAAGTTCAAACCACCACCACCACCACCATGAGAAGAATCATGTTGTTGATCAATTGCATCATACTCGCAATCGGAAACTGCGGTGGCCCCCTCATTATGCGCCTCTACTTCATCCATGGCGGCCAACGAATATGGTTCTCATGCTGGCTCCAAACCGGTGGCTGGCCGATCATTCTCATTCCGCTCCTTGTGAACTACACGCGCCGCCGACGGAGCTCCACCAATGCAAAGCTCGTCCTCATGAAGCCGCACATGTTCGCGGCTTCCGTGGTGATCGGTGTGTTGTCCGGTGTCGGCGACTATTTATACGCGTACGGCGTGGCGAGGCTCCCCGTATCCACGTCCTCGCTCATTGTCGCTACGCAGCTGGTGTTTACCGCTGCGTTTGCGTATTTTCTTGTAAAGCAGAAGTTCACGGCGTATTCGGTAAACGCGGTCGTTTTGCTGACGCTTGGAGCGGTGGTTTTAGGGCTCCACACGAGCGGGGACAGGCCGGAGGGAGTGTCCAGTAAGGAGTATTTGACGGGATTTTTAATGACGGTTGGGGCCGCGGCACTTTACGGATTCATTTTGCCGTTGGTGGAGTTGACGTACATGAAGGCAAGGCAGGCTTTGAGCTATACATTGGTGTTAGAAATGCAGTTGGTCTTGTGCTTTTTTGCCACGGCCTTTTGCACCATTGGAATGCTCGTCAACAAAGATTTCCAGGTAATTAATATACATTAAATTACTATTGAATTCTATCTTGCGTCATTTTAAGAATAAATTTGGAACTTATGTACTGCACTAATGCATTAGATTACTTGACAATTCCGAAGTTAAGCGTGCCCGTTAGAGTATCACTGGAATGTTTATATTTACATTATTTTTAACACAGTATTTTCGTTTTTCTCTTAGGCAATTCCAAGAGAAGCAAAAGCGTACGAACTCGGGGAGACAAAGTACTATCTAGTGGTAGTTTTCAGTGCCATAATATGGCAAGGTTTTTTCTTGGGCGCGATTGGGATCATATTCTACTCGTCGTCTCTTCTATCAGGCGTCTTTATTGCCGTTCTACTCCCCGTTACGGAATTATTCGCAGTTATTTTCTACCATGAAAGTTTCAAAGCAGAGAAGGGTCTTTCTCTTTTCCTCTCGATTTGGGGATTTGTTTCATATTTTTTCGGTGAGATGAAAAAGAGTAAGAAGAAGAAGGAAAGTGGTGAAGGTAATAATATTACACAAACCGAGTTGACCCAACGGGTTATTGAGCCTTGATTAGGTGATTCAATATAACTCGCCAAACAACAAGAGCTGGTACGTATCTCATGGCTTGAAGATGAGGAGAGAATTAAATGTTTTCGATTTTATGTTTATATGTTTAAAAGGTTGTTTTTTCACTTGTATATTATTTTTTAGAAGGAAAACATAAGCTAGACAATATGTCAACGCCAATTTCATATTTCTGGATTCTTTTTTCAAGTTATTGGATGTTATTAGTTTTTTCTTGCAAATTTTATGATTTATATATTAGTGTTGCTCATGAATCAATATTTTGGTGTTATTTCGTTCGTGTAACAAAACACTGAATAAACGTCCAAATAGAAAACAAATAACCAAAATAATACTAATCGGTTAAGTATCGGACTAGCTTGGTTCGGAATACCTTATACAAAGTTTACTAAGATGTACTCTAAAAATACAGGTGAATATGGTGTGTCGAACGGGTTGCGTTCGATGCAAACGTATCGAACCTATGTTGTTCGATATTAACAGTACTGTAGATGTCGTGTATCAAATTGTTGTAAGTCGATCAAGCTTGATTCGGTGTTGGATGCGTATTAAATGAGGCTGGTTCGATGTAGTGATGTACGTTGCACGTTGTATCTTCGATGTACAACCGTGTCGAATGCCCTGAGTTCGATGTGGATTAGGTTAGAGAATGTCTTCAATCCGTCCCGAGAAGGTGAGGGACGGGGTATTTATAATACCCGTCCCGCGGCCCCATTGGTAGGTAGGGAAAGAGCATCGAACAGAGATGGTTCGATGTTGACTCCGCTTCGAACACCACCTGATCGATGCTCATTTAATGTCGAACGGTAAATGTTCGATGCACTATTTAGCGGACTGGTCTTGTTGGGCCGGCCCAATATAAGATATTGGGTCAATCCTAAAATATCTCAATCACATAGTCCCCCCCCCCCCTGTTTGGGAGACGGTGCCGAATAGATAGCGGCTTCCAAACTCAAAAATGTGTCATTGTTCTGTTGGCCAGCGTTATAATTATCATTTTTATATTTTGAAAATCATGCCCCCCCACCGATTGGGAGGCGATCTTGAGGAGAGACCTTGTTTGTTTTGTTTTTTTTTTTATTGGTTTGGAATATTCTTAATTATATGTTTCTTCTGAACGGATTCCAATATATATAGTTCGTAATTTCTCAGTGAAAGTTGATGTTGCGTATCGAACAGGGTGTTCGATGTGCGAGCGCCTCGAACGGTGCCAGTTTGATGCTTGATCTGTTCTTCGTGAACAATAGATCGAACCAGATGTGTTCGATGCTGAAATGTGTGTCGAGCCGTAGTGATTCGATGCGCTTTTGTGATGGGCGTGATGGGCTTTTCGCTGCCTATATAAAGGGGAGAGTGTTGTGAGAGGCTCATTTCTCCTCTTGCCAACTTACTCACTCGCGTAAGTAACATCGAATAGAGCTTGTTCGATGCGGGCTACATCGAACACCTTCGATTCGATGCTCTTGGCATCGAACGGAAAGCGTTCAATCTAGTGCCTTAGGGTATTTTTTTCTGTTATAGCATGATATACTGATATTTTCCCTGCAACTTTAACATTTCTCTCATTGTTCTCTTTTATCAGGCGAATCAATCGAACAAACGTTGTTGCCTTCGCATACTCGATCAAGGTAATTAATATGTTCTCTTTTGTGAGATGTTTTTATAACTTTTTAATAAGTAGCCACTTTAGATATGTTGCGATAGTGTTATGAGAGCCGAGAGTGACGTATTCGCTCGCAGTCAGCTTTTCATTTCAGTTCTTTCTCGTCCACAATGGTGAGTTCTGAATCAACTTCTGGGAGTGAGTCAAGTAGCGGCTCGAGCTCTGGTTCGAGGAACTCTGTGGTGGGCCCTTCCAGTGCTCCCGCAGGTTCGAATATAGCCGTAGTAAATGAATACGAGCCAATTGACATAGAAGCTATCGATTCACTTGCGGGTAATAATCCCGATGCTAACGTTGAGTTGGTGGTGCCTCAGAATGAAAGTGATGATTTGCAATCGTCGTCATCTGCGGATAACCGTGCCTCTAGTGAGGCCGACAAAGATGCAGAAATTATCAACAGGGAATTTGATAATAATGTCGAGGTGGCAGGGATGGCGTATCATATGTATGTCTCGCGCCTGCAGCATAGCCGCAAAGAGCTTCGTGAGAAATTTGATATACCGAATAGGTACAAAATAGTTCTTCCCGGTCCAGATGACCGCATGCATACCCCGTCGCCCGGGCATATGACAGTTTTGTAGGCCAGCTTTTGAATGGGCTTCGGTTTCCAATACCCGTTGAGCTGGAAAATGCTCCTAAGGTCTATTGACCTCGTGCCAGGACAACTTACGCCAAATTCGTATGGCCATATGATAGGTTTCATTATTGTGTTGAAAGAGCTACGCGAACCTCAAAGTCCCAACGAGTTTTATGCTTTGTTTGAGATCGCAAGGCGAGAGGACGGGTTTTATCATATCAAAGCACAACGGCATTGTAAGTTTCTGAACGGCGGAGCTACTTGTTACGGAAAAAATTGGAAAATGAGATATTTCTATGTTGAAGAGAGCTACGAGGGTGAATTTAAACATTATCGTCGCGAGTGGTATACCGGATCAAGGGTGGCGATACCCCCTGGCATTGCCGCAACCTCATGGGATTGCAATTTTATCCCGAGTTTAGTGCGACATCAACAGTTTGATGTTAAAAAATTGGTAGAAAATAAAGTGTTATCTTTAGCTGGTTTGTCCCCAGTTCCATATAACGGGAGAATGACACTTGGTACATTTTGCGTCCCGAACTGACCTTGTCCTTCGTGTTTATTTTATAGCTATTATGATTAGTGTGATTTTGTTGCAGCGAATTTTATCATGGAACGACATGCCCGAATGAATCAAGCCCTTGCTGCTGAGCAAGCGAGCTCCCACACAATTGTTGCTCGAGAGATTCCTACTGCTTCTCGGGAGATTCCTCCCCTGCGAAAGAAGAAAAGCAAGGGGACAATGGTGGCTACTGAGCCTTCGGCTTCTGTGCAAGTCGATTCCCAAGCTGACCTCTTCGAGGATGTTCTTGGTCGGAATTTTGACATCGCTACTGCCACTGACTTTAGCCAGGCAGGAGGTTCCGAGAGTATTGCGGCAAGGCTGGGTGATCATACCGAAGCTGCCGTCCAGACGAAGAGGAGAAGGACCCATCAGACATGTTCTCAAACTGGGGGCATTGTCCCCCCTGCTGTGTCGGCCCCGTGTCCAACCGCTGGAGTGGGCGCTAGTCAAGGTCCTCTTGCCCACGTAGGTGGGTACGAGCTTTCTGAGAACATGGCTATTGATGCCTTGAAGGTTCTCCTCCCGAACCTTGATGTGCCGCATCCCGTGTCCGCAGAGGAGCGGAGGATTGTGGAGCGTAACACGCTTCATATGCTGAGTGCGGTATGATGTTTTTCCCCTGATAATGGTATTGCAGTATTAGTTTTGCAATAGTTAATTGTTCTCTTATTTTTTCTATAGGGTGGCGAAATGGTGGATGCCATGTTTGTGGCCCTGATCCGGACCCATGAGGCGGCAGCGGCGGAGCAGCCACGTGGCACAACAGAGTTCATGGGCAGAGAATCCAAGGCCTTGAGGGCTGCTGTCGAGGCGAAGGATAAGGCCATGGAGATAGTCAGGAGTTATGCATGCCGATAGGGAAGTGGCGAGAGAGGCAAGGGAGGCTGCGGACCGGCTCTAGTTACAAGTGTCCAACCTCTCTGCTAGCAAGGAGGAGCTGTCAAAACGGGTCTCCGAGCTTGAGAGAGAGGTCGCAACTAAGAAGGCAAAAGCCGAAAGTGCTGAGCACATTGGTTATTCTTGCGGTCTCAATGAGGTAAAGACTTTGACTTCCTTGGCATGTTTACATTCTTTTTATTTTCCCTTTTAATTCTTTCTTTTCATTCGTATAGGTGTCCGCCCAGCAGAAGGTGGAGATAGCCGAGGCGCTTCTCCGTAGCAATACCTTTGAGAAGGTTAGCGATGGGAGGTGTACTCGCGAGGCTTGAAAGGCTCAGGTCCTAACTGTCCACCAATTCTACAAGACGAAGTACGTCCGTGGTGGTTTCAAGCCGGATTGGTTGGATCTTACTTTGGGGCCCGACCTAGAAGATCTGTCACCCCCAACGAGTGCTTAGCCTAACTCTCCCGATGAGTTCGTCGTGCTTCTCGAGGATGAAAGCCTTGTCCTTCGCGGTCTCTCGCCGCCGCCCCCTATGCCTGCAATGTATCCTTCCTCCGAGGACGAGGATGAAACTAAGGCTGAGGCTCATGCTTAAGGGCGTTCGTATCTGTTTTGCTCTATAATGGACAATTTTTAATTTGCTATTTTGTGGCACTACATTGCCTTTTATGTGTTTGAACTATTCTTAACAATCGTATATTTGTCAGCTTTGACTTTTTCAACTATTTGCTTGATCCAGGGCGCATATCGCTGCCTTTTCTTTCAATTGTTATCTTTGATTTTTACTTTATTTTGACAACGTGAGCATCCTTTCACACTCATGATAGTTTTTGTTTCGTTTTATGGTGTTGAGGAAGTGCAGTATCTCGTGCCGTTTTAGACAGAGTCTCTGTCCCTTTAGGGAGTTCGGTATCTCGTGTCGTTTTAGACAGAGTATCCGTCCCTTTTTAATTATTGAGGGAGTGTAGTATCTCGTGCCGTTTTAGAAAGAGTCTCTGTCCCTTTAAGGAGTGTGGTATCTCGTGTCGTTTTAGACAGAGTCTCCATCCCTTTTTAATTGTTGAGGGAGAGCGGTATCTCGTGCTGTTTTAGACATAATCTCCGTCCCTTTTTAATTGTTGAGGGAGTGCGGTATCTCGTACCGTTCTAGACAGAGTCTCCGTCCTTTTTTAATTGTTGAGGGAGTGCGGTAGCTCGTGTCGTTTTAGTCAGAGTCTCCATCCCTTTTTAAGTAGTATTTAATGACGTAATATCACGTGAAGATTCAATCGGGAAATTTATGTGATTTGACATAGTTTTTCAAAAGTGTCTCTCTTGGAGAAGAATTTAAATAATGGGAGTAGAGTGGAGCTTAATTCAATAGCTCGGCCTGCTGAACTTCCCAATATTAGTCCTCGGGCTCAAGTCTTCAATGGACCTACTTTAAGTTATTACATATTCTGCCCCTCAAGCTCGTCATGGCTGAGAGGACGAATAAATGTTGTTAAAAAATATTCAGGGCACTAACAACTTGCAAAAAATTAAATCGGAGCTCTTTAGTCGATGTGCTCCATCTGCATGGGGGCCAATGCCTCTACCGCCTCTTGTTCCTGCTATTGTTTTGAACGAAGTGAGTTCACGTAGCACTTCCATCCTTCAATGTTATCTCCGGTCACTTGGCATGTACCTACAGGAGTAGGAAATCTCACCATTTGATGGTATGTCGAGGGCAGTGCCCGGAATGCATTCAGAGCGGGCCTTCCTAGGATGCCGTTATACGTGAAGCGCATGTCAACAATTACATAGTTTGCCAGCAGTGTTCTCTTTTGTGGCGCAGTTCCCAAGTAGGTTGGAAGCACAAGCATTTCATGGGGTACAATTTCTGGGCCTCTAAAACTGCTAAGCGAAGTTCTCTCTGGTTCCAGAGCTTCGCCGTTCAGCCCCATCTTGTCCAAAGTAGGGTTGAACAAAACGTTGACCGAGCTGCCTACATCTACCAACATTTTTATAACACCAAAATTGGCTATGTCCACCGTTATCATCAACGGGGAATCAAATTTGTCGTTTGAATGGCCTCGAATTTTAGCTTTCGCAGATCTGCGGTAGAGAAGGTGACCTTTTCGTGCGACATTTCCTCGATCCTCAGGATATTTGCCATGCTGACAAACTTATCTCATAAAACGAGCCTCGAAATTCTCTTTCGGGTGTTGGTGGAATCTGCCCCCTCCCCCCCCCCCCCCCCTCCAGGACCTCCCGATATCATGTTTATCATGGCCTTTCTGATGTTGTCATTCCCAATTTGTGGATATTCGAACGACTGCAGTTGTTCGAAAATCTGTTGCTTGTCCTTTCTAGGGGAGGGTTTCCTCTCTCTGTCCGTACTATCGTCGTGTTCTTTCATTTTTCTAACAAACTCCACTAGTTTGCCATCCTTCAATAATCGTTCAATCTCATCCTTGAGATCCTTGCAAATTGCAATACTCGATGTCGTGCCCCTTCTGATTATGATATTTGAGTAGTGGGCCGAGTATCTCGTTGCCTTTAAGTCTTTCATCTGTCTGGGCTCTTTCAGCCACCCCTTTCTTTTGGCCGCCCCGAATATTGTCATTGCATTAAGAGGCGTGTACCGCTTGGGAGATGTGTCCCGGTACCTATTGTTCTTGTTGTTGTTGCTGTTGTTGCGACTTTGGTCTTACCTTCCCCGCTCCTTCTCTTTCGGAGGCACGACATTGGGCGATTTAGTCGCCATCATTTCTTCGAAATGAACCACACCCTATTCTATCTTGTTAATAGCTCGATTGTGGTGGGTTTATGTCTGATCAGATCCCCTCCGAACGTGATGTTGTTAGTCGCTTGGAAGAGAATACTCATCACCATCTCTCCACTTGGGCTATCTACCCTTAGTAGCTCCTCGTTTAAACGTCTCATGAAGTCCTTCAAGCTCTCGTTGGTCCCCTGTTTCATGACGTAAAGATGGGAGTAATCCAAAACCAATATGGTCGGACTCGAGAATTGATCCTTGAACATTGCCCTCAGCTGTTTGTAGGCTTTGATCGATCCTGGCGCAATTCGAGTAAACTAATCCATTGCCACCCCAGTTAGGGTGGTTGCGAATATCCTTGCGTGCATGACTTCTTTGAACCCATACGAAGACAGTTTTCTGTCCAAGTGGAACAGATGATAGTGGGGATCAGATTTCTCGTCGTAGGTTTTCAATTCAGGGATCTTCTCTCCCTGTCCCAAGATCTCAGCTTCGATCTCTTCGGAAAATGGATTGCCCCTCAGAACGCTTCCTTCTGGCTCCATTCGGCCTTCAACCGCAGCTTTCCCTCTTTCAAGCCTTTCCAGTTTCCTTGTCATATCATCATATTCTTTCCTCGAGTCGTGGATCTCTTCACGTCTCATGTCTTCCTTTTCTTCCCTCATTCTGGGTTGTTCTTGATGATTTCCTCTCTTTCTTTCCTCCTTGTCTCACGGTGCCTTCTCTATTGCACCTCTATTGACTTGGGCTTTTCTCCTTGGTCCTTGCGGACCGATTTTTCTTTACCCTGCCCTCCTCGAGAGGCAGGTTTGCTCATTCCGTCGTCACGGCGCGACTTCTCCTTCTCAGCTTCCTTCGAAGCTCTAGCAGCGGAACCTTGTTCATTTACAGCCTCCACATGCGCTGTCGGTGGCGGCGTCTGTACTTGCGGCGCATGGGCCAAAAATTCAGCCATGGCAGTCTTTACCATGTCCATGATCTTTTCTCTCATCATGTTTGGGGCTGATGATGTCGTTGCGGTTGCCCTTGTTGCACCAGCATCCTCTCTCGGTACGTCTTCTACTGGTGCCTTCCTTCTTGCTGGTGTTGGCACTCCTGTGGGCACCGTCGGTGATTGCTCATTGTCTGGGACAGTTTGGCTTGTTGTAGCCCCATCAACTTCCTCGTTCATACCTTCTACAAATCTACTTTTTGATCGGGTAGTAACTCTAGATGCCATACCTAGTAAACTGGGAAAATGTGGTGTTCCCACAGACGGCGCCAATATTTTGGTCTTATTTCGTCCGTGTAACAAAACACTGAATAAATGTACAAATAGAAAACAAATAACCAAAATAATGATAATCGATTAATTATCGGACTAGCTTGGTCTGGAACACCTTATACAAAGCTTACTAAGATGTACTCTAAAAATTACGGGTAAATATGGCGTGTCGAACTAGCTGCGTTCGATGCAGACGTATCGAACCTAGGCTATTCGATACTAACAGTACTGTAGATGTCGTGTATCGAATTGTTGTAAGTCGATCAAGCCTGATTCGGTGTTGGATGCGTATTATATGAGGTTGGTTCGATGTAGTGTTGTACGTCGAACGTTGTATCTTGGATGTACAACCGTGTTGAATGCCCTGAGTTCGATGTGGATTAGGTTAAAGAATGTCTTCAATCCGTCGTGAGAAGGTGAGGGGACGGGGTATTTATTATACCCGTTCTGCGGGCCCCATTGATAGGTAGGGAAAGAGCATCGAACAAAGATGGATCGATGTTAACTGTGCATCGAACACCCCATGTTCGATGCTTATTTAATGTCGAACGGTAATTGTTCGATGCACTATTTAGCGGGTTGGTCTTATTAGGCCGACCCAATATAAAATATTGGACCAATCCTAAAATATGTCCATCACATATATGTTTCTATATCAACAATTAATTAGAAGGTGGGATAAGTTGTAGAACTAGCAATTGATTAAAATAAGTATTTGTTGTGTATACCGTTGGCCAAAGCCCAAAAGTCTATATTGATGTGCTACATGAAAAGAACACTTAACTGTACGTGGACCAAAAGTCGTCATGCATCTGAGAATATTATGTTACAACGATAAACCGGATCTGCAATTCATTTTTTTTTTCATACACCTATCGAATTAATCTTCATAATGAACACTAGGAAAAAAAAAACCAGAGCAACAGCTACAACTGATTTTCGACGAAAAAATAGCCCTTGTTACTAGTAATGAATATGTGACAAACCAACACCATTTTGTTGGTAACGTTCCAACTAAATTTGTGCTGCTTCAATTCATTGGATTATTGCAACGAATCAGAGTCTAATTGTTGCAGAAGACTAAATCTTTGATAAGATTTTATATAAATAGTTAAATACCAACTAAAATATATTGTTGTTTTGTGGGTATATAATATTTCGACATAAAGGTTCTAGCTACAATTTTTTATAACTTATTTCCATTCTTGCACATACGGTTACCCACACGGATGCGGGATGAGTAGTGGGTACCCAATCTCAAAGACGGATCAAAATTTAGAAAAGGGAAACGGGAGGAATTAGCCTAAAAAATGTTGCAATCTAATTAAAATAATAATTCAACATATGAAAAAATTATCAACGACAATAAGTTAGTTTTAGGAAAAAACATGTACATTTGAATCCAAATGTACATTATTTTAAATTTTTTTGTGTTTTTATGTAAGATTTGTTTTTTATGGGTCCTTAAATAATACTATATATTATTAATAAAAAAAATTACAGAAAGACTCCCTCTAATTGGGGGTCTATTCTATGTTGCGCACAAGACTTGTGCGCAGCATAGAATATTTCCTAATCGGGATCATATCTAGTGGTAGTACTCATTTACAAAAAGTACTATCTAGTGGAAGTATTCATTCACTACAAGAATGCTTTGATACTGGTGGCGGAAATTGGAGGCGAAATATTGCCTTTAATAAATAAAGTGAGGTAGAAGGCGATTATAGGCCTTTAAACTGACAGGAGGCCCATAATCGCCTCCAAAAAAAATAAATCTGGCCACGTCACATTTTTTAATTTTTTATGCTATCCAAGTTGGTTGGGGGCGATTATTCTCCTCCAACAAGTAAGTTGGACCAGTCAAACATTACAAGTTCACAAAATCAAGGCTGAAAATGATATTCCTAATTTTTTATTTTTTTATTTTATGAGCTCATTCTCACTTTAACGAAAATTGGGTAAAAATTGGGTTATGTGAATTATAAGGAAATTAAAGACATAGATAATGGTCAATTTAATTTATCACCTAACAGGAAAAGAGATTATACACAAAAACGATATCTTTCTAACCGAAATTGAATAATTTAGATAGCTAGTAACCTTCATGAGTATGTTTACCCAAAAATAGAATCATAACAGAAATTCATCAAAAAAAGAAGAATTATAACAAAAACTTTCCATTCCAGATAGTGTTACAAATAAGTTTTCAAGTTTCATAACAAACAAGATAAACAAAGAGAGCAACGGATCCCATAATCATAAACGTTGGAAAGGTGATCCAATCAAAATAGCCTAGTGCAACAAAATTCACCAAGCTCGACAACCATCAAAACAGCCACAATTCTGAAATAAAACAGTTCCAACCTTCAAATCCATAGAGACAAAAAACAAAAGCAAATAAACTAAACTTTTCCAGATGGACACATCTCAATACTCAGGTATACCAGACACGTCCTCGTTGTCTTCATCTTCGCCCTCTTCCTCGAAATCTTCATCGTCCTCTTCTTCAAACATAGGGGCAAATTTTGCAGGGATGGGCCTACCTTGCGCCGCGAACAGTTCCTTCATCATTTCCTTCAAATTGGCCGTATCCTGTGTATTTTTTGCCAACAGTGCATCCTTCACAGCATTTTCCTCAACCAAATGAGCAATCATCATTGTCTGTTGTTCAACCTGATCTCTGTATTGGCCCATAACAGGGTACTTAAGGTGTTTCCTTGTCTCAAAACCCATAAATTCTGGGTCGCCACACCTCGAAAAACCAGGTACAAAGTTCTTCTTTGCCCCTTTTACTGCTTTCCACCATGATTCTTTGTTGAGTGGTTTCCATTGGCTCATGTCTACTGAGCACTCCTTTATCGACTCCCGAAGATATTCAAACTGTCATGAACAAAATCAACAATCAAATAAAATCTCCATGTAAGTTATCTGTTGAGGAAAAGTGTCCAAAAGTGTCCAAAACTAAAACTGGTACCAATTCTTCTACACATATTTCATTAATAAAAATTGTGATCTAAATGTGCTGTTATGTAATCATTCTCCATGCTTAATAAGAATATCCAGTAACAGAATAATTAAATCAAAGTAAGGACTTTATTTAAGCAACAAAGATACAAAAGAAAAATACTCACTCTAACAGCAATCAACATAAATTCAATTACAGTAGTAAATTACTTTTATAAGTAGATAACTGTTTCATGCAAATTATGGTAAAAAACAGCGAATAGCCTTCAGTTATGTATAAAGTGTAATGATCTGCGAAATCGTATATAGAAGAAAGAATAAAAATAATTATGAACGTTTTCTCTAAAGCTTAGACCAATTTTCTCCGGCAGTTAACAAGAACTCAGCAATACATAAGCTGTCAGAACGCTAATAACCAAATAGCAGAGCTATATCAAAGATCATACCCATCGACCATCGCCATTTTCAGTAACAACGAAACCCAACTCAGGTTTTTGCCAGAAATTATACATACGTTCAACAATAAAGATGACCACGTATCCTAAAAAGCACAACTTTAGCAGATTAAACATATTATCAAATTCCACCGGCTGAAACCCCGGCTAAGCTATTTTGACATGCATTCAACAGTAAATAACACCAGAATAGAAACTTTAATAACTCAACTGGAACTTTTGAATTTGTACTGAAAACATGCTCTTAATATTGAGAAATGGTAGACAAACTTTGAACTCTGATAAACTTTAAGCTACTGGAAGCAAGATTTGAAAACCTGCTAATATTAATCTTTTGAAAACAAAAGATAAAATCTGCTCTAAAGCTGATATCAGATTATAAGAATTCAGCCGTACTAGAACCACCCAAATTTCATATCATATATTAATAATGCCTCCAACTATTCTAAATTTTGAAATGTCACTTACGTAAACCTCCCTCGCCCATCTGTTGCCCCACTGCAGTGACGCAAAATGATAGAAGGCGAATATTCGCCTGCATTGCTCCTGCAATTTATTTGCGTGCAAAATATCGCCCCCAACCTGCTTACAGGTAGCCATACAGCAGGCATTGTTTTGGAGGCCCAATTTCGCCTCCAATCTCTTAAGTTGGAGGTGAAATCAGCCATATTGGAGGGCAATGTGCGCCTCCAATATGAAGGCATTCTTGTAGTGATTGCCATACTATAGCAAGGTTGTTTCTTGGGCGCGATTGAGATCATATTCTACTCTACGTCTCTTCTGTCGGACATCTTTATTGTCGTCTACTCCTGATTACGAAATTATTCCCGATTATTTTCTACCATGAAAGTTTTCAAGAAGAGAAGGGTGTTTCTCTTTTCCTCTCGATTTGGGGATTTGCTTCGTACTTTTTCGGTGAGATACAAAAGAGTTAGAAGAGGAAGGAAAGTGGCGCGGGTAATAATATTACACAAACCGAGTTGACCCAATGGGTCATTGAGCGCCTTGATTAGATGATTTGATATAAATCGTCAATTTGTCTGTTATGTAAGATTTAAGAATGCAGGAACCGTCCAAATCCTCGTTGCTCAGTTAACTATTTTAAAGTATTGTGTGTTTTTATTCGATTGTTATACAGAAAGTGGGGATTTTGCTTCATGTATCATATTATCTAATACTTTTTTACAAATCTAACGTAGCAAACGTTTTATTACTTAATTATGTGACATGTAACTTAGCATGTTGCAAAGGTTTCTTGTCCCTGTAAAAAGTATATGATTCACCACTTGAAGAAGCATGTATACTCGATCAACAATGATAATATATCGGATAACTATACCTAACATTTAGTATTTGACGAATCGCAATTTTATGTGTACGTAACTATCAAACAAGTACAGAGATATTTTTAAGTATGATCAAGCGTCAAAGGGTGTAACTATAATATTCAATATATATGTCTTGTCATGATGAGTAATTATTGGTGGAAGATTCTTTACCAATTGACGGATGGATGATAGTCGTATATGTCACTCTTTCTTCAATTTTTATTTTGTATTAAATGTTAGTAGGTAAAGTCTTAATGTGACGAATGTTGCACGTTAATACTATATTTTGTATTCCCATTTGAAAATCACAAAATAACTTCATAGTTGTTAGAAGGAAAAATCTCTCTTATTATCGCAAACGTGGTGAAAGGGCCTAGTAGATAAAAAGGTTATTGGTTGCTTGACTTCCTTACCTCGGGGAGATTGAAAAAGTTGCGTCGAATCATGTATAATAATAACACACACAATTTTGGTACATATCCTAAGTGGTCTGTCATACTATCGTTTCTTGGATTATAGGACACAATCAATATAGGTCAATTCAGTGTATAACACATGCTTTTTCTTAGGAGTGTCTACAACACACTCTCTTCACATGTATATGAATTATGCAACATGATAAATTGAGACACCTGATGGGGGTATTTTAGGACTGGGCCAGCAATAAAGTTGGGCCGGCCCATTAACGTATCGAATCAGGCCCATTCGATATATTCAGCGCATCGAATAGGTAGGATTCGATACGCGCATCGAATTGATATGATTCGATTCGTATTTTACAGCTGTCATCGGGCCCCACAGTGCGAGCTGCTATATATAGGGCGATTTTGAGCATTCAGAGGGGGATCGAACCTGAGTCCTGACCTGACCACATCGAATCCAGCCATTCGATACGTTCCTCTATTCGATACGTCCCTCGATTCGACACGAAACAAGATTCGATACGTTCCAACGTACTGTCAAGATTATATAGCATTGACTCGGCATCGAACTGGCACTATTCGAGGCGCGTATCGAACAACCGCTATTCGATGCGCTGTATATTTAGTGTTATTCTTATATTTAAATCAGTGTAAGATCTGTAATAGATAGTAGGTGTTTCGGACAAAGTTAGTCCGGTTATTTCAAGTGGATTAACATTATTTTGGTTATTTATATTCCCATTGTATTGTATTACTGTGTTCTATTACCATGACGAAATAAGACCAAAATATTGGCGTCGTCTGTGGGAACACCGTAAACACTGTTTTTTAAATAGAATAGATAGGATGACACATAAAAGGCACTTGAATGTGGTTGAGAAACAGCAAACAGAGAAAAAGTTCAGAACAAAGTCAGATCCGAGGCAAGATAGGATTGAGCCTAAAAAACAGGGGCAAGAGAAAATAGAAAGTCAGTTGTCGAAGCAATGGCAAGAATGCAAGATGGAACCTTTGGGAGGATTCAAAATCGTACGGCTTTTCAAAGAAAGTTCTGAAAAAGTAATCAAGATTGGAGCAGAAATGGACTGGATGATAGAAGCAGCTTTGGTAGATTGTCTTCGCCGTAATTCAGATATATTTGCGTGGTCTGATTCAGACCTTCAAGGGATAGACTCAAGAATTATTGTACATCATCTGAATGTAGATAAGAGTGTGAAACCGATACGGCAGAAGAAGCGGAATTTCAGCAAAGAAAATAATGAAGCAGCCGAAAGAGAGGTGCAGGAACTCTTAGCAGCTCGACATATTTACGCTATAAGATTCTCAGAATGGTTGAGCAATATTGTGTTGGTCTTAAAGAAGGAAGCTACATGGAGAATGTGTGTGGATTATACTGACTTGAACAAGCATTGCCCGAGAGATCCATTTCCTTTGCCGCGGATAGATCTACTAGTAGATTCTACAGCAGGATGTGCATTACTGAGTATGATGGATGCAAAGAGTGGTTTTCATCAAATCTTCATGGCAGTGCAAGATCAGAGTAAAACGGCATTTGTAACTGACACCGGAGTGTACTGCTATAGGGTGATGCCTTTCGGATTAAAGAATGCGGGAGCAACATTTCAGAGGTTGGTGGCTAAAATGTTTTACCATCAAATTGGGAAGTCAATGGAAGTATATATTGACGATATGCTTGTAAAGAGTCTTAAAGCTGATGAACATGTGCGACATCTGGATGAAGCATTCACCATAATGAGGACATATGGAATGAAACTAAACCCTAAAAAATGCACTTTTAGAGTGACGGCTGGAAAGTTTCTAGGATATGTGGTGAATGAGAGAGGAATCGAGGCTAATCCGGATAAAATAAAAGCAGTACTGGATTTGCCTTCGCCTAGGACGGTGAGAGACGTACAATGCTTGGTGGGCCGCCTGACGGCCTTGGGAAGATTTATATCAACATCTGCCGAAAAGAACCTCCCTTTCTTCAAAGTGATGAAACGGAACAAAAAAATTATCTGGACTCCGGAATGTGAAGAGGCTTTCAGGCAAATGAAGAAATGTCTAGTAAGCCCGCCGTTGTTAGCAAAACCAGAGGAGAATGAAATGTTGTATCTCTATCTGGCAGTATCTGCAAATGCAATCAGTACAGTACTACTTAAACAGAGAGGAGCTCAGCAACTACCAATACATTATGTGAGCAGAGTACTGCAGGGGGCGGAGAGAAATTATTTGGAGATAGAACTGTTTGCATTGGCGATTGTTGTTACAGCTCGAAAGTTGAAACCGTATTTTCAATCTCATCCGATTACTGTGGTGACTGACAAACCATTGAAGTAAGTATTGGCGAAACCAGAAACCTCTGGTAGACTGGTGAAATGGGCGATTGAACTCAGTGATTTTGGGTTGGAATTTAAGCCGCGAGTCGCGGTCAAAGCGCAAGCCTTAGCAGATTTCATGGCCGAAACCCTGGGGAACAGTGTAGTGGAGACCGCATGTTGTATATTTTCCATATCAAACCAAGAAGGAACTAGTAGAGCAACGACGACATGTATATTGCATACTGATGGATCTGCCACAACTCACGGGGGGGAATTGGAATACATTTTCTGTCCCCAGAGCGGAGGGAATTTGAATTTTCCATCAGTTTGAATTACATGGTGACAAATAACGAAGCTGAATATGAAGCAATAATTGCAGGGATTAAAATGGCACTAGGACTCAACATCGAACATCTAGATGTGTTCACCGATTCGCTTTTGGTGGCAAATCATTTCTCTGGAAAATATGAAACACGTGAGGAAACTATGAAGCTATATGCTGCAAAAGTTAAATAGTTGGCAAGGAGGTTCAAATTCTTTGATATAACTCAAATCCCCAGGGACGACAATGCCAAAGCAGATGCACTTTCTAAATTTGCAAGTTCTTCAGAAATTTTGGCAGAAAAAAGAATCACACTTATGGTTGCTGACAAACCTTCGATTGGGAAATCAAAATATATCACAACAGAAGTCAGAGTGGAATTTATATTGACAATACAAGAGGACCCGTCTTGGAAGGATGAAATTATGGTTTATCTTCAACAGGGTATTTTACCAGCAGATCCGAATGCTCAACGCATGATGCGTTACAAGGCTTACAGGTTCACTATCAGTAATGGAGAATTGTATAAAAGGTCTTTCGAAGGACCGTTGTTAAGATGTTTGACCCCTACGCAAGCTGAATATGTCATGGAAGAGATCCACGCAGGTAGCTGCGGAAATCATTCCGGGGGCCGAGCATTAGCTCAACGAATATTACGTCAAGGATATTATTGGCCAACTCTACGTAAAGATGCAACAGCTTATTCGAGAAAATGTGACAGTTGCCAATACCATGCTCGCCTTATTCACAGACCGGCACGTCAACTGCAACCAATCGACGTGGCATGTCCTTTTGATCAATGGGGAATTGATATAGTTGGTCCATTTCCACCGGGCAAAGGTCAAAAACGATATCTAATAGTGGCAGTGGAGTATTATACAAAATGGGTCGAGGCGGAACCTATAACGTCGATCACGGAGAATAATATGATCGAGTTCATCTGGAAATACATTATATGCCGATGTCCATTGTGTGTGATAATGGAACGCAATTTACTGGGAAGCACATTAAATCGTGGTTTGGGGAATTAAAGATATCACACAATCTCACGTCGGTATATCACCCACAATCCAATGGCCAAACAGAATCCACTAACAAAACATTGAAGGATTATCTTGAAAGGAGAGTCAGAGCCACAGGAAAAACATGGCCAGCAGAGCTTCAAGGAATATTATGGGCATATAGGACGACCCCGAGAACATCGACAGGGGAAACCCCTTTCGTTCTTGTCTATGGCACTGAAGCAGTCTTGCCTGCGGAAATAGGTATGCCAACGCGCAGAATCACTGATTATGATCCGGAACAATCAGCCAGGTTGCGACAGATGGATCTGGATATGATAGGATCCACAAGAGAGCATGCTTATCAGCGTACTGTTGCATATAAAGCTGCAATGGCCAAAAGCTATGATAAGAGAGTCCAATTCAGAAGTTTTGAAGTAGGAGACTTGGTTCTTAGAAGCCTTGCAGCTAAACAGCATATCGGGAAGCTTGAACCAAAATGGGAAGGGCCTTTTAGAGTCACACGAGCAAGTTCACGAGGGTATTATTATTTGGAGACTCTAAGAGGAGTTCAACAGAAACGCCCGTGGAATGTGCAACATCTTAGGCGTTATTATGCATAAATAGAAGAATTTTCATTAAATATATGTTTTTTACACACATTTTCGCTGATTCTGTTTAGAAATTATTATTAACTGAAAATCTTTATTTGTTAAATGATGCAGAGAAGAACATGACGGAGGGGTCAGAAGGCCCAAAGTGGTCCACCCCCGCATGCCATAAGGAAGAACATGACGGAGGGGTAAGAAGGCCCAAAGTGGTCCACCCCCGCATGCCAGAAGGAAGAATATGACGGAGGGGTAAGAAGACCCAAAGTGGTCCACCCCCACATGCCAGAAAGAAGAACATGACGGAGGGGTAAGAAGGCCCAAAGTGGTTCACCCCCGCATGCCAGAAGGAAGAATATGACGGAGGGGTAAGAAGGCCCAAAGTGGTCCACCCCCGCATGCCAGAAAGAAGAACATGACGGAGGGGTAAGAAGGCCCAAAGTGGTCCACCCACGCATGTCAAAAAAGAAAACATCATGGAGGAGTAAGAAGGCATAAAATGAGTCACCTCGCATGCCAAAAGGAAGAACATGACGAAGGGATAATAAGGCCCGATGCAATTCATAACCTATGCAGGAATAACCCAGTTGACATGTCAATTGGGTAAAACAATGTTACCCTAACAAAAACAGTCACAACTTAAAATGCTCATAATCTTACTGCAAACGAAAGTAGGATATTAATTTGGCAAAATCGCAACAACGAGCAAATGGATGAAATATCGAGTATGGAATACGTTATAAATACAATTTAACGAATGAATGCGTACCAAAAAGCAGATAATGTTAAACGGTTGAGTCATTTTCATTGAAAAAGCAACCATTTACGAATTACAAGGTTTTGTACAAAATATGAACTTAATAACCACAAAATAGTGTAGCCAAACTATCGCTACTCTTCCGATGAATGGGGGGACTCCTCACGAAGAACCAATCCCATTGAACGTGCAAAATTGGCACAATTGCCCTGAATCTGATCTTCTGTCAGGATTAACTCCTCGGTTTGTGCCCAATTGTCAGGCAAGACAATTTCTGCTCTATCAGCAGGATCTTCGAGTTGATACCTACTGGGAGAAATTGTATAATGTGCATTAATCGGTAACCCTGGATCACCCCTTTTACTATCCAGCACATGGTCCAAGTCACTCTGAGCAGAACATTTTCGACCTGGTAAGACTGTTGAGGGACCTGAGGCCTTAGACACACTGGTCCCCTTCTTTCTTTTAGCCGGAATTGTAGGGTCATGTGGCCTTAAACCAGTGGTTTTCGGAGGACTTCTAAGAAGAATTGTAGATCTGGAAATTTTCGGTGGCAATTCTGGCTCTGCATCGCTTGAACCAAAAACATCATGAAGAACCCTATTAACATTTTCCAGATCGCCCGAAATAGTGCTAGGAGAAATCTTTTCTTTACCCTTGGAAGCGCGAGGTGATTTGGATTTTAAGGGGCTTGAATGGGACTTCTTTGGTTTTTTACGGTCACGCCACACGGTATAGAATGGATCGTCGGAACGAGGTGTATGTAACTCATCATCGTCATCATCACTATTAGCCTCGGGTGTTTCCATTTTTGCGTTACGCCTTATATCAAGCATGTCATTGCGGAAACCTTCCCCAAGATATCCAAGATGTCCAACCTGGCCAACGCATAAGTCCATTCCATACTGCATGTCAGTAGCACCGCATAATAATTCCAGAAATTTATATGCATTACTCTGCATAAATTCTTCAGCAATAGCACATCTATATTCTTCAGATTCCAAATACTGAATTCGACGACGCAAGTTGGAAATGGCATTTTCAGCATCAGTATTTGAAGCCTCGAGAGAACAATTCACGCGTTTTAGGGATTCATTATCCTTTTTCAATGCATCAATTTCAGCACACAAAGCTTTTGCATCCTCTTCGATTTTCTTAGCCTTCACTTCGGCATCATGTTTATCGCGGGTGGCCTTAGATGCCTTCGATTCTGATTCCCTAGCGCGTTTCAGGGCATTTTGGCGACTGTGTTTTCCACTATTAATAGCAGTACGTAGATTGTCGACAACAGCGTTGTGTTGATTTTGCACCGCAGCTAGCCCACTATAATCTCTGCATAGCCGATAAACGGCTAAAATGCCAGCAGCAAAGAAAAGGCGCCTGAAGCGAGCCAAACCTTGATACCCCAATCGGTTAATTGTGGTTTGACGATCTAACTGCGGCCACAAACCTCGCATAATCTCTCCAGCTTGCTCCTCTCTTAATCGATATCCGCCCAATGTGGCACTCAATGATTCTGAGTTTTCATCATTGAGAAAGTCGTAATTACTAAGGCTTTCAGGCGGAGCAGGTCTTGGATTCCCTGAAGGTCGAGGCCTCTTGGGTGGAGGTATGCTTTGAGCTTCACGAGCGGATATATTCTCCTCTGATTTTCATTTAGCGGCTTCATACCATGTCTCATCGGTTGAGCGGGAAGAACTCGTCGTCTCTACATTACGTTTTTCCCTGAAATTGGGATGAGCTGCATTAAACTTCGCCAAATTGCCAGCGATTTTATCGTCTTCTGCATCGATGTCCTCCATTATCTGAATATGGCGGTTGGTGCCAACTTTAATGCGTCCACCGGTATCGGTCGGAGTCATCACCAATCTCTATGTAGCGAAATTTTCGTGACATTCAAAATCACTCACTAATGGCACCCGAGTGCCTGCACTAATACCTCCAAGCCTTATGGTAGAAGGATTTGGTGAAGGTCGATTCGATGGACCCGCACCTGAGGGCTCATTTTGCTCGTTTGGTTCGGCCATTCCCTGAGTAGTGTGAATATTCTCAGGAGATAGAACAATTTTACTGCGGCTTCGAGATTTTATACGAGCCATATCAGCCTAATAATATAATTCTAATAATTTTTCTATGAATATAGATAATTGGTAACGTGTCGAATATCGGTGATTCGATACGCTCCGTGTCGAACAGACTGCGTTCGATGCGGTCCAGGAGCAAACAAAAATTCTTCTCCGGATAAAAACAAGAAATGTCAGACATGTGGTCCCTTATATATAGGCCCGTGGGCCGCAACTGTTTTGGGCGCATCGAATTTTCATAATTCGATGCGCGCATCGAACGAATCACGATTCGATACCCATAATTTCACGCATCGAATTGTTACAATTCGATGCCCAAAAATTCTTAATACAGGAGTGTTGTGAGTTTGGAAGTTGTCATTATTCTATTAACGTCTCCCAAACTGGGGGGACTATGTGATGGGGGTATTTTAGGACTGTGCCAGCAATAAAGTTGGGTCGGCCCATTAACGTATCGAATCAGGCCCATTCGATATCTTCAGCGCATCGAATAGGTAGGATTCGATACCCGCATCGAATTGATATGATTCGATGCGTATTTTACAGCTGTCCTCGGGCCCCACAGTGCGAGCTGCTATATATAGGGCGATTTTGAGCATTCAGAGGGGGATCGAACCTGAGTCCTGACCTGACCACATCGAATCCAGCCATTCGATACGTTCCTCTATTCGATACGTCCCTCGATTCGACACGAAACAAGATTCGATACGTTCCAACGTACTGTCAAGATTATATAGCATTGACTCGGCATCGAACTGGCACTATTCGAGGCGCGTATCGAACAACCGCTATTCGATGCGCTGTATATTTAGTGTTATTCTTATATTTAAATCAGTGTAAGATCTGTAATAGATAGTAGGTGTTTCGGACAAAGTTAGTCCGGTTATTTCAAGTGGATTAACATTATTTTGGTTATTTATATTCCCATTGTATTGTATTACTGTGTTCTATTACCATGACGAAATAAGACCAAAATAACACCCAAACACGACAACAAACGAATACAATGCAGAGGGCATCACTCTAAATTAGACAAGTGTGTTCAAAATCGAAGTGATATTTATAATTACATTTCTACCAGAGTGGTGACTGTGAGTTTCCATTACCTATACAAATCTTGAACTATTAAAACGAAAATAAACGTCTTTTTCTTCTTGATTTTTATATTATATATCACATTTGTCATTAATGTTTACACTCATATTCATTGATAAGGAGCAAAATTCCTAGTGACGTATTTAGGATTTTTATTTCTGGTGGCTAAAATTTCTTTTGAAAGTATAATAGACAATATATTTAGAAAAGTAACTAAGAGAAAAAAGAATCGAAAGAAACCATCGTCGGGACGGCAATCATTGATTGAAGTACCACATTATACCAATTTTTTTCACTGGTTCTGTATTGGGCCTGAGCGTACGCACCACAAATGATGCTGGCAGATTGGACGTATGGACCAAAGCCCAAATGGGAATAGCATTTAAGTCAACTTTGTATTTTATTCGATTTGAGATCGAAAAAGCAACCATACCATTCTTACACATTCAGCAAATTAGTTTTAATTTTCCGCAAGAAATTAATACATCAATTTTTCTCTTCAAATTAATGTATATATATCTAAAAGGTTAGCAGAACAGGATTTAAGTTTACACAACAATATTCTAATTGTACTTGTAGTGGAACATTAGTAAATCCCAAACCCTAGTACTTAATTTCTTATCAAGAATCAGTGATGAATGCGTGTTTTCTTTTTCTTTCTTAAAACATCAAATACTGAAGAAACATAATAATTAAAGAGAAGTCATTAATTTTTTGAAGCAAGGAAACATGTAATGATAGAATATAATGAATGGTTGGTGATGTAAGCTCTTAACGCATATATTGGTGAAATAATCACACGTAAACCGAATACATCATGTTAAACTATCGAGATTCAGTAAAGATAAGATAGTGGAGGCGTACCGAATTCCATAGCGATTGATTGATTGATGAATTGCATGGTTAGTCTTCCAAATCAGCACAAGCCCCAATGGAGAGTTCCTTAAGTTCTCTCTTGCTCTATATATTGACAGAATATAGAAAAGAATGTGACTTGTGTGACTTGGGGACCAAGACAACCTTTATATACCAAGACATAATACCCTAGCTTTGTAACTTGGACTTCAGCCCATCATTGTAAGTCCAAGCTACTACAGTCTCTACACATTTAAGGTCCACACCCTTTAAGATACATTAAGCCCAAATTAATCGTAACCTTAGATCACTTTTAGCTGGGCTATAATTTACAATGTACTGTATTTTATAATTATTTGCATATAAGTCCAACGTTGGATTAACGATCCAACATTATTGGATTTATGATCCAACAATCTCCCACTTGGACTATATGCACAACCTTATAATTATGATTTGCAAGAATAATTGGATTGCGCAACTTTACTATCATCGCTGAATGTATCTATAACCAATCCCATCCATCAATCATATCAACATAGGATTGAAGGGGTCTTTGTCTCTATGAATCGTGACTTGACCCAACAACAGTCACATATGCCAATACAATTGAACGACATGGATCATGATGTGGATGTGCAGCATGGAAACTTCATGTAACGTGATCTTAACATGTCTGTTTCCAACTAGTCCACCATTAACTTTAGTGAGATCAAACTATACCAAAATCAGAGTATAAGCAACAAAATAACTTTATTTCTGCAGAAAATAACTTCAAAAATCCTTAAACTGTAACAACTAAAATATGTCTATGTAAGAAAAGCAACTAAATTACAAACTCCCACTAAAACCAAATATCCTCTACTGATATAACACCCATAAGAGTGAGAGATTATTTGATGCATCTGATGTATGTGTATTCACTACCAATACACGGTGGGGATGGGGTGTTGAGTGGTTATTCCTACAATTTAGAGATCTCCTTTTAATCTCAATCATTGGTTGTACATACAATGGATGTATATAATAATTTCTCCATACAAGCAGTGTGCTCATAAAACATGTTAGGTGGTAGTCCCTTAGTTAGTGGATCTGCAACCATGGAGTTTGTGCCAATGTACTCGATAGACAACTGATTACTCTGAACTCTTTCTTTAACAACGAGGAACTTGATGTCTATGTGCTTCGACTTTGTCGAGCCCCTGTTGTTGTTAGAATACAGAACTGCAGATTTATTGTCACAAAATAATTTAAGAGGTCTTGCAACACTCTCCACTATTCGTAGTCCCGTGACAAAGTTTCGCAGTCATACCCCATGATTGGATGCTTCGTAGCATGCAATGAATTCTGCTGCCATGGTAGAAGATGCTATAAGAGACTACTTAGCACTCTTCCAAGAGACAGCTTCTCCGGCTAGCATATAGATGTAGTCTGATGTAGACTTCATACTATCTTGGCATCCAGCAAAATCGGAGTCGGTATACCCAACGATCTCGAGCTGATCCGACTTCCTATATGTAAGCATGTATCCTTTTGTTCTATGTAAATATCTCAAGACCCGTTTGACTGCTGTTCAATGCTCGATTCCTGGATTGCTTAAATATCTGCCTAACATTTTTGTAATGTACGCAATATCCGGACGCGTACAAACTTGAGCATACATTAGACTCCCAACTGCTGAGGCATATGGGATCTTCTCCATTTCCTTTTTCTCGAACTCATTTTTAGGACACTGGCTAAGGCTAAACTTATCTCCCTTAGCTACAGAGGTATTTCCTGGTTTGCATTCTTGCATGCCATACCTTTTGAGAACTTTTTCAATATAGGCCTTTTGTGATAATCCAAGAATACCCTGAGAACGATCTCTATGTGTTTGGATTCCCAACACAAAAGATGTTTCACCAAGATCTTTCATCTCAAAGTTTCTATCTGGAAACTTCTTGGTTTCATGTAATAAGCATATATCGTTGCTGGCAAGCAAGATGTCATCGACATACAAAACCAGAAAGATGTGTTTACTCCCACGGAACTTATGGTATATGCACTCATCGACTAGATTCATCTCAAAACCAAACGAGATAATCACTTGATGAAATTTGAAATACCATTACCGAGATGCTTGCTTGAGGCCATAGATGGATTTCTTGAGTTTGCATATCATATTCTCTGTATCTTGCGACACAAAGCTTTCTGGTTGCACCATATAAATCGTTTCCTCAATGTTATCATGAGAAACGTTGTCTTTACGTCCATCTGATGTAGCTCAAGATCAAAATGCGCTACTAGTGCCATTATAATCCTAAAAGAGTCTTTCGTTGAAACTGGAGAGAAAGTATCTTTATAATCGATGCCTTCCTTTTGTGTAAAGCCCTTTACGACAAGACGAGCCTTATACCTCTCCGCATTGCCTTTCGAGTTTTGGTCTTAAATATCCATTTGCAACCAATAGGTTTCACACATTTAGTAAATGGGACGAGATCCCATACATAATTGTCTTTCATTGACTTAATTTCTTCATTCATGGCATCGGTCCACTTATGAGAGTTAGAACTTTCCATGGCTTGACGGACGTTCATATGATCATCATCCATCACTCCAATGTCTACCTCATGTTCTTGAAGAAATACAACATAATCAGCTGGCATTGCATCTATTCGCTCTCTAGTGGATCTTCTTAATGGCATTGGTTCTTGAGGTGCTTCAGTTTGTTCTTCTATAATGTTTTGCGGGGTAGTTTCTTCAACATTATCTTGATCTATTATATCATCAATTGGATCAGGGACGAGTCCGTAGTCTTTGTTAATGACACCCACGAGAATATTGGCATATTTCTCTTCAAAAGCAATGTTGCTGGCTATATCTCCCCCCGCAAACGCAGCATCCTCAAGAAACCTAGCATTTCTTGTCTCGAAAATTGATCTGTTTGTGGGATCATAAAACTTATACCCGTAGGACCTTTCAGAGTACCCAATAAAGTAACAACTAATTGTTCTTGCATCTAGTTTCTTCTTATTAGGCTTATAAGCCTTTGCCTTAGCTGGACATCCCCATATGTAAAAGTGCTTAAGACTAGGCTTTTTGCCCGTCCAAAGTTCAAAAGGGGTTTTTATTGTTGCTTTAGTTGGTATCCTGTTAAGGATATATGATGTAGTCTTAAGTGCTTCGCCCCAGAGTCTTTCTGGTAAGGTAGAATGAGTAATCATACGCCTTACCATGTCCTTAAGGGTTCTATTTTGTCTTTCAGCAACACCATTCATAGCGGGTGAACCAGGCATAGTGTATTGTGGGACGATATCGCATTTCTCTACGTACTTAGCAAAAGGTCCTGGACATTTTTCACCTAAACCGTCATATCTACCATAGTATACACCACCACGATCAGATCTAACGCTTTTAATTCTTTTATTGAGTTGATTCTCAACTTTAGCTTTAAAGCTTTTGAACATATACAATGATTGTGCCTTTTCATGAATGAGATATAAGTGGCCATATCTAGAATAGGCGTATATGAACGTAATAAAATATTATTGACCATTCCATGCAGAAGTAGGGAATGGCCCACAAATGTCTGTATGAATAAGTTCTAAGGCGTCTGTTGTCATATTGGCTTCAAATCTCCTTTTATTAGTTTGCTTTCCCTTTATACAATTAACACAAATATTAAAGTCTGTGTAATCTAAGGGGTCGAGAATCTTGTCTGACACAAGTCTCTCTATTTTACTTTTGGAGATGTGACCTAATCTCTTGTGCCATAATGTAATTGAATTCTCACAAGTTAATTTTCTCTTAGTACATCGAGATTTCGATAACATAGATTCATTAGTTGAAGCAATTATCTCAATTAAATAAAGATTTCCATAACAAGATAAAGAACTGGAACCAACCGATTTTGAATCATGAAACAAACTAAATAATCCATTCCCAAATGAACAAGAATAACCGGATTTGTCCAAAATAGAAACATAAATCAAATTCCCTCGAAAAGACGGTACAATAAAAGTCTCATTAAGATCCAAATAAGAACCGTGCTTTAATAATAATCTAAATTTCCCCATCGCTTCAACTTCAATTGTCTTGCCATTGCCCACGTAGATGTATCTTTCACCATCATTTGGCTTTCGATTGTAAAGATATCCCTGCATAGACGCACCGATGTGAGTCGTTGCACCAGAATCTATCCACCACGTGTGTCTTGGTACTGAAAGTAAATTAACCTCAGAGCAAACTAAATTAAGAAGCATACCTTTCTTGGCAAGCCAAGCATGGTAATTGGTACATTGCTTCTTTTGATGCCCTTCACCCTTGCAGAAGAAACAAGCCTTACTTAAGGGCACTTAAGCTTGACCTCTCTCAGGGCTTACTAGTCCATCTGGTTTTGATATCTCTTCATATCCCATTTAGCCAGTTTAAGGTGAGCTATAGTTGTCAAAAAGAGACTTGGTTTCTAAATGAGCTCATCTCACACTGTGTTCAGGAAGAGGAAAGGCTTAAGCAAGATAAGACAGAAAGTGCATATTTGCATCAACCTCTAAGGACAAATGACAAAAAAGGAAAAGGGGTAAGGAAGCTGCAGTCACAGCACCGCAGGTGAAACAAATAAAGAAACTCTATGATTTTCATTGAGGTCAAGCTTGTCAAGGGTGTACCAATTTCAGCCTTTTCATTCTTGACAAACCTTTTCTCAATATCCTCTAAGAACTCTTTTGTCGTAGTAATATCCTCAAACATAGTGCCTCTAAAGGCTTCTGGAATGACTTTCTTCATGATCATCACATACATGCGATCCGATTTATCCCACCTCTCTTTATCCTTTTTCTCATCTAAGGTACTCTTATCTGTAAGAGCGGCGGGAGATTCTTCCCTTATCGCATAGTCGAGATCCATGACACCGAGAACAATGAGTAAGTTCTCTTTCCATGATTTGAAGTTAGAGCCATTTAGCATAGGAATGGAATTAATGTTGACAGTGATATTAGCAGGAGCATTAACTGAACATAAAATAATAAACAACAAAACAAGCTCACATAAGACTTTAAGCAAAAGAAATTCAAACAAGGGTAAACCCCATCTCAAGATATCGAAACTCCATCAACATTCTATCTTTGACCGAACATTAACTTGTAAGTGATATCTTGAAGCAATAAATAAACTTTGATAATAAATGTCGAACACAACTCTACTTTTAGCCGATATTATGTTCACATGCAAAACCACATAATCATCACAAGCTTACTACTGCAAATACACATGTAATTCTGATAAATATCGATCTTCCTTTTGGCCGATGGACATTTACATAAGTTACATACATATACAAACATTTATACTTTGAAATAAAGTCAATTTCAACAAGAGTTGTTACTTTTGCAACATGTTATTTCCATCAACTAATTTCAAAGTACGAACAATATCCCAATATGTGAATTTAATTTGCGCACATAAATTAAACCTTTAAAAAAAACTTTTTTTCTAGTCAATGTCGAAGTCAATGGTCAAAGGCTGACCGGAGTTGACTTTGACCCAGTCGGGTATGGATTGGGTCGGACCTGACCTAGATTTTGCACCATACCCGTAACTTTATGACCCTTTGTATTTATTTTGAAAAATAAACAATACTAAATTAAAAAAAAAAAAAAGGATCTGGTTGTGGGTCAAACAGCCCTTTAACTTTATGCAGTGGGCCATAAGAGCCCACTGAATTTTTTTTTTAAAGATGTTTTCGGAACAGGGCCCAACAACCCAATATTTTCTTTAAAAAATTGTTAAAAAACCAATTGGCCCAACTTCTGGGCCCATGTACTGAATTGTAGAACCCAGTAGGGTTCTGCGGTCCTCAAGCAGCGGGAAACGATCCGCTGCTTTACTTTCCCGTCGTCGCCTTTGCGGCGGTGACGATGACCTGACACCGGCGGTCGGAGATATTGTTGGCAATACCCTAAGTTTTTTTTTGTTGTTGAAAAACAGAATTCCTTGAAAAAAAAAAACACTTTCATGGTTGAATCTAAAACTGAGAAAGCATGCTTGATTTCTGAAACTTTGAAAACAAAAAAATAAATTTTGAAAGACTTTCTCCGATTCGCACCAGCGCCGGCGGAATCGCCGCTGCCACGATGCCGTTTGTGGTCGCCGGACCACGTGTCTTACTGTACGAACATTGGTGATCCTCTCGTTCACCAACTCGCCAGCGTTAAACACCAGTTCTCTTTTTTCGCAAATACACATACACAATTTTCCGATCAACAACACAAAATATTATTCTCCTTTTTCTTTTCTTTTGAATAGTAGCATGAGAATAATAACAGCATAACATACGAAACATAAAACCACATCTTTTCTCGAATTGGACTTTTATGCATGTTTAATCTAATTCGAGAATATACATAATCAATCATGGAAAAACAACAATTATCTCAATAATTTAATATGAAGAGACTCTTGATACCACTTGTAAGTTCTTAACGCATATATCGGTGAAATAATCACACGTAAACCGAATACATCATGTTAAACTATCGAGATTCAATAAATATAAGATAACGGAAGCGTAATGGATTCCATAGCGATTGATTGATTGATGAATTGCGTGGTTAGTCTTCCAAATCAGCACAAGCCCCAATGGAGAGTTCCTTAAATTCTCTCTTGCTCTATCTATTGACGGGATAATAGAAAAGAATGTGACTTGTGTGACTTGGGGACCAAGACCACCTTTATATACTAAGACATAATGCCCTAGCTTTGTACCTTGGGCTTCAGCCCATCATTGTAAGTACAAGCTACTATAGTCTCTACACATTTAAGGCTCACACCCTTTAAGATACATTAAGCCCAAATTAACCGTAACCTTAGATCACTTTTAGTTGGGCTATAATTTACGATGTACTGCATTTCACAATTATTTGCATATAAGTCCAACGTTAGATTAACGATCCAACATGTGATATTTTTTTAGCTCATCTTTGGACAAACAATAATCCTCGACATCTTGTCTTGTTTCTTTCTGAAATAAAGACTGCGAACTTCTTTCTATCATAATTCATAGCTCGAAATAAATGCAATTCCTTGGTTGATATGATAATTCACTTCCCTTTCTGAAATTTTCTATATCATGCCCAACAAACACGGAATTATCATGGAGAAACTTCACACATTCTGGTTGAAAAGAGTGCGTAGTAAGTAAATAATTCAAAAAATGCGAAATTCTCAATCTCATGCTCTATCAAATAAAAGAAAACGATTAGAATCTTCATTGAATGAAATTGTAGTGTTGAACGATTACATATGATGAAATCTTCTCCGAAATGTTGAGAGAGATTCCATATGAGTTCGAAAAAGAGAATGAAATTGAATGAATTAAAATTACAACAAAAACGAGCTTAAATAGGCTAACGGTCTTAACTTTTCATAACGGCAAGTCGTTAGTTTACGGCCATAACCAGATTTTGAACTTTTTCTAAAGCGGCAACTTTTAGTTGGATAACGGAATTGATATTTTCGTTCATTTGATCTGGCTAAGACCTCCCGCAAGAGGGACAAGGTTGTGCAACAAGCCCATCTATGACATCTTGGAGAAGAATTGTTGAATTGCGAGCGATTTTGTTAAAATATCCGCCACTTGATGAATGTTTGAAATATGGATCACTTTGAGGATTCCTTTTGAAGTTGTTCACAAACAAAGAAGCAATCTTTTTGTATATGCTTCATGCATTCGTGATGAGGTGGATTAATAACAATATACTGAGCACTTTTGTTGTCAGTGTAGAGAATACGAATGCGAGTAGATGGTGTTGACAAATCTGAGAGCAGTTGTAGAGTTCAGATGATCTTGTAGTCGTAGTAGCTAGTGCTCAATATTCAGCGTCAATAGAGGAATTATTGATAGTAGACTGCTTCTTAGATTTCAAGGAAATGAGATTGTTCTCTTATTACAAAATATATTTGACTTATGCTTTATCTTGTGTCTTGGCATTCAGCCCAATCACAATCACAAAATGTTTTTACACGTGTTTCATTTGATGAACTAAAGAATGGGCCTTTTTTTAGCGAAACTTTTAAATATCTTAACACGAGCAACAAGAAG